>JAZDUH010000327.1:18605000-19833750 GCA_036419115.1 Scarus forsteni
CTACTCTACTCTTAATTAATATTAGCATGCCAACCAGATTTAGCCCTGAATGTGCAGGCTATATGAAAACTATAAAAATGTATTTCAGTTTTAATGATTACCTTGATTTGCTTCCACGCAAAGCTACCGAAAATGCTGCTGAGATACAGCTTTTGTTAAACCTGAACTTTAAAAATATAACAAATTACTACAACAAAAACAAGTCCAGAGGTCATTGTTTCACAATACTTAGGACAGCAGTCATGTTTGAACAGACTTTGAGGAGTGAAGCAAAAGTAGAGGTGAGGCTTTAGTAAAATATATTGATCTTATATTTCAGTCCCACTGCGCACTGTGCAGCAGATGTCCTCGTTTCTTTTCGAGGTAATGACAGATCGGCACACACAGACTTTATCTCTCACACTTTCATCCTTGCCTCTGACAGCAGACTGTGTTTGAGGATTTACTGTCCTGAATATGTCACTGTATTCAGGAATTTATGTAGCTTGTTTAATACGTCATGCCCATAAACACATGCAAGATATAAAGTAATATAATGTACATTACAAAGTTCAATAGCCGACCAGCTGTGTCAGTAGTTTATTCGTTAACAGCTGTTCCTGAGGACTATTTCCTTCTTTGTGATCTCATTTTGCCTGATTATAAGAGCCTATGTGCTAATGTCTGCTCTTTCAGAGCCATTAGAAGCCCTTTTGATCTCTGTTTTTTTTCTTTTTTTTTCTTGCACTGACTGCACCACAGTTGATGCTCTCTGAACATTAAACAGCGTTGATTGATTGTTGCCCTCTCTGAATGCTTTGGCCTCACTTTCTGACTTTGAACATGAACTCAGGCTGCGGGCGCAAAGTCAGTGTCTGTTGTCATTTACCAAAGAGCATGAGTCTGCGTCTGATTAAGTGTTGGTTGTTCAGTCTCTCGAGGCCGCTCTAAGATGTGTGCTCCCCGAGGCTCCAAAGTAATACTGTGCCTCTAGGTCTCATTTTGCCTCCGAGAATCATTAATCATACGTCTGACAGATCGAGCCCTCTGTAAACTCCTGCAGCTTCTGCTCCATCCTCCTCTTCATCTTCTGTTTCTCTTTGTGTCCGATAGTGTGCTGACCTGCACACCGGTACAGACGGACAGACATGCCTGCAGACTCATAAAAAATGCAATTTAGTAGACTAAATGATACCTTGAGAGTTCTTTGGACTGTATTTTCTTCCATTTTCTCTCTGTACCTTGTATCTCCTTTATTTAATATTGGTCACTGAATGGGGAATGAAAGTGATGGAGGACTTTGAAGCCAAGGGTTGTCACTTACCACTTAAGATGAAGTGAAGTCATTCTCTTATTTCAGGGTGCACTCATCCAACTGTGTGTCTGTCCAACTCCTTAGACAGTCCCACAGAGGAGAACAAAAGCATCAGTCAGTTGGGTTAATGGTGCCAAACTATGTTGAAGTTTGAGTGACAAAACTCTGTCATAGATAATTTTTCAATTTCTGCTGTCTGTTGAGGAGAAGATAAAGCTTCTGTCAACCAAAATCGACTCTAAGACCATTTCTTTCCTCTGGTTTGGTCTTAAAAATACTGGTTAGTTTATTTCATTCAAGCCAGCCTAAGGAGACAGGATTGGATTTTAGTGGTGATCTGAAAACAAAGAAAGACAGAAATGCTCTGGTGGTGGTTTGTGCTCTTTGAGCAGTTATAGTATTAAAATAAATTGTTTTCTGATCAAAATAACTTAAACATTTGTTAATGAATTAGGAGCAGTCTTTCCTTAAATTCTGTCCTTTGTAACTTTTGTAACCACAGACACTGTGGAGCATCGAACAGCACTGACCCACTACCTGCTTCCCTCCAGGGTTTCTCTCTGAGAAGGGGCTCTGTAGATGTTTCAGCTTTGTCTCCCTGTTACAAAGTGCATCTGGCTGAAAAATAACTATTTCTAAGTAAGCAGTTAATGTCTGTGTCATTCAAAAATTAAAAATTAACTTGGCTAAAACACATAGTGGACAACTGATGCAGTCAACTTTTCCATTGTGTAAAGCAGATACAAATCTTTCTTACCAGCCAAAGGAGCATTAAGAGAGTTCGTAACATCACATGAAATTCTTCAGTAGTTTGAAAATCGAAGAGTTGAAAACGTTCAGCTATAAAATTAGATGAGTTATGAAAGTCGGTAATATATGCTCTGAACTAATAAGGGAATACTTTGAGATACTGAAGCATTTTTGCACTTTTACATTGGCTTTATGTTTCAAAACTGTAGATTACTGCTTTGCTGTTCTCCAAGCTCTTACTTGGCCTGATTTACATTCAGCTGTAGTGAATCCAAGAGGTGTCCAGGCAGCTTTGATTTATAAGTGTTTGACAGGCCAGAGACAAACGATGTCCCCTGCTGTAAAGGCCATCACATTAGAAAACACTTACATAGTATATCATTGTGGACCAGGGTTACGGATGTGATTTATTATCATATCTCATAATGTCAAGTTATTTTAAAATCACAAAACCTACTGTAAGGTGGTAGTTGAGAATAAGAGCAACTATTTGCAAAATGAACTAAAAGGGCAAAGACATCAATTCACAGTGAAACACAAGATACTACAAGTACATTTTCAGAGACTAGACTACAGGAAGAGTAAAACGATAAAGTAAGAAACAACAGATGCCAGAATAAATCAAACTTTTAAAGTAAGGCTAATGGATAAGTGCTGGGTGTCAAAATGCAAAAAGCTCAGGAGCCAGTATTTCATTAGATTCTGAGTGTTACTTTCCTCATGTTATAAATTAGTTTTGACCTAAATATACTGTGACCTGGAGTCTATTAGACCATAAGATACAAACTGTTTCTAATAATACTTGTAAAAATCTATAGCCTACTCAAAATTTTGCAAGGTACTTTTAGTTTTTGTTGATTTTTTTTCCTGAACTTGTCATAAGATATGAATCACTTTTCTAAAAGAAACAAAATATCCTGTTCCCTGTCAACACTCAGCTGTATTGGTCTTTATGAATGCCTTTCTTGGAAATGTGAAAAGGCTGTTTCCCCAGCATGCTGTAAATCATCTTGACAAAAAACTACCCTTTGCAGCAAAAAGTGGCCCAAAAAATAACTAGAAGTTGTCAAATTTGTTACTAATGATCTTGTTTCCTTTATTATGGGACATTAGTATTGAATTCCATTTGTTTCATAACCCCTTAAAGCTTGGGTGTTGTCATAACCGCGTACAGTATTCACTTCTCAACTTTGGACTTCATTGAGATTAGAGCTGCTGTTGGTTATTTACTAAGAATACATTTCTGGTTAGTGTTGTAGGAAGAGGCTTTAGGTACTGCTGGTAAATTTACATAACAATCTGCTTTGACCAAAAGTGACATGGCTGTAGTTTATTCCAGTGTTTCACTTGGACCAAGAAAGCTATTTAAAGGTCCTATCTGACTGTCCCTTTCTGCATACTTCAACACATGTGCACCTGCTATGAACTCTGCATCATTTTTAACAGTAAAGACAACAGCATAGCCATCACCACAGAGAAAAAATGTGTTTCAGTGATGCACGAATTATGCATTTTTCAAAAAGCATCCCCCAAATACAAAAAAGTTATTATCAGAGGGGGGTCAGAAGCAAAGTTAAAGAATTCCAGCCTATTTTTAGAGCAAATTGCAACCTTATGTTACAGATGTGAAACACAACAGTGTGGCAAACTATGACCTTTGAGCCAGACATCCGACACATTGTTTTGATCATTTTCATTAATAAAACAACACAAATTTAAAGTATCAATAACTGTGAGGTTAGACAGATCACCCCAGCTATGCTACTATGCAGTTGTTGTGGGTTTAATATACAGTAAGATAAATTTGAAATGTATTTGTTACATAAGGCTGCTAGGCAAGTAAGAAAGACCTGCTGGCATACATTCTCTTTCTGTATCTCATTCGTATATTGTGCTGTTTACCTGTGATGGACCAGCTCCCTGCAGTCTGGTCTGTCACCAAAACTTTCTCTTGTAACTCCTTCTCCCAACCCAACTTCTGTCTTCTTTGTCTTCAGTGTTACTTCTCTCTTAGAGTTGAGGACTCTGGTCAACACAAACAGCACTTTATAAAGTGTGTCTACTACACAGTAAACCACCATTTATGTTTCACAGAAATATCTCTCATCAAAATCACCTCTGGGAAGTGGACTTTGGATTTACACAGTAGTGCCCCAGAATGCTTTGTGACCTCATGGCGCAAAGTCATTTTTAAAAAACGTTCAGTGTACTAGCCTCACGTACTTACGTATGTTTTTATTGAAAGAGTTTAAAGAACAGTTTAAAGAACTGTTAGCTGTAGGTGGAGGTGTTGGGTCACTACTTCTTGACTCTTTTGTGGGTGTTTTGTTCACTTGTGAGCTCAGGGTGACCGATTTGTACATACTGTGACTTTAAAGTCTGGACCTGGGCCCTATGTCCTTTTTCTTCTCCATGCTCTTGCCAGTACAAGGCAAAAAAAATGCCAAAAACATAATCTGATGTTATAAAACACATGGTATGGAAATGTTTTGAACCTTTCTTTATAGGTGTCTTGCTAAAGCAACATAATAAATGGCATAGGATCAGTGCATTCAGTCCAGTTGTGTACACCAAATCAATCCCCCCCTGCATCAAATTAGGGCGAGCAATTTAAAGTCCAGCTGAGGAGTAGCCTATATTTTATTTTTCAGTTCCAGTTTCAGTTCCAGTTCTCTGAGATTGCGCCTGTCAGTGCTCCAGATGTGACATCTAAATATCCCACACCATCTGAAATAGTCTTCCCTGTGCTGAATTGCATATGCAAAACATGATATAGCCAGATATTACCTCCAGGCTGCAAAATTTGTGGATGTGTTTGTGCTGTGTCGAATCTACCCTCTGGGGAGAAGGCACATCTGTGAGTTTGTCCATCATCGCCGCAGGGTCAGATGCTCCTCCCTTCTGTTCCACTTCTAGCTAATTTTGTCCTTCATTTTGAATTGATACTTTCTTTTAAGACATGTACCCCTGATTTTTCTTAGTTTTCTTCTTTTATTCCTTCTCCCCACCCCCATATCATTGACTATTTCACTGTTCATATCCATTTCCAAAGTGTTTCTTGTCTCTTGTGTGTCCCTCTCACTACAAGCATGTTCAGTTACTATTCCTCCTTCCTTTCTCCTCAGTCCCATCACTGACCCAATTAAAGATAGGGAGGGACACCGCAGGAGGAGAGAGACGGAGGTAAGGAGAGAAAGAGAAGGAGAGGGAGGACGGGCAGAGAGAGTAGAGAGAGTTTGAGAGTCAGTGACAGGGAAAATAGCTGCAAGAGTCTGAAACAATTGGAGCCACACCGCCTGGACACTCATGGTTTATTGTCCGAACTTCACCTGGAACTTTAACAGCCTCTGACAGCCTCGGAGGCAGCGGGGGGTGGAGCAGCAAGCCGAAGAGTCTCGTTGCCACGCAGTTGCAGCTCTGGATGAAGAAAGGAGGAGAATAACAATCCACCTTTCAGTGGAATAAGCGAGCAGGCGGGGAGCCGTACGGAGTTAGGATGACTGAATACCGGCTCATAGAGGGAGGCTGAGAGGAGAAGCTGAAGAGAAGAAGACGGTGCATTCCTGGTTGGAGCTGAGAGGAGGAGGAGGGTGGGGGGACGTGGTTGCCCTCGGGCAAGAGATTTTTTGTTGTGAGAAAGAGGAGGGGGGGAAAGGATGCATCTGTTCTTCCGAGACAAGTGGGAGTTGGAGGGGCTGCAGACTGTTGGCATTCTGCTGGTGGTCTGCAGCTCCCTCAAACTGATGCACTTTCTGGGGCTTATCGACCTTTCAACGGCAGGTGAGATGAATGGTAAGAGAACCTGAGAGAGGCGCCGACTGAGATGGCAAAATGATGGATATGGTGAGAGATGGGAGGGATGCACTCTCTGCTAGAGAGAGAGGGAGGGGGTGTGTCTCCATGTTTGAGTGTGTTTCCAAAGTGTTAGTCAGGATTGAACATAAATTTAAATATTTTGTCCTCATTTCATCATTTATTACCTATCATATCTGTCTCAACTCTTTATGGTCCTGAGATCAGAGTGCGTGCTTGTGTGACTGTATATGGCTACAAGTGTGTGTGTGTGTGTGTGTGTGTGTGTTATAATGTGTGTCAACACATTTTAATTTGCATACAAGTGCAGCATGTTCAGTTACTATTCTGCACAAGAGGTTCAAAACATTGCAAGAAAGGCATTTAGATTAGTCCTGCAGTATCTGAGAAATCATGCTGCATATATATTGTTTAATGTTGCTATAATGATATGGATTACAGTTATTTAACAAAGAGTGTAAGAGTAAGCTATCACTTAGTGTCCTAGCCCACGCTGTTTTCCGTGTTCTATACAGCACTTACAGCTGCAACCTATTTTATCAGAATCTTAAAGAAATCCACTTTTTTTGCGCCTGATTTATACAAATGTACTTAAAGTTGTTTTACAGCCAGCTTTAACATCATCTGACTGCACCAACAGGTGTGACAGCAGGTCTGTAACCAGCCACAATTTGTTGAACACATTCAAACAGTTGTTTCATCCATTTCTGTGAACTTGGATAATTGTCATGCAATTCTTGTAAAGGTTTATGACCTGATAACATTAAGACTGCAAAATGTGGAAAAATACATTGTTTAGCCACTAGAATTGGGGAAAGGGCGTATCAGTGAGTGTTTTGTTGACATCAGTGTTTGTTGACATCAGTGTTTTGAATTGAAAATAGACATAAACAGTGATTTGTTTGTCTTGACATTGTATTCAGTCAAACCCTTACAATAGCAAGTATGTATAATTATTTCAGTTATTCAGTTTAATTGCAATTATCAAATGTATCTAGTGGGATGTGCACCTCAAGGGACATGGCTTTCTGAGTGTTATGCACATAGTAAAAGAAGTAGAAATATTGGAGGAGATTCATTGGAATGTAAAGCTTTGTTTGCTAGCTTGATACTAACATGTAAAGGAAATTTCATTGGCAGGCTAACAGTTTTAGCATTCCCAGGTGCTTATAAATATGCTTCACTTTACCATAATCAGTTAACTAAGTAATTTAACTATGATAAAAATCAATTGAATCGATTAACTTGTAAGTTCTAAGAGGTACTTTCCTAGCTTATCACTTTTGTTGTCAAACATTAGCCTACTGCTTTCTTCTTCTTTTGTTATTTGATCCCTTTAGAAAGCAACTACAGATGCTTGTAAAGCCACTGTCTGGCAGTAGTACAACATCACAAGCAGGCAACTGTTAAAATAGGGGAAAGTTTGGGTTCGGAATAAGAGGTTGGTAGGCTGAAATCCTTGATTTTAAAAAGTATAGACTATTTCAGTAATCAGACTTGAAAATAAATGACCCTTTTCCTAATTAGCATTTTACTTCTAGTGAGACAATGCTCATTAAGTTTCAACATTTCCTCCTTTAAAATAAGCACTTTGGCCACTCATCAAATGATCTGGGTTAGGCTGCAGTGTTGTGAAACACATCGAAATATGCCGGCTGAAATGGAATAGTGATCAGTGGATTTATGTTTCAATATGACTTCTAGCATCTGCAGCCCCTGGTTTGTAAACTGTTAGCATGCAGAGTTTGTGAATAAGTATTCCACTGTTGCTATGATGTCGATAGCCAGTGACGAAAGAATTGCATTGGAGAGTTTGCTAATCACACAGGTTACTGAGGCCTGCAAAGTTAAAATTTATCAAGCTGACTAAAATATCTTCAAGGAAAAAGCTGAGTCTTTGATATGAGATGGTTTAAAGTCTTTTTGTGTCTGCCAGACTGTGACAATTCTTGGTCTAGATGACTTTCTACACCCAAGAATTCAACTTAACGAGACAAAACTAATGACTAAACAGCCAGGTGTTCTTTTGCAACCTTTTTGAACAATATTTGCAATAATCTGCCCTCTTCTGTCTGATTGTTGCTTTTCAAATGACCACAGGACATATAATATTACCAGCTTTTCTTGGTAGTTGTGTAATCAGTTGAAGCCATTGATCAGCAACACAGCCTTAACAGTTTCCCTCCAACATGTACAGTGTTAATTTAACATTCCTCTCCTCTAAGTTTCCCACATCATTGTCTGATTCCATCTCATACTCCCAACCACAAGAGTGTCCTGTCTTGCAGAAGCCTGCTGATGTGAAACAGTGTAATAGACCTATGTGCATTTCTCATTTGTGAATGCTACCAAAGTTGCATAGTGCTATCAGCAACAATTCACCTTTATGAACCAAACATAATAATGTTTTATTCTACCATCTCTTTTGTGCCTCTTTACTAGCATTCTGCATTTTTTAAGCAGTATCAAAGCCTTACTTTGCACTTCTGAGGAATGATGCATGGGATCCATCCATCAAACATGAGCAAACAGGTCAATTAATCATTAGAACACATTAGAGTGTTCAACATTCAACACATTAATCCTAACGATTATGCATTGAGTATGTTGCTATAAAGTGCAAACATGTCTGAGTGATTATCTATCCTTAGCTCTAAAGATTTCCAGAGTCAACACATAACAGTGCTGGTGACAGTGGTTTTCATGTGAATGATGGAGTTTCATTTCTTTTGGCTTTCCATTTTGTCCTCTGATAAAGTCATGGAAATGTAGCAGAAGTAAAACTGAGTTTGCCTTTTGTATACTTGCCTGGAATCAAAAAAGCCAACCCAAGATACATGCATCTTAACCACAAAGCTGCCAAAACATCATATAACCCCACTTTCAGATAGAACTTAACAGAAGCTACTACCAGACACTCAGAGGTCTTGCATTATTGTAAATATAGGATGCAGTGTTTTGTGGGATTGAGCTGTGGCAGATGCCAATATTTCAGACCCTTACTGCTTTGTTTATAAGCAACCTCTGTCTTTGGCCTTTTTGAATCCCACAGCTTTATTCAGGTGCAATATTTAGTAGCTGGAGTGCAGAGGAGTGAAGTGAGGCAGCAATGGTGGGAGGAAACGAATGACTTTAGGTCGGTCCCAGGCCTCATTGAAAAAACGGGCATACGATGAACAGAGCTAGGATGCCTATACAATGCAATTAAGGGAACAGATTTGAGAAAACTGCATTGTTTCTTTACAAATTCAGCTCTACACTCAGCTCTCACAGCTGGGAAGTGCTGTGCTATCTGCTCTGTCTGTGTATCCCCATCAGCACTGTAGCTCCTCACTCTTCTATGTTTGCACAGTATACTTCACATCCATTGAGGGACTTCATGGTGCCTGAGCTCTTAAGAAAATCTTCCTATCTCTTGTTTTTTAAGTGAAAGCAAAACTCCTTCAAAAGTTAAATTGACAAAAAAAAACTGCATTGCCGTGGAGCTAAAAATAGACCTGTTTTTCTTATTTCCTGAAGAGCTGTGATGGTGTGTCAGTGTACCCTGGAGGACACTGTTGAACTCTAATTGCACAATAACTATGTGGCACGCTAAGTAAGGATGTAATGATGCAGCACAACAGCAGAGGAACCCAGACTGTTTTTTACAACCCTGCCAGAAAAGACAGACTCGCTCTATCTTTCAGTCTACTCAGCTAAAATAAAATGATTTCAGGTCTCATTGTCCATGTCACTCAAAAAAAAACTTTAGCTTCAAAGGTAGGAGAGATAATGGATCACATAACCGTAAGAACCATGAGCAGGCAAAAATCACTCTTTTAAAAGAAGATCGTTTCACCATAGCACTCCGATAGGGCTGTCTCTTCATTCAATCGGAGGATTTTTTTGTGAGCTTGAGTAAGAACTGTAAAGGAGAGATATTGTCTTTTCTTGTTTTACACCACTAGACAAAATAATATGATATAGTAAACTCTGAGAGGATAAAACCAAGATATGGTATGAAAATAAACACATTTTATTAACACAACATAGATAGATAGATAGATAGATAGATAGATAGATAGATAGATAGATAGATAATGAATGCACAATACAAGAGGTTAAAGCATCAATATCAAGGAATTTTGTTAGGTAAGCTTTGATGCTAACCTGAGATCTTTAAGTACCACTGTACTGCAGTTAAACTCATAGATCTGCTATTATGTCCCCCACTCCACACCCGCGTACGCTTTGTTGACAAGAAGTTTGTAACGATGTTTAAAAGAAATGTCTTCTGACAAGATAATGTGGCTAAATTGTGTTCAAATATGTCTCTACTTTTATCTACAGCCTGTCATTCATAAAATATTTAGACACAGAGCAAGTGCATGTTGATTACTTTTCTATAAGCAACACAACGAGCCCCATTTTGAGCTTAAGACAACTTCAACACAAAGCTCTCACCACCTCTTGAAAGCCCATCCAACATTTGTCCTAATTCATCATCTGGCATTGTCTCTGGCTCTCTCCTCCTCTTCTTTTAGCTTTATCTCTTTGTCTTTTAGCCTCATCCATCAAATCAAACAGGTCTATGATGGGCTAATGGCTCTCTTTATAGCTGAAGGCCAAACTTGCAAAGTGCTGAAAGCAGGTGACCCAACACTCTGTGGAAATAGTATGGATTAATTTTTTCCTGTTGGCAGCTCCTCCATACTATAGATAGATAGATAGATAGATAGATAGATAGATAGATAGATAGATAGATAGATAGATGACAGACAGACAGACAGACAGACAGACAGACAGACAGACAGACAGACCGACAGACGGATGAATGAACACTTTATTGATTCAAGGTCAATTAGAAGTATGCCTTTGCTTTGCTTTGAATGCTTGAAACTTTTTATTTTGCTTTAAAATGGAGGTTGATAGAAACAGCACACGAGTAAACACAGCATGATCCATAGATACTGTATTTAGATACAATATCAGATTGATTTATACAGATTGATGCTCTATTGTAGATATCATAAAAAGCTTTAGAGAGGTAATTTAGTCAGATAGGTTACAATGGTTAAAAAAGATGCAGTACATTTTATAACAGAGATATGAAGAGATGTATGTAGACAAGAGTTTTTCATTGATATCAATATTGAGTCTAATCAAGTTAATTCTTTATTGTCTATAAAGTAGGTCAGCAAAAGCCTATTAGCATGTGTCAGCAGTGTCAAAGGACACAATGTTCGCACCATTGCTTTTTATTGATTCCTGTGAACTTTATGCATTAATGAAATATGCAGATTAACATCATGCACATGCCTCTCCTGATATTTTATGCAGTGCAGCTTTGACAAAATTTCAGCATGTTGCTGGTGTTTGTGCACCTTCTCAGAATAAAACTGCCCCAGACATTGCACATCACACTGTTAGCATCATTTAGTGTAAAAATAAGCCACACATTCGGCTGCTTCTGTCTTGATTTCTTTCTTGAATCGATCATTGTTGATGAATGGACAGCCACTTGTAAGAGCTTGATGTCATTGTTTGGCAAGGTTCTTGTAACTATGTGGATGGCATTTATTGATGAGGGAATAATTGAGCATTAAAATCAAATCAATCACTCAATCCCTCAGGCTTGCTGGAACCATTTTCAAACTGAGATCGATTCTTGATCCCCAACCCTAACAGTGATACAATAATAAATAGTATAGTGGACAGATTTGTGAGAAAATATACAAGTCTTTTCAGTCCAGTAGGATACATAGCTACACTAAATAGTAATTAGGATCAGTGCAATGCTATGTTACCACTGATATATATCAGTATAATATAATATCTGGCCCCAGTCGGATACAATAGTACTATTATTTATATAAATATATATCCCAGTATTTCATACAAGAGTGTCTCCTGTTAACATGGCGGGCAGCTCGATGGATGGATGAATGGATTGATGACTAGGCTGATGGATAAATACAGCAAAGCACACTTTAGATATATATTATTGGTCAAAGTATGATGATATATTATAAATGCTCTAAAGGTATGTTAAATCAAGATGGAGATCATAAAAACATGGGCATCTGTGTGTATGTCTGTGAGAAAATCAGGTTAAATCCTCTGGGATCAAACATCTCTATTCCAAGATAGACTTAGCCGAGACAGCAGGAGCACACTTACTCAAAGACATCATCACAACAAGCGAGAAATTTCACCACCATCGCAGGACAGAAATACAGAGAAAGACGCAAAGCAGATGGAGAGAGGCCTGAGAGATAGAGAGGGGAGGGAGGAAAGGGTGTCTGAGTCTGAAAAGAAGCATATCTTAACACTGACAGCCTCATAGATTTAGCTTTCATGGTCCTTACAAGTATTTCAAGCTCCATTCAGAGCAGCAGTTCTTTTTTGTTTTTGTTTTTAATCTATCTTTGTCTAAGCATTCAGAGGAGTCGTTAGAAATTAAATTTAGTACGCCCACATCCATCAGCAATCTGCATCTGTTACACTCTAACAATCAGATCTATGAAGGGTGCTTCAAATGTATCACTAACAGATGCTTCATCAGAAGTCTTTTCTCTTAATGCCATCTAGAGATTTCTAAAACTTCATATCCACCCCTTAGTTAAACCTCAGGCTTCTGTGGACTTGATTGTAGTACATTTGTTGAAGGGTTCATCACTGTATATGCTCGAGGCAGACATGATTTCAATACAGTAAGTGTCTGCTTCAATGTATTTTGCAAACTGCAATACCAAATATTCTCCTACACTTTGGTAACAGTGTTCATCAGTATTTTACGGACAATATAAAGTGTCAGTTCAATACATAAACTCAATCATAATGAAGTCAGGATGTTGTGTAATATGTAATTTAAAACAAAATACAACGATTTGCTAATCCTCTTTGGCCTGTACTCAGTTGACTGTGAATTCAAGATATTAATGCTCAAACTGATACACTTTATTGTATTTTATTAAAATGTTTAGTCATGTAGTTTGATGCCTGCAACATGTTCTTAAAATGGTTGAACAGGAGTATGTTTATCGCTGGAGTTACATCAACAACACTCAGTAACCATCTGCTAATTTCAGGCACGAGTTGTTGAAGCTTTGTAAGTGGAAGTCTTTCCCATTTTGCTTGATGCATAAATTCAGATGCTCAATAGTCTGGGGTCACTGCTGCCATATTTTGAGCTGCATAAAGCACTTCACATTTTCAGTGGGAGACAGGTCTGGACTGCTGGCAGGTCAGTCTAGTCCCTGCACTCTTCTGCTATGAAGCCACACTGTCGTAAATTGCGCAGAATGTGTCTTGGCATTGTCTTGCTCAGATTACCAGGGATGTCTCTGAAAAAGACATCACTTGAATTGCAGCATATGTCGCTCCAAAACCTGAATGTACCTTTCAGCAATAATGGTGCCGTGCTAGATGGGCAAGTTAACCTACGTAATGGGCACTATCACACCCAATACCATCACAGATGCCTGCTTTTGAACTTTGCTCTGATAATCTGGATGGTACCAGAGGGGACAGGCACAAAAAAAGAACTTAGAGGTAAATATCTTGTCTTTGTAGTGTTTTCAATTAAATATAGATGGCGAAAGATTTGAAAATAATTGTATTCTGTTTTATTTACATCTTGTGCAATGCCCCAACTTCATTGGAAATGGGGTTTGTGTGGCTTCTACGGACTTTTATAAAAATGTATACTAATTATAACACAAATGAGAATTCAGTATCATCGTAAAGCCCATTAGTGGATCTTAGGAGCTTTATTAATATTTGTGTTTTTTTAATAATAATACATTTTATTTAAAAGCGCCTTTCAAAACACCCAAGGACACTGTACAGGATAAAACAACAATAAAATCAAAAAACAATACAACTATAAAATCAGCAAAATACAACAGACCGTGATGGATAAGTGGATGAGAGTGGGATATTCATGGTAAGGAATACGCAGTTTGGAACAGGTGAGTTTTGAGTCTTGATTTAAAAAGGGACAGGGAGGTCAGGTTTCTGAGGTCTGGTGGGAGAGAGTTCCAGAGCTGGGGAGCAGAGCGACTGAAGGCCCTGCTCCCCATGGTGCTGAGGTGAGCAGTGGGCACAGTGAGGTAGGTGGAGGAGGAGGGCCTGAGGGAGCGGGCTGGAGTGGCTATGTGGAGGAGGTAATACAGATATGGAGGGGCGAGGTTGTGGATGGCCTTAAAGGTGTACAGGAGCAGTTTGAATTCTATCCTATGCTTTTTTTTGCCTTATGGATGGGGAATGACAGTGGATAAAGTTGTAAAAGGGGTGGAATCAGGAGAAGACACATGAAAAATAGGCCACAAGTAGGAATTGAACCTAGGCCATCTACACAAGTCAGGAGCCAGCACACATGTTATTGCATGGATTGGTTAAACATATTTGGCTGTCGGCCCTAATTTGGTGCCAAATATCTTCACAGTTGCAAAACGCAGGCACTTTATAACGACCTCGCCTACCTTAATGAAGTGCTGTCAAGTGCGATACTGTTGTGGAAAATGGATCTGGAAACCAAATGTTGCATAGTTGAGCTGAGTTGGGCAGATCCCACTAATGAGAAAGCACCATAAGCGTCCCTGTAAGACTTAACTGTGGAGCGTTGACTGGTCAGGTTTAGTAAATCTTACAGCTGCTTTAAATGACCACACATTTTTGCTTCTTTCTCTGTATACATTTAATGTTGATTGCAACTGGAGCATAAGGATAGCTTGAACCAGTATAACCAGTAATGTGTCTGTGAACAGAACCAAACCTATCATTAAAGTGGTCATACTTTGCTTTTACTTTAGTTAATATATTCGATGGATACAAACACTCAATATCAGTACCCGCTGGACTATGCTAACAATATCAAATGCTCAAAAACTCTTCAAGTTTCCACACACCGAGTACCCTTGATCCTCCTCTATTCAGCGCCTCTTCATTCTTTCTACACACAAAACTCTGCATTTGGCTTGCCACCCTGATCCAATGGGTTTGAACTACTGAGACACAATGATTTGATATCACAGTGGTAGGTCTCTGTGGAAGGAGCAGGCGAATCAGCCATTTCCATCAGCTCCTGTTGCTGTTTTGAGGCTGTTTGTTGCTGTTGGAGTCCAAATGTTGCTTTTTATTTTGAACAGAAGTACTCCTATCATGTGGAAGAGACATGTAAAATACATTAGATGGCGTATAAAACTGACAAAAAAAGCATAATATGACCTCTCCAAGGGACTATATTGACATTGGTAGAATTTTAAGCATTGATTTAGCACTGGTGGCTGGTAAAACTCAAAAATATTCAACCCTGTTGGTGAAGAAGCAACAGGCCTTGGTGAGGCCTCATAGTAAATGCACCATTGTTCAGAAATACAAAAATAAAATACTTTGTCTCCTGACTTTAACTGATTTTTGTTTTGGAAAGTCCAGAATGAAGGAGAGTACAAACAATGCTATCACAGGGTGAGTCTTCTTTATCCTATTTCACCAGTCCTTTGTTACACTTGATACTTATTTCTGTATCACAGACAGTGATTGGGTTCATATGAAGAGAGATAATGTAATGACAAACAAAAACACAGACCCTGAGGCAGAGGGCCGGGCTTGTACGAGGAAGCTGGATGCATTTAATCTGGTTTCCAATGGACAATGTTCTCTGCCTGTTCTGGCTCCAAATGACGCCAGAGACACGGGTCAGGAGTGCCTGAGAAAAACAGGGCGACAGATCACAGGGGATAGATAGCGAGCAGTGGAGGCTCTTTGGATCTATTTGTTTTCACCCCATCATGGCCTTCATCCCTCAGACTGCTGGGGTCCTGCTTAAAGGGGTACGGGGACTGTTACCATGGAAACTGGGAGGAGAAAGTAAGTACGTGGGTACATGTGTGCAAAAAGGTGCTACGTCTCCTATCTGACTGTCATTTACAGTCTGTGAAACATGTCAAAAAAAGGCATTGTGAAGTTTGTACCAGCTCGGTTTTGTGGTTTTTCCGAGAGGCTCTGGTTGATAGGTTTGGTTGAGGTGTTTCTGTGCTTCATTTGTTTGGGGAATGACTGTCTGCTGGCATAAATTAATTCCCTGTTTAAGCCGATTATGAATTAAAACCGTTGATGTTTGACTTGTGTTTGAAATTGATACTCTGCTGGCAGTTTGCTGAATGTGGCACTGTGGTTTGAAACAGGTCTAAAGAGGAAAACTGTTTGTTTCTAGGGCTCATGCTGTGTTTTTGTTGGAGGTATCCACTATTTGGAGTGGTAGTCCTGGTCTCCCATTGCTCAGCCAGGTCAGCAGGCAATTTGGCATGAATCAGTCTGTCGTTGTGTGCTGCATGGAGTTTGGTTTAATAGTTTGCATGTGTGTGAAAACATAATCAAATTTGTGTGAGTGTGTGTGCGGGTGCCTAATCTTTGTGATTATGGTTGATGATTGCAGGTAATCCTTCCAACAGCCAAAGCAAAAAAACCATAAAGCAGCGATTCCTCAAGCTGCTGCCGTGCTGCAAGCCCTCGGCGGCTCCCTCAGTCAGTCAAAGCAAGTGCTCCTTTACTCTCTATACACTCACCACTGTCCCGTGTGTCCTGCCTCCTATTGTGACTTTAGAGGTGTCACCAGCCACCACCTACAGTCATGGGGAGACAACAAAAACCACACAATTTATAAACATATGTATTTTGCATGATGTGGGAGGGACCTCGTCCTCAGGTTGTGATCTGAAGTGTGTGCTGTTATGCAAAGTAAAACTGGACATGTTTGTGTGTTTTTGTACGTGGATATTCCAGAGATTGAAACTTAATAAATTAAAAGTTAGGTCAAAACTGAAAGTACTGTAGCTAAGTTAGATAGTTAGATAGAGTTGTGTAAGATTTTGTCGGAACGGCTATGTTGCAGTTACTTAAAGGTCCTCAACAAGTAGGATACCTTTTTCGAAAGTTTTCATTCAAAAATACATGTACAGGATTTGTCTACAGTCCCCTCCCCAAACACGAGATACGTCCCCATCTACACCTCCCTAAGATGGGACATGCTACCTGAGTCCAAGTAGCAAGTGAGTTGAAGCAGCTGCTTGTGCCATGAATATGGAGAGAGGGAGAAGTCCTGATGCTGTGGACTTTTTGAGTTGTTCACAGATGTGTTCCTTCATGCAGATGAGACATGTGAAACACATTAAAGGTCATATAAAATTCAGAATGCATTAT
The DNA here is from genome assembly GCA_036419115.1 of Scarus forsteni. Taxonomy (NCBI): domain Eukaryota; kingdom Metazoa; phylum Chordata; class Actinopteri; order Labriformes; family Labridae; genus Scarus; species Scarus forsteni. Next base: position 18,622,042 of record JAZDUH010000327.1, read on the forward strand.
ATGGGCTCCACAAAGCATATACACTTTACATTTAAGAAGTTAAATATGACGTACTATAGCGGCTTCCTTTGTCACTATCGCCGCACAGTGGTTTAAAGGGCTAGAATGCGTCCCGTGTGTAAGTGTGCCAACAAAAAAAAACAAACGTAGCAAATGTCCACGCACTTTAGTCCTTTGTGCTCATTTATCTTAAGACACAGTATTCCATAAATCCATCAAACACAAACCATGACACGGTCAAAAACCGTTTTGCTTCCCCATTGTGCACCACCTGACTATATAGACAAAGAACACCAGTCTATACTCGCGCCTACTGGCACAAAATCGTATTACACCTAAAAGAACAAATATGAGAAATATACATACCTTGAGCTGAAAGCTCTTTCAAGGAAAAAACTGACCAAGGTAAGATACAGCTAGATATCAGTAAGCTGTCACTTTCAATTCTCCTTTTAAGAATGAAAACAGATCCAAATGTTTTCATGATACATCCAACTTACGCCCACCTGCATCTGTTTTGGGGTGGACATTAATTAAGCTTTAGGGTATGGCCTCACATGAACCTCCACCTTTCCTTCACTGCTGTCCAACTGTCCTGCTGATCTCCACGGAGTTGTTCTCTTGTAATTCCTGAGCAGCAAGTTATCAGCATATGTTTATTGATGTAACAGGTCAACACCTCTTATTTCAGAAAGTTTAACATTTCTCCAAAGTTTTCTTCTTTGTTGTGTTTTGAGGTCTGCCTTGAAATATTAATTCAACACAGCCTGTACACTTACCCAGTGGTATTGCGTCATGTAGTCTGTGTCCTTCACCTTCAAGAGATGTCCTGATATATGGATGAAGTGTGGATGCAAAGAGCTGAGGACAGGGCTTTTACACATAGCCCATGAAACATAAAGGATAAACAATACTTTAGCCATCATTAGATTTTGTGACTTCATGTCTTTCAGTCTTTTTCAGCATTGTAGTTTAAGCACTTCTCTCATGTTATTAGCTTTCTGTCTCTTGTTTTTGCTTTTCTGAGCCTGAGATCGGAAGTTTATACTGGCAGTAGGTCACTGTAGCTATAGTTGTTAGCCATCTATAGTAGCAACTGCTGATAATGTCTTTCTTCACAGCATTTGAGAACTCCTCATCCTCATGTTTAAGCTCATACCCTGAACCCACTGTTTTCCCATTTCCATCAATGCATTCCAGCCTGAACTGTAATCCTGCTAGCCTGTTAATATTATTTTTGGGGGATTCTTAGCCTACGTGTTCATAATTTGTAACGACAAAATTATATGTTCAAATGTTGTCTGCTAATGTTCTGGTCCAATGAGTGACATAGTATGAAATGAATTTGTCAACTTTAATATAGCTCTTCATTTGAGTTACTGTACATTATGCTGGGCTCAATTTAGCTTGATGGCATCATTTCATTGAGGTTATTGCTACCTTGGGTGCTGTTGTTAATGCACTTGTGATAAATGAATATAAACTTTGGCCTCTTTCTCCCACAGACAGCGTTGAGGATGACTTTGAGCTATCCACTGTGTGTCATCGCCCTGAAAGCATGGACAAGCTGCAGGAACAGACCAAATTCACCAAGAAGGAGCTTCAAGTTCTCTACAGGGGCTTCAAAAATGTAAGTTTGACTGAAAACAACGGTGAGCAGCTAAAAGAGCTGCTGAGTAAACCTTAAAATTGGGGCACCTCTCAGTATGTGACCTGATGTGGTCCTTCCTGATCTGTGGTGTATCCAGTCTTTGAAGAACTTTCAAGTCCTTGTGTGTCTCATTACTTAAGGGTTTTACTCAAGAGCACAGCATAGCAGTAATCAAGTCTTTCGATGTACTGAGTGTTGATTTTATTGTCTTTGACATGCTCTTGTTAATTTGCATGTTTGCTTTGGTTAGATTTCAAAAACTGAGTTGCCTGTAAGGATAAATAGTTAATAGATAATACGTTTTCTGATGCTGTATCTGAAACTCAAATCTTGGTTACATCTTTTTAGTTGCAGTCAGGCGTGGCCTTAATTATCCCTATACTCTGTGCTGGATGGTAACTAATGAGTTTTCTTGACTCATTTGTATCCCAGGAGTGTCCAAGTGGTGTGGTTAATGAGGAGAACTTTAAGACCATTTACTCCCAGTTCTTTCCCCAGGGAGGTAAGTTGTCTACTCATACCACCTAACATGTAGACCATCAGCTTTACCCACCCTGCACTTTAGCTTGATCTTCTTTTTATATGCAAGGTTAAAAAGGAACACCTCTTATTTATTAAACTGTGTAGAGGTACATAGAGCTTTCTATCATCGCACTGAATTGAATGTAATTAAGTGATAATAAATCTGTGCTGCTGAACTTTTGCAAAGCACTGCAAAAAAAATCAGGGCAATTTCTCATTCCATGATATTTAGCGTGATGAAATGTTAACCACTCGCCTCCAGTTTAATTTGAAATGATTCCCCTTTTTTGGCTATATTTAGCTCCCTGCAGATTCTAGCTGTTCAAAGATTTTACCTCGATGTTCGAGGGCACACGGGTTACTGTAAGTCTCCATCTTTTTGCAGATTCAAGTATGTATGCACATTTCCTGTTTGAAGCCTTCGACACAAACAAGAATGGCTCCGTTAGTTTTGAGGTGGGTCTATTCATCTGACAGCTTTCTTTATAACAGATAAAAGCAATGAGTGAAACTAGCCACCACAGCAGTATCCATACAAATATGAGTTATCTGTAAGAAGCTGCCAGCAGATATTAATGCTGTGTCAAGATTTAAAAGATGCCAAGCACTGCGGTAAATACTTTCCCCTTTCAATCTCAGGATTTTGTATTTGGCCTGTCGATCATCCTGCGAGGGACCATTAATGACCGGTTAAACTGGGCGTTCAACCTTTATGACCTGAACAAAGATGGCTGTATCACCAAAGAGGTAACACACACATATATCACAGTTTTAAATTTTTACTAAATGATTTGCTGTAATGGCTTCTAATCAAGGCTGCAGGAACTAATGAGGAGTACAAGGTCAAGTCAGTATTGTGTTAAATGTGCACTTGAATTTTGGGGGAAATTAGGTTCGGAAATTAACTCATTTGGGATATAAATCAATGACTACATCAGATTTCATTTTAGAAGTGAGAACCTGGCTCCAGTGTGTGTACTGAATTGTACTTCAGCCATCAAGTATCTAGTATATGATCAACAGGGGTAAAAAATAGTTTGCACAAATGACACTCGTGCAAAAATAAAGTTTCAGTGATCAAATTTTACTAACACACAAGTAAAAGTAGCACTTTATGGATCTGATCAAGCAAAAGGTAATAGTAGAACTTCATTTACATTGAACTTAAATGATCAGTTATTTAGTATTCCCTTTTCCTTAAATACCTCCCCTCATTTTTTAATTCACCGTTGAAATGCTGGTTTACTATTCAGTCAACACACCTTGTTATGCTGTTTTAATCTTGCACAGTCATCAATTTAAAATAAGAAGTAAACAGTGGAGTGGGGCAGGGGGTCCTCACTTTATGATATGCCTAGTTGCACCATTATGTAACAGGGATAGTGAAATAGAGTAATGCACTATGAGTTAAAGTTAGATACCAGAGTATGCAGCCAGAGATTAATGTGATTCACATGAGTATCACAAAACATGAATGATTTACGGAGGCAGCAGATTTTAGTTGTGAGACCCATTTCCCAGTATATCACTCCTTGTCATATTATGAGGGGTTTTCAGAGCAACATTAAACGTGTTGTGTCTGTCATGGCGGCTCAGTCATCACTGCCGCCTCAACACATGCCATGTGACAACTATGTATTTAAGAATTTCCCTGGCTTTGCTGAAATGTCTGAATAAATAACTAAAATAAGTTATTCTGTCATGTTAACAGAATAACGTATTTTAGTGATTTATTTAGACTTTTCATTTTTCATTTTTTAAAATTGTATAAAATATATCTAACAAATATCAGTTAGTATTTACTTTGTACACTGTGTAAGTCATAGCTTTGCACAAGCACACTATGATTCATCAAATAAATACAGAATGATAACCAATGATAAACATTAAATCACTAAAATTTTACTTTAAATTTAAGTTTTCAGCATCATGATACAATACTTGGTGTTTTTATCAGAGTTAAAACATTGGTATTGCCAAACACCTGTCAAATTAAAGTTTTATTGATTTGGCTTATCATTATCCATTTTTACACAACACTTGAGTGTTTTGTACAGTGTAGCAGTGTACAATACTTACTACAGAAAGTACACAAGCTATAGTAATATCAGGGATTGAAAACAAAAAAGTGTGAATAAAAAAAATACTTCATAGCAATTATGTGAGTAAACACAATATTTTTCAACTTCTTATTGCCATGTTTTTGTGTGACATTAATTAATTATAGACTATAGTTCTTTTAAATAACTATTTTTAATGTGAAACAGTTTAATAAATATTATATATAATATAATATGGGGCTAATGGCTATGACTTAATGAGGGATAAGATCTGACAGCTTGCTGATGTCCACATGCTGCCCCTCGCCACTCTCAGTACAGTTCTGAAGTTAGTTTCAAAGATTCATTATAAATTTTCATATTAAGAAAACATAGCAACATCTGTCCAGTGTATGATAACCAAACTTCCTGATTCAGTGTAAAATGAGAATATAAACATTTATAAACATTAAGTTGAGTATGTCTTTACAGGAAAAAGTTTATGTGTGCTGATTTTTTTCCTCATAACTTTTACAAGGCAACTTGAAATTATTTTGAAAACAAAATAAGGGTTAAAATTGTACATAAAACATTAGATGTTTTATTTATGGAATTGAAAAAGGATTTCAACTTAGCTTAATTATCTGTTAAGCTAACTGAATTCCATCATTACTATTTGCATTTTAATTTAATGATAAAATATTGTTATAAACATTCTCATATTTGCTTTATGTTTGCTCTTTTCCTTAAATTCTGGGTTATTTTAACACAGTTGTAAATATTTAACAATTCATAACAATTTGTTTTTGTGGGAGTGATAAAAGTGTTATTGGGGCACTCTTGGATGCTCATTAAGTGGGAAGGCTGGGTCCAAATCCAGCCCGTGACTCCTTTTCTTCGCTCTCTCCCTCACTGCTTTCTCTCTTTTGTCTTTCATTTTCCAGGAAATGTTGGACATCATGAAGTCTATTTATGATATGATGGGTAAATACACATACCCCTCTATGCAGGATGATGCTCCAAGAGAACATGTGGAGAGCTTCTTCCAGGTTATCATTAACTATTATCACTGTTTATTACCACTAAAATATTACAAAGAAGGGTCTTGAACACACTGTATTCATGATGCATTTCCACTAAGTCTTCCCGTTCAGTTTGATACAATGAAGCCTGATGTCGCTTGCATTTTCATGGCTAACCGTACCTTTACTTGAAAGACTGCAGTATGTTAATCCAACCTTCATGGTCAGATAGGTTCACTTGGTGCCCCAAAAAAGTATGCAAAGAGAGACAAGAGATGCAAATCAGTTATTTTGAGATGCAAAGAGATGCAAATCAGTTATTTTGGTACTTTTCTAAACTTTAGGTTGTGAAAGTGCATAAATGTATATACCCTGCACTGGAACACTTAGTGGAAAAACACTATTCACAGTCTGTCAGGTAATATTGGACATTATTTTGTTTTCAGAAAATGGACCGGAATAAAGATGGGGTGGTCACCATAGAAGAGTTCATTGAATCATGCAAAAAGGTAGGGTGGGAAATGTGTTTTTTCAATATTATGTTTGTGGAAAAATCAATTATTTGCATTTCTGTCAAGACACAGCTGTATAGTAAGACACCTCTTTAATGTATGCGCTTTAAGTGTGCAGCAGAGTTGAGATGTGGGTAGGATTTCCATTGACTCCAGGAAATAACTGTGCTACGCAATTAAATATTTACAGCACCTGACACCTTCAAAAACCTCAGCTTGTCATTTTGCAGTTATTATTTTATGTGTAGACATAAAGCAAACCAGCCATGAAGCCATGAAGTGTTTCTTAATGAGCTCTAAAGATGCCTGTACTTCCATATGTTTTTGTTGTTTTAGCATTTAAGGTGGTTTCTTTTTTAATTTGAGCTCTTAAATTGGAGCAAGAAAGCAAGTTATTTCAAATATAAACTAACTTTATGTAAAAACTTGAGTTTTTTTTTTTTACCATTGTGTTTTGTTTGTTTTTTTCAAATCCAGGGATCACAGCTACATTAATACATCTTTGGGCTTGATATACCGACATGATAATTTTCGTGTTTGTTCCTGACCAACTGTTACAACCAACTGGATGACAGGAAGAAGGGAGGCAGGGCTCGGCCACACCCAAAGGATGAAAAATATTGTGTTTACCATACTTTACCTGTTAGTCTGTCCAAACAGTATGATAAATGATGTGCTAGCTTAATGGTAATGCAAATGGAAACATGGAACTCAGTGAGCTGTTTGTCCTGCTATTTCCACCTCAGCAGTGTTTCTTTCAATCACAACTACTGCTCTTACTTTATTTTCTTGTGATGAATATAAAAATGCTTTTGAGTCCTTCAGATTGTTATAATAAGTCTATCTTTCCGCTTGCATGTGGACTGTACTGTCTAACCTGACACACCAGATAGACTGTTCCACAATATTAATGGGATTATTTCAAGACCATCTCGGCAAGATCCTGTTGAAAGTCATTGGAAGGGTCAGAATCTTTTCAAAAGAGAAACCGCATTAATGTTTTGTCAGTCACATTCTTTGCAGGCCATTCAGAGGCTTGCAGTTACCTGCAGTGTTTGCATACTTGGCGGCTGCATGCATCTTTCTGTTTACAGGTAAAGCAGAAACAGAAACTGTGCAGATGCTCCAAGTATTTACTTTTGTTCTTTCTTCTAAAATAGGGATTTTTTTCCTTTAATTCAGAAGGTGTCATTTTTCTAAAAAGGAAACTACACACTGACTATTTGTGTAACAACTCAACTTATATATTGTGACAAAAGTGACAAACACTTATCATCAAATTTAGAGAGTGTTTATTTACAGAGCATAATTTTGATTCTTGATCTTTGTATGTGTCAGTGTCCATGCTGAATACTCAGATAAACCAGTTAATCAAGTCACTGCTGATGCATACTTAATGCCAGAGGAAGCCAGATTGCCAAAGGCAGCAAGTCTGGAGCCAAAGAGTTTGGGAGTTGCAAGGCTGAAGAGTAAGAAAGTGAACAAGATGTCTTGAAGGTCTTTTACTGGGCAGAGTGCACCAGGCCTAGGTATGACTACCGTGTCTGCAATTTATTACAACAAAAAATAACGAAAGTCACCAAACAAATTTCCTTGTGATGGGTTCCCCCCCAACACTGGCTATTTTTTTGCCATAATCACTTCTGGGATTGTGTCAGTCCCTCTTCAAAAGATCATTAAGGCAGTGAAGTTGTTGACAGTGCTTGACAACCTTTTCAGCCATCTGATTCTTTTGCTTTTTCATGGCTTATGTTTGTGCATTTGTGGGCTTGAAAGGTTCCATGTGCTCATATTGTAGAGTTCAGTATGCTGACAAGAAATTATAGAGAATGGAAAGCAAATCCGAGCTGCACAGTGGGGGAGCAGGTAGTGCATGTGCCTCCCAGCGGGAAGATGGCTGGTTCAAACTTCAGGTTGATCAAGCACCTTTTGCATGGAGTGGTTTGCACATTCTCCCTGTGCCTGCATGGGTTCTCTCCAGGCATCCTGACTTCCTCCCATAGACCAAAAAAAATGCTCGTAAGGTGAAAATATGACTCTAAATTGCCCTTAGTTGTGGTTTATTGCATATGCAACTGTTGTCTGTTTCTCTATGTGACTCTGTGGTCGGCTGGTGATTGGTCCCATCTGAACCCTGCCCCTTGCCCAATGTCAGCTGGGATAGGCTACAACCCTCTGCAACTCTGAGAGTGATAAGTGGTATGGATAATGGGACGGTGGAAAGGAAATAAAACTTGCTTGACCTTCTGGCAGAAATTTGTTAGGTGCCAAGATATGGCCTGAATTGTCTTCATAAACATGGGATGAAATATCTGTTGTATGGAGCCTATGGGTCCCAAAACCCCTTTCGTTTCTATTTCGGACTGAAATGATACTTGGAACGTATAGTGTGACCTCAAGATTACTTTCCCCACCTCGAGTATGGTGGAACACTTCATATTATCCGTTACTTCGGTGTCCTAGTGGTTATATCCATGTGTGCCCATGTGCAGGGGTCTTGCCCTTAGGGTTAGATTTGAGCCTGGGACCTACACTCCAATAATAAAGACAAGAAAAAGCCAAAGCTTTTTTATCTTAAACAAAATTACCTTTTGCTTCCTTTCTCTAGGATGAGAACATCATGCAGTCCATGCAGCTGTTTGACAACGTCATCTAAGAACTCGGATCAAAGACAAGGCGCCAGGGAGAGGAATAAGTGTGTGTAAGTGGAGGAGAGCCTGGGGTATGGAGAGAGTAAGAGTTTGTAAATGTGTGTGTGTATGGCTGTTTTCAGACTTGAGAGCTTGTGCTTGAATGTAGAGCTGTGAATCTTGAGGGCTATGAGGCCCTCCTCTTCGTCCTGGACCCCCTGGTGGCATTTCTCCAAGCAACAATGGAGGCATCCCAACTTTCTCGCTCATCATGCAGAACCTTATTTTTACCTTAGAGACACAGAGAAAGATGACAGAGCAGCAGGCACTCCTAAGACCAACCGTTTTTAGTATTATTTATTACCATTACTGATGGAGGAACTATATCAGCCTGTGGTATGTTATTTTTTCCAAGGATTACTTTTCCCCCCGTGTGATGGCCAAGATTTGGATTTCATCGATCTGATCCTGCCTACGTGCATGTGGATGACATACCTCCCTGGAGCCACCAGACTGCTCATGCCCCAGTCGTGAAAAATAAATGTGAGACTGCTGCCATCTAGTGGAAAGAGAAAGACACTTCTAAAGGAGACATCCGATGAAGTCAAGATCTGGGCAATCCTGTTTCATGGAGGTTTTCCACAAGAAACTGATTTCAATATCGCATGATGATGTCACTAATATCCAATTATGTATTAACAGAGATACTCCAAAGTCTGCTTGTCTGTCTGCTGTTCCTAGTCATTCACAGGTGCCTCACCCTCAGTGTATATGTGTGTGTGCATGTGGTACAGGAAGAGATGTCATCCATCTTACCCACAGGATCCCAATCATACGATTCTGGATGAATTGTCCCCAGCCTTCCAAATATTACAGTCCTAGCTGTAGGTGTCTGATGACTGTTGTACATTTAGCATTCCCAGTGGTCTGATGTTAGGCAGTACAAGATGGGGGTTTCACTATAGACGGATATGGAGCTGTCTAGACTGACCTCAGTTTCTCTCAACAAAGGACTTAAATTTAACAGCTGTACTAGTCTATGAATTACCAGTCAAAGGGAAATTATTAGATTGCAGATTGTATTTGTGAACTTCTTGTAATCAGAAAAGTCATGTGGTTGTAGCAGGTTCTACCACTCCCGTAATAAAAAAAATACCCCACATGGTATCACTTTACAAAGAGGTATACAAATGTTGTCATGGTTATAAGGTAACACGTGATGAACTAGCTGCTAACTTTCAGCCCCCCTGACTCTCATAACAACAGGGCCAGAGACTGGGGACCCCACAGACCCTGAAGTTGGTCTAATGATATAATGTTGTTAACAGCTGCACACACTCAGTGGGTCTGTCCTTACACTGACATGTAAAGAAGACAAAAGATCATGAAAACCTAAAAAGGAAATATAATATTTTACAAACATATATATTTTCAAGTGGTCAAACTTCAACTCAACTCAGGTTTGTGTAATTTGTTTGGTGGCTGTGTAATGTTAAAAAACTGCCAATTTTAACATACTGTGAACCCCTGATCCACCTCTGTTCTCTCTTTATCTCTGATGCTCTGTTCAGTTCCAAAGCCTCCTTCCCCACATGAGCACGGACTGTTCTGTTTGGCTGTCTTGTACACTCTGTGGTAACTGGTCAGTTCTGCACCATTTTCAGCAGTTCTTCATCTTGTCTATAATCTATGCTCTTTATTGGGCATCAGTGGTGGGACATCACAGTAGTAGGTCTCTTCCAGGGTACAAACGGAACCAACTGTTTCAGGCAGTCACAGGTACTATTAATGAGGGGGGAGTCCATATGCCGTAGACTTTTGGCACCTTGCTTATAATAGCATATGGAAGAGGCTCGAAAAACACACCAAACCTTTAAAACATACAGGTCTGAAGCAGAATACAAATTACCCCATGTATACTGTTGCATAGTGGACAAAATAATGCACAGGTAACATTGATGTTTGTATGTGTGCATCCTCTTAGAGCAGCAGGCCTCTACATTATACATGCAAACATACATCTAAAGGATTAATTACATGTTACTTTCACTTTAGTCCAAATCTGACCTTATGACTGTATGGTTGTCATCAACAGTTAAATCTAAATGTGCTGTTTAACAGTAATATGTAAAACATCCTATTTAGAATAATTTTAATTTAGTCTTTGTTGTTTGGATAAAAACATCTTGAAATTGCTGCTTCACGCACCATAAAGGTGCAAACAACTATTTACATGAAAGTTACATCCATGTCTGCTGCCAGCAGCAAATACACTTCTTTGTTGCTTGTCCTTTAGTTTAATCTGGCATCAACAGCAACTTGACTTTAATCACACAAAAGTGGACCTAGAAAGTTCTGAAGTCATGTAACCCCATTAAATATATAGTCCCCTCTATTTGCTAATAAATTTGTTACATTTTAAAATTCATGTCAATCATTTTCCACAAAGTAGAATTTAATGTCATGCTGCAGTTAAAAGTGGCACTGCAACATGAAACTGTTGTCTGTTTTTCCTACTGTAGTAACTCTGATGTGGTCGGTAAATGGTAAATGGACTTGAGGTCCCATATCGAACCCTAGCCCTTAATTACTCAATGTCATCACCGCTGGGTCACACCTAGGCATATCACTCCATTCACACCCATTCTGCAACTCTGAGAGTGATAAGTGGTATGATAATGGGATCGTGGAAAGGAAATAAAACTTGCTTGACCTTCTGCAGATGCCCTTTTCATGCTCTGATACACTGTCTCGATGGGATGATACACTTAAACTCACGATACGCTGCAATTCTCGACATGTCTGGCCAATTAAGCACGACACGGCCATTTATACAATATCAAAAAAGTAAAAAGAAAAATATTACTGTGTAATTACAACTTATTTGTTTTTGCTTGTTAGAGAGTGTATGCTAACAGCAGTAGGCTCGTTTTTGCCGTCTTCGTCTTTTTAATGAGAAAGCCAAAATACTGCCAGACAGATGACTTGTATCCAGGCGGAGCGTGCTCAATTTTGACCTCATTTGACTCCATCATTCGGCTTTTTGGAGACAAGGTAGTTGGTGCTAATGTTTGTTGTCGTCACTTCTGGTCACATGCGCTATTACCGGACGTGACGTCTTTATTTCACGATCCATTTTTTCCAAACTTGATGCATTTCGTCACATACTGTATCACGATATATTACCAAATGATATTTCATCCCATCCCTAGTAAGCAGTAAGTTGTTTTCTTTAGTAGTTGTAACATCTGATGGACTTTTAAGTGTTTTGTTTGGGTAAATCTGAAAGTTCTTAAACCCAATTTGCCAACACTTAACAAGCAATGCATGACAGTGCGCCCCCCTCACAAACAAGCACACTTTGGGGGTAACTGCATTTCAGGGACATATTAGTATTTTTTCAAGTTGTGTTGTTTCAGGTACTGGACAGCAGTCAATGAAAAGGCTGAAAGGACTCTTAGCAGGACGGTACCTTAAAAGATAACAAGCTGAGACTAATGGTATGATACATTGCTGTTAGCGGGTACAGAATAACTCAGTTGTATGAGTTGTTCATGAAAACAAGCAACAGAGTTATGTTAGTTCAAATACAATTGGGGAAAACAAATTAAGAGCACTTTAATTTTCCTCCAGGAAGTCTTTTGTGTGTTGCCCTTTTATGTGTTCTTCCACCTTCGCTCATTGCTTTTGCTGATCTGTTATTTCACACTTTGGACTCAGGAAGACACAATAACAGCAGAGGAAACTACGACTGAACAAATATGATTTGACTGAAGCGTCTATGATGCTTCTTTACTGCTGCACATGGTTACCTTAAGTAATGGGATTATACTTTAAAAGAAAAGTTAACTATTATCATTTTTATTTTTTGGCCAGTGAGCCAAACAAGAATGGGGACCAACTTCTGTGGAATCACTGCTTACATTTGGAAGAAAACAGCCATTAGCTGCATCATAAAGTAGTGCCAAACACAGAGTCTTCCTGGAGGAAAAATAAAGCATTGGAATTTTCATTCACTCTTTTTTTGTGTCAAACTCAATTACTTAAAAATAACTGTACCCACCAACAGCATCGTACCATAACAGTGGTCTCAACTTGTTGCAGTGCTACTGGGAGCCCTTTCAGCCACTTCACTGACTACTGTCAAGCACCTGGTACAACATGACCTACAAAGTATGGAAATATCCATGTAAGTAATTTATAGTATCAAATTTATTAAGGATTTACTCACCATCTCCATTTTCTTAAAAGCAATAATAATTTAATTAAATTTAATGCATGAGTAATCTTATTTTATTCTAGACCAACTAACATTTGGTTATGTTTTTGCTGGTGTGTTTGTTTTTGACTGTTAGCAAGAGTACACAAAAACTACTGGAAAAATCTTGCTAAAATTTTCAGGAGATGTTGGTAATGGCCCAACTTTAAAATGATTTGGTGGTGATCCAGATGATGGCCATTAGTAAACAATTTTCGCTGAATAACTAATAACAATAATTCCGAGTGCTAGGTGTGGGTTTTCAGGATCAAGGAATCAAATTGATGTTACCTTCGTCATGGAACTATTCTGTATTGATGTTACAGTAATAAGTGAACTACCTTGGCTGATGTTTGTGCTCTTTGAATGCCTTCTAGTTACTCGTGTTACCTTTAACCATGCCACTTTAAGTGTTCCTTACTCTAAAGTGTTACTCCCTATTTGCATTGAGTTGTTTTTCCATTTCAAATAGGTATAGTATGTGAGTGTGTGTGCTGTTAGAGAGAGACATGGTTTTAATGGTTTATATGTTACTCTTCATTTGCATTCTCCCTCTCTCTGCAACACCAAAGAGGAGAAATAGGAGGTATTTAAAGCCACTCTAAGTTATGACATAAAGCCCACATATGGGTGAAGAGAGGGGGAGATGCTGTGAGGTATGTTAGGCAAGGGGAAATCAGAGCTCATAGGTGTTCATCAGTATCATGATTAGAAGCACTTAGTCTGACCTGAAGTGTAAACCCATATAAACCCTTTCTGTCTGATTCTGAAAAGGTTACTTATTTGCTTGGTTCCAACTAGATAATTTCAAATATGGTACTAATGCGAAAAAGGACACTAATGGCATTTTTGAACAGCCTGTGGCGTCTTCACAAGCATAGCAAGAAATAGCAATAACATTCTCAATGTACAGGGCACTTTTCCACTCAACCGACCTCTCATTTCTCTGACAGCACAGCGAGACGGTGCATTAGAGCCCTGGTGATATTATGCACTCTCTGTCCTTCAATTTCTTTGTTCCTGTCTGCTTTTCTGTACATCATTTATTTACTGGTGGATAAATAGTTGGCTCTGATTGTTCCTTGCCTACAGTTTCAGACTTCCACTCCTGGCCACAAATAAAAACCTGTCTATACCCGCATGTACTGTGTCTAGAAAAATGAAAAATCTACTAACCCGCTGTACTGACTGTCTAGTTAGCTAGCAACTGGTTGCATAACATATTTAAATTGTGTATATTTTGTACAGAGACAATAAAAATCACAGTTACTATGCAAAAAGGGCTGGACTTTGTGTTCCAAAGGTTGTACATAATCATCTTTATTGAAATAAGATAGCTCTTGAATCTTAACAGTGCAAAGCAAATCAAGTCTCCACAGTTCAATATAATTTATCAGTCAAAAGCAATGTTTTATAACTTACATATACACATTTTACATGTAATCCTTACAGCCACATCTGATTTATCTCGAAGGCAGTGCATGATACCGTCCACTTTCTAATATCCTGTTTTTACTGTGTTTATGAACCAAACACCTACATATCAGACAACTTCTCACATTCCTGCAGAAAGAAATATTGCACCCTTCAATCAAGATCCTTCTGCTGTGTCGTCAAAGCTGAAGAGAAGGTGAAATTCTGCTTGTTTTGCTTTTTGGATCCTTGTTTGATTCCTTTGCAAAACAAGGAAAAGGGAGTTGTCATCCTCTAATCATATCATGTATCCACAAATGGTTCAATCTGATCTTCACCGACAGCCTTGATGTATTCTTGTAACTGTAGTCAGAAACACTCAAATAACTTCCCCGCTTCAGAGAGAGATTTGATATTTAAATCTTGGATTACCTTGTAGAGCCACAGGATTGACGCCTGAAACGTGTAAAATGAAAATAAATCACAGCATCAAATGTCTCCATTTCCTCCTGTTCCTGGATGTCTCATTTAAGCTCACACTTTTGACTTATTGAAGGCTTGGAGTGCAGCTGATAGGGATTGGAATTGTCCATAGTGGAGCAGAATTCACTTGGGCATCTTTCGGAGCTCTGCCAGAACCCAGATGGCCAGCGAGAGAAGAGCCACCGAGCCGGACTGATGGGTTGCTGCCAGTGGAGTGGGTACGTACAATAACAGGGTGCTGATACCAAGGGCCACCTGGGGAGCACAAATACGTTGGTTTCATCACACTGACCTTAAAATAGTTTGAATTTACTCATTCATTTTTGAATTTTATTTCTGATGTGGCTGACTGCCTACCTGTCCATAGGCCATTGCTGTGAGAAGGCTAATGGCGATCTTTGCTCTCCTCGGCAGCATCATCCTCCTTGAGAACATGTACAGGCCTGTTATTGCTGTCAGGGAAGATATCGCCTGGAGAAAGACAAACACAAAAGATCATCAGCAACCTTCTGCTTGCTTTTTCTTGCTTTTTATTCGGCAAAATAAGCTCTGATTACAAAATATGAACATGCACGTAACTTTTTTAAAATTCTGGACCAACCGTTTTATGTTGTGTGCTGACCTTTGTGGTTGTTCATGTATTTGTAGTTTGTGTTTTCATGCTCTCTGTGCAAGACAACTTCCCTTTAGTGCAATACAGGTTTCATTCATTCATTAGTTGTTGTAAAATGTGATGTATGTAGAATTTTGCAATTTCTGTTCTCCCTTCTATTTTACTGTAAATCTAGTGTTTCAGCTTTCCAGTGCTGTGCTCAAGTGTTTACTTTACAAGACAGACATGCTTTGATATGTCCCGTCCCCTGGAACCAGCTGTGGACTGAAAAAACACCAGGCTAAAGCAGTGTCTCAATGATTTTGACAGCCTCCATTCCTCACTAGTGTTATATTAAGACACCTTCAAAAAGGCACATCTAGATCATACTGTTCATTAATTTTGGCAATGTATTTTTATTACTTTTAACTTCATATAATGTAATTAACCCGGACTTTGTGGCACACTGACAAATCCACAGAATGTTTATAAACAGGGGCTCTGGCTAGCAGGGGTTTGTACCACTTAGTACGATCTTTCCTCCATCCTTTACAGAAATTGGTGTTGTGCTGTTAAGTGAGCAAACCTTGTTTGAGTACAGGTTTGATTTAAAAGTCTATTAAATTAATAAGAGTAAGTGACTATTGCAGGAACGTAAAATAACCCTTGGGATAGGAGTTAGGAATGCACAGCAGTCACTGTAAGCTGAAAGCTCAACATCAACATAGGAAGAGCTCAAACATTACAAGATAAAGCAGACACTTTTAAAGAATTACAAACAGGAACTGAGTGGTATGCTTTGCTCAACAAAATGTTTGGCTGGAGATGTACTTGCTGTTTCTCCTGGCTTTCATGTTTGCTTCTTTTGGTGTCCCTGTTTAAAGACTTGTCAGTACAGGACAAGTGTTATTGGACAAAACACTAGAGGGCGCACAAAGACACCAGGCTAAATGTAACTAGCTGTTGTATAAGAACTAAACTGCAAACATGGCAGTCAATCTGAGAGTAACAGTACTGAGACAAACACCAATAATTAATACCATAATCAAATATTTCTTAGCAACTGACGACCAGAGATCAGATATTAGCACTCAATTTTAACAATATTTTGATCCATGAGCCTTCATAACTGTCTCTGCGATATGGTGGACTGAGTGAAAAATGCTGTACTCTGCAATGCTTTCCTGTGGAGTGTTTGTTTTTTATCTTTACCATTAAAATAGAAATCAGTAGTCCCTATGTGATAAAATACAACCAAGGACACTAAGCTAAAACAAACACACCCGTGGACTGTGTCAACAATGATTCAACTCTGTCATTACGTTATGCGGTCACTTGTTGGACTACAAAACAAAATTCACAGTATTTCCTCATTTTCTAACATCTAAAAAAGATTTATCAGTCATCAGCTAGATGATCAGTCATGCCTGTGCCGGTAAAGTTTAACACAGTGTTTAGATGTTAATGATTATGGGCTTGATTTTTCAATTTGTCTTCAAAAGTTTCTCTTACAGTTTGTTTCTGCTGCTGTGTTCACTCAGTCATATCTCCTCAGCCTCCACACTGATCTGACAGGCCATGTGTATTCTAAAACTCTAATTTACATTGTCTTAGTTCTGGACAATGTTCACACAGGGCATGAGTGGTGGCCATCATGCATCTGTGCAGTTATTAGCAATTATATTTACAGTGAAATCATTTAGTCCCCTTAAAAGACCCCAAGATTGCAACTTAAATACTAGAAAGTACTCAGAGAGCACAAATCTCCACCAAGATAGCCCACATATTGGTGTTACATCTATGAGCAAAAGTCCTGTGATAAAGTTACCATCATAATATGATGTATTGATGGTGAAAACCCACACTTAGCACTCAGAATCATGTTGATGTCATTATTAGTTCGACAGTTATTGAGCAAAAGTGATTGTTTGCCAATGGTGGTTATCTGGATCACCACCAAAATTTAATAATCTCCTAAAAGTTTATGCAAAATTTGTCAAGTAGTTTTTGTGTAATCTTGCCAACTGACAAACACCAGCAAAAACACAACTGCATTGGAGGAGGTGAAAAGTGCTATAAAGGCACTCAGCTGGAGAGTTCAAATGATTCCCCTCTCGTTTTAACTTTGAAATGTTTCCCACGTGGTTAATTCTGCTTGATTAAATAATAACATACCAGAACTCTGTGGTCGAACTGCACTGTTGTGGGATTTTCAAAGAAGTTCTTGAGAGCAGGTGAGAATGCCAGCAGGTCATCGGGGATCCATCGCTCTCCCATCTTGGGGAAGGAGTTGTAAACCAACCCGGCATCCAAGCCAGCCACAAAGGCACCTGGGAACAGAATTTACTAAATAACTATAACACAAACAACACAAAAAAGCCTACTTTATCTGTTTTATTACAGTAATCTGCATATACCAACACTTATACTATAATAATATAAAACAGAAATGGATTTATTGAGCGAAAACGCTTTAGTATGTATTGTGTATATTTGTGAAATGAATTTCCACAGTACCTGAAAGTGCGGTCAGGAAGACGAGACCACCAGTCCCCTTTGCAAACCTCCTGAGCTGCATAATTCTTTTGGTTTCTGCTATCTGTGGTAAGAGTTCATACAGATAAACCGCAGAGCCTGTAACTCGAGACTTCTACAACCATGACAATGTTGATTCTGCTTTAGGAAACGAGACCTCTCCTTACCTTGTGTACAGGCAGCAGCAGAGTCAGACCTGTCCACAGGCTGGCGCAGTAGAGCAACAAGGCAGAGCCCAGGTGAGCACTGAGGCGATACTGGCTAACCCTGGGGATGTCGTGGGACTCAGGCTTCTCCTCCAGACCACTTTTGACCATGTACCACCCTAAAAGACCCTGAGATGACAAAGACAATCATGCAACCTCTTTATATGTAACGTTAATAGAACATTTTACAACTTAACGACACTGATCTCTTCTGCAGCTGATAGGAGTCGTACCTGGAAGAAGACAAATCCGCAGAGTCCCAGCACCTTTCCTTTCATGGAGCGATTGAAGTATCCTTTCCTCCAAAAGTAAATAGTGGGAAGGATGTAGGCGAGTCCAACCAGTCTACCCCACATTCGGTGACCCCACTCCATGTAGAAAATAAACTTAAACTCTGGCAGAGTCATGTCATGGTTCATTCTGGAAAACAGAACACAGCTTCTATGTAAAATAATCAGACGCTACTAATATAAATACATTTATTATTATCTTGAAGATTCGAATTCAAGGCAGCTGGATTGTGTTCAGTTTTGGGAAGATGTTTCGCTCCTCATCCAGGAAGCTTCTTCAGTTTCTTGGATCTGAAGTGAAACGTCTTCCCAAAACTGAACACAGTCCATCTGCCTTGGATTTGAATCTTGAAGATAACCATGACCTGGATAAATGAGAATCTACACATACGTACATTCATTATTAATTAAAAAATAAATAGAAAATTCTACAAAAGATATGTTTATAGTTCAAGTTTCTGAAGTCAGCACTTGCATAATTTTTTTATCCTTAAGCTTTTTTTTACATTAAAAAAAATGATATTATTCATGAATATCTTATTTTTAATGTGACAGTTCTAAAATGTTCTTTACTTGCTGAAGCATGGCAGGTGAGCCTTAGGCATATTCCTTATATTGTGGGATCATAAAATCATTTCATAGTTTCAACTAAAGCTGAACAAAACATTTTTACATTTCAACGAAAATATACTCATGGGCAATAGTCGCATGGGTACATTATCATGAGTAATTTTAATTATGTAATAATTTCCTGATTCCCTTTTTGTTTCAAATCCTCTTTTAGTCATGACTGTGAAAAAGACCTATTATTATTTGCATCTGCCATAGCCATCTAAATAAAGAGACAGTTGTTGGGACTCCAAGCATCGTCACAAACAATCTTATCCGGGACAACCAAAGAGGCTCCATTACTCAAGACAGTGAGTCTGTAGCAGTTAAAAACATGGGGCTGCCCTTTGAACATCATCAGTTGAAAGAGCTATGCTGTTACAAGCCACAAGCTTAGTCATAAAGTTTGTACAGAAAAGTGTGCATCACCTTTTATACCATATATTTGCCCCTTAAAAATGTAAATATATTTTGCTGCAGGAAAAAATACTGCTGTATCCTCTAGTATCTTCTTACTGTCATTCAGCTCTAGTTTGAGCAAAATTCATATTTAATTGGTGACTCAGAAATCAGTTTCATGATAACAGGTGTATTTGGAAAAAAACAAATTTGGGGGTAACATAAAAGTCGAGTCAGTAAATGTAGCTCTAATTAAAGATGTCAATTCCACTGCTGAATTGTGCTAAGAACTCCTGTTTTGATCTTAAGTGATGGTGTGTCTTTTTTTATTACTGCACTACCACGTTTTGATTAGGGCTGCTTGCCCACACAACTTAAATACTCTGGTTAAAAATAAATTAAAATTAAAATGTAAGATCTCAAATTGAAATAAATGATCAAAATAAGATATTTATGTTTGTAGAAAGTAGAGCAGTTCTCTTCTGGCTGAGATTTAACAACACTGAAACATAGGGAGTGGACACAAAGCCTGCTGCACAATCATTTCTTAATCTCAAATAAATCGTGTTTTCCTAATCATGAAAACAAATTGCAAATAAAATTCGATGAATTTCACAGCAGGAGTTTTGATTGTGTAAAAAGGAAATATGAGGGCTTACATTTTGAACTCAGGAAACTGCTGGTACTTTGCAAACTCGGCCTCCCACTCTGCCTGCGACTGTGGTGGCTTCATCTCTCTCACCAGATGCCAGTCGACCATGGAGAGCCCAGATTCTGTTAGCCTGATTGAAACAACACACATGTCCTTTGGGTAAATGTTAGAGGTACATTTCAAAAAGATGGTTATTATGTAAATGAACAGCGCTGGTACCTTGTGACACCTCCCAAGACGACAGCCCCGACCACCAGCCCGCTGCAGCCCAGTAACCAGCGGCCCACTATGCGATTTGTGGCAGCGTTTGGGATGGTAGCTGCTGCCGGTGAAGAGGAGGCTCCAACCTCTGCAGTGATGGTGCTCTGGCTTCTTTTCACGAGCCATTGGCGTAGCTGTGGACTTCGCTGATAAAGAGAGGACAGCACTGACTTTAAATAAAACTGGACAACACAACTTCTAAATGTAAATCTTTTGAAAAAACATCCACTTTGTATGTTTAAGTGTTAAATAATGCTGCATGGTTATCACTGTATTGGTACTACTATTTTCTTTTGTTCACATTTTCATTCACAAACCTCATGATAACATTTAAATAGACATTTTCATTTGTTTAATGTTTAATACATTTGTAAGTAAAAAAGTTATTAGTTTGCAAAGTCAACTGAAGGCCTATAGTATCATAATCTGTCAGTTTTGATTGCTATAATGGATTTTAACTTGTAACTTTTCCTTGCTAATACCTATTGGTTTCTCTTGTTGCTCTACCTTGCAGGCCCAACTTACATCAGAAGATGGCTGTCCAGTGTCCACCACAAAGTCTATTCTCTTCAAGGTATTCTGCTTTTGAACGGATGACTTCTTCCCTTGGTGTTGCTACCTAGTGCTGGCTCATGATGGATAAAGTTTGGCCTTGATAAATAACACTGCTTTTTTGTGAAGCATTATAAGGCTAATAAGCTGTGATTCTCCACTTTACACATAAACTGATCATTATGCACTAAGCTTTAACAGCAACTTTGGGCAACTGTTCTGAAACAAAGAAAAACTGCGACAAAGGGTAAAGCAATTTCATGCAGCATGAGATACTGACTTCACATAAATGGCAAAAAAACTTTTAACAGATAAATTATTTAATTCCAACTACAGCTGGGGAATATGGACGTGAACTAATTTTCACAATCAACTCTGTCAATAATGTATAAGGAGAAAAGCTATGTAATATTCAAACTTTAATCATCTCTGCCAAGGAGGCGATGCTTTGGGAAATTTTCTTTGAATGTTAGCCATGTCACAAGGAAGTGATTACATTTTTGTGACGGCCAAATCCAAAAGTGGATCCAGGAATTTTCACAAGGATCTGAAAACAGTGTGAGCTACGGTAACAGTGTACATGCCTCTGCTAAGGGTTGTGCTCTCTAGATAGAAAATATTGATATTATTGAAAACCTTGGCACAGTGCCATGCTCCACTTCAAACCTATAAGTAATGTTTCAATCCAAAAAGGGGGACTCTGTCATACATAGGAAGCTAAATAGCAATCACAACAAAAGTAATGACAATAAAACTGTAATAATACTACAGCCTTATTATTATTATTACTATAACTTAGGGGTGGGCGATATGGCAAAAATTTCATATCACGATTTTTTAAGAATAAAATCACGACCACGATTTTATCACGATTCTTTTTTACTTTGATTTTTCTAGACTAATTTGCATGTTTTACCATTTTTCCCCTATGTTTAACAAATAAAACATGTAAACCTTAAAAGAAAAAAAATGACAAAGCTAAAAAAACTTTCTGGATAGGTTTTAATTTGAATAGTGCAGTTTTTATAAAAATGTGCAATAAATGTAAACATAAAAGGTAATGAACAACAATATCAACATTATCTCTTAAAGTGCAACAATTCAAAACAAATGTTATCTAACTGCATTGTCTATAACCTGAGTGAATAATACAGCTGCTTTAGAACAGATTTTGTTCAGACATCTTCAAGCTTTTATCTCCTTTTCTCTTCCCGCCATGACTTCACGCTAAATAACCAAACAGGAGATCCCACCATGCACTGTGCGTAATGTGCTACGATCATAGACTGTAAAAAACATGGACGCCATGTCGCTGGGCTCAAATTGAAGCCGCCACGAAAACTGCTCCCCCTGGTGACTGGCTGCAGTATAGGTCAAATCTCCGTCTCCCCCATTCATCTGGACGGGCCGTAGTGAAACTTCAAAAAATGAATACACCTCATAGAAATATTTCTCCCCCCCGCATGCTGTGGTGATATGAAAGTATTATTGGGCTGTGTGTTTCCAAGTCCTCTTTTTTCTGAAAAGTTTCTTTTTCATCAGTTATTATGCTTTTACGCGGCCACACTGATTGTGACGCGTGTGCTGGCGAATTTTACAGTTTACGCGAATATGGTCCAGATTCTCTACTGGCTGTGCGGCGGCGCTTATTTGCTTGATGTGGAGGTCAAAGCGAACCACGGCAGAGAGTGTTATAATACATCCATGGCTACGATTGGTTAGTCAGGTGCGCCCACACAGACGATCTGACGATCTTTCTGCTTTATGAGATCATCCCCACGCCATAATCCTTAACGATTGTACATCATCATATCGCACACCCCTACTATAAATACAGCAATAGCAATAAAACTATTTGCTTTCATAAAACTGAATAATAAAAGGTCCATTGTGGAGTAAGTTTTGAGAAGAGATTGACCAAAAAATAAATAGGAAGCTAAATAGCAATCACAACAAAAGTAATGGCAATAAAACTGTGATAATACTACAGCCTTATTAGTAGTAGTGATATAACTACAGCAATAGCAATAAAAGTCTTTGCTTTCATAAAACTGAATAATAAAAGGTCCACTGTGGAGTTAGTTTTGAGAAGAGATTGACCAAAAAAAACTATTTTAAAGGTGCAGTGGATGGGACATTGTTGCTTTATGGATATGTTCAAGTATGTAATTAATCTCCTCTCTATGGATATCAGACTAACATTTGCCGTGGTAATTGGAAAGGTGGTAAGGATATAGTTACAAATACGGGATGCACCACTTTGAAAACAGTTTTTGTTATGCCATGTCCATGTTGTGTGCCAGCTCTTAAGTCTATTTAAACATGCTCGGGATAATGATGGGGGTTAACTCAGGTGAATTTAGAGAGCTGATACATGAGGACGTGACTGCTGCTCACAGGGTAATGTAGCCTGTCCTGTCCGGGAAAACGAGACAAATCAACCACGTAGATCAAATGTGATGTTGCCTGATTAGGTAACCTATTATATCGTGTTATGAATCAAAGAAACGCTGCTGCGCTTGTAGTTTAGCGTCTGACCTTTTCATTCATATGCTAGCAGGCTAATGCTAGCGGCTAACGTTAGCTTCAAACTTACATTATTGTGTTGAAATCCCTTTCCTGCGTGTCTGCAGCTGCAGATCAACGATGTCCGGACTGTGGAGAGCAGCATTGCTCTTGTGCCCTAATTGTTGTTTGCTATGAAGTGCCCACAGATCTCTTATGGAAGATGAGCTTGGATAAATGTTGCTACAGGATGTTACAAAACCATGTTTCCTAACTGTATTACGCTGACCTGGTGACGTCACATAAGATGCGGAAAAATGTATTTTTAAATGTTTAATTCTGTTTTTTTTTTTTTTTTCGTTTACTCGCATTGTAATCGATCTGTCACGCCCAAGAAAGTAGTTTGTGGAAGTTAAGAAAATTTATTTGTAAGAAAACGGTTTGCTCAAGTAAAGAGGCTCGTTTAAATTTTAGCGCACCCCGAATGAGCGGCGAGCGGTTTTCAACCTTGTGTTTACTCTGAAAGCACCGCCCATCCGAACTGCCGCGGATGAATTCAACTAACCGGAAAAGCGCTTGTGTTGAAGTGGTAAAGTTAGAAAGATATTCACAGATTCGGACTTTGCGGATCAGTAACTCGTGATTAAAACAACCTACTTACACACCAGACCCCTCTTTCTAATCAGTGTCACGACGACTGTGAACTACAACCTCGTTTTCCTCCGAACGAGCCGTCATCCGACCTACACAATTTCAATTGGTCTCAATACGCTGCCGGTGAAGGCTCGGCGGCTTAGGGACCGTCGGCAAATTACCATATCGGAAGAGAACGTGAAACAAAATTCAATAACTTCTCCAAACTGACATATGAAGTCTTCAAAATCACAAGAAACATAAAGGACCACATGTAATTCATACTACAGGTCATATTTTTCAAGAGTTATGAATAAAAATACTTCAAAGGGAAATTGCTGTATTGCTGAAAATACAGCAAATGCCATCACAGTTATGAGACCTACCAACAAAATGAGAACAAAACATGAAAGATGATCTCCTGTACTTTACACTAAAGATGTTACTTTAGCAAAAATGTTTGATTTGATTTATTTAATTGAGTTGATTAATGTATAAGGACAATAATAGCTGTTGTATCTTATCTGTTGTTTGCTGTAGTGCCACAGAACTTGGCCTGATGCTCAAGCATATCTAATACTTGATACTACAGCATAGAATTTAGAAAAATAGGTTTCACAGTATTTTATATGATTTTTTTTAAATATGGACACATACTTTTTTAATAGGCTATGATTCTTAAAAACTTTAATAACTAAAATTTTGTTGGTTGTATTGACACCAAAGTCACCCTGGTGATCAAGGATCCCCTTCACTCTGTACTACAGCAAAGATTTTAGAAAAATAGGTTTCACTGTATTTTATATGATTTTTTTTTTCATATGGATGAATAATTGTTTAACAGGTTATGACCCTTAAAAACTTTAATAACTTAAATTTTGTTGGTTGTATTGACACCAAAGTCACCCTGGTGATCAAGCACCCCCTTCACTCTGTACTACAGCAAAGATTTTAGAAAAATAAGTTTCACTGTATTTTATATGATTTTTCTAAAATGGACGAATAATAATTAACAGGTGATGACTCTTTAAACTTTAATAACTTTAATTTTGTTGGCTGTATTGACACCAAAGTCATTCTGATGATCAAGCATTCCTTTCACTCCAAAATAGCCAAAACTCTTAATTAACAGATATTGGTTTCAGTGTAATAGATTTTGGTCTTTGTAAATGGGTACTCTAGTGGTACTCTACATGCTATTACAGTCTTGGATATTTCACAGATTAGTAAAAACATCGGGTTTAGTGCATAATTATTTTTTGATGAGCCATCATTTTCTCAATTTTACATCCTTGGATCCTGATTAGCCTATTTAAAGCAACAATTTAAACAGCTTTTTTTCTTTCCTTTCTTGCTGCTAAATTCTATTCATACAGTTCAGCCCTTATAAAATGTTATGAAATGGCATATAGGCTAATTAAAAAAATGATAAAATAAATAATAACCTAAATAGGTTATTAAAGTTTTTAAGGGTCATAACCGGTTAAAAAATTATTCGTCCATATGAAAAAAAAATCATATAAAATACAGTGAAACTTATTTTTCTAAAATCTTTGCTGTAGTACAGAGTGAAGGGGGTGCTTGATCACCAGGGTGACTTTGGTGTCAATACAACCTACAAAATTTAAGTTATTATGGTTTATTATAGTCATAACCTGTTAATTAATATTCCTCCATATGAAAAAAATCATATAAAATACTGTGAAACCTATTTTTCTAAAATCTTTGCTGTAGTACAGAGTGAAGGGGATCCTTGATCACCAGGGTGACTTTGGTGTCAATACAACCAACAAAATTTTAGTTATTAAAGTTTTTAAGAATCATAGCCTATTAAAAAAGTATGTGTCCATATTTAAAAAAAATCATATAAAATACTGTGAAACCTATTTTTCTAAATTCTATGCTGTAGTATCAAGTATTAGATATGCTTGAGCATCAGGCCAAGTTCTTGTACACAGCTTATTGCAACAGATATAACATACGCTATTATTGTCCTTATACATTAATCAACCCAATTAAATAAATCAAATCAAACATTTTGCTAAAGTAACATCTTTAGTATAAAGTACAGGAGATCATCTTTCATGTTTTGTTCTCATTTTGTTGGTAGGTCTCATAATCAGATGGCATTTGCTGTATTTTCAGCAATACAGCAATTTCCCTTTGAAGTATTTTTATTCATAACTCTTGAAAAATATGACCTGTAGTATGAATTACATGTGGTCCTTTATGTTTCTTGTGAGTCTGAAGACTTCATATGTCAGTTTGGAGAAGTTATTGAATTTTGTTTCACGTTCTCTTCCGATATGGTAATTTGCCGACGGTCCCTAAGCCGCCGAGCCTTCACCGGCAGCGTATTGAGACCAATTGAAATTGTGTAGGTCGGATGACGGCTCGTTCGGAGGAAAACGAGGTTGTAGTTCACAGTCGTCGTGACACTGATTAGAAAGAGGGGTCTGGTGTGTAAGTAGGTTGTTTTAATCACGAGTTACTGATCCGCAAAGTCCGAATCTGTGAATATCTTTCTAACTTTACCCAATAAAGACTAGGGTAAGTAAAAGACTGTCAGTGACAGAAACAACATGTATTGATCAGAAACCGCTCAAAGTGGGCTAATGAATCGATAGGAGGTGAACTTGACAGGTAGTTGCTGTGTTAGTCCAAACTGTTTGTTTACAATGTGACTTGGAGTTCACGAACACGTTCATGACGAGTGTTTCTGTCCATGTTTCTGTCTCCATGTCCAGACTGGCAGAATGGCAGAGGGCTTTTTAATGGAGGTGTGTGTGGACTCCGTGGAGTCGGCTGTCAATGCAGAACGAGGAGGTCGGTAATGTGCTGTAAACGCCTCAATGACTTCTCTGTAAAACCTTCCTTTTATGTGACTCGAAAGCCAAAATCTATCTTTCATGACATTTAAGAAGGGTGGACTCAGTTAGCATGTCCAAGAATAAAGTCTACCAAAGGTCTGACTGCAGGGGAGACCGGGGTTGGTTGCTACAGCCGTAAACACAGCCAAATCATTGCATGCTGTTTCATCATGGTTATCTATTTTATGTGCCCTGATGCCATTGTCATTTCTGTCTGGACCTTTTGCGTATCACAAAGCACTACTCAGACCAAAACATTTTTTAGAACATGTAAATATATAAATTTCTGCTGTAGAAATCATCCATTACTACACACAATCATCTAGCGTTGGTATTTTGAGGAATGTGGCATTTTCACTTCTGCATTTGCTTAATTTTCAAACAGTCCATAAAATATGCTTTCATTGATTGATCATTCAATATGTTTTACTAGCCCATCTGGAAGGAGCCAATAGGAAGTTTTTGGGAATCAGCAAAACCTTTCAAAAAGTATGAGGTGATTGGACAACCACAGTACAGTAACTAAAGTCAAAGTCCAATCCAGGTAATGTGTAGTAGGCACTGCTGGGATGTCCTGCTCTAGTTGAAATAGAATGGAAGCATAGATCCGCACCAAAACCGCACTAAAAACACTGTCTGAGTTTATTTGTTTATTGATAAGTGCTTGCCTTCTTCATTTTGTTCTTTTTATTTTTATTTATCTTTTTATTTAGAAGTTAAGTATTTAAATTTCAAAATGATTTGTCATCACTTAAAATCAGCTTGAATGTTAAATTATCATAAATAAGCAAAATTCAATCTTTTCAGGATAAGCAAATCTGCACCTCAAGAAGCAGCAGGAGGATTGTTTGTTTTTAACCTTTTTAGACACTGGGATTATTTGCTTCCCTGCTTACAGATGTGTCAAGTCATTCAATTGTTGCGGTCTTCTTATTTTTTAGAAGTGGTTGTGCAGTTATAACCATATTTTTTCTCTCTGCTAACAGGCGCAGGTCGACTTGAACTATGCTCTAGTCTCCTGGAGGGGGGGCTCACTCCCAGCTTAGGTGAGCACTGCTCTTTTTACTTCACACAAGAATGTTTTGCATTTTAAGACTGTATTAAACCAAAATATGTCTCTTTTCTTCCCCAAAGGTCTGCTACAGGTGGTAAAGCAGTACGTGAAAATTCCTGTCTATGTTATGATTAGACCCCGTGGGGGGGACTTCCTGTACTCAGACCAGGAAGTGGAAGTGATGAGGAAGGACATAGAGCTGATGAAGAGCCATGGGGCTGATGGTCTGGTGCTGGGGGCCCTCACAGAGGATGGACGGGTGGATGCAGAGCTCTGTGTGGAGTTTCTGGGTAATGTCAGTCTGTACAGTTCTAAGTATTTGTTTTGTGTCTAAAAGCAAAAGAAGTCATAATGTTTGTTTCACTGATCATGATGTTGAATTTCACAGGATCACAAAGAGTCATATTTTTTTATGTTAAGAGACGATATGTCCTACAGTTTAAGATTACAGGCTGTTCTCTCTGTCGTCATGTTCCTTTTCCAAATGTCTTCCAAACCAAAAAGCTCTTCTGTTAAATCCCATTTCCAAACATAACCTTATCACAGTGGATATATATTCCATTAAGCTATTCCTTTCCTCAGGAGCTATTATTGGTGCAGGTGACACATTGAAATGTCTGGACTGAGTTAAGGCTTGGCGTTGTTAGGATCACATTTGTTTTATATGCCATTATGTGTCAAGATATGTTTTTTTTTTAATTTAAAACCTAACAGTATTCTCAACTTTGGAGGGAACTTCTGAGCAGTTTCCCCTTTAGAGATATTTAAAGGGTATGTAAATGATGGATTTCCCCTTAAATGCCCTCGAGCTTTACATCAGTGCCTGGATGAATAAATGTTAAATTACAAACATGGACAATGCATTAGCAAATTTGTTCAAATTGTTCAACATTTTAAAATCATTATATAATAATCATTATAACCATTGTATAATAATATAATGGCACGGTGGCACAGCTGGTAGAGCAGGTGCCTCACAGCAAGAAGGTTCCCGGTTTGATTCCCGGGTTAGACAGGGCCTTTCAGGGTGTACCCCACCTCTCGCCAGATGATAGCTGGGATAGGCTCCATCCCCTCACAACCCCGAAAGGGATAGCCTAGTATAGAAAATGAATGAATGAATGAATGAATAACATAATAATACATACATAATATAAAATAGACTCGGGGAGTTGATCCAGCTGTGAAGCATGATCACTAATCTATTTCACCACAATGCATCCTAGGAAAAAACAATCTGTTTAAAAATTGCATCATTACACACATGAAAACAGTGGATTTTACTGCATTTGTGGTGATAATGCCAATGCGTTTACACAAGATCACTTAAATCGGGTTTGCTTCCTCTAATAGTAAATAGTTTTATAACATCCTAAAACACAACATGAAACACAACACATGTTCTCTTTGACCTGCCACTAATTGTTAATGTGTATTGTAATCTACCCGACCCTGGTTACTGGAAGGGTCTCTTTAGGGCCGATGTGTATTGATGAGCATCTCTGTCATGTTTTTGGTTAGTGTCTATGTCCCTTCATACCATCATTTGGTTCTGTTTGAATATGGACATAAGGTCACATGCAGGGGCATGAAGTAACTAATCAAACTACTCAAATTACTGTTAAGTAGATTTTTGTGGACTTGTTAACGTCACCTGTGTATGTTTTTAGGGGCGTGTGTTGCAAAAAACATTTTCAGCGATGAGTCAAACAAAATCTGAGCCAGAAGTTTTCCATGACTTTGTAATGTCACTTCATAAGGTGTGAAAAAAACATTTACATCCAAGTTTAAGTAATTTCATATCCCTCTGGTCTAATCTACATTATTTATGGATATCAAACATTCTATGTATTTGGTCAAATGCAGTGTGTTAATGCAAACTATAAACTAATATCTTTATAATACTTTTCACTCTTGTCTTAAGTATCGAGTTCCCTGCATATCAGGGCAAATCTCTAATTTGTGGTCCTGTTTTATTATGTGGGTCAAACAGTATGGCTTGTCCAGTCCGTCCTTTTGACACAACACACAAAAAAATCATGGTGTAGGTTTCATGTGATTGGCTGATTTGCTCTGTGCATAATGAGCAGTAGAACAGGAGTGATACCAAAATCATACATCATGTTTACTGTCTCTGTCTATACCTCTCTGTTGATAAACAAGTGCAAACGATTCCCCCTCCTCTGCCCTGATTAGTCCAGCAGCTGTACATTACTCTCCTGATACCTCCTCCATTTTCCTCTTCAAGCACTCATTCTTTTGTAAATGACTTTCCTGAGTATTACAGTGACAATCCTTGTCCTTCTTATGGCAGTTTTGTAACACTTCACGTTAAAAAAGTAAAGAATTCAGTGATTGAATCAGTCTTTACAGCAGGTAGCACTAAATAACCAATAGATATGCATGTATGTTGACACTTCACTATTTTTGAAGTAATTATGTTACTTTGAACAGAGATGATTGGTCACCGGTATCACAGTAATGTTATTGTTCTTTTTCTCTGAAGCTGCTGCTCGCCCTCTGCCAGTCACCTTTCATAGAGGTACATTTCTGTTTACACTTAGAACTTCACATATTTGCCTTTCATTAACCTGATAACTGAATGTGTGCTGTTGACAACATTCACAATAGCTGTCCTGTCCTGTTAAAGGTGTGAAAAGACTTAATGATTTATGTTACTGGATCCGACTGATTGTAAAATATTGTATTGGTCTTTCTGCAGCCTTTGATATGGTTCATGATCCAGTGGTTGCTCTCGAGACTCTGATTTCATTAGGATTTCAGCGGGTGCTAACAAGCGGATGCGACACTTCTGCTTTGGAGGGACTACCCATCATTAAGCGCCTCATAGATCAGGTATGCATTAAGCACCCCTCTGCAATCAGCCTGTTTTGTGAGACATTGTATCAAGCTTATTAACTGATGCTGTGTTGTAATTATGAGCTGCTTCATCACACTGCGTAACATTCTTCACCTTTTGTTCCATTCAACAGGCGAAAGGGAGGATTGCTGTCATGCCAGGTCAGAACTTGATTCTGCTCTTGAGCGTTTTTCTGCAGTTGTATTTTTGACATCTAATTGTAAGTTTCCAATATAGGAGGAGGTATTACAGAGAGAAACCTGCAGATGTTGACACTTCACTATTTTTGAGTAGTATATTTACTTGAACAGAGATGATTGGTCACGGTATCACAGTAATGTTATTGTTCTTTTTTTCTCCATGAAGTTCAGGTATGTTTTATTCTAGTTTCAGTTAACGATTGCAAAGATGGAGCTTTTTATCTGTGAAAGCTTTCCTTAGAAAAATGCATCATTCTGCACACTTGATCACAAGATGTAGAATGAAGTTTCTAGCTCACCTGTGAAGTGGTGGGTAGATGCAAAGAAGGTTTAACAGCAAATCATTTTTTTCCCTGCCAAGGACATTAACTGTGTTTCCTTTGCACATACTGTATTTCGTCAGTGCATTTAACTGAGTGGATTGGGTATAAAGAAGTGATAAGAAAACCATTTTATATATATACACAGGCATATATACAGGAAATAAAGAAGGGGTATGAAAATGTAAATACCCACCTTGCTCTTATATAACACTCTTAACATCCACCGACCACATTGTGCAAAACCTTTTGATAAATAATTTTTCATTTGCCACTAGTCGAACTTAAGTCAGACTGGGACTGGAACAAACTGCACCTTCACCCAACCTTTGTAATCAGTTAAATCCTTTTATCTATCTCAGCGTCAAGCATCAGTAAGCATCAATAAAACATTAAAAATGGCCCATGAAGGAATAAGCAAGGATGGCAAAAATACTGTTAAATAATACAGAAGCATGCACATTGATCAATGTATCATTGGTAGGAGATATACTTCTTAAGCTTCTGCTGCTGCTGGGTGGCTTGTTTTTTCAAAGAAAATGAAAAGGATCAAACATAAGAGCACCATGATGCCATTGCACTATCCATAAAACCTGAAGAAACATTAAAAATGTTGATGTAGGTGGGATTTGTTCAGACTCCATTGTCAGCCATGTGGTAATAATTCATCCTCAGAGTGAAGGGTGTGATTCAGTCGAGACAATACTGTTCCAGCTGATTAATCTAAGTATTGCTTTGAATGTGAATAATACACATTAACATACATTTCTGTCCTTATGTTTTTGACTCCATGTGCAGGAACACTTCTGTGACGATGGGAGCTGCTTTCTCGGCCCCCGAATACGGCCTGAAGGTGACAGACATGTGCAAAGTCCGGACCCTGAATGCAATTGCCAAAAACATGTTGTGACTGGGATGCAGCAGGTAGTGCACGTGCCTTACAGAAAAAAGGTTACTGGTTCAGTCCCAGTGTCGGTCAGGGCCTTTCTGGAGGGATGTGTATGTTCTTTCTGTGCATTTGTGGGTTCTATATGGATGCCGTGGCTTCCTTTCACATACCAAAAATATGCTAATTCAGTTGATTTTTGACTCTAAATTTTTGCCCTTCGGCTTGAGTGTGAATGGTTGTCTGTCTCTCTATGTGGCCCTGTGATTAGGGGGCGACCGATTCAGGGGGCACCCCACCTCTTGCCCAATGTCAGCTGGGATAGGCTCCAGCCCCAAGACCCTGAAAGGGATAAGAGGTATAGATATTGTATAGATATTGTATGGATGTTGTGACTGGCTACTGTATATTCTGATATCTCAGATGTGATTAGATGTTATTAGACTTTTAAGATATTATTTTTTTCTGAAGCCCAGACAAAGAAAACATTTCAGGTTTTCATTTTCTCAGTTTTTAATCAACAAACTGTTTTTTGTAAACATATAAAAGTATCTCTCTTAAAGGAGCAAAGGATCATTTTTGTCTTCAGTGTCCACATGTGTGTGGACTCAGTAGGAGAGAAAAAAGACCACAATAAACTGCAAACAATTTGTCAGATTTTTTTGGAAAGCATTTTGGTCCAGCAAAAAGAGCACAAAGTGCAAGAAAGACACTTTTGAAGTATGTGTGGAAAACACAGAATTTGTTCTCCTTAAATTCATTAAAGGCACTCATGAGTACTGCTGCTGATTTTAAATGTGTATTTTCGCCCTTAGCCATGAAGTGGATACTCATTGTGTACAACACTTGATGTTTATAGTTGAAGATTA
This sequence comes from Scarus forsteni, assembly GCA_036419115.1. NCBI lineage: Eukaryota > Metazoa > Chordata > Actinopteri > Labriformes > Labridae > Scarus > Scarus forsteni. Next base: position 18,654,865 of record JAZDUH010000327.1, read on the forward strand.
TGATTGCTTGTTATACTTTAATCAGGAACTGAAATATAAATGCTTGTGACAGTTTTTCAGAATTGACCTGAAATCCCAAAAAGTCTGCAGATGAGTCGACCCTTGCTCTTTCTTTTTTTCCGTCCTCTTCTTAAAAAAATGTCCATGATGAATTCCATTCAATAAATGTGGTGCACTAATGCAAAATCATGCTTCATCCCTTTAGTTGTTCATGAATTGTGTCATGTCATAATGTTGACTTTATGATGTTGTCAATCTCTGCCATATGTACCGAAACATACAGTAAAAAATGGAAAATGGGCAAAACGCTTCTCTTCACCCCTGAATATATCACCTCTGTACATGGAAAATAGCAAGAGGAAATAAATGTACAAAATGAAGGTGAAAATATATTCAACACAAATACAGAAAATATCATAATTAGAATGTGCAAGGCAAAAAATACTAGCTAAATGATAAAGAATATCAATAAATGAAAGATAAGAAGACTTTTAATGAAGAATGGTAAATTTCTTTTATCCATTTAAAGAGCATTTAAATAGGGATGGGAATTGAAAACCAATTCCAGCTGAGAATCGTTAACACTTCCATCAAAGAATCGATATCATTAATCTTTTTGCTTATCAATTCCCTTATCAATTCCTTCCACTGACAGGGTTCAGAAGCATCAGAACTGTAGCTTAATTTTCAGTGCACCTACTACACAACCTTAAGTGAGTGGGAACACCAGCAACTTGCAGAAGCAGTTATCTATACTGTGACGTGTGTTCAACATTGGTGCTACTGAAAATCAGACCAACATTTGCCCACTTGCAAAATCTGCTGGAATCGATAAGGGAATCGTTAAAGAATTGGATCGATTAGCAGGATCATTAACAGCATTGGTATTGATAAAATCTTATCAATTCCCATCCCTACATTTAAATGAAAGGATAAAATCAACTATATAAACATTTATAGAATATAAAAATATAAAGTATAATATATATAAATTATACTTTATATTTTCAATCCTTTAACAAGAAAAGACACATTAAGACTATTAATGTGTCCTGGCAAAGACACGCATCAGAACAAGATAGAGAAATAAAACAATTGCAAACACAAATAAACACATATGAACAATCAGAGACACAGAGTAGAGAGTTAAAGAGTCAAAGTCAAAGCATCTATCGCCTGAAACACAGATACAGAGAAACAATCTCCCTCACAACCATTTTTTTTCCTGTAGCAGATTCCAGGGGGCAGAAGCAGCATTTCTGGAACTTCTTTTTCCCATAGAAAGATCAACAGCAAGAAACTACCTTGTGACTAAGTCACAGAGCAAATTGTAGCTTTTAGCACCTTCCACTTGAGTGTGATTACTTAAGTTTGATGGAAGCAGATTAACTAAAGCCTTAAAAATAAGAACATGGCAATGACTCAGTCTTTGAGTGGCCTGTAAGGGCCAGTCAGCACAGTCAAACAGATCACGATGATGAGCTAAGAGCCTTGAGAGTTTTAATGAACTTTGAAGTTTCATGATGAACAATACCCAAAGATTTGAGGCATTAAGAGGATGCATCCCTTAAAACATCACCATAATCAAGCAAAGGCATAAAAGTAACGTGAATGTTGACACTGTCCAGATTCTTTTTTCAGTTTAAGGAGGGTGTAGGGGCTGATAAACGAAGAGCTGCTCTATACTGGGTTTCGGGACTTCAGCTTTCATTGACAACACTGATATTAATATTGTTCAAGCTTAATTACAACTAAGTTTATAATCCCAGTCATTCTGATGGACATTTGTAATTTCTTAACAGAAAAAGATTTATATTATTCATGACCATTCAGCTGCTATCATTAAGATGTGATTTTGAATCTTCCAGCTCTATTCCAAAACTACCAGGTGATTTATAAACTACGTCTTGGTTAATTATTTATTCTGATCCGAATTTCAATAACACGATGAACTTGCTAATTTTTTAGTTTCCAGGATGAACTTTGGAAGCAGTGTTCTGAATCTGTTATTGTTTACTGGTTGCATTATAAAGGCCATATCAGAGCCATAATTGTGAAGTATGCATGCAGATTCACTCAGGCCAGATAGGAGACCATCACAAAAGTCAATTGATTTTCTTTCATATTAATCAGTGATGACTGATTTTGTGTACTGTACTTGGAGTTCTATGATTGGGAGAGACCATTGTGGCTACACGTGCTAGAACAAATCAGAGTTAAGAGATAAGGACAGAAACTGTGCAAGAGTTCTTCATTTAATGAATGAATGAATAATTTAATGAATAAAGCACTGGTCTCTCCTTATTTTTGGAGTCGGCAGGTAAATGTCATGTAGCTGTATTTCTGTGGATTCTGGCTTTATAAGATTCAATAACCTTAACTTTGTGCGCAAGTATTGGCATAATGCTCAGAATTTGATGACCCAAACAGAAGGAAAAACATCTTTTCCATAAAATATTTTGTTGTCTTCTGAGTTCTTCACATCTTTTCCTTTTTTGCATAATATTATTACCAAATAAACCAGGCACTGTTTATTTTACTGCAATTATCAGGGTGGATTTCCTGTTAAAATTGCTGCACTTCATCATTATGTAACAAGAGCTGTTTGTTTACTTAGTTTAGTGCTTCCATGTCACATTATCCCAGTGAGTCAGGCTCACCTCTACACACACTGTAGTATCATAATTGTAAACCGGTGTATTACAGGGCAATTCGAATTACGTATGAGGTCTTTCAACGTGTTACTCCTGTCCTTGGGGCTGTGTATTCGCGAGTCAGCCAGATCACAACTTGGCTGTTATCAACCATGTAATGATTTACTCTCTGCTGTCTGAGTAATCAGCTCCGCATCCATCCAAGTCAGTGAAAGACTTATCGCAGACGTTATTTCATAATACTGATGGGTGTGCATGCAACAAAGTTGGTTTATTACTTTCTGTTCATTTAATCTATCTTTGTCATAGTGAGTATTAATTAAAATGTTATGTACAGTATCTCAAGCAGGCCTTATCACTCTACGATACAAACCAGGACATCAGTGTTTACCAGGTGAGCCATCAGCACTATGCTGTGTGCTTACAAAGTCTAGGTTGGAGGTATAAAATGAAAGATGCACAAATTTAGAAGCATAATATCGGTACCTGCATATTTTTGAAGGACCCTGATTTTGTTCTCTTTCCTGTATGATGTCCATCGCTTTGAAATTTCTCTCTGAAAGATCTGCAAGATTTTTGGTATGCCTGTAAACCACTTTGTTTCAGCTCTGCTCTGTACAGACTGTCTCAGTATAAAACTCTCATGAGCATTGTGTGACCAGCCCCTTTCAAGAGATGAATATGGCTTCAACTTTAAAAAAAAATATGCTGTAATGTTTACTGTGACTGAACAGCCATGCTTGGACATGCTGATATCTGCCATTGGTAGAGGATGTGGATTATCTTTCCGACCAGGGAAGTAGCAAATCCCTCAATGTGATAAAAAAAAAACGACTGTTAAAGTCTGAAAGGCAGAGTAAGCAACAGAGGAACAGGAGAAATAGGCCAGTATATTGTAATTTTTTGCTGTAGTACAACATATCAATATTTTATCGAACATTATTGCAATACTTTATTAACTTAGAATTTCAGCCTCTCATCACTGCTCTACTTAATGTCATTATTTCTAACACTGGAATAGACAACACGGTTTCTGCATGATGTGGGAACAAATCAGACCTTTTGTTGAAGAAAAATTGTGATATATCACCGTACTTAAAATAATGCAATATATCTGGATGTTATGAGTCCTTGCCCCTGTACAGTTTCTGCCAATACATAGATGTACAAGACATATTTAAAAAAAAAAAAAACATTGAAAAGTATATTCTGCATCATTTGTGGCTTCAAATTGTCAACTTGTCTTCTCAGACAAATAATTTGAACCTGATATCTCAAGAATGAGTTGAGTGAACATTTAACAAATGCTCATTAAGAATCAGTGTTGAGCCCATCAGGTCTTGGAGGTTTGTGGTCCAAGGTCAAAGTCATTGAGCTTTAAATATAACATTTGCTCAACAGTAAATCTTTTTTTTTTTAGATTTTTCTGTTAATTTGTTCTGATTTAATGACAAACTGAAAAGATTTTGGGAGAATAAGGTCAAACATCCTTGCAGTGCAAAGCAGAGCAAATAAGAGCAATGCAATATGACACCATTACCATGTCAGTCAATTTCTTATATTCCCCTCTACTTCTTGCATCAGAGTGAGCAACAAGGAAAAGGGATCGACAAAGTGTTGGGGAAATCGGTCTTTTCCTTTTCTCACTCTGCAGAGCTTACTGAAGTGCCTTCTAAAGTGTAATGCCGTACTATGCTTTCACTTAAATCAACACTTGAGAGACACTTTGTTCTGCCATTTATCAATGTTTGTTGATGTGACGGAGTGAATCACTTATTAACTCAAAGCATGTTACTTCTGTCTCTCCACTTGTAGAATAAATCATATCAATGATAATCTTCTAATTTATCTTACCTTGTGCAGCAAAGAACATATAAGTTAGTGGACAGAGAAAAGTTTAGGAAATCATACAGCATAACAGAGAAGACAACAGGAGGCATTTGATATCTATATTGGATACTCATGTATTGTTGTGATACTCTGACCACTCTGCTGTCATTAGTGTTTCCCTGCCACAATTTAGTCTTGGCTTTGTTTGCTTGAAACCTCATTTGAGGTGATACATAAAAATGACATACATTAAAAAAAGTTAAAAATCAAGCCAAGACGATATCAAATTGTGGAGTAGTCCTATGAAACACATTAATGGCTACACAGCACCTGAGTTAATACATTAGTGTGAGCATTGGCAGCTATTAGATTTGCCATATTTCCTGACTTACATCTGGCAGATCTAGTACTTCAAACTAATGCAGACTCGGAAAATAACTGGGCCAACCAGCATCTTTTGAGGAAGAAGAAGTGGTAGCTGTAAGAGTTGCTTCAAATGGGACTTCAAGCTTTCATCAGCAATCATTTGTAGAATAATTATCAAGGTTTTGTAAAGGCTCTGCCCTGTCTGAATGCTGAAGTGAAATATGTCCCGTAGATTGTGAAACAGTCTCTCAGGTGTGTAATGCTGACAGGCAACAACCAAGGCTGTGTTTGTCTTTGGATCTTCCATCTGCCTATATTACTGTCTGTCTAATTCTTGTGAGGCTATGAGGAGTTTCTGTTTAATTACAAAAAAGTCTCACTTTGAGATATATGCCTGATCGAAATACACAATTTAAGATGAGTTTTATAGCATCAAAATAGGTTATCTATAAATGCTATTCCTTAGCTAAGTGGTCGGGTCGGACAGCCGGCTACAGAACTACGATAATGAGTTCCCAAAGAATTGCTTGTTGTTACACATCAAAAGCTACCGCTACGTAACTAGAAAGAGATACATTACCTCGTCACTTTGCATCCTGTAAGTTGTTGAAAAAAGGAGTTGTAAAGCAATGCAGAGTTCTGAGGAAGGTCTGAGCTGCATTTATTAGCATCACAACAAACACACGCTTTGGCTTGGGTCACGTCTTTTGGTGCGTTCAAGTTGTAGTCAGAAGTAGGAATTTCTGAGTTCTGAGTAGGAAACTGCAACTGGAACGTTCCCCGGAATTTCCTACTGGGAACTCGGTGGAACCTAGCCACCCCCGAGTTGACAATCGAAGATGGATGCCCCCAGTGTGAACAGTTATTTAGCTCCTGTAATAATCAATTTATTTGCACTTCTGACTGGGGTGTGTCGCTCTAGATCAGCTGTATACATAGTATTGTTAGACTTATGTTTACAAAAATGCTGCCATAGTGATAATCACATTCTTCATGTGATATTTGTAAACAACAGCGCAGGGCGTGCTAACAACAGCTAACAATAGCCTGGTAGATCAGCATGTTTTTTTCAGACTTCAACTGGAACTCCGATAAGTTGGAGATGATGTCACTCCCAGTTCTGAGGTTACTGGAATGCAGCATTACGACAGTTGCCTCACGTGCTCATGGGTAGCAGATTCTTTATGTCTTCGGAAATAGATTCTCCTCATAGCACCTTTAAGAACAATTCAATAGATTGAATAGATGTCCATTCTGAAGATGACCCACTTTTTCTCTGTAAAAACGGCAGTTTTGTAGTAAAAATTACGAAACACTCCAATACAGCAGAAAATGTTTTATTTAAAAAAGATATATGTTTGTGTGTTTTGACTCGTCCGGGTCTTCATCAAGACATGATTTCCAAGAAAGGTTACAGGTGTTAAATACACTTTGAATGGCCGTATAGCTCAGTTCAGGGCTTAAGCTGGGGCCAGTGGGTGGCCGGTTAAAGTCCTCACTGAAGCAACAGGAAAGTTGGTTTAGGGACCAAGACATGTCCGGACATGTCCCTTCCCTCGAGAGCCTCGGAATGCAGGGTTTGCATCCTTGTGCCCTTAAACTTGGTTGCAAGCACACCCCTATGAATGAAGTAGGGTTTACATTGCTGGTGGTCAGATGATGAATGCTGAAGTGTCAACCCAGCATGTGCTCCTTAACCTGACCTGCCATGTGACACAGTCCTCTGACGGCAAGTCAAAATGCTTTGACACATCCTATTTGGATAAATTATTTTTTCTACATTGGTGTCTTGGATCTTTAGATTAACCTTTATTGTCCCAAAAAAGGGAAATTTGTTTCCACAGCCTTCCATATCATGTTGCCAAAGCACACCATCACACAGAACACAAACAGAACAATGAACAATCACAAAAAAAGTGTACAAATAAAGAACAAGACAGCACTTAACATTGTCTGGCAAGTAGGTTAAGTCAGTGAGGTAGATTGTTCAGTATAGCCAGAGCAGGTGGAACAAAACTCCTCTTAAAACAGGCCCTTCTATATTTAAGAGTCCGAGACTATTGACTTGGCAAGCCGAGCTATTGCTCTGTCGTTGAGTTCTGAGATATTTGGTGTGGGCAAACAGATGATTTTGGATGCAGTGTGGGTGATTTTGAGGAGTTTATTCCTACTAGAGACTGACAGCATGGTGAATAAACAGGATGAACAATACAACAGAATGGACTGAATGATACACTTGTGCAACAGCAGCAGAAGATGTGGAGCGACATGGAGAGAACTGAGTGTCCGGAGAACATGAAGCCTCTGTTGTGAGCGTTTGTGAATGTCCATGACATGGTGTTCAAAGGTGAAGTTATTGTCCAAAGTGATTCCAAGTTATTTAAATGAGTTTACCTGTTCTATTGTGTCAGTGTTGATGGAAATAAGCTTCAGACTGGGAGTAGGTGGGTTGAAGACCATTTCCTTTGTTTTGTCAGAGTTGATCTTCACCTTAAGACTGCCAAGAACTTCTGCCTCTTTAGGATCTGAGCAGTCTCTTGCCTTTTCTTTTTAATTTTACCTTAATCCTCTCTTCACGAAGAGCACCCCACCTCTTACTTTGCCATTGCACACTTTGGCCATGTGCAGCACTCCCCCTTTATTTGTTGTTACTTAAAGTCCTGTGTAATCTCTGACTCAAGGATGGTCTGATATGATTTGGAATTTTATAGGTAAAAGATCATATGATATCCTCAGATTACTTTTAGGGATTTCAGCCAAACTTTGCACAAACATAAGAAGGCATGAAGCCCACAAGTTCTAGTGCATTCATTTTTAAAGTATCCCCCCACCTCATTCTCCTCAAATGAACTCTTCCAGTCCCACAAGCACCAGTCTGCTTTATCTTTGAAGTTAGTGTTTAGCTCGAGTATGGAAGTAATTTAGCTCCAGAGTGGTCTTTTCAAGCAGTAGTTAAAGATCACATTTTTGTAAGAATGCTTTGTTATTTAAGATTTGGTTGTCTTCGTTGAAGTGATCTTATCTTTGCCCTTATCCTGAATCCATCCTTGGTCTCTCTTTGTTTTGAGTCTCTGGTAAACAATGACTAGTTCAGCCCTTTCTTTCAGTTCTCTTCGTATAAACAATGGGAAACAGGCGGAGAGGAAAGAAAACCAAGAAGCTGTTTCTTTGTTCCTCTCCATCTAAAGTCTAGGTGCTCCTTAAAATATACAAACATTATGCAACTTTTTGGCATAACACTCCATTGTGGACCCCGTTTGGACGCACAATGCTTTGAAACTAATCTGATGTGACTTGAAATTCATCCCCATCCAGAGAGAGAGAGAGACGTCGTGCAGAGCAGAAGAGAGAACCAAACAGGAAAAAGGGGTCTAATGAGCCCACTCCCTCCCCTTCCTTCAACACATTCCCTTTTTTGTGAGTGGGCTGTCCGTCCAACATGAGGGAAAACAGCAAGTCATTCTGTCTCTTTTTTTTTCTCTGTTTGATGGGCCATGTTTAAAAAGTTGAACTTTAGACGCAAGAGCTGGGGGAATGTCTGTGGGCTGGTGCGGGGCTGGGTTTCTGCGTGACTCTTTAAATGCAGTTAAGATTTCTCAGTTGGACATCAGGAAGACAGCAGGGTGAACAGTCTTTAAGGACTGAGGTAGACGACTTCTCCCTAAAACACCCTTACCAGGACTCAAGTCTTCAGAAATACATCTGCTTTTTAGACCAACAGAACACCAGTGATAAATTGACTTCTTTTTACAGCTCAAGGGGGTCTAAAGATTTTCTTTCTATTTAAAAACCTAACGGCTGAAAGTCCATGAGAGTCATATCCTGCAATTGTCTCTGGAGTGTGAGTGAAGAGGGAGAAAGTGGGAGCGTTTGACTACAGCAGCAGGGAAGAAGAGTTTGAGGGTCCTCTTGTTGTTTCATCGTCAAAAACGTGACTGAAGCCCAGGGTCATGTGTGCCGCAGCCCTGGAAGAGTACTGCGGGTCCCTCTTTTGGGTAAGTTAAAAGCAAATTTTTGTATTAGTAAGAAGCAAAAAGAGCTGTATACATGACACACTGATGTTTTTTTTGATCTTCTGTTTAGCTTTTCTCCCATTCAAAGGTAGTTTAAAGCATTACAAGGCAGCATCAAATCTTAGGTTGTCTGAAAGGAAGTAAATGTTAGATAATCACTTGCAATCATGTTACTTAATCTGGGATGATAATAAAAAAACTTCACTGCTAGGAAGATGCAGCTGGTTACTCAAAGGTCACATCTGTTTTATTCTCACTGCAAAAGCCAAATCTCTGCATGTCGTTGAATTGTCTTTTCTAAGATGATCACAATAGACTTGTAATTTAAGAGCTGATCTAAGACAATTTTCAGCATCTGTCAACATTTTACCTAATTGAAATTATCATTGCTGTGCTGAGTGAGCTTAGGATTTTTAGTACCTTCAGTCAATTTTTTCATTGTGATACACATTTTACTTAAGTCATACAGCCTACTTACATTTTTATTTTCCCAATGAATTTAGTAATGCATCTTGAAAGTTTTATAGAAATATCTGAAGACAATTATATCATATTCTATCCTATTATATCCAATATGTGTTTCCTGCAAAAAGAAAAAAACATTGAATATAACAGAACTTTTTTATGTGTTTGAGTGGATTTGTTCCTTTGAATGGTTTTGTATAAGCAACACAAAGGCATTTTTCTAATATTTCCTCATATTTACAATTGAATATCTAAAATAGTGAGGAGAGAGGCTAGATGTGGCCCTGGGCCACCAGTTGCCCACCTGCCTTTTAAAGTCTGTTGAGGGGCTCTCATATTGTTAAAATGAGCACTTACACTGCTACAAAAATAACAAAGAGTAAACTCATTAGACTTTAAAATTAGTTTATTAAAATACTAAGTAACTGCTCAGTTACAGTTTGCTCTTTGTCAAAATAAGAACAAACTACATCAGTGCGTTCATTACTAAATGTGTTTGGAAAAAAAAAAGAATTTTCAGTAAATCTTACAAAAATAGCTTAACACTCTATTCATAGAATTGACATGTGACTTGTCATTAAACATCTCCATCTGCTTTGAGGATCTTACAGTTTTGGGGAATTTTGGCACCCCTTGTGGATGAAACAAGTAAATATATCAGATATATGTAATCATTAAATGTCTTTTTTTGTATCACGTTGATCCTATCCAGGCTTTTTCTTAACAACTGGGATGAATACAAACCACATATGATTCATGGCAAAACAAACAAAATATTTTTTCAAATAGCTGAACCCTGAATTTTTCATCCAGATAAAACCCTTACTTTGTTATACTTCTAACTATTTAGAAAGATTGAGATTCATTGATCCAAAGCATCAGGGTCATCCTTTGAGCTCAGAGGAACAAGCCAGTATAAGGTGCTACTGGCGCAGTGACGAGAGCGAGGAGTCCTGATGCTGAATAGTTTAAGTCTTGTTTTGAGAGGTAAACTAGCACATGGAGGGGACAGGTTAAATACACTAAAGAGCTTTTAAAAAACAAAAAGCACATTACAGACTCTTTATTAAGATCTTAAATAGAATATCTTGTGGCTAATACAGATAAATATGTCATTGGTTCTTCCTGTAAAAGGTCTTAGTATTGTTGATTGATACCTTTGGAAAGCCTGATTAGTCACCTTTACAACAAGGATGAACTTGTAAGGATTGTGCATTAGTGGAATGAGTAACATCCCCTGGAAGGAAACCAGCGATTTCTCAGTGAGGCAAGGGTGAGGAACCAGTGTTTTTGGGGTGTTGTCTTTCTCTGACACCCACTTCACCATCTGTCTCGCCCTTACCAGTCTCATGGAACTTCGTCCTAAGTTTGGAAATAGTACCAGGGCTGACACCAAATAACACTGCCACAGTGTGTACCGCTACACCAGTTACCATCTGCAGGGGATTTTGCCATAGGATTTTTTTGGGACCCACACGCCGAGCTGTGTTAATCATTCCATGAATGCACAATCTTTACAAGTTTTATCTCATTTTAAAGGTGACTAATCAGACTTTCCTGTAATCTAAAATACATTGTCAGTTGATAATATTAAGGAAATAGTCAATAAAAATAACATTTCCTAACATTTTAGGCATATATATTGAAATGAACAACACTGTGTTACCCTGTATCTCAGTTGAAACTATTTTTATGCATCTTAAAAATCTTAATATACTGTCAAACATTAATGCTGTTAAACAAGCTTGACCAGGTGATCCTTAAAAAATGGATAACCAAATCTAGAACACATCATTAAAAATACAACAGGCCTTGACTGAAAGCACAACGGTAAGTAACTTGTGACCTTTGCTCTCTTATAATCACTCACTTTAACAACCATGACAGTGTTTTGCTTAAATCATCAAGAAAAGGATCCTTAATATAAAGTTTTATCCAAGCCATTCAAAAGAACATCCCTCTAAGACTACAACACATACATTTTTGTTTCAGAAAGTTTGTTGGAAAGTTGTATCATGTCAAGAGGAAATAGCAAACACTGGCACATTGTCAATGCTGTACTGTGGCTATACATCTATAACTATGTGCCATTCTCTACACGCTGTTTCTTTGTGTCTACAAGTGTTTATGTCCTTGGCCTGAATAGAAGCCACGTGCCAGTTATATGGAGTGATGGGAGTGTGGGTTGTAAAAGGATATTGTATTCAGGCGTCTTTATGAAGACCCCTGTACTCAGTGAGCATGTGACCCTGAAGAGAAACATGTCTGGACACTTTAAACAGTTGCTCACATGGTTATGAGCTACAACTCTTAATAATTGGTAAAGAAAAAAAAAGGCACAAAGACATGTATAAGTGTGGGAGCCAAAGTTATAATAGTTTTGAATTTGTCATTATAGTTTAGTTTTAGTTAGTTTTGACATTTTTTTTCCATTACAGTTTAGTTTTAATTAGTTTTAGAGCTGGCATTGTAGTATTTATTTAGTTATATTTTTGCAACGAGGCTTAGTTTGAGTTTAGTTTTAGTCTAGTTTCAGTTCAGTTTTAGTTTTTTCATACCTTATTTGCCAGGTGCAGGATTCAAAAAGGTCAGAGTAAGTATCTTGTAATACTGTTTATTTTCAAGTCCAACATAGTGCTCACTGCTCAGTCAATACTAATACTGTACTGTTGGCTGCTGCCTTAAACACAAGAAAATAATATAAATTTAATTTAAAAAAATAAAAACATCATTATAAACAATACAAAATCTCGGCTTCCTTGTTTTCATAGGCTGTGTAAGTCTCCTTATGGGTGCTCCTCAAATGGGCTTTTAAGTTTGTGGGATTTTTCCCTTTAAGAAGCGCTCCACACATCTCACCAGTTGTAATTTCTGCCAGGCACTTGCATTTGTTTGTCTCACTGTTGTCCTCAAAAAAAAATCCCAAATGGGACACTGCCGCCTCCCCCCAACTTTAGCTGTTTCTTCCAAGTTGTTCCAACAACACGTTTCGTCACGGCAGAGCACAGCCAGTCAGTGCAGTAAACAAGTACGTCCCAGTACGATACTATGATGGTGCCGTACGGCGCTGACAACTGCCGAAAACTGTCATAAAATGGGTTGGGAAAATGTATTGGATTAATTTAAATCCTAAAGGCTAATAAATATAGTCAAAAACGATAACAAAGGACATTTTGTCCATAATTTCTGTTAGTTTCAGTTAGTTTTGTGAACACCAGATACAGTTTTAGTTTACTTATCGTTTTTGTTTTCTTTTCTAGTTTTTATTAGTTTGAGCTAACTTCAATGTATTTTAAATTTTAGTTTTCGTTTTTAGTTTCATTTTAGTTAACTATTATAACCTGGGTGGGAGCTGGGTGAAATGTTACCCTGGAGCCACCTCCTCAGAGAAGCCTGCAAAGTCTAATCAGGTGCTTGTGTCATGGTTGTTGGTACCAGATGGGATGCTCTGACTATTTAAGAAACTGCTAAACAACAGATACAGTATTTTTAGGCACAACCAGCTCAAGGGTTTGCAGAGAATATTCTGAATAAGAGGAAATACTGATTAAGTGGCAGTTCACAGGATGAAAATGTCTTTTTGATATCAGAGTTCAGAGGAGTGTGGCCTGTGTGGTTTTAGATAACCGAAAAACAACAGTTACTCAGATGAACACTTGTTACAATCAAGGTATGCAGGAGACCATTTCTCAATGCGTAACGGTTCAAATATTGAAGCAGATAAGCTACACCAAGTGCTACTCCTGCCAGCTTAAAACAGGAAACTGAGGCAACAGTATGCAAGGGATAACCAAAGTTGGGCAACACAAGATTGGAAAAATTTTACCAGGTCTGAAGAGTCTTGATTTCTGTTGCATCATTCAGGTAGTAGGGTTAGAATTGGGCCTAAACAGCATAAAAGCATGGATCCCAATTGCCTTGTATCAACAGTTCAGGCAGGTGGTGGGCTACTCTTTGCTTGGCACTTCTGGGGCCTCTAAGTGCCAATTGAGTATCATTTAAACACCTCAGCCAACCTGAGTATTTTTGCTGACAATCCCCATCCCTATATGACAACAAAGTGCTGAACTTCCCACGACCACTTTAGTGTCACAAAGCTCAGATCATCTCAAACTGGTTTCTTAAACATGACAGTTAATTTACTGTTCCTCCACAGTCACTAGATCTCAATAGGGCTCCTATGAGAAGGAACAGGAGGTACTCATCATGGGTGTGTAGCAGACAAATCTACAAAAAACTGTGTGGCATTGTCTTTTAAATATGGTCCAAAATCTTCAGCACCTGTTAAATTTTTGCCACACAGAATTGAAGCCGTTTTGAAGGCAAAAGCGGGTCTAACCCCATACTAGCAAAGTGTACCTTATAAAGTGGTGGTTAACTATATATGTGCAACTTTTCTCCCTCTTTTGGATAAGGTTATTGCAGGTAAATTCATGACATTGCAGAGCAGCTGGATTAGCAAGATTCCTGGTCTATCATCAGGCAGATCTACCTTGCATAGTTCTAAATGACTGGGCTTTTCAGTGTTCTTTCAAGGATAAAGAAGCAGCAGTTCAAAGCTGCTTTAGTTATGCCAAGATTGAGAAGCCACCTAGCTCTAAATGCATTAGGCAAATAAACATCCATTCAATTGGGATCCAGCTTTTCCTGAAAAGTTCTGCCCTTCCCAATCACTGTCTATGGGAAGTTTCCCAGATGGATATTAAATACCTTCCACGGACATGTGAAACAGTACATCTGACATGTCAGGTTGGATAATTCCTGCACAATGTCTAAATTGAATGTGAATGTTGGCAACACTCAGAAAAGTGTGTGAAACCAATGAGACAAGCTTCCCCTCAGTTGTCCCCCAAGTGTTGCCAACATATTTTTGAAAAACCCCAACTAATTAAAGCTAATTGATTTAAGTTAATTCCTGACACTGAATCACAACATAAGAAGATAACAATGTTTGGGTAAGAGGATGAAACTGGTTGCTTCTTGCCAGTTTCTCACAGTTTTCAAAACATGGTCAAACATTGGCACAATACTAAGTGCAACTTTAACCTTGCTCTCTCTCCCTTTGGTTTGTTTGCTTGGTTTAAAGTTTGAACTAAGATAAGCATGTGCTGTTAAAGCCTTTCAAAAGAACTTTATTTCTTGTAGGCAAGAAGGGGCCTTCAATTTACTGAAACTGCTCCTTGTTCTCAGTTTGACTGGATATTTTAACTGTCCTTAACAGAAAAAAACACAAATGAAGAAATGATTTCTGGCACCTAAGACACTGCTCTTTTACATTCCTTATCTTATATCCATGGACCTCCAATTCTAATAAATTAATTGGACAGCATGCACAAAGCCTTTGTGGGGAGCACAAGACAGCTGACCTGAACAGCTTGAAATTCCAGTCTGCCGCTAGAATTTGACTTGTGGATGGAGAACATTGGAACAAGGTTTCTACATTGAGGTTAAAGCAAGAACTTCAAGTTATCAGAACTTGTTACTTTTAAATCAAAAAGCAGGTCTTGAACTGTTGAGTTTCCTCCCCAACGTCCAACCTTTTTCACTCTATGTTCCTGCAAATGTATTAGCACCCATATGCAAGACTTTCTCCTCCAGGTCCACATTTCTCCATCTGCTGCACACACAGCTGTTTGCAGGGACTTAAGGTCTGAGCCACTGTTAATTAAGATTCTAATCTAGAAGGTGTGATGTGTCTCCTTGGTGTAATGTTAAGGTAGCTACTGTGAATAAAATGAGAAAGTGTGTTTGTCTAACTTGTCTGTGTCAATAATTAACTAAGAAATGATACTAAAAGCCAAGAGTATGATGGTGTGTGTCTTTTTGTGTGCTCCAGAACAGTTCATATCTGGACAGAGTAGACCCGGACCTGCCACTATGTGTGGAACAGACAGTGCTGGTCTGGATCCCCCTGGCCTTCTTGTGGCTCTGTGCCCCAAATCATCTCGTGGCCCTGTTCAGGAGCAGGAAGGCAAAAACGAAATACCTATCAAAGCTCTACATCTTCAAACAGGTAATGGACACAATGAGAAAAACACTGGGACTGTCACTTTTACCAAAAAGTCAGATTTGAACAAGTTTCAAAAATAAATGTTCATATTCAAATGTATTTGTCATAACTTTGACCAAAAAGATTATTATACAAATATTTTTAATAAATCTCAGTATTTAATGTCCTGAACGGGTCAGCAAAGTACAAGAGAATGCGTCAATAAGTTTGTTTTACCTTCAGATTTTCTCTGTTGTGATCGCTTGGGTTCACTCACTATAAACTATGTGAAGATGTCCATCAGCTGTAACTTGTTCAGCTAGATAATGGTTGAGTCACAAAGCCAACAACAAGCATGGATAAAAATAACTTCCCAAATGGCAGAGGGTTGGCCTGTCACTGTGTGATTTAAATAATTAAAAGCAGTGTGCAGTGGGTCCACATATCTGATGTGTATCAATCAGAGTGAAGTTTGCAGCCCTGCCCACAAAATGCATAATTCACTGTTTACAAGCACTGGAAAGAACTCAAGACTTGGAAATTATAAAAGCATTGAAATATATGAGCTGCTGTAGTCTTTGTTGAGGTCAAACGAAAGAAGAAAATTTGAAAACTTTGCAGCATCACTTTTTTTTTCTGATTGGCTTTTTCAGGCAACAGTAGATATTAAGTTAATGTGTCGCTAGCTCACAGGACTGTTAGCTTAAATTATGTTCATTACCTGTCATGACTTTCAAATGCTCAGTATTTTTTTATGGATATAAGTAACAAAGCACTTAGTCAATCAAAATAGTAAATGAGAGTTTATCAGCATGTATTCTTTATGCTAAATAAATTCTGTATTCAGCCACTTTCAATGTCTGAATACTAAAATCTGTTGTTTCCCAGCTATAGCCTATTTTCTGTAAACTATGAAATTTGTTATTTGGAATATGACTGTATGTCCTCTTATTATAATTTTTTTAAGGCTTTGCTTTGATAATCAGTCTGGGAGCTGTTAAACATTAAGTAGCTTGGCACAAATCTACAAGGGTTGTGTGTGGCTCAAAACAGCTCTGCTGCAGCTCTTCCCCATTTGATACAATAAATGTGTTTGTTCAGATGTTGCCACACTGTTTGATCAATGAAATAACTAAACTACTGAAAGCTGTTTGACTCAGCGAACAACAATGCTACCACAAGGCTCCTGCAAAATGTTATTCAGCCACGAATGATATTTGTTGTGATGGTATTGCCCATTACTGTCAATAACAAGAGTGTAAAGAATTGAATTTCCTCATGAGGGATTTACAAAGTATGTCTCCTTCTTCTTCTTCTTCTCTGCGTGCATTTTACACAACTTGAGACCACAAACATAGCAAAGATATAAAATTTAAGTAAATTAAAACATTTTCATGGTTGAATATCTAGTCGAGTCAAAACTGACTGCCATTTTCACCATATTATCCACAGGTTAGTAAACTGAAAGTAGTTTGATATTTAAAATGTTGTTGCCTATAAGGTTAAAAGTAAAATAATTGTTAATTATCAACCACCAGACAACAGCTAATACAGCTAATACAAAGATTAAACTACTGTGTAAATGACATCATCTGCCTAAATGGGAGTAAGTAGTTTGCTCCAGTGGTATATCTTGTCACATTTTAGATATTATGACTATTTTCAGGACCAGGGGATGGTGAGTGTCAGAGAAGCTTTGTGGAAGTTTCTTACAAGTTTGCATTTCAGCAATAGAGTTGGACAGTGAGTCAAGATTAGTGGTGTCCTCAGTGCTGAGATGTACAGGCAGATACTTACCTTCATACAAAACCAACAGGAGGGTTGTTTGATTGTCCTTCAATGTATTCAACAGCAGGACAGCGACTCAAAACATAGACCCAATATCTTTAAGAACTGTACTCAATGCAAAGAGGAACAAGGAGAGCTGGAGGTGAAGTTGTGGTCCATACAAAGCCCTGACGTCAACATTATGAAAGGTCAGAAGAATCTGAACAAGTCAAGATCTGTGGTTAGTTCACCAAGGAAAAACCTACCTGCCAAGTTCCTTTAAAAGTTGTGTGCAAGTGTGCCTAGAAGACTTGATGTTGTTTTGAGGGCAAAGAGTGGTCACCAGAAACACTGACTTGTTTGGATTTGCCCTGTTCGTTCACTTTTCATTTGTTTATCCATAAGATAAACTAATCTATATGTGTACTACATACAGTATGTTGATATTGTTTGTGCTTCCTCCTCTCAGCTTGTGGTTGGTCTGTTATTCCTCACGGCCATAGCAGCCTTGGCAGTCACATTAGGAGAGGACTTTGGTTCGAACAGAGACACATCCATGGAGAAAAACGCTGGTGTATTCTACGCTAACCCTGTCCTGTTTGCTGTCACATGGGTAAATATTGCAGCTTTCATTTAACTTAGGAAACACTAAAACGTGGCAGTTTTTATTTTTGTTGACTTGATCTGCTGTTTCATTTCCTAGTTCTTAGTGCTGTTGTGCCAGGAGGCAGTAAGACGACAGGAAAAAACCATCGACTCTGCCACTCTTTTCATCTTCTGGCTTCTCCTCATTCTGTGTCAGATCTTCCCTTTTCAGACCCTCATTCGACTGGTCATAGAGGTACGAGACAATAGATCAAATCAGGAAGAGGCTACTAAACTAATGGCTCTTACATATTTGTTTCATTCAGTATGTTCTTTTGTTTATGATATGTACAGTTTCCAGGAGTGTTTCACTCACTCTCAAGTATTTCTCCATTACCCATTAGGGGGCTGTCAAGGATGTGGCCCGCTTCTCCCTTTTCTACATTGGTTTTTGCCTGGAGCTGATTGCTTTCATCCTCTCTATGGTGCCTGATGTTCCACCAGAAATGAAGGAGACTGTGAAAAAGGTACCTATAAGTGTTGAAGCCTTGCAGCATGGCCATGAAACCTACTGTGGTACTTTTTTGTCTGACGGGGAATACATTAAATATATATTGACACTGTATTTTTCTGTGAGGAAATGATAATGAGTTGTTATGATGCAATCATGAAAAAAACAAAATCAAGTTAAGTTTGAAAAAAAAAATAGCAGCCCCACACCTATTATTTCTGTTATTTATCATCAGGTATTGCAGAAATATTCCACTTACTTTCCAAGTTGTACAAAAATATGTGCATTATCTCTATTTTAGTGTTGAAAATGTTGATATTCAGTTGTATCAATAGAATAAGGAAACTCAAATGTCAGTCATATTCCTCATCAAAAAGAGAGATTATTCCTTCTAAGTTGCACAAATACATTCAAAAATGATAAAAGTGATAAAAGTGGAAGGAACAGGTCTTGCTAGTTGCCAGTGAAAATCTCTTTTCTACATATCACCAACATACTTGTGCAATAAGACAGTGTAGGAGTTTTTCTTCTTGTTTAGACAACTAGATGTAAGGATTATATAGAGCTCCACAATTATTTCTTTATTCTTGTCACTGTGGTATCAAACAGGTGTCAGTACTTTTTTTTAATTTATTAATGATAAAACTAAAGCAGAGATGTAAAAATTACAATGATAAATCAAAATAAAAGTGTCCCATTACTGTAAGCCAGCCTTTTACTGAGCATATGGCTCATTTATGGCCCACATTTCCAAATCACCTTAAGCATAAACCATGTTGATCTAAAAAAAATCCTTTACAATGTTGCAATGTTTTTGGTTATTTGTTGAAGAAATGCAGAAGAATAGTATATTCTTAACACCAAGCCTGCTTGGTACTTGTCTTGCTGCTTTTCTCTACAGAATCCAGAAGCAGGGGCAACATTTTTGAGCAGAATAACTTTCAACTGGATTAACAGGTAAATATTAGACGGGTAAAATCATATCAAGCACCTTCAAAAATGTTTGATCAAATCTTTATTAAATTTTCATTTTGTATAGTGCCAGTTCATAACACAACACTTTACAATAGAATGAATTATTGCTTATAACTTCTCCCCTCCCTTTCTAGTATGGTGGTAAAGGGGTACAAGCGTCCCTTGGTTCAAGAGGACATGTGGGAGCTCAGCAAGAAGGATAACACGGCATACCTTAATGACCGCTTCCAGGATGTAATGAAGACTGAGCTGGGTGAGGCTCGGGTCCGATACGAGCACAAGCTGCAAAAGAAACGGCAAAAGAACAAGGAAAAAGTTTTAGAAGAGAGCTTTCAAAATGGACTGGGGAAAGGTGTTAGTAAGGATGTGCTGATGATGGTAAGAGGCCTAACAAGTGCAAAACAAATACTTATTTACTCATAATGGAACAAAGGGATCTCAAAAGGATATTGTTAATGTGTCCAATGTTCTCTTTCACTACAGGAGGAAAAGGGAAAGAAAGAAGATGAAATACCAACGAAAAAGGACAAAAAGGAGAAGAAGAAGAAGGAGGAAACAAACTATCCCAGTGGATGGCTGGTTACAACTATATACAAATCATTCAGAGGGATTCTGATTGAATCTGCCTTCTTCAAACTACTGACAGACTTGCTGTCTTTTGCAAGTCCTCAGCTTCTCAAGTGAGTAATAAAAACAAAAACTTACAGACTGGTTCTATAAGACACGTGCTAGCACGGACAGTGTTTTTGTCAAAAACATCCAGTAAACTTCAATCTGACTCCATCAAAAAACAAAATAAGGAATATTGTTATTTGCAACATCCCTGTACCAGACCTTTAATGGCAAAGATCAGAGGGGGACTTAAACAAGCAATGGATAAATACAAGCAACCAATCATTATGAAGTGAAGCAGTAATGAACCAAAAACTGAAGTGGGTTAACATTTAGGAATTCTAGGTTCCCAGGGTAGAAAATACATGGGATTTAAAAAAGGTTTTCGATAAATGCCAGGGGTAAGGGTAAAAAAAACAACAGAAATACTGTTGATTTGAATATGTAGACATTCAGTAATGATAAGGTAGTTATTATGGGTCATTCAAACACTCTGTGTACATTTAAGCTGAATCTATAATGTTTACGGACAATCGTCAGGTTGATATATCGCCTGTAAATATATACAGAAATTTCAATACCAGGCGATGTCAATCTTTTACTGTAAAAGCTATTATCTGCGGATATCAATATCATGCTGGCGATATCTAACCTGGCAGTGCAGCTGGTTCTGCCTGATTCATTGTCTAATCATTCAGATCCAGCTCCAGTCTACAACAATTGTGAGAGATCGAAAGTGGCACAAGCCAATCAGCTTTGTTTAGGGCAGGAAGAGGTGGGAGCCAAGAGCAAGGCAACAGCATGAAGTGACTGCTCATACAGAGATTAGTATAGATGCTAACAGCTTTAGTAGCAGTTTTATCAGATCTGGACAACTATACTAAACTAAATGAAAAACAAAAAATACTGAAAGCACTTCTCATCAAAAGGATATTTTTCCTTCACTTCAGAAATGTTTTGGTAAGAGTTTGTTCTACCACGTATCTTTTTTTAAAATATTTTACACCTAGGTAGTAGTGCCCACCTACTACATCATGTGACTAGCTTGTAATGAATGTGATGGAACTTCTTTCCTGATTTTCTTTTGAAAGGTTGTGCCCATGAGGCAGTTTTGTTTTACTGTTCTTTGCTGTTTGACTTAGTCAGCAATCATGGCAATGATTAACGCAGGGTCGATAAACTCAAAGCCCACACTTGTTATTGTGAGATTTAGCTGATTCTGTTCCAAATGACATCAGGGGGTTATTCCAATGATTTTGTGCAGCACAAAGAGGTGTTTTAAAAACGTATTTTTTCTTCAAGGTCTGAAAATAGACTCTTCTTTTAAAGAAGAATTACACAGCCTTGTGAACTGTTTACTTTATCTCTAGCTTAGGTTTGACTTCAAGTGATAACAGCAGGGTCTCAGAGGGAGGGGAAATGGTAAAACATGAGGAAAAGTTAATAATTGGGGGGGGGTTTGATAATCTATAAACTGATTAAAAAACTTTGCTGATATGAAGTTGTGTTTTCTTTCTCTAGGTTAATGATCTCCTTCACTCAAGATCAATCCAGCTATGCCTGGGAAGGGTATGTGTATTCGGTGCTGCTGTTTGTGGTGGCTCTTCTGCAGTCTCTGTTCCTGCAGCAGTACTTCCAGCGCTGCTTTGTTCTGGGGATGAAGGTCCGCACTGCCTTAATGGCTGGTGTGTACAAAAAGGTAATGAGCAAGTGACACCACAAAGTTAATAATATGAAGACAAAAATATTAAAATAAAATACTCTAGAGTGCATAAAATAACACAAAAAACATAGCATCTCTGTAATACAAAGGTTTTATGATATCCTCCTTATTTTTTTTTTCTTTTTTGTTTTGTATTTCTTAATTTGGGGAAAATTGACTTGTTCATGACACAATTCACAGGGCTTATGGCAGAACTGACAGAGGCATATTATCAGTGCATTTCTACATCTTTAAGACGGAGAGCAGAGAATGAAGATCAGGGAATGTCTAGGGAACTGTGCCTGCAATATTAAATGTGTAAATAATAAAACAACAATTCAGAGGCAGCTTTCAAAATATCAAAAAAATTTCATATGTGGTACATAGAGATTAAGGTGGTGATCTGACTGAAAAACGGTCTTGATAGCCTAATTGGTTACTTTAAACTGCATTAATTGAAAGGGATGATGGTTTATAAAACGCTGTTGAAAGTTACAAAAATCATATATTGTGTTTTTTTTTTTCTTTTTGTGGTTGGTTTAATGTCTTTAAGAGTCCTGAATCGGATTTTAAAAGTGTTAAGCTACCAAGTTGTGGTCTATGTCACGTAAGTCAAATATAAACATGATTGTTAACATGGTAAGAGTCAGTGCAGATAAGTATGTTCCTCTCAGCCATTACACACGGCTGATGTATGAAACTCTTAAATAAACATGTAATTAGCACAGAAGATACTGCTAAGAGCCTCTGAAACTCATGTGGACTGTCAGATTTTACTTTTTAATGATCACTTCCATAATTGTGGCCAATAATCCATTTTATTTTAAAATTATTACTGACATCAATATTGAGAGTTGTTTTAAACTATAAAGTGATGGATTCATTTATTTTCAGTGGGTTAAAGCAAAAAAAGAAAATGTGATGAAGCCCTTTGAATTCTTTCCATTTCCATTTCTCTTAAAATCTTTTTTCCCTTCTCCAAGGCATTAGTCATGTCAAATGACGCCCGTAAAGAGTCAACCGTCGGGGAGACTGTGAACTTGATGTCAGCAGACGCCCAGCGCTTCAATGATGTGACCAACTTCATCCACTTGCTGTGGTCCTGCCCTCTCCAGATCATCCTGGCCATCATTTTCCTGTGGCTGGAGTTGGGACCCTCTGTAATGGCAGGACTGGCTGTCATGGTACTGATGGTACCCATTAACGGATTCCTGGCCACCAAGGCCAGAACGCTCCAGGTAAAGTCAAACAGTGGAGTTGCACACTAACTTTGAAGTTGTCCATTTCCCAGATATTACAAACATCATCCACTGTTAGCCGGGTATATCAAAAATCATGAATGGGTTTTAATGAAATGCTTTAAATTTTGGAACAAAAACATCATGATATGCTTGCTGCAGTCTTAATCCAATCACAATTATAATAAATTATATTTTTCTGGATGTCTTTAAAGCAGGCACACAGGGCCATGAAAAAATATTAAAAATAGAAAATATGAATCCTACACAAATTAAACACATGGAAAAAAATCTCTAAAATGAGTTAGTTGTTGCATTTGCTGTCATACTCGAGCATACAAACAATATTTAAATCAAATCAGTATGTGCTGTTAGTGTAGTACAGGATTTAAAATGCAGACAGTAGCTTCGCCTGGGCAGAGATGAAAACATCAGGAGGGGAGAAGAAACAAAACACACAGAAAAAACATATGGCTAGAATATTAGATAACTTTTTTTCTCACTTTTATTTCCAGTTTACCTATAAACCATTTTAATGAAACATTTTTTATTTTCTTTGTATGGGTAAATGAGAAAAAAGGTCAATTAGAAACTCATGATTTTCAGCTGAAATTGTCATCTTTCAGTGTCTTACATGTAAATAGCCTAATAAACCACTACTTTAACAAAAACAGAACCGCGATGTATCGAAGCAAATATGAGACACTTTGTTAGTCAAGAAATTATGAATGCACATAATTAATTGAAAGTCATGACAATAGACAGCATGGGTTTATCTTTGCAGTTTGATGTTAATCACAACCTTTCTTCAAATGTAAGAAAGAGCATGGGGCCTTCCTACATCATCTATGAATAGAAAAACACTGAAGGAAGTAATTACACATCAGAGAGGATGCTTCTCATTTAATGGATACATAAATGCATGTATGAGCTTGTAAGGAGTTCTTTGGAGTGGTAAGGCTCATTTAAAATCAGTTGAATTTACCTGAAGAGTAAATGTGTTCTTGAGTGCCGCAGTTGTGACAATCTGTTACTTCACTGCATTCGATTATTTGTAGCTTACATGTTTATTACACACATGAAAGAAAAATGAACATTGTGTGGAAGAAGGCCAGTATATACAAGTGTATAAGTGCCATAAAGGGGAATTAAATACTGAAAGGAAGACACTTTTTCCATATACACTTGTGGAAAAAATGTTGAAATGGTGTAAACATAGTTGAGATGACAAGGATAATGCAGATGTATAAATTTAGGAATCGCCTGTTTTCATAATATTTTGACATAATCCACAAAATCCACATCATATTTAAAAATTGTTCTTCAAGATGTGGCTTTATTCAAGTCCTTTTTTTCTTTTTACAAGTATTCTGGCTTTTTCTTCAAATATACAATGAGATTAGGTCACCTTGTTCCTGACCTTAATACTCTTCGGTCTAAATAATGAAGATTTTCCCCAGACAGCACCTAAACTGGGAAGCGGAAATACTCAATCTAACATAGATCTTTACAGAAGAGCATTGAAGTCTGAGCCCATACAGATACCAGCCTAAATTTCCTGGTTTTAGCAGACAGGAGTGGTACCTTGTGTGGTCCTCTGCTTCAGTGTTTGATGTGCTGTTCATTTAAAAATAATCTTTTTTAAATTGTTTTTGTAACAAGTGCTTATTTGACTGATAGTCGCCTTACTACCATTGGTCATCCACCGTTGGATTCTAAAAGGCATAACTGCCTAGAGAACTGCTGCCCGCTGGATATTTTACCTTTTTTATGTATACCTAGATGAAAATTTTAATGGATAACTTGTTTCAGAAACACTCAGACCAGTTATATCTCTCCAACAACCACACCAGCCATTTAAATCACCATTCCCAGCACTCTGATGTTTGGTTTGACCTTCAGCTTTCTGCCTTGACAATGTTTACATGCCTAAATGCACTGGGCTCCTGCCATGGGATTGTCTCGTTAGCTGGATGGCTAGAGGATTTCACAATAAGTTTGTGTTAAGTTCAAACCAAGAAGCAGTTTAAAAGCTCTAAGTACTTTTGATTTCAAAGGAAATAAGATGCAAAAAGTAAAACATCTTTCTAGCAGCAGATGGTGACTAATGATGTTATAATGTTACATCTGATGAGTCTGACTCCAAAACGTGGGCTCACTCTTTTACTTTCTCTATTTTAGATAGAAAACATGAAGTACAAGGACAAGAGGATGAAAATCATGAACGAGATTCTAAATGGCATCAAGGTGAGCACTTCACTTCACTTCTCTCAGTCATCTGCCATGTTGTTAATAGCCAATAAGTATTGTGTGATCATTTCCTGCAGAACATAAAACTCTAATGGATCTGAGTCTCCATTAAAGAAATGATGGAAGGAAAAAATGCTGTCTGCTGTGCTTGCTGTTATGCCACATTATGCTTTTTTTTTAATTTACCCTTACAACATTAGAGTTAATGCTCTCCATCTGTCCCCCCACCCTTCCTTTTTCATACACTCAACAATGCTGTCCACCCCCCATCCCCCCTTCAACTCCTTCCAGATTCTGAAGCTGTATGCATGGGAGCCTTCTTTTCAGACTCAGGTCGAAGGCATTAGGGAACAAGAGCTGAAGGTCATGAAGAGGTTTGCTTACCTAACATCAGTTTCCACATTTATCTTCAGCTGCGCTCCTGCCTTGGTGAGTCAAGTGAATCAGCCTTGAAAACAGATGAGCTACAACAAGGCAAAGATAACCTTCTTCACTTCTTTTTGTCTTTTTCAGGTTTCTCTTGTCACATTTGGAGTTTTTGTAGTTGCCAGTCCAGAGAATGTGTTGACACCGGAGAAAGCTTTTACCTCCATCTCTCTTTTCAACATCCTGCGGTTTCCCCTTGCCATGCTGCCCATGCTGATCGCTGCCATTGTGCAGGTAAGATAACATCACCCCCTTCATGCACATTTAGTAGAAATAATACAAAAGAATGGCATACATTGGAATGTTTTCCATGTTTGATGTGAGTATGCTGGCCATAGTATTTATACTTCTGCAGTAAAACTATGTCCTAGCAGGGGTGCTGGTTTGGCAGAGTGATAAGCAACCAGACATGTCCTATACTTTTGCCAGCCCGGGTTCGAATCCAGCCTGTGGCCAGTTTGCAGAGTATCTTCCCCTATTCTTTCTCACCCCCTTTCACAAGCCTATCCACTGTCATTCTCTCCTATCAAAAAGGCAAAAAATGTTTTTAAAACTATGTCCTATTATACACCATAAATTGCTTAGTTCCATACACATGAAATTCTAATGTGCGTCCACAAAAGTGTAACCGTGTGTCAAATGAACAAAGACAGCAAGTCCTGTTATTGGTCTTCACTGTATCACCCGGTGACTGCCACTGTCTCTACCTGTTAAACTGATAGAGCATTCCATGATTCATGTCTCTGAGTCAAAACACAAGCACAAACTAACTCAGTCTGTCTAACTTTCTGTCTTCTTTGCTGGAGTTGGTAAAACTAACTTTGGCTTAAAACATACTCTAGAAGATTCCCCAAAATACAGTCATTTGTCAGTTTCCTCTATACAAGCAAGCAGGAAACTTGGCAGACTAAGAATAGAAGTATCAAGTGTCGCAGAGCAATGCAGACAACGTATGAAACAATAAGAGAACAGAGGTGTCATGAGCATTCATTCAAGCTTAATCGGCCATCATGGTTTACCTCATTCATGACATCTTTGTTTTTTCCTTTCCTGAACTGAATCAGTCTGTATTTTTACACCAGTGCTTCTTAGTTGGTCTTGCCTAGGGACAAGGGATGGGAATCGAAAAAACAATTCCAATTAGAAATTGATAACATCTTGCCCAAGCAATTGATTTATTGGTCTTTTTGCTTTAACAGTTTCCTTATCAGCTCTTTTTAATTTTGTTCTTACATGCCTTTAAGATCAATTTTTCATGCCCTTATCAGAGGCAGTCATCAGAAATGAAAGGAAAGAAATCAGAAATGTAATTATAGCAGGCAGTGCAGATGTGGTCAAAACTGTAGCTTTATTTTCATCAAAAGACACCAACTGCACAAGGTTTAGTGGCTGGAAGCAGCAGCAATTTTCAGAAGCACCATGCCAGGGGTAACATTGTTGACACTGAAACACTGTATTTTTTATTATAAAAATACTCACTCCTTGAAAGTTTACTTTTCCTCGCACAATGGAATCCAGCCCCTGGCAAAAAAGACCATAGTTTATTTTTGTTAAAACTTTACATGAACTTTAACACTATCAAAATTAAACAAAGAACAATTGTTTTCTCAAATTCAAATAAACAATTGTATTTTATCAAATTAGGACTAAATTAGATTGAAACCAAAAGTCAATGACAATCAAAAACTGATGAAATCTCTAAAACTGTTGAAACTTTGTCCCGCACACATGAGTCCAGCTCTCCCTGCACACTAACCTGCTCCCTGTCGTTACAGACCGGGGTGTCCAAGAAGCGTCTTGAGAAGTTTCTGGGAGGGGAAGATCTTGAACCTGACGTTGTTCGCCATGACCCCAGTATCAGTACGTCCACAAAAACACTGACACCTGCACTTCTTCTAAATAGTGGAGTTAACCCTTTTTTTTTTTTTTTTTCTTGCTGGAGTTCATCTCTCTTTTTTCTGCTCAGTCTGTTAATTTCTCTATGCTTTCGATTTTGATAGGCACTGCTGTGAGTATCTGTGATGGTTCTTTCTCCTGGGAACGAGGAACTGAGCCCCTGCTGAAAAAGTATGTTTGTTTCATCATACCATCAACTGTCTATTTATATGAACAATTTATCTATGTTCTCTTCCATTGCTCTGAAGTGAAGCCAAAATATCCCTATGGCAGGCATTGCTTTATTGTGATTTGTTGTAATTTGTTGAAACACAAAACTAATACTGGGCCCCCTCCCCTCCATTGGTACAGTCCACTGCCATTGGAAACTGATTTAGTGCTAAAGTACCACAAACTGTGGTCCCTGGAGCATCTACTTGAGGCCTGGCTGCAAAAGACTCGGAAGTTACGTCTAGTCTGCATACCAAAATGCTGTTTTTTTTAAAGCAGAAATACACATGTTGAGTCACTTTCTGTTTTTGGTTTCACTCCATGGTGGCTGTTTGTGTGTCCATTTTAGTATAAAGTAAGTGATTCAGGCATGGACTGACACTATGTTCCTTACAGTTGTCAACTCTTTTTATGATCCCTCTGTACTGAGCATCATTGCACATTTTCATTCTGATCTGTTCCAGCGTGTCCTTGGACATAAAGCCAGGTCGGCTGGTAGCAGTAGTCGGATCTGTGGGCTCGGGAAAGTCTTCTCTCATTTCAGCTCTCCTGGGAGAGATGCACTGCACCAAAGGCTTTGTCAACATTCAGGTAACATCTTGTTATCCTCATATACAACATTACAACATTAGCAGGTGAACCAAGGACATATATTGTGCCAAATATCTTCAACATTGAAATGGCTGGCTTCATACCAGGGTTGAAATGAGTCATATTAACTTCAATGGTACACTCATTGTTCATTATTTCCAGGCAGTAACAAAAGGCAGTCTTTATTGAAATTCTGAAGCACTCCAATGTAGTTCAAGATCTTTTATTTAACAAATATATGTCAATAGCATTTCAACTCATTAGACTTAATCAGAACAAAAGTTGTGTCCCATGTACCAAAAATGCTTTTCAAGAAGAAGAACTTTGGAACAACATTTATAAAACATAAAAAAAACTTCAGGTTATGGCCTTTGACAACCTAGGTAAAAACAGCATTGTCCATCCACAGCTACTGTAACTGAAGTCAAAACAATGCTGCAGCACCAGGCATGTGCTCCTCTGGAAAAACAAACGGGAAACACAAAATTGCAGTAATTATGTTTCCACTCTCAAACACTTGCTTATATAACTTTCTAGAAATTAAACATACATCTTTCAATGTTTCAACTATGATATAACTCTTGTTAAAATAATGCCCCTTTTATGCCATGGTAACAAGAAGGAGTCCCAGAGACCTGTGATTGACTTTTTTTTGGTTTTATAATCTCATCGGCAACACTGACACGTTTAGAGGTTCTTCAAAAGTACCTGAATATAGTTTTTAACATAAATTCCAACCCTCTTGTGTTATAAAGATGTTTTGTATAGTTACCGAAAATGTGAATCCAAAGGATATCTCACTGTGACATGGATAATATGCTGAAGGTGCTGAGAAACGCACGAGACCACTTTACAGTAATGCAGTGGTTCTCAAGTACTTCACCGAATCTAAATTCAAAGTCCTCGCACTTTAAATACCTGTGAATCTACCTTTTTGTCCTCTTCCTGTAACCACAGAGAGAGATGAGGAGAGGATTAGCCCTTTCAATCTGTGACGTACAGGATACAGTGCTAGAGTGAACCGGTCTCTGATTTGAGGATCTGTAATTAGTCATACAAGAAGAACAGAACATTTTGTGCAGTCCCTTTGCAAGACTTGTAAGAGGAAAATTGCCAGAACAGTCGTTATAAATCCAGAATTAGAGTTTGTTTTCTAAAATGAACATCTCTTTGCTTAATATACTTCTAGCTTTTGTTTCACTGGTTTTATTTGAACTTGAAGGTACAGGTTCAGGTAACTTTATGTATACCGCAGCAGTGCGATCTCTCATTAGTGAAATCAGAACGGAACTAAAGATTGTCGCAATTGCACAAAGGATGCATGTTGTGGATTTTGATGAACACGAAGGAAATAATTGGACAGAAAGTCAGTGTAAGAAAAGTTCTCTTTGGGAGAGTCTTAAAAATAGATTGTGACAATTGTTCAGTGTTATTGTTTTAAATCTAACAGTACAAAGAAACAGTCTTCAGTCTTTTTGGTGACGTGGTGTTCTTTTTGCTAGTTCATCAAGAACCATTAGATTCAGTTTTGCCAAAAGCAGATAAAAGTTGTCACAGGGGCTCTCAGGGCACTATGGCAACAACATTGACAGCTGCCAAACTACCTTGAGCTCTGAATCTGTAAAAGATTATCAAACAAAGAGTCTGTCTAACCTCTCTAAAAAGACAGACTCTTGTCTTCTCCTTCAACTGGAGCACTGATTTGCCTGAGAACATGTATGACTACTCTGCTTGCCTGATTTGTCATGTCTTTCTCTCTAGGGGTCTCTTGCATATGTGCCACAGCAAGCCTGGATCCAAAATGCTACTTTAAAAGATAATATCCTCTTTGGCTGTACTCATGAGGACAAAAGGTTTGAGGAGACGATAGAAGCCTGTGCTCTGGCCCCCGACCTGAAGTTGCTCTCTGGAGGTATCAACACTGAGATAGGAGAGAAGGTAAGATTCAAGGATTTAAGAGATTCATTTGTGATAAGCAAGGAGGTTTAGTTTCTCTTAATGCTTCCCCTCTTGCAGTCACATTCTGAATGTTTATTCAGAACAATATCACAGTCAAACCTTGACAATGTCTTTAGCAGCCTCAGAGCTAGCAGCAGTAAATGTCCTACTCTAACATTACACATGACACCGCTGTCCTGTCTGTACAATGTGCCAGTATACAATTATAGGTGATTCCCCTGTTGTTTTTAGGGGAAAGTACCCATATAACTGATCATCTCACTTTTTTTTGGTATCATCTCTCTCTGTTGGGATATTGAGCATACCAATCTAAACTCAAAGAGTGGAACTAAAAACTTTGGGGGTGCTGGCATGGCAGAGAATGTCACAACAATGCATTTGCAATAGAGAATGTCCACATTGCACACTCCTTCATGTGGAACTTCAGAGTTGCACACCTTCCTTGCCATTGTTGGGAAGGAGGAAGTTTATTGAGAAGAAAGATTTAATGAGAAAAATTGTATCGCAGTCGTGCTGCACATTGTCATGTGACATAGTTGTCCTCTGGTTTCAAGCCTTATCCAAAAGCAATTTGTGTGTTAAACATCAGTGCTGTTGCACTCAGAGACTAAAAAACATTAAAAATGATTATGTAACTCTTCAGCTGAATATTTGTCTTGTCTTGTTAAGCAGTACACCTGTGACATCTTGTGTTTTCTAACCATGTGTTTGAAATGTAAGCAATTTGTGTATTATTACCAAGCAGTTCAATGTATAGTTTGTTGTTGCGTGTTGTCATTTTTCCATAGTCAAGTGTTTGGGAGGGGACTAAATTAGATTATCTGTACCATATTACGCACTGTTGAAGACCAAGCTGTCTTGTCTGACCTCAAAAGCTGGAATGAGACACATTATTATCCACTGATAGTACTGGCTGTGGAAATATCAGTAAGATCAGGGTCTACCTACCAAACCTTACTAAACTGATCCAATTCTGATAGCATCGTTATAGCTGTTCACACACAAAAGCAGTCTTGTCACCCTGTTAAGATTGACTATAAGATGCACATTGGTTGTAGAACTGAAATTTTACAACATGACAATTTGAAGAAAGTACTCATGATACATATTGGACAGAACTACAGGACAAAAAGTAGAAAAAAAATCTGTTTCATAGTGTAACAATTACATTTCAAGATTACAAGCACAACCCTTTCATCCAACTCTTTTTGTGTACTGTTTTTTTCTCCTCTTCTCTCCCCCCCTCTCCTCAGGGCATCAACCTCTCAGGGGGACAGAAACAACGTGTGAGTCTGGCTCGTGCTGCCTACAGTCAAGCTGATATCTATCTTTTAGATGACCCATTGTCTGCCGTGGACTCTCATGTGGGAAAACATCTCTTTGATAAACTGATTGGAAACAATGGGATACTCAGAGACAAGGTTTGTGCAATGCCAACATTAATGCAGTGATCAGTGCTTAATGATTCACTTCAAAGCTCTTTTCATTTGATATTAATCACAGCATCTTATAAATTTGTTGGTTGCAGTTCAGGATATTAATTATGATCAAAATTAGACACAAAGCAGATTTAATTAGAGAGGTACATAGAGTTCTGAGCTTATTCATCAGGCTGGTCACGATTCATTGGTTGAGTAAAAGCCCCCTCCCCTCCTCTTTAAAACAATAAACAGGCTAAATATCTCTCATAGGTCCAACTATTAAGCCAGTGTAGCAGAAAAGACATAAACACAAATAATCCTGATTTTTTTTATTTTGTACGTAATTGAAGCATCATCCAATATTGTGTTGTAAGAATCACATCAGTTGTGAATGACAGTTATTGTTAGAGGTACAAATGCATTAAAGAATTTGGAACCTATAAATGAGCATTAATTTAAAGCACAGTAACAAGAGAGTACATATATTCTGTAAAAGCATTTGAATTTACAGGCACAGTAAGAAAGCCTTCTTTTAACCATCAGTACAATACTCTTGAAGAATGAAAAACCACCAATATCACAAAAACTGAGTGCTAGCTTTTGACTAGCAGAGGTGTGTTTAGAGATCTAACTTCAGTAAAGGGGCAAAAGTCCTGAATTTCTTCCTTAAAACAACAAGACAGGGTTCAAACTACACACAAGTATTGTACTCAGGTAAAAGTCAAGTTACTTTGAAAAGATTTTTCCTCAAGTACAAATAGAAATGGCACTCAATTTTTTAAAGCAAGAGTAAAAAATATCCTCATTTGAAGTTGCTCAAAGTGCTGAGTACTTTGATTACGCTTTGCTGTACTGTGTAAAGAAGACAACACCTGGAGTGTAATATGTCAGCCAGTAATGTTTTCTCCAGTATCAAATTATAATATACAAACATTTACCAAGCACATCATGCTCCGATAGGAAATGGGAAATTATATATATATATATCAGTAGAATGATATTTTGTACATTCTGTGTCATATTTCTGCATAAGCACACTGTATTTGTGTGCTTAATAAAGAAAACCAAACGTTAATTTAGACAAACTATTTGACCTGATAGATTTTAAGTCACTAAAACTTGATTGCAAATGAATTTATTAACAGGCAATATTGATAATAAACTGTCAAATCCAAAATGTGGCCATCCCCTGTTTCTGATCCATTAACTGTATCATTGCTTCGAAGTTTTATCTCAGTATTGAGTTTTGTGATGCTTCACAGTATCGAAGCTACAGTTTTTGTATCATGATCATGATAGATGGAATGACTGATGGAACACTTTGATTGGTTTAGCTTTTCATTATATTTCCAAACAGATGCTATAACAAAAACAAATAAACCCACTGTGTCGGAATAAAAACATACTCTAGCAAAGACAGAATTACTGATTGATAAAACAACCGAAAAAGTAATTGTAAACAAAAAAAATACTCAATTAAGGGTGGCTTGAGCAAACAAAATAAATTGACAGACATAATAGTTCTGATTTGTCCGCACTTTGGTTTCAGTTTTGAATGAAAGTTACACCTTTTCCATCAGATTTTTAATAGAAATTGGTTACAACAAATGTATTAGGTTACATAATAAAAAAGATAGATAGATAGATAGATAGATAGATAGATAGATAGATAGATAGATAGATAGATAGATAGATAGATAGATAGATAGATAGATAGATAGACAGACAGACAGACAGACAGACAGACAGACAGATAGATAGACAGATAGATAGATAGATTGCAGGATAATAACATTAATACTGCAGTAGTGTATTATATGTGAGCTGTTTATGCATTGGTTGGTCTGGAAAGATCATTTTGTGTTTTTGGGAGAGTTGTAGATTGTGAAACCACAAGTAACAGAATAAGTCTAGCATTCTCTGGATTATTTTTACACTTCTTAATGACTCAAGGACACTTGTATGGATGTAGAACCCAGCTGATGTTGCTAATAGCAACAGTGCAGTAATTGGCTGTGCCATAATATTTGCAAGACATGCTACTGAGCAATATAAATCATTACTCTCTGCCCTCAACTTTGTTCTGCTCATGGTATCAGAGGTCTGGAAGAAAAGAATGAAGCCATAGACTTTTCTTTGAGCTGTAAATAAAAGAAAACACAAGTGGGCTATCTCCTCTCTTTGTTATAGCATCTGAGAGCTACACAAAGCCCAAGATCGATCAGTTATCAACACCATGACTGTAACAACAGAAACAGTCAGAAGACACACTATATCCAGGTTTGAAAATCAGTGAAACTCAGTCTACATTTAAGGTCATGTTAAGACGAGGATTTCCTTGAAAATGAGATGCTTCACCTCAGGACCATCCTTTAATGGATTCAAGTCTCAAGTCATTGTTTTACCTTCAAGTCATTAACTCTAATGGAGGATAAGTTACCTGGCTTTGGGGCATGTGGTCAAAGTATTTCACAGCCTATAATCTTCTACTAAGAAGTATTGAATGAATAAATTATATATAACCCTAATGCAAAACTTCAAATTGAAATTAATTTCCTCTTTCCAGTGAAAAAAAGTAAAGTCGTTAGCTAGCAACAACTCATACTCATGGATGTTGTGTTTCTTATCAACACCTACCCATGATGTTGTACTGCTCAGACAGATGAAGACTTTCATCTTGTTGGAGGATTATAAAAGGATTTCCAGAGCTGATGATGGTAGAATTTGATGAGGGAGTCATCTCAATTCCTTGTCATGTCTACCGAGTACTGCAGGATGATGGACCACAAAATTAGTGATCTCACACTTACTGGGAGTTAATTTACTCGGCAGGATGAACCACAAGCACAGATAAAGCCACACACATTTTTCTCATTTCCCTGACTAAGTCTGGTCCATGACTGAAACGAGCTGGGCCTGCCCACCATCATGACTGTAATGAGATCCCCCATGGTGGCATGGCAAAAACAGTGTGACTGGTTAATGCAAACTCTGATCTCATTAGTCACCAAATATACAAAAACAGGATACCAATATTTGAGCAAGGTTTGAAATAATTTTCATTAACGATGCATCATGCAGTCACCATGTAAATTTCACACATGACAGGTACAGTGTAGTAGAATGAAGAAGTGTAAATAAACCACCAAAGAGGAAAATAACCTGGAGAGCTCAACATGCACACATTTTTGTCACTTATTTACTTCATCTTTAATAAATGTGATACAATGTGAATCACAAAAGGCACAGCTTCTGTTACTGTTGGCACCAACAACAATGCCTGTTTTCTCCAGGTGTCTTTAGAAGGGGAAATTGGCAGCAGCATTTTTTTTCCTACACTGACATATTGTTGAGGAAATACTCTGTCTTCTTGCCACCATTATGTGTGCACAACTGCTATGGCATGATTGCTATGTCTACTTCAACCTGCGCTATCCAGCTGAAATACATTGACCTGTGATTTTTGTCCAAATTGCCCAGCCGCACAGTTCAGCAAATTGATAAATAAAAAATAAGGTCTCTGATGTAAGTCCCCACAGGTTCCTTGGTCTGGTATCATAAACTAGCCCCATATTGGTTTTCAGTCGAAGGCCAGTTAATAAAGTCAACAGCTTAAATAGTTTCAAATGATAAATATGTATGTTGTGAAAATACAAGTAAGTACATACAGGAGCAAATGCACAATCCCTTTTAGCGTCACCCTTGAGAGAACTTAAATGGAGCTATATCAGAAATTTCTAAATCATTCCTAGTATCATTTGAATTTAAAGAGGAGCGAAAGCTTTCATCTTTCACTGTTTGAAGTGAGCTGTTTTTTCACACCTGAGGCCAAACCTGTGTTTGTCTCTGCAGACTCGCATCCTGGTGACTCATGGAGTGAGCTTTCTGCCATACGTGGATGAAATTGTGGTTCTTGTAGATGGAAAGATTTCTGAGATTGGATCCTACAACAGCCTCCGTGCCAGCAAAGGGGCTTTCGCTGAGTTTCTGGACACATATGCCAAAGAACAAAGCAATCAGAACCATTCCAAGTCAGGTAATGATACCTTTTCTCTCTGTATAATGGATGAAGACTACACAAAATTCTGCCCTTTTTCAGCCACTGTAACTAAGACCTGCACATAATATATTTTACCATTATAAGAAGAGTGGCAAAACATATTTGGGCCACATTTGATTCTTTCTAGTGCAGGGGTGTCCAAACTTTTTGCCATGAGGGCCAGATTTGGTAAGGTGAAAATGTGCGAGGGCCGACCATTCAGCTTTTGACTCTAATTGTCTCTTAATATCTAATGAAATGTCTTCAATTCTCCGTACCACAGTGTTACGAGCCAGGCAGACATTGGCAAAATCTTGCATCTTCTCAGGACAAGTTTTCTCAACTTTTTTCAGCACACAGTCTTTAATAAATTCACCCTCAGTGAAAGGTTTGCAGTGCTTGGCAATCAATGTTGCCACCTCATAGCTAGCCCTTGTGGCATATTCATTTGACTCACGGGCTCTTGTGAAAAAGCGCTGATGTGCCGTTAAAAAAGCTTCCAGTTGTTTCAATTTTTCGCCGCGTTCGGCCCCAGTTAGCTTGTCGTATTTAGCATGTTTTGTCTGGTAGTGCCGCTTGACATTAAATTCCCTGGAAACAGCGACAGTCTTGTGGCAAATTAGGCAGACACAGTTGTTTCATATTTCAGCAAAAAAATACTTCAATTTCCACTTGTTCTGGAATCGGCGGCACTTTCTGTCAACTTTTCTTTTTTTAGCTACAGTCACCATGTTTGAAATGGGATGGGCTGAAATGATGACAAAAGGTCAGGTGTCAAGTGCCATAAGGCCACAGCGCTACTGCCATCTTCTGGTGAAATGTAAAATAGTTTTTTTGTACACGAGTATTTTATACAGCAGTCAACGGTGCAAGAGGGCCACATGTAATTGATTTTATAACAGAGACTGCGGGCCAGTAAAAATTTGAACACGGGCCGCATTTGGCCCCCGGGCCTGACTTTGGACATGCCTGTTCTAGTGCAACCACTTTTAAGAGTAAAAATACATTATTTAGAAGTTTTAAAACTGAATCATGTTAATGACATGTTTAAGCAGTACGAGGACCTTAGACTGGTACTGCTTTGGAACCTGAATCATTATTACCCTGTATTTAAACTCAAATCTTCAATTTTATTAGGGTCTAACAAGGACTGAAAAAACAAAACAAAAACAAAATATGTCTAATAGTATTTTTTCTAAATACAGTATGATGCGCTTCTGTTAAACATGATCTTTACATGGGAGGAAGTTAAGGATGACAAAATACTAACACACTGCATGAACTACTGGTAATTCACATCAACGGGATATAATTAACCAGTATATCATGACAACAGATTCTAAAAAAAACAGTTACGGGGACAGGACACAAATACTTATAAGGTGACTGGACAAATGCTCTGTCAGTCACCTCCATTACAGAACAGTTGATGTAGTAGACGGGTGCTGTTTAGAGGGGCAAACTCCATGACAAAGGCCTGTGAATAAATCATCTTGGAGACCAAAAACTCTTCATTAGCCAGGAATGAACAGTATGCTGCACAGATGTGTGTTTAGAATTGTAAAATACATTAAAGATATATGTATACCATGCCATGTTTGCTACAGATAGATACTTACTTAACATCATTTGTTATCATGTTTTCAGATGACTCCTCGGCCACTACAGTGCTGGAGCTCATCCCTGAAGGAGATGATACTCAACCCGACTCTCCTCTGGAAGACGCTGTTTCTGCGGCACTCAAGAGGGAAAACAGCATACGCCGTAGCCAACGTGGTGGCAGGTTTGAGAACACTCAACTGGCAGCAAAACAACAAACTAGAATAACAGGACATGTGATTGATATATGGGCAAATAACCGCTTTATACAAGAGGCTGGGAAGCCTTTTATGGATGCCATTTTACCACTTACAGGAATCACTTTTAGTTCTAACTGGGTTTTAGTAAATTATGTGAAATAACTGAGACTGAATGTTAATCATGTAAGTATAGACAATGTTGTGTAACTGTTCATCTTGTGGATAATTTCATTGTTAAATTTTTAAAACTCAAGACATTGCACAGCCCTAAATGTCTTCAACATCTTTGTTCTTTGAGCACAGTGTTTATTTTCGTCACATACTATTTTTTTTCTTTTTCAGTGTCAGACTAAGAAGAAACAGCTCTTTAAAAAAGACAGAAGCTGCAGCAGAAACAAATGCAGGCGACAAGCTCATTGAGAAGGAAGCTATGGAGACAGGACACGTAAGACAGTGCTTGATGTGCTTGGATAATGAGCTAATATAACAACCGAGGTGACTTTTTTCCTTAAACCGTTTTTTCTCATCTGTTTCTAGGTGAAGTTCTCAGTATACCTACAGTATCTGCGTGCCATGGGTTGGGGATATTCCATTATGGTCTTTGTGGTTTACTTCATCCAGAACGTTGCTTTTATTGGCTCAAACCTGTGGCTGAGCGAATGGACCAATGACGCAGAAGCATACTTCAACCAAACATACCCCAACTCAGTGAGGGACACCAGAGTGGGAGTGTTTGGAGCTCTTGGAATTGCTCAGGGTAAATGAAAAGTTCAGGGTGCCACTTTTGTTGCTTTAGAGGATTGTTTTCTGTCTTCATGGCCATTAGCATCAAATTTAGCAAAGCATCAAAGTGACCTTTGTGCCAGGGAGCAAGCTTTCATTTGGTTTTTAGAGGCTTATTCCAAAAGCAAAGTAAAATAATAATAATAATAATAATAATAATAATAATAATAATAATAATAATAATACATTTTCTTTAAAAGCGCCTTTCAAAACACCCAAGGACATTGTACAGGATAAAACAACAACAATAAAACTAACAAAACAATACAACTATAAAATCAGCAAAATGCAACAGACAGTAATGGATAAGTGGATGAGAGTGGAAATTCATGGTAATGAGTACGCAGTTCGGAACAGGTGGGCTTTGAGTCTGGATTTAAAAAGAGACAGGGAGGTCAGATTTCTGAGGTCCGGTGGGAGAGAGTTCCAGAGCTGGGGAAGCATGGCCATTCAGGGTTAGGTCATACCTTCTCTTTCTCTATGTCATAGAATAAAACTACCTAAAGCTGCTCTTTCCTAGCAACTGTGACTGAAATCTGCACGTAAGATACTTTGACATCACATGAAAAAGGGCAAAATTTAAAAAATACTGTATTTGAAAGCAGGACACCAGTGTTTGGAGCTAAGTTAATTACTTTCTATTGGGGACGTTTAAGCTAATTTTCATTACCCACAGCCAAGGCTAAAGGCAGTATGTTCATTCATACATATTTCCATCTCAACCATTCTTGTGGGTGCAGTACCTCAAGAATGTGTTGACATTCTTCCTTAGTAAAGGATTACAGTCCAAAGTCCAAGGTGTTTGGATCTCACAATTCCCCTGCCTTGTGAGGGGGGGTATAGAAACAGAATGGACATCGGAAAGATCCAACGTGGGTTTTTTTTTCTGCACATGTATTACTGGGTATATCAGACAACTGCCTCCCCACAAAAGAAGACCGAAGCCAGCTCATTCCTTTGTTTTTTGGTCCATCTGTGCCAGAAACTCTGTGTCAGAAAATCTAAATGTCTTATTGAAATCTGGGCCCATTGGAAATCATATTGAGACATTATATAAAAGCCCATCCCTCACTTGGTATACTGAAAACGTTCCAACCACGGCCATGGAAGCACACGGCTGCAGACACGGGTACAGACAGCACAGGCCAGAAGGAGCTCATCTGCATTTAAAAAGATGAACTTAAATCAGCTGTTTAGAGAATAGCTGTTGAATTTTAGCTAATAGAGAGCCAGAAACCTTTTTAGTAATATACCTAGAATAGATTTTGACTAAAGATAGCATAGATGACTGTGTTTAGGATACAATATGTAACATTTTAAGAATATTGAAAATGAAATACTTTAATTAATGAAAAACAAATGATAGTTACCTGTTACATTTTTGGGATGATAACTTATTTCACCTCAGATATTTTCTAAAGCTTTCACGAACAGAGAAGTCATGTAGTAGGCAGTGTCTTCCATGGCAACTTTTGTAACAACAGACCATCAATCAATTAATCAGTCAATCAAACTTTATTTATATAGCACTTTTCCTACAACATATGTAACTCAAAGTCAAGTAATAATGCGTAACAGTATTTAAAAGACTTCTGCACACACAAGTTAGCCTGGCACACCAGATCAAAGGCTCCATGTATTTCAGTCGATTTGGGAAAGAGCCCATAGAAAGTGTTTGGGATTGAGCAGAACCTTTCAAAGGTAAATCCAGCAGGTGATTGGACGATTGTTCTGTCGGTCACATTCATTACAGGCAAATGAGATGCTGTAGTAGGTGGTGCTACTACCTAGGTCTCAAGAGTCACTTTATCGAACAAAGTCTTGCCACATGTTAGAGGTGGAGTAAAAATAGCCTTAGTTTTATTTCATCAGTTACCAAAGAATCAGAATAAAACTATTTGTCCTAAGTATTAACACCCTTGAAAAATCAACTATTTGCCTTGAGTATTAACACCCTTGAAAAATCAATTTCCTTTAAAGAGTTCAAGAAGACAAAATGCCCAAACTAAGCTTCAGGAAACAGAGAACAGATAAAGTGAGGATGTGCTGCTGCTATGATAGTGGAAATCTCTCATACTGATCACACACATTTATCTGTAATCCAGTCACTTGTGGAAGCTTCCTTGCTCGTGATTAATTTCCCCAAAGGCTTAGGTCCGTGAGAAAGTCAAGATTGAGCCATCTCATCTGAAAAGCTAAATAATGGCACACTGCAATTGGCTGTGTCTCATAGGAACTGAAGGACATGTTTCTGTTTTTTAAAAGGCCAATTACACCTGACCCTGAATGAAACAGTAGTACAATAGAGTGTGGCTACACTTTCAGAGGCTTCCAATCAACAGGGGAAATCAAACGGTTCCCCATCTTTTAGGAGATAAAAGCTTATGCAATTTCCTAAATTATTATAATTAGTGTTGAACTAGAACACACTAAATGAACAGATTTAAGTGAACATACTCGTGTTTTTTAAAGAATGTCAACTGAATAGCACAGCTTTTGACTCATGAGTGTATGAGTGTATTTTTTTTTTTTTTTTTGGAGATGCTAAGCAACCATTTATAAAGTCTGCATCTATACTTGTTAACACAAGCAGTTAAAGAAAAGGAACCAAAGACGGATAACAACAACTAAAACAGCAAATAAATATTTTGCACTTCAGCCACTCCACAGATGCTGGTTGGTGCTCTCAGAACAGGACCAAAGCAAAGGAAGAAACTTCTATTGGATTCCCAAAAAGATGGTCAATTTCAGAGAAACAACTGGAGAATAGAATCACTTTAGTTCACAAAATTGGGAAATTTATAAAATTTGCAGTACTACTATTAATAGTTTTATTTTCAGTGAAACTATAGAAATAAAATAATCAAATAACTGAATTAAATACAATAATGTAAAAGACGGATCAAGTTCGTCTTTAAGACAAACTGTGAGATTTATAACTTGTGAGGATGTGAGGATGAAAACAACAATTTGATATTAACTTTTGAAAAAGTGGTTTTACGGATGAGTTTGAATCTTCACAATGGCTGTAGTCCTTTGTCTGGGTCATGTTAAACTACTTGCCATATTTCTAAAAATAGTCCAGAAACATTAAGCTAAAGTGAAAGATTTACCTTTTTCCTAGTGTTATTCTAAAATGTAGGATTGCTCCTTTTTCAGGTCTCTTTG
The DNA here is from genome assembly GCA_036419115.1 of Scarus forsteni. NCBI lineage: Eukaryota > Metazoa > Chordata > Actinopteri > Labriformes > Labridae > Scarus > Scarus forsteni. The sequence goes on from JAZDUH010000327.1 coordinate 18,696,114, forward strand.
TGTTCCTGGGTACCCTGCTTCTGGCCAATGCCTCTATCAATGCTTCTCGTATCCTGCATTCACGCCTGCTGAACAACATCCTGAGAGTTCCTATGCTGTTCTTTGACACAACACCCATAGGAAGAGTGGTCAACCGCTTTGCAAAGGTACAATCTATTACCTATCATTCAAAGACTTACAAACCTTTATGCACAGATGAAAATTTGTTGAGGAAAATGTGTTTTTGTAATGATTTGATCATGCAGAAAATGCAGAATTCAAACAGACCAAAACGGGAGATGTTCATCCTACATAGCTTTACACATTGAGATTAGGTGATTAACAACAATGATACAAAACATTTCAAATTCAGAATTTGTAGTTGAAGTCTATCTGATTTCATGGAAACATTAAATGGGGAGAATGGTGTCTTTTCTGTCTCTCTGAGCGCTCTGATCACCTGCTTTTAGCTCTACTGTATAAAACTTTGTCAGCAGGTTTCCTTTTTCATGAGAAATGACTTTGTTGAAATACTGGAAACCAGCAAGCTTTTTGTCTTCAGAGCTCACTTTAATATCAGCCAACATAAGTCGATCATATATATTATCTCATCAGTGCTCTGTTAACCTTTGTTTTGAAGCTTTTCTCAGCATGACCACCCATTCTCTAAGTGTCCTTATCCATCAGAAAATTGGCATTTTCACCGCTGTGAAAAAAATAGAGATGTCCTTACAGGCTGGATCTTTGATTCAGTTCTTGGTCTTGTAAAAGCTTATTTTGATTAAAAACTACACCTCTCCCTTTATTGCTTTCAAAGGACATATTTACGGTGGATGAAGCTATTCCACAGTCCTTCCGCTCCTGGATCATGTGTCTGCTGGGCGTGTTGGGGACGCTGTTTGTCATCTGTCTGGCCACTCCCTTCTTTGCCATTATCATCGTTCCTCTGGCTGTGATTTACTTTTTTGTCCAGGTAACTTGATTGATAACCCTCTAGAAAAGCTCTCTTATTAACTAAGTTTGAATCAACCAATATCTAATATGCTGATCTTTCTGATTTCATTTTTGCCATTTTAGGTTATTTGTTCACCCATTCTTTTATTGTAAACAGCATGTTTTTACTTTTCATTGTAAATACCTTTAACTGTGTTTTCTGGCAGTTTTTTGTTTCACAAATGGAGGTAAACAAGGAAAAGAAAGTTGATCTTACAATAAACTGTGGATGTTTTTCTTTAAAAAAAGAAAATCAGGGCAAACATTTTTGTATGTCATGAGCATTTTGTGCAAACTGTCAGTTTAATGATAACATCAAGAACAAATCAATACATCTGATGAATTCCACAGGCAAATTCTTCTTTCAAATTATTTGGTTTTGGTTACTCCTGGTGTATGTTCATTGATCTATAATGTTAAAAAAATATAAATTTCACATACTGAGAATCCCTTATACATTTCTATTCTTGGCCTGTCGGAGGTGCTCTGTTGGAGCTGCTGATTTCTAAAGGCCAAAGCAATCTTTGATTCTAAAAACTCCGATGAAATAATGTTCATTTTCATGAATGGATTGTGAGGAGACTCAAATGTTAGGGGCAGGATATTGAGCACTAATTACCCACAATATCCACCAAATCTATGTTTTGTATTTTTTAATGATAAAATGTTGATAATGCTGTAAGAGAAACGTTTATACATATTAAATTCACAATTTGGCAGGTGAATCAACTTCAGTCATAGGAAATGTTTTGACAAACAGCAAAGACCGAAATATAAGAAGGTTTTATTGACTGAAACTGAAGTTTATACTTTGGAGAGTTTTAAGCTTATGAGCTTTTTCAACTCTAGAATAAAACTAAATCAAAACTAGTTGCCTACATAAAAAATGATAGTCAGAAAACTAACACAAATCACTGTTTCTTTCTATCTCTGTTTATTTCCTTCTCTACACCAGCGCTTCTACGTGGCCTCATCCAGGCAGCTTCGTCGCCTGGACTCAGTGTCTCGCTCTCCTATTTACTCACATTTCAGTGAGACTGTCTCAGGTCTCTCTGTAATCAGAGCATATGGCCATCAAGATCGTTTTCTCAAGCACAATGAAATCACTATTGATGAAAACCTGAAGACCGTTTACCCGTGGATTGTATCCAACAGGTCAGACACATCTTTTTATAAATACCCAGCAAGTCTGAGCACATCATTGTACATTACACTGTAATGGGATTTTGATGTTTTGTTTTGTGTTGACACCATTTTCAAGTGTGTGTGTTTGATCTGCAGATGGTTGGCCATTCGTCTGGAGTTTCTTGGAAACCTGGTGGTGTTTTTTTCTGCTTTGTTTGCCGTCATTTCCAGAGACACCCTGGACAGTGGCACAGTTGGCCTCTCCATATCATACGCCCTAAATGTCAGTGACTCAAGCTTTCATCACACACCTTTAATGGAATAACTTTATTATGAAGGCTCTGGTGGTGATAACGCTAGCCTCTTAAATGTTTTTTTTCCTCTTCTCAATATACATTTTCAGGTGACTCAAACCCTCAACTGGCTGGTGAGGATGACCTCTGAGCTTGAGACAAATATTGTTGCTGTAGAGAGAGTGAGCGAATATGCTGAGATCGAGAATGAGGTTGGTAATGTTGTACGCAGTTTTTATGAGATGAAATGACCCAGTGAACAATACTTGATGGGCATGTTGAAATAAATTGGAGAGCTGTGTTATTTAAATTTAGTGTAGGGGTCATGACATACTCAAATCCAGCAGCAGCCTCAGGTGCATGAATAATGAAGCTAGTGCAACATGCAGAAAAAGTGCTGTTTCTCTAATGTCCACTTGAGGCAGGCTCAAATACTGAAGGAAGGATCCACATTAAAATTCCCAGTTTGTGTGCTGTTAACAGCTTTGTTTAGATAAAGACAGATTTTAGTAGATTTTGCCACTATGTAATAGAGAAAGACAGTGGACTGTGAATGGGTCAGAAGGAGGAGAGAACATTAAGCAAATGGGTCTCAAGCAGAAGTCCATCCCGAGCATGTTTGGGATGTGCCTGGTTGCTTGCCAGTCCCCTCTCCCCAGTTTCGAGATCTGATCCTACTGGGGTGCTGAATTGGTGGAACAACCATGCAAATACCCTAAATAAGGTGACTGGTCTAGGTTTGATTCCCATCTGAGGCCTGTTTGCTGTGAGTCTTCCCCAGCTCTGTCTCCCCCTTTTAAAAAGTCAATCCCCACTCTCAAATAAAGACGGAAAAATGCCTGATCAAGAAACATGTAATCCTGTTCTTAGAGAGGTTTTCAAAAACATCTTTGTCTGCACTGACTCATGTGCTACCAAAAGAACTTAACAATATCCATAATTGTTTTCTGCCATTCCTTGCGATGGCAGCTTGATTTCCAAAGTTGCCCAAAATCTGACAAGTGTTAGGGTTTAGCAAGTGATCATATTAACTGGTGGTCTCTGTGATATTTAATCAATTAGTTTCTATAAGGACAAATCTGATGTGCTTGCATTGATATGGCTGAATGTACACCACTATGGATGATAACTGCCTTTATGAAAAAAAAATGTAAATATCATGTTAGGCAAAAAAAGAGTAATACCGTGTAATCTGAGGACTAATCATCACACACACAGCAGAGTGGAGCTGACAAACAGCCCTCTGTTTTTTACATGTTCCCATCTCTGCAACTTCTCTGTGTCTAAGAGCAACATCTATGTGAACATTATGGTTCTGCAAGCTCACTGGTTGTATCTGGCATATAATTGGTTGAATCTGGCAATGATGAATAGGAGACTTCCCAAAATGTACACAATGTAAGTCTTTATCTGTAATTATAAGGGATTTTCTTTATTTTAAAGGCATTTGACTCACAGTTACAGGAAATAGTTGTTTCAAAAAGCAGCTTAACAAAACTTGGAAGCTAAACAAACCACTAATGTAGTTACAGATGCAACAGATTATAACTGAAACCAGAGACTTAGAAGTATCCATCCGAGATCTGACATGGACATACTGTATGTTCTCTCTGAAATAATAATTTTTAGAGGGCTGTAGCTCTGCACAAGTAATATAATGATACAGTATACAGTAACATAATTACTGCAGAGAACAAAAGCAAGATAAATGAACAGCTCAATAAATGACTGAGAAAGTAATCTCATATGTAGATTATATCACCCCATCAAGCTGGGGAGATTTTGTTCACATAATACAATTAGCACGCCACACATTTCCAAAGAGCACTTGAAGGATAATCCTTTATTGAACCGCAGCACCTCAATACTATTTCATTTTCTTAAAAAAGAAATCCCCTAATCACTGACATTTACCCCTTTAGACCGTATTCACATGATTACAATGACCTGAAAAGATGTCTGCTCTTAACACAGAGCTGTGAAATGATACGTATGTAATGTGGTCTATTTTTTATTTTTTTTATGATGTTCATATTATGTCAGCATACACAGAAAAAAGTTTCTATGGCTGCAGATATTCTCTAATGAAAAGCTTAAAACAGGGATTTGAGGTACTGATGGCTCACTACTGACTGCTTTCTTTTTGACTGTGTGCCTTCACTTTTGCAGGCAAAATGGATAAATAACACTCGACCTCCACCGGAATGGCCAAAGGACGGAAGATTACAGTTTGAGGACTATAAGGTCCGCTACAGACCCGGATTAGACCTGGTGCTTCATGGTATCACTTGTGCTATTGAGAGTTCTGAGAAGGTCAGTGTTTATGTGTCCTCGTATCTACATGTTTGTAGTATATCCATGTTAATTTTCTGATATTGTGGCAGTTCTACTGGTACTTTGCCTGTTTACAGCTCAACGTATTAGATGCAGTAGAGATGATTAATCCAGAGTGAATCATTATAAAGAATAACACAAAATGCAATATACATTAAATACATAGGAAGAAATATATGTGTATATATATATATATATATATATGAAATATTAGCAAAGGAAAATGTTTTTTTCTTTGTAAGATGCTTGACCTTGTCGCATTATTTTGATCTGTATTTTATCTGTTGTTAATCTAGAGTCCATCCATGACTGCACAAAGCATTCAAAAACAACACAAAATACTATTTATCAACTCTTGTTAGGCAGGCATGCACCACACACAATGGTAGTTTTTGTTGTTTACATTTCTTCTCTGTCAGAAATAATAAGGTTCATAGTTCTGTTTTGTGTTCTTCCTGGATGTAGCATTGATGCCCAGGCCTTTTGTTAGTGTGACAAAGCTCTCTTTTTCTTTTTCTGTCATCCATACACTGTTTGAATCAGGGTAGGGATTGTATGTTGTACGTTATTTTTTGTTATTGTAGAGGCTGGAGGGTGTTTATATGACTTGACATTCAAGCTTAAATTCCATAAAGAGGTGACTAACTATATCATGTATATCTCCTTACTGAATCCATTACAGTGGATGGCATCATGCAGTGTGCTCCATTGTGGCTGCCTCTCTCTGCTGTCACAGCTCTATCTCTCTTAAAATTTCAACCCAGTAATAAGATTATATAGAAGGTTTTGGGAGTATCACAATAAATCTCATGATCAGTCTATTGGAGTACATAGGTGGAACATAAGTCAAATATGTAAAAGAGAATAAGGGGTAGGACCAGATAAGTTTTACTTCTTCCTACTCTTTTTCAAACATGCACATTGCAACTTCTGATGAATATGAATTAGTCATCTGGTTTGTTATTTCTTCTTATTTTTTTTGTTTTGTAGATATTTTTGTTGTTACTATGTTCGAAAAAAAATACATCAAATAAAACAAAAAATAAATCTCCCCATTAGTGACCTGATTAATTGAATTACTGATGTGTGAAAACTTCAGAATGAAAGCATTCTGTAAAGATAGAGGGAGCTTATCCACAGAGTTGGTAAACTGTGCTTTGGCTCTGACATGAACGGACAGGAAGTGTAATGGAATGGCCTGTAACTCTTAGTCTTTTCTGTGACATATTATGCAGCTATGGACATACATATCAGCCAGATTAAGTTATTTTTCCTGTCGGGTTTTGCAAAGACAAGCATGCAGCCTTCTATGCTTGACATTTTTGGTATGGCAGAACCAAAAAAACAAAATGAACAAAGATCTCTCCCTAACATCCACTTCTTTGGCTGAAGGATGGATTAAGTGAAACAGAGTGTGCCCATAGGAGGGCTGGGCTGCTGCAGTGTCATGTTGAACCAAATGTTAAAGACTGTCATAAAATGATCATGGTTGTCCCTTTGGTCAAAACTCATGCAGCCCGAGTATCAACCACAGCGTTTATTTTTTGTGCTGTCTCTCGCTACATTCAGATCGGTATAGTTGGCCGCACAGGAGCTGGAAAATCAAGCCTGACCAACTGCCTGTTCAGAATAATAGAAGCAGCTGATGGTCGAATCCTCCTCGATGACATAGACATTTCCACTTTGGGCCTGCACGACGTCAGAAACAGCCTCACCATCATTCCTCAGGTAGCCACACAAACTCGAACACGAATATTCTTTTTCAGCTTTTTTTGTTCAATATCTGACCTTTATGACTGTGCTCCCAGGATCCAGTATTGTTCTCTGGCACCTTGAGGATGAATCTGGATCCATTCGACAGATTCAGCGATGAGGACATATGGAGGGTGCTGGAGCTCTCCCACCTGAAGGATTATGTGTCAGGGCTGCAGGAAGGGCTGCAGCACGAGGTTTCAGAAGGAGGAGAGAACCTCAGGTGGGTGTCAGAAATAAATGGGGCTATTTTACATCACAAAGACTTGAAAGTATAAAAGTCATAATAAGACCCTGCCATTGAAGGTAGGCTGGCTAGCGTAGAGCCACTGGAAACTTCACAAAAGACTTTCACATAAATAGTATATTAAGGTTTTTTGCCCTTTAAAGATGGATAGATAGATAGATAGATAGATAGATAGATAGATAGATAGATAGATAGATAGATAGATAGATACATAGATAGATAGATACATAGATAGATAGATACATAGATAGATAGATACATAGATTGATGGAGCATAAGAACATTTAAAATATCAATTTTCTGCAAGCCCTGCTGACAAAACGTATTAATGGCCGTAGTTATTACATTCATCGTCTTATGCTGACATTAGGGGTAAAAAAAACTGAATTGGTACTGATAAACTATGGATTTGTAATAGTGTAATATCATTATTCACTTGATTAATAATTCAAATAAATTCAGCCCATTTGTTTCATATTGTAGTTCAGTATCCAGTCTTACATGAAAAACTGGCATCCAGCAATTCAAACTGTATTTTTCCATTCATAGAATATTTCAGGTTCTGAAATATCATCATACATAAAATAATGACATTGGTGCACTCCTTATTTTGATGGATTTTAACATATCTGCTTAGAAATATCCCTAACTGCCTGTGAAATCTTTGTTTTCAATCATATAACATGATGATTAAAGTGAGTATTTGTTATTTAAAAAAGATGCACCAATTTGTGCCACACGCAGACTTCAGCTGAAGCCAGTCAGCCTTTTCTGAGCTTGCTCTTTACATGCAATTTGTGTGTTATTTCCATCTCTGTGAGGAGAAAAACACTCAGTGGAGCATGTTACTCTCTCCGCAGTGTTGGACAGAGGCAGCTGCTGTGTCTTGCCAGAGCGTTGCTGAGAAAGTCTCGCATCTTAATCCTTGATGAGGCCACAGCAGCTGTTGACCTGGAGACAGACGACTTGATTCAAACCACTATCCGCAAGGAGTTTTCACACTGCACGGTGCTGACTATTGCCCATCGTTTGCACAGCATAATGGACAGCTCCAGGTGAGTGAGTGCCCCGTCAATCACTGAGATGAAGCTGCCGCTGTTTATACACAGAGCTCATAGAGGGAATGAGATTTATATCCACCTCCACTTCACTTAAAAGTGCACACTTATCATCCGAATTATTCCGTTACTAGATGACTCTAAGATAAATATTTATCCAAACAGGCTAAATGTGTCTGCGTTAACGCTCTGCTCAAGGAAATAAAAATACCTAATACAATTATAATCAGATGCACACTTTTCCTAATTTATTACTGTGCAGTTGACGTGAGAAAATAGAACAAATGTTGAAACAAAATAAAAAAATTACAAAACATGGACACAGTGCACACTATAAAGACATAAAGAGGTAATAAAGGAAAGACAAAAGAGGAAAATAAATGTGAATCTTGACAGTATCTTGTGTTGGCAAAAGTGGGAACCAACAAGTCATCAACTGTAATGTATTACTCTTCTAATTTTCATTTTTTTGATAAAATGCAGACCTACAAACAGTTATTTACCAAACTGCTGACAGAAACTGTGCCCTAGTTTTTGAATGGTACACTTTTAATTTAAAATGATAGCAAAAAACAACCCTCAAACATAATTTGCATTTAAAACATATAAGGCTAAAATATATGCAGAAGCTATTGGCAGAAATGTTTGTACTGATAGCAACATGAAGCTTCTGAATGATTATCTGCCAATACCAATATCAACACATTATGCACGCCCATTATTCTCTATCAAAGTGACCCAAAACAGATAACATAGGCATCAGAAAGAGCTAAACTATGTGAAGAAAGCACTGAGAAGCTTTTGCTCTCATAGTGATCATTACATTAAATGATTCAGCTGTTAATATATATCTTTTTGTCTCAGCTTTACACACAATGGCAGTTAATAAACTAGGATACTTTTGGGTTACAAAAATCCAATCCTTTGACCCCCTTGTTCCACATATCTGGGGCAGAAATGGCCACTCTCTGAACATCCATCTTTAAATGTGTGGACTCCACTTTCTTTTACAGCAGAGTAAACCCTGCAAAATAATACCATGAATTAGAGACATGATATAACCTTTAGCCAGTTTTTTAATATGTTAATAATCTGAGCCCTGTAAATAGCCATTTACAAGTTGAATGGAGATCTTCTTTTTCCTTTGTCCGTCTTCAGTATAACTTCTTTAGAACTGAGTACAGGAACTGCTCAGATAGGATGTGGTGTTTAAGGGCACTGCTGCTTTTAAGTGTTATGTTAAGTTATTTATATCAATACACCTATTATGTTGTTAATGTGTTGCTTTTTGGTATTTGAACAAATAAATAGTTTTAGAAAAGAGATTTTTTTTCTGTTTTTATATATCTTCTCTTCTCCTGTAAAACTCAAACTTCCAATGGCAAGTATGAGCCCATCAGTTCAATACAATTCAAAAGCTACAAAAGAAACGAAAAAAAAAAAAAAACAAAGTGTAAAAATGTTCTTATCGACAGAACAGGAAAACACAAATATCATGTAGTCCTCTAGTTTTCTTCCTTTGGCAGTTTTTTTGTGTAAATTGAATATCTCTGCATGTTCAAATTGATTTCGTTTCAAAAGAAAAAGGGTACTTGTTTGAAGGTTTCTATGAAGAAACATTCCTTCCATCACCCTTTAATGGCATACACACTTCTCAGCAGGTAACCTCCTCTTCCTGTGTTCTCCTCCGCAGGGTGATGGTGCTCGATGCTGGCAGAATAGTAGAATTTGATTCTCCAAGCAACCTGCTTGCACAACGGGGCCATTTCTTTGCAATGGCAAGAGATGCAGGGATTACAGAAGAAAATGTCTCAGTTTTCTGATTTTGTATATTTGATTATGTTCAATAATTGTTGTTGTTTTTTTGGTCTTCTGATTTAAAGAGTCAGCTTTGACATAAGATGTATGTAATATTTGTATTTATAAGATTCAATGTAAAGAAATCATATTCTGTGTATAAATGGTTTTTGTAAAGTAAGAATAAAGATGCTTTCTAATACATGGCTCACTTTATTTAAAATCTATCTATGTATTTATGTATCTATCTATCTATCTATCTATCTATCTATCTATCTATCTATCTATCTATCTATCTATCTATCTATCTATCTATCTATCGTTTTTCCCCCAAATAACACAGTTATTAGTTGGAAAATAAGCTGTTACAATTACAGCATTGATAATCTTAGTTATACAGCACCAACAACTATAATTTTCATTCCAATGAAATTGTGACTCTGTGTAACACAAATAACAAAATGAAACAGAATACAATGATTGCTGAGCTCTGGTGTAACAGCATAACTTCATTTTTTGAAGTATGTTCTTTGTTTTCCTTCTAAATTTAATGTAATGTAATCTTCACCAATGGGGTAGGTGCTAGACAAGAAGATGAACAGCAGCCTGCAGAAACAGCTTTTCATTTTTCACACCCAAGATTCCCACTGAGTGACATATTTGACAGTTTAAAGAAAGCAGCATGAAATAAGGTTTTCGAGATTACAAGAATATGCCTGACAAATTCAGCCGTGAGAGAAGATAAACTAATCAGCATCTTCTGGAGTTTGAAAAAGGATGCTGGTGCAAAGTTACAAAAAGCTGCAGTTCAAGTGTACTCTTTAGTCCAATTCCCTTGAACATCCACATTAAAATGCTCTTATTGAGAGTTTACATACATTTGTTAACAGCCTCTAAAGGAGAGTTAGCTGGATGAGTCGGGCTATCACATCATTGATGCTTTAATCATTCCAGATTCATTTATTAAAGTTGTATGAGCATTGAGACCAAAATAAACTTAAAACCTCACACACAGATGAACCATGACTGCACATTTCACATCTGAGCATTATTATCCCCAGCCATTCAGGCTGTTTTTATACATGCACCTGTCCAGCATTTTTTGAAAGTGTTGCAAGTATCAAGTTCAAAATCGGAAAATATTTTCAACAAAAACCAATTATGTTTTTCAGTTTGAACATACGATTTCTTCTCTTTGCAGTGTGTCCAATTCAGTATAGGTTACAAAGGACTTGCAGCTCTCTATTCTTTTTTTTCCCTTTTATTTATGCTCTACACAAGGTCCCAACTGTAGTGGAACTGAGGTTTGTAGTTTCCACCTGAAGTTGGGACCTTTTTGCCGAGCACTTATGCTGTTTACATTCAGACAGGAGTGGTTTTGTCAAGGAATGAGAGAGTGGTCAGGTACAAAGCTGGCGTGTTCCTTACTTAAAATTTTGAAATGGGGTTGTGTAAAGTCTCGGCATGAGCCTGAACGTGTCACAACTCAGGTCTCTCAAATCAAAGGGGCTGCCTGGAGGGAAATTGAGTAGATACCATACAAACAAACTGTAGCATGTGATAACCCCATGCTGTTTTTGTGACTTGTCTTCTCCCACAATTGCTTTATAGCGCAAAACATTTGACACCATGCACAGCTATGTATAGCATTAGCATCTGTCTTGAGATGTTATAATGAGGAGAGAGGACTGAGCTGCAACACTGTGGCACACATTCAGGCTCATGCTTCATACCTCACACATCCTTACTTCACAAAACCTTAACTAGAAAAGCACTCGGAGAGCGCAGACCTCCGCCAGCACCACAGTCCTCTCCCATTTTGTCATTTTGACCATAAATATTAGTCCTACCTTTATTTCACCTAAATATTTAGATTTCTTGACCATGAAAACATACCATTAGCCATTGGATTCATAATGATATCTCTTTTAGTTCAGTCGTTATTCACAGAAATCACATTTTTCCTCATGGCGGCCAGACGCTGATCCCGATCAACACCAAAATCGAATCAGTTCTTCCTTTTCCCATGCTAAACATTTTCTGAAAATTTCATCCAAATCCATCCATTACTTTTTGAGTTATTTTGTTCACAGACAGACAGACGGACGGACGGACGGACGGACAAACTCTCCCGAAAACATAACCTCCTTGACAGAGGTAATTATCCCTTTAAGGATGCAGAAATACACTGCATCTTACCCTGCCAGATCTAATCAGATCTGTTCTTGAAAAAGTCTGTCATACAGAGTGATCCTGAACCAAATGAAAGAGCAACACTACAGGATAACTGGCCCCAATATTGGTTTAAAGTCATGTGTCAAACAAGATTCAGTGATAGCCTGATAATTCTAGAGATAATCTTATCCTATTGATCCTGTGGGGTGAGGTGTTTGAGGTGTCACATTTTCCTCTAGTCCTTGTACTGCGTTAGCTTTCTCTATCCACACTCCATGCTGGGTGGATTTTGCCCTGTGCCGTAAGTCAGCTGTAAATTACACTAAAAACTATTATCTATTTTTTTTACTTATTTCTTGACCTTGTCATGCTTCATTATCAATGAAAACATTGGTTGTAATATACTTTGGTCTTTGACCCTTGGGCCCTTGAATTCAATAAAAAAAAAAAGTAAAATGAACCACAAGAGCATCAGATAAAAAAAATTGGAGGTTGTATTGTTGCCTCTCTATTACTAGGGGACATTAGAACACAATGTAGAGATATGCATTTTTCCATTCTAATATTGTCGACTATAGTAACATCTATGGTGCCACAGGTCAAACTGCCCATATATATTTACTTAAAGAAGAAGGCTAAATAAGTATTTTTAGCAAGAGAACTTAAAGAGGACATGTCATGCTTGTTTTTCCTTTTCACTATGCCAGACTAGGATGCCTGTAAAGCATTTCTGCCCTCAGTATAAGTCATTTAGTTCCTTCATTGCCCCACAATAGCGTTCTCAATATCCTCATTTTAGGCCATTATGAAGCCCAAGTTGAAACACTCGGTCTCAAGGCTGACCTAAAGTTACCTCGCAACATCTCAGCCCTTTGTGTTCTGATTGGTCAGATCTATTGGGGGTAGAGTCAGCCTGACCTTCTTCTTCTACTGTAGTTTCCGGCAGGCTCAATGCAGCGACCGCGTATTGAGTCCCCCTACAGGCCAGAGCTGGTAATGAGTGAATGTGAGCTAGGGACCTATATACTCCTGCTGGTGGATGTGTTCCTTGGTGATGGTTTTGTGGCTAACGGACATCACAGGGGAGGAGCTGTTTTATCAGATTACTCCAATAAAAAGAAAGGTACCTCGTGTCGTCACGACGTTTGAAATCTCGCGGACATCTCGCAATGAGCTATTTTCAGAGGCATCAAATCTCGTTCTAGGATATCAGAAAAAATACAATATCTCATTTTTTTTTTTAATTAAGGGGGTGTAAGGTCTTGTTTTCAAATTTATTCTATTATATGTAAGTATTAAATCATGCATCAGCATGATATGTCTCCTTTCAATGACTTCAGTGGTCATCACAGAGGAATATACTGAACTGTGGGCCAAGTCTTTTGTTGCCCCCTCGTCATTTGATTCAAGGAGCACAAATACAGAAGAAAGGCTACAGATTTTATTATTTATGATGCGCCTTGTATCCAGGCAACTTGTTTTGCCCAACATCACTTTTTTCACACTGCCTCAAGCCCTTAAGTACACAAGAGCTCACGATCTGTTTGCCTGATTTCTCTGAAGTCCAGATGGGTTCAGTGCTCATGCTGTAGGACTGATATTAGTGTCTAGTCAAACATAATTGACTCAGATTGTGTGCACAGAAATCTGTTCACACATCGTATGAACTGGCTCCATTTGGTTTCAAAACATAATCGTGTGTTTTTGGTAAAGCTTTGATTCTCATCATTCAGGATTTGGATCTGTTCTGTTCACTTCTAGTTCTTCACTTCTCCCGTACAGCCATACAGGTCGATAATTTCCGCTCCCTGTCTTGTTTCCACTCATCTGTCCGTCTGTCTTTAACGTTGAAGAGGTTACATTGACCCGGGGTTTTCTATTTGCTGTGACCATTTGTCGCACAGCTAGGATCTTCGGGGAGAGAGGAGAGAGAGGAGGGTTGAGGGAGAAGCAGAGTGAGAGCCAGATTAGAGTGAAGGAGGCAGAAGCCTGACAGGTGGTTTTTCTTTGATTGTGAACACGTCTGCTGGACTTTCTTCTCTGTTGTCTCCTCTGAAAGGTAAGTCTCAATAATATTTACCAATTTTTTGGTTCAAGTTAGTCAACTGTATATGTTAAATACTGATTCTGAAATGGGGGCCATTTGGATTGTCAGGCAGAGTAACAGGTTGTTCTTTGGTGTTCCTGTTAGATTGTAATTAGACCTTTGTCATTCCTGATTAATTAGGATCAAATCTGTGGCTGATGGGCATAATCAGGCTGCATTCTCTGACTCCATTTCTCTTGGTCTTGATGTTCTCTCACTTTTATCTGGAATATTTTAATATTCTCAGATGTACTCAAAAGTCAGCCTGCTGCCTCATATGCATATCACACTGTTTACTGGTGATCTTAATCTATAAGTAATGAAAATTAAGTAATGTACTGATATTTGAGGTAACTCATGTCTGTATTTTAATTGTGCACATATGTTTTCAATGGCAAACATTTCAGAGATAAAATCTGGTTTTAAATGTCAAAGTAGAAATTCGAGGATTTTGCACTTTTTTGTGTTATTCCAAATATGTGGCAGCATATGATGAGTTAATTTTTCAGATTTAAGTGGCAAAATGCACAGGATCACTCATCCTCTGGGATTTCTGTGCAGATAATCCCTTATGACAGTATTTATCCTGTTACATTTTCTGTTTTATTTGTTTTCTGTATAAACACCTACCTGCCAGTTTATTAGGTACACTTTGCTCATACCTGACTGAGCCTCCTTTCACCCTCAGACTTGCCTTGATTTTCTGTGGAATATATTCAGCAAGGTATATGAACATCCCTCAGAGATTTTTGCAGATCTCTTGTTCATCTCTTGTTCAAAAGAGATCTGGTGACTGTGGAGACAGCCTGAGAACACTGAACTCATTGTTGTGCTCAAGAAACTAGATTGAAAAGGTTTGAGCTTCCTGACATGGTGTTATCCTGCTGGAAGTAACCATCAGAAGAAGGGAAGGACATGGTCAGCTGCAGTACTGATGTAGGCTGTGGTGTTTGAACAATGCTTAATTAGTACTTGAGGGTCCATAATATGCCAGTGAAACACCCCTCCATAGCATTACAATGCCACCAGGAGCCTAAATTCTTGATACTAAGTCTAGTTGTTCTGTGTCTTATTTTTTTTTAAATGAAAACTCTGACCACATCACACCAGGCAACAGTTTTAGTGAGCACATGTGAGTTGTATCCTTAGTTTTCCAGCAGACAGGAATAGCACCTGATATGTCCTGATGCTGTTGTAGAAAGTCTGATACAAGAATCTCATAAATTCTAAGTATTGATGAGTGAAACTAATCAATTTGCAGTTTCTACTCAGATCAATCAGTGTGACACCAAGAAAAATATCAAGTTCTAAGTCAGTTAAATCTCTCTTCTCCATTTGGTTTAAACCTCATCTTGATCACGTCTACAAGCCTAAACGCATTGAGCTGCTGCCATCTGATTGGCTGAAAGCCATTTGTGTTGGTGAGAAATTGAGAGGTGTATAAAAACGTGACCAGAGGGTGAAGAATCAGTCATCATTGACACCATTCCACTTCAGTTTTTAAAAACATAGGCTGTGTCTGAAATGGCATACTAACATACTACATATTACAAACTCATGTGTATATATATACTGTATACGACATGATTAGGATGCCAACCGTTCACACTGTAGTATACTACGAAGTTTCCCATGATGCATTTCAAACCTCCGACGACAAAATTAGAAGCACACCAGGCTATCAAATATCTCTGTTGATTCGCCACATTTGAAAGTTCAGAAAGCCTTTAAGGCGAGAAAGTCACCACGTAGAATACCAAAATGTGGTCATTTGAGCCATAAAACGCACGGATACAAATTTCATTTCGGCATTTCGGACATTCCGCTATGCGCCCCGTTATGCTATCGAAGAAACTTCCGGTCGGCTCAAAAACAAGAACCCATTTACAAAAGCGTTAAAGAACTAAAAGGAGACGTGTTTATTTTGAAAATGAGAAGTTTGCTAGTGGCGGATTTTTAGCTGAATGCCGGTCGGTCTTGCATGGCGCAATGCATTATGGGGCTTGCAATGCATTATGGGGCGTTTGAGTGTGACTAGTATGCCCACCACACATACTTAAAATTTTTTCCTATATAGTATACATCCCGGTATTTCTCGCACACTCAATCTTTTCATACTATCTAATTTGAACACACTACATACTCATTTTGACGTCACACTGAGTTTAAGTAGTACGTTAGTATGCCATTTCGGACACAGCCATAGAAAGGTTTTGGATTAATTAAACAAATATGACTGTCAAAATATAATTAGAAATTACACATTTGCAAATGCACATTAATGTAATTTAGTGGTACATTTCTGCCTTTGCATACAAAAGTGGACAACATTTCCCTCCTAATTATTTTCATTGTTTATATATTAAAGGGCATCTGCTGTATTTTCACCTAAAATTTCAAAAAAGACACGTTTCTTTCCCAAATTGAAGGTAATTTAATGGAATATGTTGCATCTGATAATTCAGCATGTTAATGTGGTAGACAAAGGCAAAACGTGTACAACAACATCTTAATAAGCTGCTTCTTGTGCTGTTTGCTCCAACAGAGTTTAACCCACAAATTCTGCATTTTGTGCTGATTTTCATGTGTGTGGGAATGTTTACTGTGAGTATAAGGGAAAACTGCCCTGATCATCATTTCATTAAGCTGAAAATCAATACATGTTATAAACATAGATCAGAGTGTCGATTGAACTCATGCCCAGTGTAAAAGATGTTCTCTCTATTCAAAAAGGAACATGAACATTTAATCAATCAATCACAGACCTCTATTAAATCAATGCAACAAAAGGACTCTGCAGCACAAACTGTTCTTTGTGTCAGTAAATGTTCACTGGAGTCCTCAGGACTTACTATCTCCTATCTAATACATAAAACTTAACCATGTACAGTAAATCAATTGTTCAAAATACTGCAGTGACCAACAGATGATTCCAAAAGAGGCAGAGCAAGACAAACATGTTTGAAAAACTCAGTACTGCAAACCTGGAGGACTAAGTTTGGGAATTGTGTGAGTGCTTTTCTGATTGACTGCTGCTTCAGCAAAACTGCACCATTGCAGTATTTATTTCATTTTTAATATTTGTAAATTAATATTATGAAACAAAAAACATTATGTTTGAGGCCACTAGAAACAAACACTAAAACTGAAAACTATCGAACTTGAAACACATAACATATAACTAGAAAAGCACTCGGGGAGCGCAGACCTCTGCCAGCGCCACAGTCCTCACCCATATTGTGATTTTCACCGTAGATATTAGCCCTACCTTTATTTCATCTAAATATTTAGATTCCTTGACCATGAAAACATACCATTAGCAATTGGATTCATAATGATATCTATTTTAGTTCAGTAGTTATTCACGAAAATCGCATTTTTCGTCATGGCGGATCCAGACCGTGATCCGGATCAACACCAAAATTGAATCACTTCTTCCTTTTCCCATGCTGAACATTTCCTGAAAATTTCATGAAAATCCATCGATTAATTTTTGAGTTATTTTGTTCACAGACAGACAAACTCTCCCCAAAAACATAACCTCCTTGGCGGAGGTAACAATGGACTGTCAGTCCAGGATGTACCCTGCCTCTTTGGACCTCCCCCCCTCTGCTGCCCAACAGAGGTTAGCCACTATAGAAATGGATGAGCATACTGGAAACCTGTTTAATGTACTCAGTGGCCACTTTAGTAGATACACCTTTCCAGTACCAGGTCAGACCCCCTGTTGCTTTAAAGGAACTGCTCCTCAGAAATGCTGGTCCTAACTGACGGGGCAGCTTCATGGAGTTCCTGCAGATTTGTAGACTGCACATCTGCGATCCTAATTTAAATACCACATCTCATCTCACTTTGTTGCACTGAGATCTGATAACTGTGGAGGCCACTGAAGTGCACACTGTAAACAAAAGGTAAGGTTTATGGTTAACTGTTAACTACTAGTTAACTTGATAACACATTCAACAGGAAGTGTGAAGTACTGTTTGCTCTTGCTGCCTGTAATGATTCTGTTGCATGAAATGTCTGTTTCCGAACAAGGAAAATAAAAAGCAGTGAAGGAAGAGAAAGTTTGGTTTCTTTGGCTCTGATATTGAGTAAATGGTAACAAAATTAATCTCCAAAAGACTTGTGAAAAAAACTAAAAAGTACTGGACTGTTTCCATGGATGTGTTTCTTGGATGCCGAGTCCCGTTAAAAGCATGACATGAAAGACAGTTTTTCCTTTTTCAGTTTGTAACAAAATTCTGCAACACTGTTAGGGAAATCACTCTTGCCACTTACTGATGGGGCTTTTCCTCTGAGTGGTATCTGCTGGGCTTTATTTAATCGTTATTTTGGTTTTGCATTAGGGATAGTGGCTTGTTTTTGGCACAGTTTTTAATATCAACTCCAGGAGGTTCCAGGTGAGCTAAGCTGAGATGAACTGTGACACAGAGACACTGCTGACAGTTGATTAGCTGGATTATCACTAGAGTCGGGGGAATCTATAGCAGAAATGACACACTGCTATGGCTCTGTGATCCTGTACTCTCCTGTACTTAAAATAGTATGCCACTTTGCATTTTGCTACTTTACCTGGAAACAAAAATAGCCTCCTCACTTGGACAAAAAGCCACAAAGGGGCCAGCAGCTGTATCGCCTGTTACCTTTCTCGTTCTTGTGAGGATGCCACAGAAGTTTTGCACAGCTATGCCATGATGGTGGATTTAATCCTCTTCCTAAATAAATTGTTTGGCATTATAACTTTAAAATTTAGAAAAAATGACATTTCACCAGCATAAAGGGTAAAAGAGTTTCTCATAGAAATAAAAGAAAGTCCATCTGACTGCATTTGTGGATTAGGCAACGTGGCTAAACATGTGGATAGTGCCCCGAAAACCTTGACAAGACTTCCTGCAGCTTGCACAAGTATTCTGGTACATACTGTGGCAGCAATAATTGGAGTCAGCCCTGGTACCATTTCCAGACTTAGGACCAAGTTCCCTAAAACTGGTGAAGCCAAAAATAGTATGCAGACTGTTTCTTCACACTTGCTTCACTGAGGAATTTTGCCACATTTTTCTGGGAGCTACCCATGAGTTTAGCTGTATTTTTCATTCAACACATGCACAGTTCTTACAAGTTTTGCCTTTTTGTAAAGGAGATTAATCAGATTTCCTCGTGATATACAATGCAATCCCAACTGGAATGACTAAAGTAGAGAAATAACCGACCCAAATTTACTTTTCCAAACATATTGTGGGGGAGCAGACACGCATTGAAGTGGAAGGTGAGGGACAGGGGGATTGAAAACATTGTGTTGTACTAGCCTCTCTTTGTTGGGAAAATTGATGTGTGTTGGTGTGTGAGAGCGAGAAGGGGGAATAGAGCAAGATTGAGAGTGTGTGCAGGTTCATGTGTATCAGAAAGTGACTTAGTTTAAGGTGCAGTGTTAGCTGTGAAGGTCCAGAAACACCTCATAAGACCCAAGCCAGACTCCCCTGTTTTGTGCTTCATTGGCTGACCAAGTAAAGGGAATTGGCCCCAAAGCCAGAATTAGGTTTACCCATGGAGCAGAGGTATAGTTTTACACTGTGAGTGAAGACCATGGTCAAACACTGAAAACAGAAAAGATTAAGAAATGTCATCTGCCAAAGGAGGGGCTGTCAGAAAAAAATGGGAACCATCATAAAAAAAAAACAACTTTAATGGGCAAAAAATAAGCACAAGTGCAAATCTTTAAAAGAGAAGTACTGAATATGATAGAAAATGAATAGTAAAATGAATAAAAGCATTAGGTTGAATGTGTTCTTTGAGCCTGGGTACATCAGGACCTTTGTCTGCTGTTTTTTTTAGGCATATGGCCTTGAAACAGCTGTGAAACATCTCAGTATCTCACAGTGTGTCCTCAATCACCAGTCCTGTACTACAGCTTTAGACAATCATGTCGAACCAAAGAAATAATTGTCAGTGAGGCACACACGGGCTGTTAATCTATTAAATTTGTTCAAATCGCTGTAAAGGAAATGCCTAAACTAGCTCATCAAGTATTTAACACGATTTCATTTCTTTACCGCTTCCTCTCCCGCAGCTGCCTCATCATGAACCTCTCAGAGCACATGTCATTCCTGTTCAGCTGTAACGTCAGCCCCAGCGAGACACCGCAGCTCGACATCAGTGTCACCAAGAGAGAGCCGCTAGTGATCGCCGTTCCCATGACAGTCTTCTACAGCATCATCTTTTTATTCGGAGTATGCAGATTCCACTACACTCTAACAAGAGATCATTATATCTCCTTAGGCAGAAACAAAATGGGTTATGAAAATCCCCTATCCTATTTCACTCAACAGGTTTTATTCAATGGTGTGAGCATCTTGACCCTCCTCCTGGACGCTCATATGAGAGTCAGTGCCATTCGTTTCTACCTTCTCAGCCTGGTTGTATCAGGTACACACTGCAATTTACATCCATGATTTTTCACAATATTTCTGTGGATTTAACCTGCATGCATTCTTTATAACAATGAAAAGCACTGTAACAATCAAATATTTATGAATCTTACATATTTTGATCTTTGTAACAACCTTTCCGAACCAATCTATAGGATTTTTTTTATTAAACTATTAGCTGTAATTACTGGAGGGCTATGGAAGAACAACATGGCAGTTCAATATAGAAGCAGTTACTATACACCTGAAGTATAACACCAGATATCTTCTGTTTTGAGAATTTCAGCATGATTTAGTGCTCAGAACAAGTTGGTCCTCATATTTGTGGCAGTGGTATATGAATAACTGATAATTGAAAAACAATTAGAAAAGCTTGCATTAAGGTCCTCTGTCATTTTTGTAGTCCACATTAGTAGTTCCTTCTCAATTATAAGTGCATTACTTTAAAATCAAATTGCTTTTCTTTATTTTATTTTCAACATTAAAGTCTTGGCTACATGTGTTTATCATCAACCTTATTTCAAGCATTTATCTGAAACAGGTTTGCTAAATCCCATATACTTCAGCCTTTAAAACCAGGAAGTGTTCAATTGGAACCAATTGGAACAGCCAGCACCCAAGTATGTCACAATTGTCCTTTTTCTACAACATTTTTGCTTTTTTCTTTGACTGTAAAGGGAGGTTATCACGGGCCTGCCACTCTGTCTGTGTAACTCCCACACACCCACGCATCCATACAGACACTCACCCACACACGCACACATGGACACACTCACACACACACATATGCACACACTTTATATCATGTTGCATAATGAAGAATTTGTATTGTTTGGGTATTTTTGTGTTATGTAGATTTAAAAGTTGGGGAATTAGTTTTGAGTATTTAAATGACCACTGTAGCTTATTTTGATCTTCGATTGGCCAATCAGTTTATACATAATGTTCACTCTTATAACGTTTTCCTATCATTACGTCCCTTGCAATAGACTTTAAGCTATAGTTTATTACAGAGGGAGCTGGTTTATTAGAGTTTTCTGTCTGTGAGTGTGGGGAGATAATTAGAGCACCTGTGGGGGAATGATAATGAGGCTGGTGTGGGCCAGGTGTGTGAGACCTCTCCAGAGCAGAGAGCCGGAGAGGCGAGTCAGGAAGATGTCTCCGTGAGGAGCTCTTCAGGTAGAATGTTTTGCTTCTGTAACTGCAAGAATAATGAATAACAATACAATATTTTGCTAAACCGGGGTCCGGAGTTTCTGTCCTACTGAGTGAACCTTGACATTGACATTTTGATCAATCTTATTCAAATATCTAATAGGCATTCAATTTCATGTTATGTTTTACATAATACCCAAATTTGTGTATGTCAAGATCTTGAAAAAAACAAAATCAAATTATTATTACTGCTTTAGCATAAAAACATGGATAAATGCATCTCCGCCCTTGACTTTGCACTTGGCAGACACTCAGTTGTCCTATTGATAATAAGAAATTTACTGATTTTGTCTTAAAGCTAGGGTCTACGATCTGAAAACCAGTTTGGCTGTTAAGACAGATTTGAAAAAGCCTGCCCCCCCCTTCACTCACCCCTCCCCTCTGTGTTCCAAGGTCCCGCCCCCCAGCTCATGTTGCCTCATAACAACATACCCCTCCAATAGAGCAAGAAGCCGGCTGGCATAACAACAGCAACCAAAAACAACTCAGCTCAACTGAAAGTAACAAACAAAACTGTCATCCCCCTTGTAACACACAGCCATAGCCATTTCAATTGGACAGGCGGCGAAGCGGGTCTGGCGTCGCCAGAGCAGAGCCGATTGTGAGCGAGGATTTATCTTTCTCGGCGTGTCTTCACCAGCTCAGTTTACAATGCTAACGATGAGTGGCTAACAGGCTAAAATATATTGACAGAGCCTACCCGCTCTGACCAACAACGTCCAGTCATTCGCCATTATAGGCACAGACCAACCAGAGTTATTCAGCAGACATCTCCCACTGTAGTAAACAAAGCTACTACCTTTTCAACTAGGGGCGGAACAGCCGATGCTGAAGGTCGGACGGCGGCCAGTGCTGCGGCCGTTCGCCAGTCCTCGACCGGCGGCCAGTGCAGCGGTCGGAGCTTCGGTCATTTGCCAGCCCGTGGCCCATGCAGCAGCCGGCTGTTCGGTAGCCAGCAGCCGCCGCAGTTTTCAACAATCCCAAATCATTCTGCAGCTTGTTCCACCGTACGATAATCCAATGTTAAGTCTCCGTTGGGACCTGTATTGCTCATATTTCTTCCTCACTTCAGCCTTTTTCTCGAAACTTTTACATTTCCTTCTCTTTGATGTGGAGGGTAACAGAAGAAGCCTCCCGGCTCCATGACGCTTCAGGAGCTAAAGCTGCTCACTGGTATATGAGAGAGGTAGAGGGGAAGAGGCGGGACCATGGGCGAGACGGTGCATGGCAGGGGAGACAAGGGATTGGATGGACTCACGGACGGCGGTTCGGATTGGTCAACTATTATGCTGCTTTGCAGTGGAAATACTGAATGGATTTTTTTCATTCTTTTTGGTCTTTATATTGCCTGGATTGGATCATAGGACCATAACAGCCTTATAAACAGTGTTATTAAGATGTACCAAGCTTCCAAATAGTAGAC
The DNA here is from genome assembly GCA_036419115.1 of Scarus forsteni. Taxonomy (NCBI): domain Eukaryota; kingdom Metazoa; phylum Chordata; class Actinopteri; order Labriformes; family Labridae; genus Scarus; species Scarus forsteni. The sequence continues at coordinate 18,719,019 of JAZDUH010000327.1, forward strand.
CAGAGCTTTAAGATCTCAGTCTGGTAGCTGGTAGCAATGCTTTTATCCACATAACAGGTTTGTCTCAGTCCAGTCAGTCTAATAATGTCTGTGATGGTTCTGATTTTTCATTGATGATTCAGAGCACAGTTTATGTTTCACTTCAGGATTTTGACCTACATACACTTTTCAGATTTATACATGCAGGATGTTCAGGAGCTATGGAATAATATCTCAAGTTCTCTCCTCAGAGCCTGTTGCAGATTATAACGTGGTTGTTTTGCTGAAAATATAAGGGCAGCTCTTGTTTGTGACTTCAATGACAGACTAGGGAATGAAAACAGACACTTGCTTTCACAATTGTGACATATTTTTCTTTATATTATGAAGTACCAAAGCTGGAATTTCCACTGATAACATAATTTTTTGTCATTCCAACAAAAACAGTGTTTCTTCTCTTAACTTGATGGCTAAAAATCCTGTAGACTCCATGCTGTGATGCCATTACCTGCACTGATGTGGCAAGTTGAGTCTTCATCTTTGTTTGGATTTCAAAGACTTGTTCTCAGAGCTCAAACAAAATATTTGAATACTCATTACCATGAAAATAAAAGACACATTTTGATCATGGCTGAAGATTTAATTCATTTTTAAAAGGTATATAATATATTCAGTGATTTTTGCATTTCAAGGTGCACATACATTTCAACCTTTTCACATGGCGAGATTACTCAAACTGAAAAATGACATACCATGATATTGTGTGTACATACTTAATCAAAATTCCATTTAAATGCCAGTTACCTCTGTTTACATATGAATGATGCCAAGGATTTTTTGTAGATTTCTTAAATCTACTAAACTGAAACAGAATATGTGAATTTTACCACAAAAAAGCTTCCAGTTGTTTCCGTTGTAAAGGTTGCATATTTTACTACTTTTTATTGCAACTTTAACACTTAACCTTGATCTTTCCACACCATTGTTTTGAGTTTTCTATCCACAGAGATATTTGATTGGCATGCCTAAAGCCTCACTCTGTCTTTTGCTCCACTCAGAGTAGGATGTAATAGTGCAAATGCTCATGAGCTGTGTCTGACTGATCGGCTGTAAAGGATTTTAACAATGCCATGCTTATTCATTGTTTAGAACTACCTGGCCAAGAAATCATCAGCAAATGCCATGAAAATGAAAACTTCATATTACAAAAGAATAAGTCAGAGCAGACAATTTAAAACTGTACAAATGACTTTGAATTCAATGCATAGAAAATGCAGGAGTTGAGTCACAATAACAATTTCAAAATACAAGCACTGTTCAGTGGCCTTGTCCTGTCGGTCTGTAAAATACAACAAAAAGCTTCATGTGATGTCAGCAGCTTGACTATCAATAAGCCTTTGAAATGTTGTGACTTCCTTTTGTAATGGATTCTGTCATACAGTACTGCACATCATCTATACTAAACTTTAGCTCAGTCCAATCAGTTGAGATGGGACTTAAAGGTCCCACAGTTTGCTCCTTTTCTGCAGTTTTACATGGATCCTTGACATCTTGATGAACGGTCCTAAAAGCCTAAGAATAAAGCACCACTGCATTTTTTTCCATGCTCACATAACCATTCTGTTCAGAACAGCTGGCTTTGATAGCGGTTGCCTTAATATGCTAATGAGCCAGAGCAGAGCAGCAGCAAACAGGGTACATATGGGGACTTAACAATAGACGTCAAGCAGAGAGGTGCACTGCAGCTCTTGCCATGCAGTCCTGACAGTCCTGAACACACACCAACTGCAAATTCATGCTGGTGACCAGGTACCAGCAAAGATGGTTTTCCCCAAACATCACAGGCTAATGCATAACATGCTAACCTTGGCCTAGTCACTACAGTAGGACACAACCATGACTTACCCCTCCTTTTCTGTTAACAGTTAATGCTAGCAGAAACTGAGGGGTAATAGGTGGATACAGGACTGATTATTCAGCCAACTGTTTAAACTCCTCTGGACAAATGTAGGAATATTCATAAACTGGAGTTTATCCTTCAGACTTTCAACAAGTAACCTTAACATTGACGAACATGTTGTGCAGTAACCTCTGGTTCACTTCCCCCTGCTGTTAGCATTATCGAGTAGCAATGAGCAGTAAATACTACAAAGCATTAAAATACTCACGTTTCCATCATCAGGTTTGCTGATGGATTGTTGGTACTGAGACCAGATTCAGGAGAAGTCTAGTTGCCAGTATTGTGTTGAACTTGAAGAAGCAGTCAGACGTGATGTGATTCACACACACACATACAGGTGTTAGCTGACTGTAGCTGGCACATCCCCTTCAAAAATAAAACTAATCCACTGGGCCCTTTGATTTCCCAAGGCTGGTAGCCTATATGTGAAGACATATGTAGCTGTTTACAGCCAATAACCGAGCAGTGATAGGTTTTGGGTCTAAACCTGATGTACGCCGATCGGTGTAAACAACCATGGTGGCACTTTGCATAGAAATTCTCTGAAGCCGGGGATATCCAAAGATTCAACAGCTCACCAAATACCATGAGTTTACATTTAACCACCTGTTGAATACAGGCTTTGTTGTCTACTTTCACTTGTCGTGTGCTGGGAGGCAGGCCAAATACTCCATGTGGATGTGCAGCCACGTAAATCATGGCCCTATTTCCAAAAAATAAAATCCTCAAGTAACTATAGATTTTGCCACTTCTGCTTGGGCTGGAGGTTGTCCCCTGGACTGACCATTTACAGTGTATCTCAAGAAGTAGATGTGGCTCAGGCTATTCCTCAATAAAGATACCTGTAAGCTGAAGAGCTTGCTCTGGAATGGTGGCAGATCCCTGAATGGGACTCATGACACTGTTGAAAAACGTTTTTATTTCAAAAAGTTAAAGTTTGAAAATTGAGGTTATATTTTGGGAGATTTAGAAAAATAATGTTGACACTTGCTGTGTATTTTTGCAAAAAGAAACATAAAAAAGTATTTTGATGATATTGGCCCTTTACTTCTTTAAAGGCTGATAAAAAATATATATGTATAAATATTTTTCTGTCATATACAGCCTTATTTTAAACCAACCACAATACACTACGTTTGGATTCATCCACTCTTGGACCTGTTTTCAATATGTGTGTTGCTTTGCCATAAAACCCACTATAAAATAAGATGAAAAACTTGTGCAGATATAACCTGAATTTGTCTCAGTGTGAACAGCCTCTTAGTCTGGTAGTACACCCTACTATTGATCAGATTGTTAAGGGTGATATGTTGATGAGCCCTTGGACAAGACACTTTACCCAAAGTTGCTCTCACTGATGCATCACTGGCATGTAAATGGATTTTAAAGAGAGTTTGTTGATGCCATTAGACCTCTTACCTGAAAACTCAAAGCACCTCCAAGTGCATGTGAGAGTGGATGAGTGTGAACAGGCTGATGTGCCCTTGGGTGTAAAAACACTTTGAAAAATAAGAAAGACAAGACAAGTTCCTTCCAAGCTCAGTTCAAGTTACTGTGCATGTATGTCTGCCTTTGTGTAAGTGAAACACATACCGTCTTTCAGCACCTGTGCTAAAGCAGTGTTTCAATGTCAACTGACACAAAACTATGTCCTTTTCGGAATACTGTGAATATCTTGGGATGTAATGATGATGGGACTTGGTTGTGCCCAGAAAATAGGGCATAGTGTTGAAATGTAATAGAAAAATTTGAGGAACCTGGTGAGTTCAATTCTAGCTTTTTGATTTAATGTTTAACACTGTTGTGCTTAAGTAATTGTTCATGTCTCAACTGTTTGAACATTTTATGAACAACTTCAAAGCTTCTGTCCAATATAACTACATATAAAGTTAAAAATGTACTAGTACTTTGCCTTTTGAATGTTTTAAATCAAAGTGTTGCATTAGGAAATTAACAATTACAAACCAAGTGTCCTCCTGTTTGTGTGATCTCATCCAGCTGACGCCTCTTTGATGACATTTGTAAAACATTTTGACCAGTGCCTGGTCTTACACCTTTAATAAATGATTGGGGTTCATCAGTTAATCATATAAACACAAATGGAATAAGATATAAATCAAATTTAGGAATGAAATACAGAGTAATTCATGTTGTAAGTCTTTACCTAAAAATATACAGGTATATGGCTAAAACAAAAGTGAATCTATGACTTGTTGATATGAGCAGTGTTTTGAAAGGTGCAGTGAATTTTTCAGCTGTATTTTATATCTTCAATTCTAGATATTCTGCAGCTGTTGACAATCCCTGTGACTCTGTATCGTTATTACTGGGAGAGCTACCCGTGGCGTCTTGGTCATGTAATGTGCAAGATCTACTTCATGATCCGTCAACTGTACTGTGCCACCACAAGCTGGGTTATCATGATCTTCACCACCGAGCGCTACGCAGCCATATGTCACACCATGTGGTCTGTCTCCAGCCTGAAGGTTGAGTATTACAACTTGTGAGATGTATTTGCAGTCACTATGATAACAGCCAAAATATAACATGCCAAACTTGATTGTGAACTTTAAGCTACACATTTTTTAAAAGAAATGACAATCCCCTGAAGTGTGGCATATTGACTTCCAGTTCTAATCAATTTATCCTTGAATCTGATTCAAAATTTTCCAAATTTGGTAAATGATCCTTTTAAGCATCATTAAGAATCACAAAAAAAAAAAAAAAAAACAAGAGCCGCTGTAAGGAGAGATGGATGATTCCTTTAGTCATGGCTGTTGAAGAGAGCTAAAAAGTAGAGGGCGGACATTGAATGTGCTGTAGAGAATATGCAATTTTCACCTACTACATAGTCGAAAGGAGATAACTGGAGAGAGTAAAATAAGTGCAGACCAATTTCAGCATCTTATAACTCTGCAAATTAAATGTCTCAGTCTCTCTCTGTTCTTTCCCTTCAGAATTCTCGGCTGCCATGTCTTCTCTCAGTCTGGATCATCTCTTTGGTTTCAGCTGTGCCCTTTGCTCTGGTCTATGACGAGGCCCGGGCCTGCATCCTGGACTACACAGCCACCAAACGAGAGGACGCCTTTCATGTCTCCACCATGTGTGAGATGACAGAGCCAGATCCTGCCCCCATCTACAAAGGAGCTCTTATTCTGAGGGCCGCTTTCTTCTTTCTGGTGAGATTAGTGCAATTCAAAAGCTTCCATGTGCATATTTCAAACAGAAACATAAACTTACCACAACTCCCCAACTACAGGTCCCATTGGTCTCCATTTTCACACTCTATATGCTCATCCTGCTCTACCTGAAGAGGAACGGGCGTCAGAGGAGGAACATGGGTCTGACAAGACCCGATCCAGAGGGAAGGCGGGATGTTCAGTGCCATCAGAATGGGAAGCTGCTTTTAAATGAAAAGAGGGCACTGAAACTCATGGGTGAGCCTCTGATTTGTTGGGATATGATCATCTCTGAGTTTGTGTGGGAATCTCCACAGGTCTTTGATTCACCACAGGTTGATGAGGTACAACAAAGGTTAAAGATTCTGGTTGGTCTCAGTGTGATGACACATCACACTGGTATGCCTATCTAAGGGGCCAGGGAATGAGCTATTCTACGCAGCTACTGCACTGTAAAGGGATAACTCTAAATGTTACCTTTATCAGAAGGCCTTGTTATAACAAGTGCCATTGTCGACCAGGTACTTTAGAAAAGTAGCTCTCAAGCTTTTAAACAAAGATTATTCAAGCACGAGTTTTCTGTAATGCAATTTAATTTCATCTTAATGAGGACTCAATTTGTGAGAAAGGGATGGATCAAGCTCTGCAAAATTAAAAACAGTCTTTTATTAATCCAGAGGACAAATTGTTAAATAATATATTATGTAGTCCATCTGTTATTCTACACAAATAGATTAGACAGAAAAACAGAAACTTCTGGTGTGCAAATCTGACTAATCAGCTTTAACTCTAAATATCTTTATTTGAAGAAACCTTGTCAGTCTTTGTATTGAGATACCAAATGCATAACATATCCTGAATCTCTTCAAATTCTTTAAGCATGCTGTCTGATTGATAAGAAAACAAATTTGTACTGACATGTAATCTTGTTTTAATTATTGCTGCAAACAACGAAGATTGAAATTTTAAAGTGGAGTATGCTCTCATCAGTGATTGAGGGATCGTTCTACTCTAGTTTATTCTATTTTTCATGTCCTGCTGAGTTCGTAACAGTCAAGAGGGTTGGTGATGATTGATAGAAGAATAACATTTACATTTTAATACTGTCACTGGGGGCATGCCCCTTGATCATGATTTTTCCATTTTAATGAGACAGGCTGGATGCCATATTCCACTGTAATTAACACTGTCGGTGAAACTGATCTGTATTATAATTTGCATGTTGTCCATTAACAGCCAGATTATTATACAATAAAAAGTCAAGCCATTCACCATAATGAGCTTTCTGAATAAAACTTACATAAGACATTGTACATGCGGTTGCTGACAGTCAGCCATCTGTTTGAAGCTGTTAACTCAAGACATTTCAGACTTTAGTAATATTTATCCATCCATTATCTTAAACCACTCATTCCTCTCAAGCAGGGATCATTAGCTATGTAAAAGGAACCAGTCCTCTTGGAGTGTTGTCTTCTTGTATTTGACTTTACCAGTCACACAGAATTTAGTCCTAAGTTTGAAAATGGTAGCAGGGCTGCTATTTAGTAATACTGCTACTGCGCGCCAGACTACAAGCTTCCAGTTGCAGGGGTTTTGGCAGTTTTTAGGGGGGCGTTACCCACATGTTTAACTGCATTGCTCATTCCGTGAATGTGCTCTTCTTATAAGCTGTGCCTTGATGTTAAGGTTACAAATCAGGCTTTCTAATGATATATAATACAACACCACTTGGTATTATTAAACCAGAAAAAGGTTGGACTGAAATAATATTTCTAAACTTTCTGAGGAATATATTAATGTTGTTCCTTGAGTTACAGGGAGGCATTCTCTGTATATTTACCAAAAGCAGCAGTCACATACAGGTGTGCTGAAATTAGACTTTAGTCTTGTAAAATTTCCCACAGATGTTTTTGATCTGTTCTTTATTTTTGGTAGAAAGAAAGCATGCCCATTTGTGCAAAGTGCACTGACTGACAAAGTAAAAGGATTTCATGTTTCTCCAGCAGTTTGCTGATATATCCATGTTTTGTTCTCCAGGTGCAGTTGTTGTTGCCTTTTTTGTTTGCAACTTCCCAGACATCGCCTCGTCTCTAATGCAGGTCTACGTGGTGGTCTGGTCTGACACGGTTCTTTCTGTCTACACCGTCCTGAAGTCGTACCTCTCTCTCCCGCTGTGGTACATAAATAGTGCCCTGGACCCATTGCTGTTCTGTATTTCCTCTCACACGTTTCGCAGAGCATGCTGGAGGACTCTTGGTCGGCTCAGACCTCACTGGAAATACGGGAGCATCGCCTGGTTATGGCAGAGGAGCTCATGTGAAGAAGGGAGCATGACTGTCAGGGAGAGGATCGATGGTAAAGCTGACAAAGAGAGGACTGATGAAAACGACAAAAACAACCACTAACAAATGAGAACGTAAGAGTGTGATGGCCATGAAAATACCTCAGAATGAAGCTGAAAATACAAACATACTATTGTCCTTTAAAATAGACTGCCTGGCCAAAAAAACACAGTCACCAAAAAACAGTCACCACCTGGATTTAACTAAGCAAATAGGTACAAGCCTTCTTCTGGATAATTACTGCATGGACGATTATCTTTGAGCTGGCAACAAGTTATTTAACCCCAGCTGATGCAACAAATAGCTTCTCATTTCTTGTACAACAATTATTTTGAAAGACATATCCTGTGGTTGTGAAAAAGATGCTAGGTTGTGTAAGAAGGGTCAAACCATTGGCATGCATCAAGCAGAGAAAACATCTAAGGAGATGCAGAAACCACTAATACTGGGTTAAGAACTGCCGGACACATTATCAAAGTCTTAGAGGCTTAAAGCCTTGGAGGAAGAAATGTGATCGAAAAAATTCCTACATGATTATGATTGTCAATCACTTAAAGAGGACATATCATGCTTGTTTCTCCTTTTCACTATGCCAGACTAGGATGCCTGTAAAGCATTTCTGCCCTCAGTACAAGTCATTTAGTTCCTTCATTGCCCCACAATAGCGGTCTCAATATCCTCATTTTAGGCCATTATCAAGCTCTCGTTGAAACACTCGGATCTGAGGATGACCTAAAGTTACCTCGCAACGTCACAGCCCTTTGTGGTCTGATTGGTCAATTCTATCGGGGGCTGAGCCAGCCTGACCTTCTTCTTCTACTGTATTTTCCGGCAGGCTCAATGCAGCGACCGCGTATTGAGTCCCCTAACAGGCCAGAGCTGGTAATGAGTGAACGTGAGCTAGGGACCTATATACCCCTGCTGGTGGATGTGTTCCTCGGTGACGGTTTTGTGGCTAACGGACATCACAGAGGAGGAAGTGTTTATCAGATTACTCCAATAAAAAGAAAGGTACCTCGTGTCCCCACGACGTGTGAAATCTCGTGGACATCTCACAATGACCTATTTTCAGAGGCATCAAATCTCGTTCTAGGATATCAGAAAAAGTACAGTATATTTTTTTGAAAATTAAGGGGGTGTAAGGTCTCGTTTTCAAATTTATTCTATTATATGTAAGTATTAAATCATGCATCAGCATGATATGTCTTCTTTAAACGTTTGGCCAAATCATATTGAATAAAAAAACAACAACTTCAGAGCTCAGGAGTATGTTTAGTAATTATAGTAAGAGTATTTCCACACATGCAATGCAAAGGGATCGCAAGAGATTGGGACCAAACAGCTGTGTAGCCTTGAGAAAACCACTAATTAGTAAGGCCAACTGGAGAAAATAGAGGTCTCAGTTTGCCGGGGAGCTTAAAGATTGAACTCTGGACTCTGGAAGGTCATGTGGTCTGATGAGTCCAGATTTATGCTGTTCCAGAGTGATGGGTGCATCAGGGTAAGAAGAGAGGCAGGCGAAGTGATGCACCCATCATGCCTAGTGCCTGCTGTACAGGCCTGTGGGGTCAGTGCTATGATCTGGGGCTGCAGCATTTGTTCAGGTCGAGGTTCAAAGAATGAGGTCAGCTGGCTACCTGACTCTACTGAATGACCAGGTTATTCCATTAATGGATTATTTTCTTCCCTAATGGTACTGGCATATCTCGAGATGCCAGGATTCATTGGTCTAAAATTGTGAAAGAGTGGTTCAGGGAGGATAAGACATCATTTTCACACATGGATTAGCCACCACAGAGTGCCTGTAGCCACCAGGCAGTGTATTTGAGACTCTGAATGTACCAACCTGGTGAATGAAAACAAGATTGTATTTATGCTTAAAATATTTTCTTAGATCCAGAGATACCCAGATTCTTGTTAATTGATCTTATTTTATCTTCTTTTACGTTTTAAATACTTTCAGGTATTATTAGAAGTTTTATTTCTGTTTTTTATAAAAAAACATAAATATTCAATAACCCAGGTAGAAAGTTTTGGTGCTTTATATTTTACTAGTGTTGGGAGTAACATGTTGCACAACATTAAACATTACTCAAAATACTTTTTTGTGCAATGAGAAAAGTTATGTCAAAATCTTGCAAATCAAGTAATTCATTATTAGCTACTGTTTTCATAAAAGTAACTGGTTACTTACTATTTACAGCTACAGATCAAAGCATACCCATTTCTGTTTCTCTCCATTTTGTAATTGGATTGACCTGTGTGTAGACAGGAGCAGTTTAAGTTTAAGAGATGACAAAGTGTACAGCATTACATTGTGTGCATATACCTATTAAATTCAGACGAGAACAAAGAGATGAAGAGAACAACAAAAACATGAAATGTAAGTTCAAAGCCCTGTTGTATCATCTCTACTGTGGTACATTTCACTAACATTTCAGTGAAAAAAATGCATTTCTGCAATGTTTATTCTGCAATGTGTCAGATTGTGATCGTAGTTGGAGTTATAGGGTTATCAATCTGATACTCTAGTTGGAGATGCACTTGCTGTCACCATGAATTGGCTCAGCATGTCAGATGTGCACATCACACAGATTCAAAGCGATGCAGACACAAGCAGCATGATAAATATATGGACAAGGACATGTTCTCTGCACAAGAACATGTGAAGGCCCATCTCATCTTGATTTATGATTAAAAGTAGTGTTGATTACAGAAACGAATCACAGTTTTCTGGTGAAAGTCCCAGGGAAATGCAAGCTTACTTTTTGGGACACTGCTGCTGGTTACAGCAGTTGACAACACAGCAGCTGAAAGGGGTTGGTATCCCTTGCCCCTGGAGCCTCAGGGAGAAGGGTTTGCACCCTTGTGCCTTTAAACTTCATTGCAAGTAAAACACCACAGAATGAAGTGGGACTTACATTGCTGGTGGTACAGATGAGTCGTTAGGAATGATAAATGGGAAAGTGCTGACCTGGCATGTGCTCCCAAACCTGACCTGACCCAGGACGGGCTCTTCTTCCATCTACTTGAGGTGCAGAGAAAACAGATCATCAACCGTTGATCTTAATTATGTCTTATTAGAACTGCACCGATAACAACATGCCTCTTAATCTGTGGCAGGCTATTTCTCTCTTAGAAGTTGGAAATGTGAGTTGGAAATAAATTTCACGTTCACAAGTTTCCATTAAACCTGTGTTCAGGTCTGCCTGCATAAATGACTTCTAGTCATATCCTCTAGTAACATGTTGCACAGAAGCAACTTCATAAACAAAATCTGTCACCTCTCCTCTTCCTCTACACTGATCCTACCAGTCAGGTATGACCTCCAACTTGTGTCTCTCGGGTCAATTAATTCATCTTTAAAACCTGACATACTGTTGGCTGTGTGCCACTTTTATAACCAAATTAAGAGACAATAACTGAAGGGGTTTTATTATGTGTTACTCTAAAGGCCTGTTACTTTCCTATGTTTGTAACATAGTATGATAAATATTACTTTTAAGGGTAACATTACCCAACATTGATTTTAGCTCTCAGTGTTGATGAATTACATCTTTTCTTTTCTTTTCTTTTTTTTTTTTTTACCTCCCTCAAGAAGGTTGAGTTTTGGTCTGTAGGTTTGTTTGTTTGTTGATCTGTCAGCAAGAATACTGGATAGACTTACATGAAAATTTTACTATTTATTGGTCCATGAAGGAAGCCTTTACGTTTTCATGGTGATCTGTATATTTGTCTGGATGCAAAAAGTTTTCAAAATTTAGAAAAAAATCCTGTAAGTTCACATTGGGCTGTATTTTATAAAACCATATCTCTGACATCACTTGATGGATGCAAAAGTTTTCAAGAAGTACATGATAATTTGTATATTACATCTCTATCACAATCGTCATTATTTTCTGGATCTGCTCCAGATTTGTGTCACTAATAATCCTTGAAGTTTATAATGGAAATCCCATTAATGTCTCATTAGCTGCTGTGAGGGTTCCACCTTCTGTACATTATTATGGAATTTGTAGTTCATTTGCAAACTCACAACATTTTTCAAGTCTTTGGGCTCTAATTTCGTAGACCAGGCGCAGACGCGGCGCACCTGCCCTGCACCCTGTCTGCGCCTCGCCAAGTGTCAAGTGCACTTTGCAAGTTTCCTGCAGTGCCAAGACAGGCGCACTGCAGGCGCAGAGAGGCGCAGAGAGGCGCAGAGAGGCGCATCCATGCCTCCGTCCCTGCTCCTCCGCGCAAGTGCCAGAGAGGGAGGCGAAAAAGCGTGAGTGGGTTTAACACAGAGTGTTGTCTTCACCAATCAAATGACCACCTCTCCTTGCCTTTAAATGCACTGAGGCCAAGGCGCATTGTCTGATTGGTCTGAATGATCCCCACCACCGCGGTTACAGTGTGCTGGAAAGACCCGGTAGCGGAGACGGTCAGAGCTGCTGTCCCTTCAGCAACCGGGAGAACGGACTGGCCATCGGGGGTGCGCATCGGAGGCCACAAAGCGCGTCACCGTGTGGGCCAGCTCCCGGGACAGATGTAATCTGTTCCTCTGTCATTTATAGGGGTAAAAACTTAAGAGACAGTTACACAGCAGCTGGCTTATCCGTTCATGCTTGTGATCCAACTGCACTCCTGGTTTGTCATCGCCAAATAGCAGAGCCTTTGGTGATATGCTGTATATTCTCCCGGTGTCTCCTCCTCATCCTCCTTGCAATAATGTAGCCTACTCCAATCTTTTTAGATAACGTTAGAATAAAGACTAAAACAGAGGAATATGGTAAAACCTTAGTGACACACATTTATTTTCTCTTTTTTCTCCTTTTCTTTAAATTTCATGAAATGAGAGAAGCCAGATATATACTCAGCATCAGATGTTAAGGCTGTTTATTGTTGACTTGTAAGATGTGCATCAAACTTTCAGCTGCCGTCAAGTTAAGTTTCCATTATGACAAACAGCTTTAACTCAACACTAGATTTTACGGGACAATCAATATAGATACAAATGTATATGCTGGTTCAGACGGTTACATTAAATAGTGATTGCTGTGATTGTTTATTGGATTAAAATGTGCCTGACACTCTGGAAACCTGCCTCTAAGGGTTTGGTGATGTGTGTGCACATGTGCGCCTGTCACCAAATTATGGCTGGAGAGGGTGTGCTTCGCCTGCGCCGGGAATAGACCAGGTTGGAGCTGGCGAGCTTCCAGCGCACCTTCCGCACAGTTTTCTGGCACAAAATTGTCACTGCGCCAACATGAATCTGTCGGCACCTCCCCCTAGTGCGCCTTCAACTCCCCCTGGTGCGCCGTTACACCCATCTCTGCGCAGACGGTCTACCAAATTGTCAAATTAGCAGCGCATGGCGGTGCACCTGACGAAATTAACACTGCGTGGGGTGCTTCTCCAGCTTCTCTTGCAATGCCAGTGGAGGACTTCTCCACATGAGCGGACGTGAGCAGAGACTCGGCCGGCATAGCGTGTGGTGATCCAGAATTGTATCTTGGTGGAAGTCTGCACTCTCCGAGTGCTTTTCTGGTGTTGCTAATGTAATTTACATTTGTGAATTATGTTTACAGACAAAATATTGTTCAGGTTTCTTTTGGCAGACAAACTTTTCAATTTCGGAATATATGCTAAAAATGGAAAAGCGAGTTAGCGTAGTGTAAATAGCCTTTTTTAAGACCTAAACCCAGGGTTTACAGGTGTAGAATTTCCTGCTATTGGAACACTGTCTCGTTGTTGATAGTTTTGTTTTATTTGGTATACAATTATTTGGTATACAATGTAAGCATCTTAAACTGTTTTAACATCTTAATTAAGAAGAAAAATAATTCGATGAAGGGAAGATCTAATGAATTTTGCTAAGCTGATAACTTGATCTATGTAATAAAAAAATTTTGTTCCATGTGTCAAATAATGACCTAACACATATAGTCTCAAAGATTAACAACAAATGTCTGAAGGATCCAACAGCAGATTGAGATATGCAGGTTGGTGGCCACTGAGTTATGCAGTGACGAGTCCTTGAATGAAGACATGGGTTATCGATTTAGCATCTTCAGTTCCCTTGTCTATAAGTCTATGGGAATTATAAATGAGTTTGTTCCATGAAATGCCTCAAATAAGACCCTGCTGAAATTAAGCAAGTGGGATTCCAAAGTTTTTCTCTTTAACAAAAAACACCTGGAGTTGTCCCATTGAAAATTTTGAAGCATTGTTGTGTTTTAAGAGGCATGTTGGCTAACAAATTGCCAGTGAGGACTACAGAGATGGTCAGTGTGTTATGTCCTCAAGTTAGGTAGCACCTAAGACCCAAAAACTGACTGAACTTTAGTACTGTTTATTAGAGGGATGTTAATAAAAACACCCTTATCTGTGTGGTCTCCCTTGTTTTTAAAATTGGATAAAAGTTTAAAGTGTGTTGCAAACATAAGCATCATTTGTGACAATTTTGTGCCTGTTTCACTTGTAGAATACCCCACAGGGGGACCTTAAGATGAAGTTTTCTTGCTGCATTTGTGTTGAACACTTTTATAATGTAAATACTTATAATAGCCAGTGTAAGAATATGTATGATATACTGTAAGTGTGATGCATCCTGTTCATATGTGTTCATGGACATTTATCTCAAGTCTGGAGAGTAAACTGTCCGGCTGAGCTGCTTGCAGGTATTCTCATCACTGCACAAGTGACTCATCCAGCATTTTCAATCAAGAGAGCTATAAGGGATCAAAAATACTAAGCCGGCAAGAAAACAAGATTCAATTTTAGTGCTTTCATCAACCAGCTGTAAAAAGATTTGTCAGACAGTGAGTGGATGAGTCACAGACATATTTGCTGACACTGTGGACAGCTAAAAAAAAAAATAAAATGAATAAATCCTTGTTTTGTGTCTTAACATGTTTGAGAAAAAGAGAATTTGTGAGTCATATTTCCAGGAGCAAATATAAATTGAAAATTAGGGAACAATCAGCCTTTATTTTCTAAGCAAAGAGGAGAAAATTGTTTGTGACAGCTAAAAGCAGGAGCATGCAGATAGAGAAAAGAAAATCAAACAGCAGGTGGTAAACTGTATAATGAAGACACCCGGGGAGCACAGCCCAACGAGTATTTTTGTATTGACTGCTGAATCCACCTGCTCACACTGCTGCCTCTGCTTTATTATCACCTCAAGGGGGACAAACTTGATGTAGTCAGAAAAAATATGAATAAATCATGTGTTTATGAGCGACCTGTACATTTTTTCTCTCACATTTTGAAGTCCTTTGAAGCTCTGCCACTCAAGGCAGAGGAAATTTCCTGAAAAAAAGGTGATTAATTGTCTATCATGTACAATTTCAAGGGCAGGAAATAACAAAAAAGGAAAAACAAAGAGGAAAAGGCTTATCTTGATTCCTCGTGCTCATCTAATTTGTTTCTTTATCATATCCAGTACATTTGTTGCAATAAACCAGGCTCACCCCAAAAGAAAGGGCTGCATGTTGTAATGATGTGCAGAACACACTTAGTCCAATGCTGCTGACTGACAAGATAATGATTAAGGGGTTGCTAGGCGACATGTCTCATCACTGACCAGTGTTCATATGAAATCCTTTGTGTTCAGTAGCAAATATCAAGCCTCATCCCCAGAGGCATGCAGATGTTTGGTAGTCCACAACCCCTATGTGCTGCTCATCAAAGGATGTGTATGCTCTCTGTGAAAGTAGTGGTTATTCATCATAAAATATATACCAACCTAAATACTCTGTGATCTGAATGGCAATCAAAAGCTGTGTGTGAAAGACCCATAATTAGCCACTGAGCCTACATTAAATCAAAGATGCAACACTGTCCTGTGTGTATATATAGACTGTATATTTATATAGCACTTCACATATGTAAAATGTGTGCTGGTCTGCATGCTGAAGAATAATTTTGATTTGGAAATAAACAAGTAAGGACACGATGGCTTTAATTAAACACTGTCCATGGGTGGCCCACAGAGCGAAAAAATAACTCCTCCAGCACAGTGGATGTGACATTTTAGCACTGACTCATTCTCTGACTGAATTAGGTAATAAGAGGTTTGTGTTTAGAGCTGTCTAGAACATGCGTCTCATTACTTGTTACATCAAAACAAGAGGTGGTATAAGGTTGACGTTAACAGTTAATGAATAGCTGGGTTTCACGTGACGTCACATTGTCGCATAGCGACAGCGTGCAATTCAGATGGAGGGCAGGAGGTAAAGTAACGTTAGAACTTGCGGTGATAAGCAATCAAGATGCCAATGTTTTGTGTTGTTTACGGGTGCTTTAAGTACATCACAAGTTAACGTCCTTGTGTTCTTTGACTGTTGGGCTAACGTCGCCGTTCAGATTTGTTGCGTGTTTGTTTCCATGGTTTGTGTATATCATAGCCGCGACTGCTAGCTGCTAGCACCTTAACACATAAAAAAGAAGAAAGACTCACCCTTGGGAAGACCAAACAATAACCATCCTGTAGTAGTTTGGTACCGAGGTTGTGGACCCACCCACTGATGAAAAAGTTGTATGCCTCCATACTTTTGTAAGTATGGAGGCTTACTTTTGTAAATCTTTTGTCTCTGCCGAAAACTCGCTATCTTCATGAGATATGGATCACGCCCACCGTATCTGTTGATTAACTGCTTATATCTATTTCTTGAAACTGGATCTAGATCAGCACAATACGAACTTTCTCCGGTCTTCTTCATAGACTCCATGTTTACTTCCTGACCTCCATCTGAAACCACGCCCTCTTCATACGTCATAATAATCACGTGACTGAAACCCTCCTATTAGCCACAGTGATTTTGATCCACTGAGCCTCTGTAAGGAGAGAACAGAACAGAATGTAGGCCATATATTGATGCAAGGAGGACAGAATGGTCTGTTCAATTTACTGAATTTGACGTAAAAACTAACAGAAAATACTGTTAGTGGGGGGATACTGCTCACTGCACTGAGCTGAAAAGTGCATAATGAATGCATGCCTGGATTGACCTCAACTAAGCTCAAAGCAACTGACATCACATGGCTTCATCCAATTCTCTCTACGGTCAGTGGGTGAAGCACTTAAAATTCTCTTTTCTTTTCCAGAATCGGATATACTCATTTGGATAATCTTTTCTGGGTACGTTTTTAAGCACCAGACCATTGTAATGTCCCCCATTTTTCCCCCTAAGGTATCACAGGAACTCACATTTTAGAATTATAGCCTGTGAGAAGAGTTGAAAGTGTTAGCCTCCAAAGAGATCTGACATGCTTTTCTCTAAATGGTTTAAAACCAGCTTTCAAATGACGATGCATACCCGATAAAGTGAGTCCTTTTTACTTGAGCAACAATAACACACATGCATGTACTTTCTTTAAAAAGTATTAAAGGTAGATGTCATCAGCTTTTATTCATAAAAAATTACATAAGTGTTTATTTTAGACAGGTGACATGGGTCTTTTGGAGTGCGCTTTGTAGGGGCTTCAACTTTTCTGCATTGCAAAGAGGTTGGCATAGAGGGCTGAATGTTGTAAACCACTCTTTTATATAGATGTGAATAAAAAGCATGATTTTCTACAACAGGGAAATTGTTGCAATAACAAATTATCAATATATTGTTTCTTTTGAGCATGTGCATATTTCCTAGAATTCACAGTGCTGAATGACAATGAAATACACTTGAGCCATGATTTGCATACCATGTTTTTATACACTAAATTCTACAGTACAATTTTCTGCTACATCAGGATGAGACAGGATCTGGTCAAAAGGCCCTTTTTATTTGCTCATAATTCTTCAGTACTTTTCTGCTCTAATAAACTCTACGAAGATCCATCGACTCATGTAGTAAGTCTATTACACATCTGTGTTTAATGATTTTCATTAAGGAAAATGACAGCCTGGATCTGATCGTGTGAAAAGAATAGAAGCATATTATTGACATAATAATGAAAGCACATCTCTGAGAACATTTCTTAGACACAGTGTCCAAAAATCTCATTTGTCCACAAATGAATGAATGACACACCAAAAAGCTTAAATCAAAACGTCCACAGCATTTGGACATTTGGGTTTAAAGCATTTCAAGCAATGGTTTTCTCAGAAACATGTAATGACACTCTAATACACTCTTAGGAAACAAAGTGTGTCTATTTGTAAGGGACACTTAAAAACAGGACAGTACACAAGATAAAGGATCTGAGATGACCTAACTGATAAATATCCAGTTGCGTCCCTCTTGAGAGGTAATTTTCTTTTGTAAACCTACATGCTCAGTCTGAAGCACAAGTGCCCCTTTGGCCTTATTTCAAATATCATCATATTGTTGGAGTCAGATCCTAATTGCTGCCATCCAAACTCTTGTTTGTGTCCTCAAATGATTTCAAGGGTCCAAGGTTGCAGTTAAGTCCAACTAACTGCACAAAATGATCATTATGCCTGAAACATCTGAAGAAAAGGGGGGAGTTATTTTTTGAAATAATTTAACACAGCATCCAAGAAGTGTGTATTTTTGTAACTTTAAAAGAAAATCTGGGTCAAAAGAGTAGTTTGGTTTTTAAGTAAATTCAGAATTTTATAGCTTAAATCATGACATTAAAACAAATATCACCCCTGGTCTTGCCCAAAGTTGTGACTTTTTACTTTCTCCATTTTAAACTTGGCTTAATACACAAGAGAATTTATTTCCCATCTGCCCACTGTGCTGAAGTTCTTGATGGAAAAAGGGAATAACCTTGTCCAAATCTGTTTGGTATTTTTCGAAACCCTCACTCCTCCAATCACCAATACAACAATTACTTTGGCTGGATCTGGATTAAAATGGGACAATTCTGGGTTACAGCTACACATATTTACTTATTATTTAGTTTAGGTAAATGTTCAAGGAAAGTATTGTCATTTCTAGGCATGCATGGTTAATGACTTGATTTGGTAAACTGCTCATCCACTTTCGACTTTGATCATTTAAAAATGTAATTTTAAGGCAGTTCATTACAATTTCTCATATTTGGGGTCTTTTTTTTGCTTTTATTCAATAGGTGAGGTGATACTGAGCAGTTTGGAAAAGTGATCAGAGTGAGGATATCAAAAAATATGAATCCAGCCTTGAACCCACATTGGCCACATTCTGCAACAGCTCTATGACTTTTGGCATGTATTTTTCTCATGTAGATATTAGAACACATAGAGAACATTGATTTAAATAAGATAAAGTAAAACCTAAAGAGATTTGAATTAAAACATAAAGTGGCAAATACTTTTGTATTTTTTTTTATCTATTCTTCACCCTCTTCCCTGATACCCCCTCGGGAACCATAACCACTGGCTCAACATTGTCCTAAACTGGAGTGCAAAGTATCAATCAAATTTACTCAAATTTAGGTGACTGATTAGCGTATGTACTGTACCTGTGCTTTAACCTTTACCATTGGAATTTCTGTGCAAAGATTTGTACATAATTACCTTTTTTGGGGCATCTTTGTACTGAATAAATATAGTCAACTAAAATTAAAGTGTTCAAAGTATTCCATTAGATTGAGTTATCATGAAATCAATATTTTAACTCGGATGCCACTTGAAACTGAAATTGTGTTGATGTATGGTGAAGTGAGGTTACTGTATTTCCAGGTGAATCTGGTTTACAGAGAGTGAGTCGACAGCCTTTGGTGTGTATTGTGTCCGTGCACATAGAACAGCAAAAAAGAAAACAAGATACTATAAAGGGAAAACAGTGCTCAATATGCTTAAAAAATTACCCATCAATTAAGGAGCTATGCCTTTGGAACAATCTGCCATCAATCACAAGAAATAATAAAGCATTTAATCAAAATCAGCTTAAAACCTTGGCTAATAATGGCCATCATCTGTAACTGAATCCTACTTCTTTGTATTATGAACTGCTTTCCTGTTTTCGACATTTATATCTTTTAGGCCGAGGTAGTGTTTTAAAGTGTTGTATGTGCTTCTGGGTGTATGATACTGAACTTCTGTTTCAGTCTTTGTTTTTTACATATTCTTTTTTTAATATGTCTGGTGCAGCTGTTGATCTGTTTTGATGTACTGTGTCTGTTGTAACTCACCTGAGCCAGGACAACAGCTGAAAATTAGCCATGATGGCAAAAGTGGAGCATCACACAAGTGTCATAAATGTGAACTGTTCCTGTAACTTTATACTGTTTAAACAGATAAATAAAAATAAAAAGGCAAAAAAGAAACAAAAAACTGTAGTATACCACAAACCAATAAAACATAACTAGAGACAAGCAAGGTCAAAAACAGGGTAGTGGGTCATTTTTTTTTTTGATTGACTGTTTTCAACTTTATGTGCAATAAACCCAATAACAATTAAGTCTTAGTGATTCCATTTTCAATATTTTTCAATCTTATTATTATATATATATATTGGGCATGATGTTTTTGTAGAGTCAAATATGGTCTGTTTAGACAAATCACAGCGTACAGGGTGTGCAAAATACATTTTCTCCAATATTTTTCATTGCTGTAATTTTATATTTGAGCTGGTGTTGTTATGTTACTAGGACAGAGACAAATACATTCTATTATCAAACACTCATCTTGACCCAAAGTTAACTTTTTGCATGGCAAAAAAGCTCTATACTCAAAATACTCAGCCCTTAGAGTACATTTTAGAACCAGGGGCAATCTTAGGACCTGACTTTTAGGAATGCTCAGTGCTCTCAGGAATTATCAATCAAGCAATCACTTAATGAATCAAATTTTATTGTCATTGCAAATTATGACATAAACCCAAACTTCCCTCCTTGTTAGTGTTGAATTCTCTCAAACCGACCATCAGAACATATTTTGTATCACTAACCTCTGGGTTTTGCCAAATATCAAACGAAGAGCTTGCTTTTTTCTTTGTCATGTGAAAAAAATCTAGTGGGACACTGACAATGTAGCCTATATTATATTTCTCTACAAAATCACCAATCTTTGAAATGTGCTATACAAGGCACTTACACAAATTAAATGGACTATACTTTGTCTCAGTTTATCACTTTAATTTATTAGCATGATTTCTGTTTGAAATATCTTTTAGCATATATGTATATATGTATGTATCTATCTATCTATCTATCTATCTATCTATCTATGTATATATATATATATATATATATATATATATATATGTATAATATATATATATAGATGAAATGCAACTACTTTGCAGAATCCAAAGGAGAATATTCATTACACAGAGAGCATCAAAACAACAGCAAAATAGAAATCCAGCTGTAAAATCGATAAATTAAGAAATTTAAAATAGATTCAAACTACTATATTTACCATATGGTGGCTTATTAAAACCGTAGGGTTCACAGACTAAAATGTTTCTAGTTCCACAAATATCATCAAGCTTTTTTTCACCGGATATGGTCAGGATACCATGGTCCCGCCCCCTCTACGGTTGGACAGTCATGACGTAGGGCGTCTCAGCCAATCAAAACACCGTGGGCGGGACTAAAAATGAAGCAGCGGAAGATTCAAACAGAAAATGGCGTCGGCTGCTGATGATCCCCAAAACAATCCCAAACTGAGCAGAAGGTACCAATTTATCGAGTATTTTATAGTGAGTTTATATGTTTTAAAAGCCAAGCTTTAAACGATCAGTGTCTGGGATGACTTCATGACGGTTCTGTCTTTTATTTGCATCACATTCTGCTATTCACAGCAATAAATAACGCCTAGCAACACATCGTTATGCTAACTGCTAACGTTTGCTAAGCAGGGCTGCATATCTGCAACATTTGGCTTACGGGTTGGCTTTTGGGTTGCACTGCAAGCTTTTAATCCTAACGTGTTCCACTTTGAGCTGTTGTTTAGTGTCTTTGGTTCTGTCGTACAGAGAAACAAAATGCAGTGTGTTCAACAGCCGGGGGAAGCCAGACGCCAGCCAGCCTGTGATTTTCAACCCAGACTTCTTCGTGGAGCGCCTGAGACATGAACATCCACAGGCTTTCACGGATTTGGTCCTCAGTAATCTAACTCGACTCATTGACCTGCCAGGAGATGAATTTGCTCAGCTCATCGGAGAGTCTGCGGCGAGGGTGCCCTCAGCCTCTGGGTTTCTGCGATCATTAAACTTCCTGAAACGGAAAGGTAGACCAACAGGTGTTTTCATTGACAAATAATCTCTCAGAAACAATGTAAAACACTTGTGGCGTGTGTCCAGTATTTCTTGAATGTTTAATATTGCTTTAGTAAATACAAACATTTGGAAAAAGACTATAACCTCACTAGACACAATATGACTGAAAGATAATGAAAAAAATCAATAATAGGTATCAGTTATTGTGACAATACCCAAAGCAAAACTCGGCCATTTCTATAATTTGATGATATTTCGGGGTGTAAAGTTTGCAAAATTTGGTGCAGATTTTTATAATTTCATAATACTTTCTTTAGGAGGATTTGTTGAGGTGTAAAAAAAAGCACAGTGCATGAAGATAAATTTCTTTCAACAATTACTTCATTTGTCACTAAGGCCAAATGTCCACTCTGCTTTCTGATCATTCATGCTGTGCCCCAAATTATTTTAAATGTGCAAGTATCTTTAATTATTATATTTAAGGAAATCAATGTCCTCTCTTTAACCCTGGAAATATATTTGAGGAGGAAAAGAGACCTTTTCTGTTTTTAAACATAATTCTATTTTATCAAACTTTTTAAAGATTAAAGGACATCTGATGAAATTCAACTTCAGCCCTTTTAACATATGTAACCTTGGTATTATCAGAATGATGTCCTGGCAGCATGTCGGGGTAGTTCATGGACATGGTTGTTCACACTTGCTCCTCTCAGCAGGGAGTCATCCCTGCTGGACAGAGGGATAAGTAGTGGTGCTAGTGGGAGGGATGACTGGTTATCACAATGTCAAAAATCAAGGGCAGAAGTCAGTTTTCATCATAATTTTTCACATAGGTTCATGTAGGTTTGGAGAGCTTTTTCCCCTTAATAAATTACATCTTCAATTAAAAACTACATTTTTATTAACTCAGATTAACTCTGTCTAAAATTACATTTTGTGTGATTATCTAAAATATTTAAGTGTGACAAAATACACAAAAAATAAAATAAGAAATCAGGAAGGGCAAAAACACTTTTTCACAGCACTGTATATATATTCAGAAGAATAGTACACCATCAGAAGTAACAACATACAATGTTGTGATACAGATTTTTAAAAGTAGCTTAATATCATTAAAGTTATCATTATTAAGGAGTGCATATTGGCTATAATGTTTGGTTTCTATGTGAGTCAGATGGTTTTGTGGTGTGTTGTATGAAAAACTGTTTAATCAGCAAGTAGCTCCTTATTCAGAAATAAGGGAATAAAACACTTACAGCATACATATACAATTATAACCGACGATAATTCACAAAGGATCTCTGAAACTAGCTTAACCCTCTCATTCCACAAATATGTTGTGGAAGCATGGTCGTTTTACTAAGTTATAAAAATGTTTGCATGCTGACTTGCTGATGACTACAGATTTTTAGCCTTGTAATTGCAAATGCTTGCATTATCATGTCGAGATTTGTCATTTATTTTCCAACTCTAAATCATTTGGTAGCTAGTAAATATTGGTGATTTTTTCTGTCACAACATAGTATTAATAATATTTGATTCAAAGTAAATTGCATATATGAAAAGATTACTTTAGATAATAACCCTCATTGAGATTTAGTCCCAAGAGATGTTTGTTTTTTTTATGTTTATTTCTTAAATACACATGGCACTTTTTCAATTTGGTCGCCACCTTAAGTTGCCCCCTAGATAAACCCAGGTAGATTTAACTTTAAAATCTGGCAGAATTAATGTCATGAATAATTAGTTATTTGGTATTTTTATGACTGAATTCAGTTTTACAGATACGAAGTGTTATTAATATTCCTGCTCTTTTTGATGGCTTTCAGACAAAGGAGTGGTTTTTGGTGCACCTTTAACTGAAGAGGGAATAGCCCAGATCTATCAGCTCATTGAATATCTGAGTAAAAGTGAGTATGGCTTCAAATGCATGCAGCATCTGTGATATTATGACCTCATACATTTTGCATGTCTGACCTCAAAGAGCAGAAACATTCCTCTCCGCTAAAGCAAGGATGTCCGAAAAGCATGCTAATAATAATATAGCATATTAATCCATGTCTTTTGACTGTTCATAATTCTTGATCATCCTGTATAATACCAGTATAATACTCACAGTTTTTCCTCTGTAAGTGTCAAAATTATTTCCTTATTCTTCCCACTTGTTCTTTAACAAAGATGGAGTGCAGGGAATTATTAGTATGAGGTCATGGTTATTTCTAGAAAGTGATGATGTCAACCTCTGAAAGTGGACACTTGGAGCAAAAGCTCGTTGTCAATAATTCATGACAAAGCACTTTGCTCCTGCTGTCTCTCTCCTTCCATTTCATTCACTCATTTTTGTGCTCACTTCTGTCTCTGACTCCGCACATCTCCTCCACTCTGTGTCTACCAACCTATATGCCATACCTCATTACCCTCCTCTGTGGCTGTCTGTCTCCATCTGTCTCTCCCATACTTCAGACCTTCACTTGGAGGGGTTATTCCGTGTGCCAGGCCACAGCCTGAGACAGGCAGCCCTGAGGGAAATGCTGAATGCTGGTACCGAGATAGATCTAGACACAGGCGACTTCCACCCCAATGATGCTGCCACGCTGCTCAAAGCTTACCTTGGAGAGCTGCCAGAGCCTCTGCTCACGCACAGACACTACTGTGCCCACCTGAAGATTGGAGGTGACTCATACAGTCCGACACTCATTGGTAGAGATTTAATCTATTTTTAAATGGCAGGAACATGACCTCTCACTCTTTTGTATGAATCCTCTTATCTGCTGTATCCAGAGCTGACTCGCTTTGATGAAAATGGGGATAAAACAAATCTGCCCGACAAAGAACGCCAGATTGAAGCTTATCAACTTCTTCTGATGCTGCTCCCACCAGCAAACCGCAGCCTCTTGAAACTGCTGCTTGACCTGCTCTTTCAAACAGCTCGCAATCAACACATCAACAAGATGTCGGCTCTAAATTTAGCCACAATGTTTGCTCCACACATCATCTGGCCTAAAAATGTAAGAACCTTAGTATTCCATAAATGTTTAATTCTAACCTCTTATGAGTCAATTTACTTTTGTGCCCCCGTGTTTGTGTTAAAAAATAAAACAGTAACTGTACTGCCTAACATGACATTAAACTTGATTTGCTTTTCATGGTAATAAATCAAACTTATGAACTGCTACATTGAAGTGATTTTTTTCTATTTATCAGTAATTAAAGGAATTTTTGGTTTGATTGTTTTCTCTGTTTACTTTTTTCGTCAGATGATGGCGAGTGATCTGCAGGGAAACATAGAGAAACTGAATAATAGTGTTGCATTCCTCATCAGGCACTCCCAAAAGCTTTTCAAGGTAAGTAACTTAAGCCTCTGGTTCTAGTGAGTTTGTGTATTATATGTTTTATTATCATCTGAATTTAGATGTTGGAAACTAGGAGTGACATCCCTCCCTGGTTGACCGTGTTGCAGTTAAGAGCTGGTAAATCTGTGGAAACTGAAGCTCCCCCAACTTTCCATGTTAGAATTTTGTCTTAAAGGGACATTACCACTGACATATCCAACTTGAGACTGGTAATCTTCTTTCAAACTTATTGATAACACATTATTAATTACTGGAAACAAAGCCATTTTCATGAGCTCAGGTGTCAGAGCTCTGAATTATGTCACAGCCAAGTTCACTGCGCTCTAACTATGAGCTAGAAAATTCAGGCTTACTGAAGATTCTCCAACTTTGTTCATTGGAATTCAGACTTTACAGAACCCTTCCAGTGACTTGCAAATTGTATTTTTCTAATGTGACATCAAATGAAATGCCCCATAACTTCGGACCAGTCCTGTGGTGACATAAAATGTGAATAACTTCTCATGATTTTTTTCATTCTTACATTTATGGCTTATTTATCACAACAGTCACAGCTTTACTGTCCAATAGAGATTTTGATCTTTCCCATTGCACAAACTCTGCACATCCATGCCTTTCTTAGGACCTGTTTACACGAGACTTTTTAACCAGAAATGAAAGATTTTTTTCCTTTGCATTTTCAAAAGCAATCAGCGTTCACATGGAAATGCAAGGATGACTAAAAACACTGTTGCGTGCATGCCAGTCCAGTAGATGGCGATGTAGATTTGCTGAGAAACAGTGGCTTTACAAAATACATACAAAGAAGAAAAACGTACAAACAGCGTTTGCAAGTGGACGCAGAAGTTTCTTGTCTGGGAATATGCCTGCACAGCCTTCATGTGAAAGAGTACTCCACATGTGGTGACGTCAGTGTTTCACCCTGAAACGCTCTGTATCTCCGCCAAAAACGGAGCCATGTAAACAGCCCCCAAATGGCTTACTGTGCTTTTTCTTTCTTTGTTGTTAAGAAACCCTGCTGTTACTAAAGCGCTAGTATTACTGCAAACAGTACACTTTCCATTTCTCAGCAGATGCAATCATGTTGTGGCTCTGAATATTTGCTCTCCATTATCTTGATTGTGTCTATTGTACAAGCTTATCATTATTTCTCTTGCACAGTGCTTACTCTCCATAGCAAACATAAAGAATTAAGTCAAACTGATGTTTTCATGAAAGGCAGGGCTCAGTCATTACTCGTGACATAGCTCAAACAGAAAATAAGGAAAGCTTGGGTAGGTGCTGTTTGAATGTTCATTAATTCTGTTTTTGACAAATAAAACAAAGATGACCAAGGCTCATGTGTTATGACTCAACAAAGGGTCGTCAAACTCCAAATACTGCCACTTGCTAAGTTACCCTCACATATATATTCTTTTATTTCATACCTCTGTGTAACAAAATGTGTGGTCCTAATTTGGTTCTTGATTTCCCTTCTAAAAGTACACCCAGGCTTTTCTGATTTATTTAGTTTTTCATTCTCTTCCTTTTGTGTTTAAACTAAATTCCAATTTTTTAAACGCAGTGTTGCAGATAGAAATACACTTTGTTTGTGCTGGAAGTTCAGGTCTTGGACTTCTCAGGTCTCTCTGACAGCTCAGCGCCTTTACACTGCATGTTACATCTAACCACTATTAAGATGTATCAGCCAACACGTCCACACCCTTTCATACCCATTACACGACACTGATACAGTAGCCTAGTGGGGTTAAGTGCCTTGCCCAATGACACATCAACAGGTGGCAGCCAGGGCTTTGCTCTAACCCTTGACCTTTTGATAAATGGTATAGTGTACTATAAAACTAAGCCTCTGATGCCTCTAGATAAATGAAGATGAAGTAAAAGCTAATGGCATTAACTTCTTTACTTTTGTCTCCTATTTGACCCTGACTCCTTTGGTGCAGCTTCTGAACATTTTCAAAAAAAAATCTACACTTTTTTTTTGAGGGAATAGCCCCTGATATGAAATTGTTAGATCTTGTTATCAACGATATACAAAAAAAGCTTGATCCCTTTGCCCAGATGTGTATATATATATGTATATATGTATGCACATATACATATACACATACATGTATATGTCCATATACACATGCACACATGTACATATACACATACATATATATATATATATATATATAGATATATATATATATATATACATATATATATATATATATAATATGTGTGTGTGTATATATATATATAATATGTGTGTGTATATATATATATGTATATATATATATATATTTTTTTCTTGATTCTTGTCAGCATGGCTCCTACAGCTCCTCTGCACCTTTGTGATGTGACAGAAAGAGTAATTCTTTGCGCTCTGTGTCAGACTAATCTTCCATGTCAACAAATCAAAGGTGTCAGATTAGTTTTTATTTCTGTAGATCCTGTAGAAGTTCATAATCAGAAATACTTTATTAATCCCCAAGGGGAAATTCTGTTTTTTTCAGTTGCCCTTTTACATAGTATAGCGAGGCATATCAAAGACATTAGAATAGATAAACTAGGCAAGAGCATAAAAATTAAGAACAAATTAGAAAGCAGGTTGGAACATGCAGAATCTTTTAGCTCTACTCAAACCTCCTTATGAGGGAAATGAGTTAAAAGTAAAGTGAGGCAATAAACAAGCCAATCCATCAATGTGTTTTTTTCCCTTGGTTAACTTGCTTTTACAGATGATGCTGTTACCAAGGTTACAGAACACACAAACAAAGGAAGACGTGAAGAGAATACAAATTAACATCAGAAAGAAAATATGTGCTGGCAATCTGCTCTTTCATAGTGTGAGCAATCAGGGCTCTTTAGTCCTTTAGCTCTTTAGTTGATGAAAGGCCCTTGTTTCTCTCATTTTAATATGTTGCCTATTTACCTGCTACTCATCACCCAGATTATGTACACCTCTCAGTTTAAGCAATAACACAATAGAACTTATGATATCTGTCAAAATTATCAGAGAAAGGCTAACCCTGTTCTTTACAGTGGCATTTCATTAATGAAAGTGTACTTTTGTTAAAGGCGCCTGCATATATCAAAGAATATACTCGCTTGTACTACACCGGATCAAAAACTCTCCAATCAAAGGTGAGTGCTTTTGCAGTTTACCCTTTCTGTATTTTAATTAAGCTCGTGTGCACAAAATGTTGTCAAAGTGTACCACAGATTCAGCACTGCAGCAGCTTTTTACATCTTAAATCCTGTATCTTTATTGTCTCATTCTCAGTCTTAAAACCATAGTTAAATGATCATCAAAGGATCTTAAATACAAAACTTCTGCACTGTTTCAGTATGTAGATTGTAAAAGCCGTTTGTTTGGCATTCACATGATTGCAAAGTGTATGACTGAACACACATGCAAACCCAGTTTCCAATGAAGTTGGGGCAATTTGTACAACATAAATGCAACAGAATGCCGTGATTTGCTAATCCTTTTCAGCCTGTATTCACTTGAATACAATGTCAAGATATTTAATTATAAAACTGACATGCTTTTGCAGATATTCTCTCATTTCGACTTTAATGCCTGCAGCATGTTCCAAAAGACCTGGGACCTATTTACCATGCCTTACGTCACCTTTCCTTTTATCACCAACCATTATGCTTTTGGGAACTGAGGACACTAGCTGCTGAAGCTTTCTAGCTGTCATTTTGCCTTTTCTTCCTCGATGTAAACTTCAGCTGCCTCAACAGCCCAGGGCCTATGTTGTTGCTTTTTGCACTTCATGATGCACCACATATATTTAATGGGAGTGTGGTCTGGACTGCAGGTAGGCAAGTCTTAACCTGGCACACCACATAGACTGTTCAGTATACTTCCCATCTGGGAAAGAGCTCATAGGAAGTATTTGGGGAGGGCAGAACCTTTCAGAAGCATATCCAGCAGGTGCTTGGACGATGGTTCCATCAAGCACATTTATTACAGGCCAGTCAGATAATGTCATGGGTGGATACTACTGCAAGACAGAACATGAGCTACTTTGCAAACTAACTCCTGTCAAAACAAATCGAAAGTGGAACAAATACATCCTTACTCTAGAAGTTTTTAGTGTTGCTTTGTATTCTACATTTCATTAAAAAAATGTGATCCAAAACTGATTAAACTGCTACTGAAGCTGTTGGCATCGATGCTTTTCTCTGTTCAGTAGCCACTTCCCCCTGTCCTCTTGCTCGTATGTCCCACCACTTCTTGCTCTGATTGGGACCACTTTGGGCCACTCACAATCGTTGTAGATTGGACCTTATAAAGACGGATCTGCCTGATCGTTGAATCAACAGGTATTGTGTTGAAATTTGGGGGAATATGTACACAACTAATATCAAGCCATTGTTTATTTTACAGAAAAGAGCAGTACAAATTAAAAATAAAGCAGAGGCAAGGGAACACACCAACAAACTTTTTATCAAGTCAGGATTAACTAATCTTCAGGACATTGTCAAGTTACAGACTTTATTAGTTATGTTCAAGGTAAAAGGCAGAAATCTTCCAGAAATATACATCTTTTTGCTTTTACTTCAGAAATTAAGGATCATAGAAGGAAATTTGATTTTAAACATCCTGTCGCACGTACTACTCAAAAACAAATGCGTATTTCAGTGTGTGGTGTAAAGTTATGGAATTCTTTAACAATTGACTTAAAGCCTGTACCAATATTTATCAGTTCAAGAGAATGTATAAAGACAAAATGATAAGAAAATATGAAATTGATGGGTAGAAGATCTTCTGTTGCTTTATACGTATTGTTGTTGATGGTGAGTTGATGAGCATGACTGTTTGTTTGTTGTTTTGTCCACTGTTTTTGTTTTTCTGGGTTTTTTCCTTGTTTTTTCTTGATAAACAGTAGTTAAATGTCTGACTGACAGACCATCTAACTATTTCTTGTTTTATTATTTTGAGAAAGGGGCTGGTAATCATAAGACTTTCTTCTTCCTGCCCCTTTGCGATCATGGAATGGAACATGTGGCAGAATTTGGTTATGTGCTGCATGTGAATTTTCATTTTCATGATACGATATAAAAATGCTAAAAAATCAGGCAGGTCCAGGTGCAGTGCAAGGTAAGGTCAGTCTTGTACATGCACAGAATGTGGCTTGACATTGTCTTGCTGAAATAAGCAGGGGCATCCCTGAGAAAGACATCACTTGGTTGGCAGCATCTGTTGCTCCAAACTCATATGTACCTTTGAGCATTGATGGCGCCTCTGCAGATGTACAAGTTACCCATGCCATGGGTGCTAACAACCCCCCATGCCATGATAGATGCTGGCTTTTGTACATTGTGCTAATAATCTGGATAGTCTTTTGCCTCGTCGGCCCAGAGGATGTGATATCCATGATTTCCCTAATCATTTTGAAATATGGACTTTGTCAGATCACAGCACACTTTCATACTTTGCATCAGTTCATCTCAGATAAGCTTAGGCCCAGAGAAGCTGACAGTGTTTCTGGGTGTTGTTGATATATAGCTTTCATACAGAAACATGTGTTTTATAGCATTCATCAACTTTCCCAGTCATCTGTCCCCTTGCCCCAACTTTCTTGGAAAAAAATTGCAGGCATCAATTCAAAATGAGAGAATATTTGCAACAAAACAAACAAACAAACAAAAAAACTATCCAAGTTCAACCAGAATCAACATGGCCTTTATTGTCATTATACAGAATGTACAATTAGATTGGAGAGCTTCTCCTTCTCAGTGCTCTAGATAGTTAAGTTAAAAAAGCATACAAAAATAGTGTAATTAAAAAGGGTTGTAAGAAGACTTTAAATGCACAAGATATATATGAGATGAAATACAATCCAATACAAAAACAAAGCAATTGAAGCTCTATGTACAATATGAGGTTGAGGATAAATATCAAGACTGAACATAGACCTATTTCTAAGATAAAAAATGATTGGTATTCTGATTTCATTTACATTTTACACAATGATACAGCTTCACTGGAATTGTAGTTTGGACTTGAACCAACATTTAGGCAATCAGAGGGCTTAAAGGAGTGATTTAGGGAAATTATAGAGTCGATTATCTTGTGACATGTTTAATCCTACCCTCCAGGATGACTCAACGCTCATTTCTGGGACCAAAGACAAAGAGACCCTCTCGGCAGTAACAGCCCCCTCTCCCTCTCCCTCTCTGAGAACAATGGGAGGTGATGTTAACAGCACCTCCACAGGTCAGTCCTCTGAGACACAGAGCTATACCGAATCTGCCCTCAGAGAGCTGTTTGAGCAGGTCAACAGCATGCCCGAGTCTGCCAAAAAGAAGAAACTCATCAGACAGGTACAGTAGTTCAGCACAACTGCTTGAAGAACAAAGACACACATCACTAACAGCAAGCTGAATATTGTATGTGTGTGTGTAGTTTGAAAAGCAGCCTTTGCTGACACCTTCGTCTGACTCTCGGGCACCGTTCAGCAGGAAACACTGGCGTTCACGTTCTTTAGGTGGGATCATCAAGGTATGTTGACAGCAATACAATAGCATTCCATAAGTATGAGACTGTGGCCATGTTTGATCAGAGAATGTTATTCGGGGTACATTATTTGTGTTTTTGTTTTCTGATCAAATCAGTTAACTGTACATAGTTACTGCCACCGCTGATCCTCTTCTCTGTAATATCAACGAAACCCATTAAAAATGTGGGATTTTACCATGGCTTCTTTTGGTAGAGAAAATGATTGACTGATCGGCATCAGATGAGTTTACTGATGCTATTTCATACTGCCTTTACCAAGGAAATTATGTTTTTGCTGCCATTTGTTAGTATGTTGAATACAGGATAACTCAAAAGTAAAAACATATTGTGATGAAATTTTCAGATAATCTTAGTGATGGACGAAGGAAGAGGTGATCAGATTTTGGTGGTGCTGCAAATCCAGATGCAGATTCAGGATTTCTAATCATTGCAAGATAGGGCAATTACTGTCAGAGGTTTGAGCTCTCTTGAACCCTTCTAGTTTTTCTATTTTTTTTTCTTCAGCTCACAGTCAGAGGTTCTGCATTTAACTCATTTTACAGTGTTCACTTATTACCTACTGGAGAACCAGTTGGCCTTTAAGGGGTTTGCCATACTTTTTACCTCAGGACTTGAGATACTTGCTGTCTCTCGGGACCTAAAGTTGACAAAATATATTCTGTTATGTTCTGATATCTTCATAATGAGAAAAGGTTTCTACGTTGAATGGTGCAATTGTGTATTAACGGATGATGATGATGATGATGAATTTCCTTCATTCACAAACAAAATTCTTATGATATTATCCTAATGTGGGACTTGGTAATTGAATTATCTATGGCCAATGCCAGATAAAAAAAAAAAAAGGAGATGCAAAGTGTCATATTAGTGAGAAGAAGCCGTCAAATCACAGTTAAAGTACAATACAGTATTCTCTACTGAAATTCTGAAATAAGATTTTAATTTTACAACCTGGGACCTTATTATAAAAGGCCTGAGACCCTTTTTGGACCTAGACCCTCCCCCGCTGGCTTGCATTCACACTTGCAACATCGAACTAGCCCGGGCCCACTTGTGTATTTACTCAGTTTGAAACAGCAGAGGGCGATAGAAGAGGCCATGGTAACCATTTCCTTTACCAAACGACCAATGTTTACATTTCGCTCTCTTCTTCATTTCCTTCATATGTGTTTTTTTTTTTTTGTTTGTTTTTTTTCGTGTTTGAGACGGCATCAGCGACCTTCTGGACCCTCGTAAATCATCGTAATCCTCAACCAGAATAAACAAATCGACAAATTGAGTAAGCAAAAGATTCAACCGCGGGATTAACAGGAAGCAAATAAGGAAGGACTTTACTCATAATTCAGTGCTTCCAATACCCTTAATGCATCAAAAGTAGATCGGTTCGGACCACTTTGTTTCACAACAGTGAAACCTCACCAAATGTCAGGAGATGGAGCTGATCGAGACCACCCCTTCATGGAGGTCTTGGACTGGCTGATTTGGTGCACACCAAAGGGCGGCGGTTGCATTCACATTGATACTAACGTACCAAACCCTGGGCCAAAACTTCTTTGGTGCGCAGTAAATGTGGTTGGTGTAAAAATACCCCAAGAAAGACTGGTCTACTTAACTTCACTTTGACAAAGACACATTGCTTGTCTAGGCCACAGGTATCAGAGTTTTAACTGCAAAGTGTGACTGGTCACTGTAGGCATCAATTCTGATCTACCAATCACGTTCTTGTCGTGAAATTTTGGCTAGGAACTAATGTTTAAGTCAATTAGGGAAGCTCTAGATTTGACATGAAAAACATGTTTATCTACTAATAAACTCTTAAGAATATTTTAAGTCTGTCTCTACATTGTGATTAACTAGATTTTGTCTCCTCTGACTTATTTATCAAGCAGAGAAAAGTGCTGGGAAGCCAATCATCAACTCAGAAAGAAAACAAACAGAATCCTCCTTCCAGCAGTACCACTGATATTCAAAGACAAGAAAACCACCTCTTTGAAAAGGTAAGTGCAATATGTGACATCTTTACACAACAAAAGAAACACTGCTCATTCTTGAAACTTTATTGTTATGACCATTGACGTCTCCTGCAGCAAGTCTCTATGATAAGATATAATTCTCAAGATAGCACAATGCCTCTAATGCAACAGCCTGCAGGATAAAATAAGCAGATCGTAGCAGCAAAGTGGCACACTCTTATATAAGATATAATCTCATGTTATTTAAAATAGTTTTTCAAATGTGATGCAAAAGACTTTAAGTTACACATATGTTTAGTATGGTTTAGTTTATTATGATTACTGAGAAGTGGAAAGGATTCAAATCCACTGATGAATTAAAATTAAACAACAGAAGAAATACATTAATAGTAGGAGGATGCTTGATTTTAGCATCAACCAATAACAAACAAGAAAATAAAAGGAAGCTTGAGCTTATTACTCCTACCTTTGCATTAAAGAGGACATATCATGCTGATGCATGATTTAATACTTACATATAATAGAATAAATTTGAAAACAAGACCTTGCGCCCCCTTAATTTTCAAAAAATTAGATACTGTACTTTTTCTGATATCCTAGAACGAGATTTGATGCCTCTGAAAATAGGTCATTGCGAGATGTCCGCGAGATTTCAAACGTCATGACATCACGAGGTACCTTTCTTTTTATTGGAGTAATCTGATAAAACACTTCCTCCTCTGTGATGTCCGTTAGCCACAAACCCTCACCGAGGAACACATCCAGCAGCAGGGGTATAAAGCTCCCTCGCTAACTCTCCCTCATTACCAGCTCTGGCCTGTAGGGGGACTCAATACGCGGTCGCTGCTTTGAGCCTGCCAGAAAATACAGCAGAAGAAGAAGGACAGGCTGGCTCAGCCCCCGATAGAACTGACCAATCAGAGGACAAAGGTCTGTGACATTGCGAGGTAACTTTAGGTCATCCTTGAGACCGAGTGTTTCAACAAGACCTTGTTAATGGCCTAAAATGAGGATTTTGAGAACGCTATTGTGGGGCAATGAAGGAACTAAATGACTTGTACTGAGGGCAGAAATGCTTTACAGGCATCCTAGTCTGGCATAGTGAAAAGGAGAAACAAGCATGATATGTCCTCTTTAATTTAAATCAGCTCCCTTTTACATTTATGCAGATCAAAAAGGAAAGTAGAACAAATTACAAAGATAACCTGTGCTCACCACAGAAATTTCAACACAAACATCCCATTCTCATTCATCTGTCTTATACAGTTGCAAGAAAAAGTATGTGAACCCTTTTGGATTACTTGGATTTCTGCTTAAATTGGTCTTAAAATGTGTTCTGATCTTGATCTAACTCACATCACTAGATAAACACAGTCTTCTTAAACTAATCCTGCACAAAAAATTATAAGTTTTCATGTTTTTATTTGACACAATATATAAACAGTCACAGTGCAGGGTGGGAAAGTATGTGAACCTTTGGATTTAATAACTGATTGACTCTCATTTGGCAGCAATAACTTCAACCAAATGTTTCCTGTAGTTGTAGATCAAGCCTGCACAACTGTCAGGAGGAATTTTGGACCATTCTTCTGTACAAAATTGTTTCAGTTCAGCAATATTCCTTGGATGTCTGGTGTGAATGGCTCTTTTGAGGTCATGCCACAGCATCTCAATTGGGTTGAGATCAGGACTCTGACTGGGCCACTCCAGAAGCCGTATTTTCTTCTGTTGAAGCCATTCCATTGTTCATTTACTTCTATGCTTTGGGTCGTTGTCCTGTTGCATCGCCCATCCTCTGTTGAGCTTCAGTTGGTGGACAGATGGTCTTATGTTTTCCTGCAAAATGTCTTGGGAATTCATTTTCCGTCGATGACAGCAATCTGTCCAGGCCCTGAGGCAGCAAAGCAGCCCCAAACCATAATGCTCCCTGCACCATATTTCACAGTTGGGATGAAGTTTTGATGTTGGTGTGCTGTGCCTTTTTTTCTCCACTCATAGCATTTTGTGTTCCTTCCAAACAACTCAATTTGGGTTACATCCGTCCACAGAATATTTTGCCAGTAAGTCTGTGGAACATCCAGGTGCTCTTCTGCAACTTCAAACATGCAGCAATGGGTTTTTTTTTTAGACAGCAATGGCTTCCTTGGTGGTGTTCTGCCATGAAATCCATTCTTGCGTAATATTGTACTGATGTAGATTTGTCAACAATAATGTTAGCATGTGCCAGGGATTTCTGTAAGTCTTCAGCTGACGCTCTAGGATGCTTCTTAACCTCACTGAGCATTCTGCACTGTGCTCTCACAGTCATCTTTACAGGAAGACCACTCCGTGGCAGAGCAGCAACAGTGCTGAACTTTCTTCATTTGTAGACAGTCTGTCTTGCCATGGACACATGGACATCAGGGCTTTTAGAGATACTTTGTAAGTATCCAGCTTCATTCAAGTTAACAATTCTTGATCATAGATCTTCTGAGAGCTCTTCTGTGCGAGGCATGGATCACATCAGGTAATGCCTCTTGAGAGCAGCAAACTCACAACTGGTGTGTGTTTTTTTATAGGGCAGGGCAGCTTTAACCAACACATCCTACCTAATCACATTGACTGGACCCCAGATTGGCTGACTCTCGGCTTCAATTAGCTCTTCGAGAAGTAATTAGCCGAGGGGTTCACATACTTTTTCCACCCTGCACTGTGACTGTTTACATATTGTGTCGAATAAAAACATGAAAACTTATCATTTTTTATGCGGTATTAGTTTAAGTAGACTGTGTTTGTCTAGTGATGTGACTTAGATGAAGATCAGAACATATTTTATGAACAATTTATGCAGAAATCCAAGTAATCCCAAAGGGTTCACATAGGCCTGTCACAATAACAAATTTTGCTGGACGATAATTGTCCAGAAATTATTGCAAATAAACGATATTATTGTCAATATTTTTAATTTTTTAAATTTTTTTGTTAATGGAATTATAATATATGTCATAATAAAGTGAGTACACCATATTTAAAGCAGTACACTTAAATTTCTTAAGAGTATTTAACTGTAATTGCAAGGTCAAGATCTTTTAAATAAAATAAATTAAACAAACAATATAATAAATTTAACAAAACCAAAAAAGAGAAAAAAACCCAATGAAAATTAATTGGGCTCTCTTTTAGGAAAAAATGCATGTAAATAAAAATAATTATAATAATCAAAAACAAAAAATAGACCCTGTCTCTGTGAAGAAAAAAACGGAACTCGAATAAAAACAATAAATAAAATGTGGTTTAAACAGCTCCTGTATTGTTTGTGACATGTACTTTCTCAAGTCAATTCTTACTGTCTGTCAACATTTGTAACTGGTGGCTTTGCAACTGTATTGAAGGGCTGCATTTCTTTTGCAATGTAGCGAACAACACTGTTTTTGAGCGTGCACCATTTTGCGCTTTTATTTATATTTCCTTTGCCGACCACACGCCTCAGTTATCGCCGACTGTCAGGACGAAGGCTCCGCTGCACCTCCCCTTTGTCGTCGCCACTACTTTCAAACAAATTCGACATATCGGCTCGTCGGTGTTCATGGGCTCACACCTTGTTCATTATGTTTAAAACCAAAATATTCCCATACTTGTGCTGTGGCAGCCAGCTTAGGAACCGTAGCTTTCGAGCCATCATCCATATTCGTGTTTGTATCCTCGTTACTCCTCGGGACGCTCACTTCAGCTCTTTCCGAGTGTACGCGCGAGCGGCCCTGCCTACCCCCCAAAGATAGAATAAATTACAGATGGATCACTCCGCTATAAATCCGCTAAATCCGCTTTAGAACCGATGCAACCCGGTGTTAAGAAAGATGGACAGAGTGAGCCATCTTCTCATTCAGCCTCTTTGGTAGAAAGAGAGGAGGACAACAAACACGCATGCACGTGTCAGTTTATCGAGGCCGGCAAACTTACCAAGGGCGTTTTTATTTATCGTTCAGTTAATTGATTTATTGATTATCGTGACATGCCTAGGTTCACATACTTTTTCTTGCAACTGTAGATAAAAATCATCTCATATTTGAACAGTTTTTTATTGTCTGTGTGTGCTATACCTTTCATCTCAAGTTCTAGTCCATTCCGTAAATTGCTGCTGCAGTTGGGTTGAGGAGATTAAGAGAGCTTGACTGGATGCTCCTTTTGATGTTGACCTCATGTGATGTTATTCCTGTTTGATACACAGTTCACCAAAAGCCATCTGAGTTCTCTGGTTACATTGTAACATATTCCTCTGTGCACTGACAGTTTATGTAACCTGTTGCACACTGCGTAGAATTTGAAGATGCAGCAGTGCGACAAAATTTATAGAGGCCTGAGAAAAGATTAAAGTGGTCACATTTTGCAGCTATTCTTATTCATAAATTCAGCTGGAGATAACTGTGAAAGTATATTCAGAGAACCTGCCAGCTTTCATTTACGGAGTTTGCCTGATCCACCTTGATTCTCAGTCCATCTTATGGCCCTTTTCCACTAGCCCTACTCTACTCTACTCGACTCTACCTGACTCTACCCTGCTCTACTCTACTCGCCTTGTGCTGCTTTTCCATTAGCCCCACACGGCGTGCAGTGTCGCTATAAACAGAGAGCGGCTCTGCGGTGACGTCATTTTGAGCGCAACACAACAATCTGTGGCTTTTTGTCACAAACCGAGTAAAAAGGGAAAGCAGAAGAAGGCTGCAGGTGGCAGGATGAGAAGCATGGGAGAGTTTTGGAAGGTATACAACAGAATGAAGCTGGGGACGAGAGCAATCAAGCTGCAAAGAAGAGACGTATGAGGGTAAGCTAATGGTAGCTACCTCTAGCATGCTAGGTCGTCGCGCTCGAGACCCATCAATGACGACATTGTCTGACCAATCAGTAGCCGGCAGTCGGTGACGTCATCTTTTAGTATCGACTCAGCTCGCTTAGAACCAGAGCGGAGTGGGTACCTAAACTAGCTTGTTTTAGGAGGTACCGGGCTAGTGGAAACGCGCTGCAAATCGAGTAGAGCCGAGTAGAGTAGGGCCAAGGCGTGCTAGTGGAAAAGGGCCATAAGACACTTAAACACTTAAAGGCCTCCTGCCACATGTAGGCCCAGTCTGTTCCGATTGGCTGACTGACGTACCCTGTGGTAATTTGTAGGCGTGTAAAAATATCAATACACTTATGATGCCTTAACATTTTAATGGGGATGACTGTATCAACATTCAAGTGCAGTCTTGTGTGTAATTTTTAGTCAATGATTTATCGGGATTCAGATCATTAGTTTTGTGCAGCCTCTTGCTCCCTGTTTCATTTATTGCAATAATTTCTGTCCCTGGAATAGACAACAAAGTCTATCCATGTTCCAAAAAAACATTGTTTGTACACTGTAAATAACACAGATGAGAAAATGTTTTTTAGCTTTCAAATTTTGGAGACTTGATACATTTTTTTTAAGTGACATTGTCCTGTTTACAGCATTGTGATATTTTGTGTTGGAACTCATGTCACTGAAATGTGTATCATAACTCCAGATATTTGCCAGTACACACGACCATTAACTGGTATCTTGAAAGCAGTTCAGCACCATCTACAGCGGTTCTGCAATGCAGATTCTCTCCTAAATAAACGTTGAACACGCTGATCAAAGCTGCTGAGAAATGTGTTATCCACTGTTACAGCAGGAGTGCAAATGTTGTGATTGTTCTTGCCAAAGTGTATTTCAATTATACATTTTAACAAAGTATAAATAGTTCAAAATACTCTGAAAAGCTAGGGTAAAGTGGGAATCTTGATTAGGTGCCTTAAACAGCACTGTTGAAAACACTGCACACATTGCAATGATCCTCTTAAACTTTGAATGCAGGACTGGCAGCCAACAGCTGCAATAGATCATTAGAAGACAAAAGGAGCATCAGGTTTAGCCAGAAACAGCAGCCCTTACTAAGTGCACTTACTGTATTCTCTTTTTGCAGTCTCTCTCTCCCTCTCTGTTTGTTCCTCTTCTCCCATTCTCTCTCTTTCTCTCTCTCTTTTTCTCTCCCTCCCCTTTCTCTCTTTCTATTTTTTGCATTCTGACTTGAGGTTGATGTTAGATGATTTGACTTGCAATATTCCTTCAACATGTGGGCCCAATCGTTACAAAGTGATGGATATTATAACAACCTTTCGACTTGTTCTTTTTTAACTTGGCAAATAATGCTTTGCTCCTGGGGACACCAGTGTTGCAGAAGAATGTGTATTTAGACGGAAAAGAGTTATGAACTAGGATTAAAATGAAATGTTTGACAACAGTTAACTCAATCTTTTGAATGTTAGATAAAATTAGAATGAGTCTTTCGAACAACACAAGGCACTCAAAAGTTTCAAACTGTAACAAATCTTTCTCACCGACTGAAGCTGATGGAGTTTTCAGCTCATCTGACTTTGATTTACTTCACATAAGTCTGGCCTCACTGACGCTGCCTGTTTACTCTGGAAGATACGCTCACTGCACACTCTTGTGTCTTCTCTTCATCTCTTACAGGATTAATCATCTTGGACAAAGCACACTCTTCATAACTGGAAAAGACAAAGACTGACTGTTACTAATTTGAGATCTGAAGTCATGAACAACCAACCACCATTTGAATCTGTAAAGTCCTCATTTTACTCTGTTCTGTATTTAGATGTCTTTCTTAGACGGCCTTTAAGGTTTGGTAGGTCACTAGAAAACAATCTGGGATTCTTTGTAGTCTAGTAAGTTCAAGTCGTAAAAGGTCAAATAAGGATGAAATGGAAAACATGAAGAATTTTCTCAGGAAATGCTAATTATTCTTGTCTCGTAGAGTTTTTTCTCATTTTTGTATTTAGAGTGAGAAGTATAAATTTATATTTGGACGTTTAAAAAGTTATGCAAGACACAGCAAATAGATTTTATACCTGTGATTTTCTAAGAATTAAGCTCATCATCGACTGAAACTTTCTTTTTGTTTTCTAATCAGTTGTTTTTATTATTATTATACTTATTATTATAGTGCTTAAAATTCCAGCAGCATTTATAAAATGTGCAGAGTTTTTTTAATTAGATTGAACTTAATTTGGAAGTATAAACTTAGTTAAACCTGTAAGATGTGAGCATTTGAGACTTGTATTGGAAGGAATGTGCCTTAAAGTGAATGTTTTTTAAGTTACTGTATAATTTTATTATTATTCAATTATTTTTGTCCTTAATATATCCAATAGCTTAAAGAATATGATGAAATTTCTTCCCCTCAAAAGCATAGAAACAAAAGGGATGATAGAGGAAGAAGGGGGGTGGGAGATGGTCAGGCAAAGCTAAAGCCTATTTTTGTACAATATTATATTTATATTTTACTTTTGTTTCCTCTTGAGCCAAATCTAAGGTATCAAAGCTGTGATACTTGAAACTACTGTTACTTCAAAACATGTTATGCATCTGAATAGTTTTTCACAGACTAGTTTGATTCTTATGCAACATTTATGCTTTTTAAGCTTTAATATGCATTGTATGTGAATAGTTCTCCAGGTTTTAAGCGAGAATTTGAAAGATTTTTTATTCTGTTTTTATATTTAAAATGGTAGCTCAATGCAAATGAAGATGCCTGGCTTGTTTGCCTTTTACTTTAGTTATAATCCAAAGCATCACATGAGAGTTCAAGCTGCTGCCACTTTTCTAAACCCTCTTGTTGTCTTAATCTTTCAGTAGCATTATCGACTGCATTTTTCACTCTGTCAAGCTGCAATAGTTTAAACATAATGTGATGGTGGAGATGTTCAGTGTCATCGACAGTGTATACTGATAACTTTGATGCTACTGTGAAGCTATGCAAATCTCTAATTAAAAGACAACACCAAAATTCTGTAGTTGTGTTTTGTTTGACATGTGTTTAGTGTAGTGCATGTGTTATCACAATCCTTTTTTTCACACTTGTTCTGTCTGCTATATTTAAGTGAATCGTTGAATACATATCCAGAAACTTTGTAGAAAAACCTCCAAACTCTGAACACAACATTTAAATATTATGTCTGAACTCCACAAATATCTTTCTACTCTCAAAACCAAGTGCTACCCTCTCAGGACTGTTTTCTTCCAGCAGATCAAACTGTTTTTTTTATTCTTTTGGTCTCACAGAGCATTACATTATCTCTGATGTGATGAATGCAAAACAGTTTCATGTTAAAGTACTGTATGATTGCTGTTTCAGTCTGAGATCCCAGTTGAATGACAGCTGTGCATGATTTGTGCCCAACACCAGTTTCCTGTGGCTACAGTCACATCACAGTTGCATCAGAAAGCAAAATATGTTTCAGAGTTAAGTTGTGTTTCGAGTTTGCAAAGAGGAGTCATCAATATTTGCACATTGTGCCTGTTAAAGTTAAAATGTTTGCTGAGAGAAATAACCTTTGAGGAAATGACTTAAGGAAGTCAGTAGTTCTGTGGTAATGAGTAAGTTCAGGGACTGAAATGTATTTTTTTTTTTTTATCAATTGTATAAAAAACATGTTGCTGCCTGAAGAGGTGGGTGTTATATGTACTTGCAGCCACAAGGTGGCGCTGTTTAGCTGCAAATCATTCAAGCTAAATTTGACCCGTTCAAAAGAAAAAGAGGCCACATTGATATTTACGGTCCTCTGTGAATCAGCATATAAGCTAATTTTGTACTTTAAGATCTTTTAATCACGGTACATACTGACATGTTTCATAATCAGAAGAATAAAGAAAAAAAAAGATTTAAAAAGACGAAATTAAAACATGGGAAGTCTGTATTATTTGCACCTTTATAATCCTCGCTTTGAGCCCGTAAACCTAAACAATACACACCTGTTGTCCTGCAGACTGAAAAGTCTTCAAAAGGTGGAATGGTTTTTAGTGACTCATGAATGTGTGTCTTAAAAAAATGAGACAAAAGTCCCTTATCATGAATGGAAAAGCATTTCTCTTGTAATGATGAGTTAATTTCTTAAGATCTCCTTAAGATGTTTTATAGGTCTGTTTTTGTCTTGTCTCTGTCCAATCCATTTTGATGTTTGTGTACTATCCAAACAGCGAAACCTTTTATTAAGTGGCTGAAAACTCGATTCACCAAACATCATTAATAGGAATCTCCCATTATAAAAGGTCACACAGCACCCTGTGCCTCAAAGTTGTCAAACCAGTTAAAATATATTAATAGTTTAAATACTAAAGTTTTACTTTAACAGGAAAAATATTTTCACCTTCTTCAATCCTGTTCACAAATAGGAGGAAAAAGTACATTATTTTAAAACCTTCACCGTTTATACTCTACTGTGATTACATGATACATTCAAATTTTCCATTAATATAAATTCTGTAAATCTGTAAATTAGCGGGTCGACCCAGGTGTGATGTTCTTATGGAAGCCGATCGGAGGCGAGCCGATTAAAAACCCATGACGCTTGCAGGGTCAGTCGGCCCAGGTTGAAATGCTGATCAAACCCTTTCAAACTGCTGACAGGATCTCTAACAAGTATTTCAGACAGAGATCTACAAACCCTAATTCAAATAAAGTTTGGATGTTGTTTAAGATGTAAATACAAACAGAATACAATGATTTGCATATCATTTAGACTCACATGCAATTGAATGCACCAAAATACAAAATCTTTAATGTTCGAATTGATTAAGTTCCATTTTTTTTTTTTTTCAAATATTCCCTCATCTTGAATTGAATGCCAGCAACACATTCTAAAAAAGTTGAGACGGGAGCAGGGAAAGACTGGGAAAGTTGGGAAATGCTCAGAATTCACCTATTTGAACATTCCACAGATGAACAGGGAAATTGGAAGCAGGCAAGTGTCATGATTGGGTATAAAAGGACCATCCCTTAGAGGAACTGGGATTGGTTTTTTAATATTAGTGATTGTGAACATACCCTTGTGGTCATTAAAAATGAATCTATGAACCTGATTTGAGGTAATATGACTTCTTGCAAAATCTTAGTTTTTTTCATAACTTTTGCCAAGCAGCTGTAATAGATACACATAAGACAAACAAACTCCTTTTAGCCATCTCTGCACATATTGAACACATTGTATGCAGTTGGAGGGTGAGTGGGTGGATGGTAGGAGCGCAGGCAACTCTCCACAATAGGAGGAATGTCCCAGTGTGTCATTATGGTGTCCATGTCAATGCATGTTTGGTATTGTAAGTATACGTTGTAAACATCAGTGAAAATGGGCCTGCTTTTTCTCATGTCCTGTAAATACACAACATGCTGCCTCCATGATAGGAATAGTATTGTTTTACAGCCAGAGCTTCAGAGGGGGTTTTATTTAGCAAATTCCCCCTGCAGAATGAGCATGATGGCTGTAAAATGAGTCCAACATACTGTAATCAACTTTACATTATCTGGAGTGCACACAAAGCCACAAGCGTACATATGATGAGTGGATGTGATTGTTTTTTAAATGTATGCACCAAAATTCCTTTCAGAGCAAGCCATGATCTGGAATTTCACTTATAGATGTGTGTTTCAGAAGATCTCGTAGACAAATTTAATCAATGGTTCTTTTTTTTCTACTCTCATAGGTGCTGTTCTACAAATAACTCTGGTTTGAAGCATGCTGTGGATTTTTGTGCATGCTAAATATAGGTTTGACTTGTTTTTTCTCCCTCTCTCTCTCCCTATCAAGCATTGAGGAGCTAATTCAGACTCAAGCAGCTGCCAGCGACTTCACAATGAAAGTTCGGTTCTTTGATTCCCACCTTTGGGTACAAGCACTAGGGATAATATTTATTAAGCTCCACAGGCTTCAGGAGTACAGCAGGTTTTCTACATTGGGTGTGATTCAACACTAATTGCAGTTTGCTCCT
Source organism: Scarus forsteni (assembly GCA_036419115.1). NCBI lineage: Eukaryota > Metazoa > Chordata > Actinopteri > Labriformes > Labridae > Scarus > Scarus forsteni. The sequence goes on from JAZDUH010000327.1 coordinate 18,763,246, forward strand.
CATCAGAGTCGGATTGCTGCCGGGGTCTTGTGTTTTGCAAACTCTCCTCTGTCTAATTGTTAATTGCAGCCATGTCCTCCCACGGCTTTGAGAGAGTGAGCAGAAGAATAATTCTTGTTGTGTATCTGTGTGCATTCCTGTCACGATTCTTGTGAGAACTGAGGGACGCTACCACCACCCCCCCATTACCACTAAACACCACTGTCTCCTCTTTAATTAGACATTCATACAGAAGAGATCTACGCTGCTCTGACGCTTTTATTGGGACAGATGGAGCTTTTTCTTCCCCTGAGGTGCATATAGTATGTCTGTGAGTGTGTGTGTATGTCTACACTTGCATGTGCACGCACATTTACGCTCCAAGCTGGTCAAGCAACAAGGTGGACAGCTGCTCGCAAGTGGTTTTTGTTTGTATCTCCCCAGCTTCACTCATTCTCTCTTGCTGTGTTTGTTAATGTTTTGGGAGGTTTTTGTTGTTTATATTTTTCGCTGCAGAGTGAAATCCTCTTTGTCAGAGATTCCCAAACTTCTCAACCTGTGACCCACAAAATAACATCCTCATGTCTCAGGAGGTGGGTTAAGCATGTAATGTTGCTCACAGCAACAAAGCAATTACATGTTGTGATGAAGTAATTTTAATTGTTAAGGCTAACAGAAAACAGGGCGACAGTGGCACAGCAAGTAGTACACATGCCTCACAGCATGAATGTTGCTGGCTGTGCCTATCAGAGCCTTTCATAGTTTGCATATTCTGCCTGTGCATGTGTGGGTTCTCTCGACGTGCTCCATCTTTCTCCCACAGACCGAAAACATGGTCATTAGGTCACCTGATAACTCCAAACTACCTTTTGGCATGGTTGAGTGTGTGAATGGTTATTTGTCTTTCTATGTGGCTCTGCACACAGCTGGCGACAGGTTCAGTGTGTAGCCCACCTCTTGTCCAATGTCAGCTGGGAAAGGCTCAAGCAACCCCTGACCCCATAAGAGATAAGCCGTATAGATGGTAGTTGGATAGAAAGCAGTGTAACTGTGTGTAAAGAGTTTTTATACGTTAAAAGAGTTACAAACTTACAAGTTACAAATGGGGTGTTGGCGGGGGGGTGGATTGTGTGCTTGGTCATTAGTCAGGAGGTTTCAGGTTCAAGCCCAGCTTCAGGCGACACATAGTGATGTGACCTTGGGCAAGACACTTAACCCCAAGTTGCTCCCACCGCTGCATCTGTGGCGTGTAAATGGGCATGAAAGGGCATGAATGTAGTAGTTGATACTGATGGATAACTAACAGAAACTCTCAACCATCAGTGAGTGAATGTGAAAGCAAATGGGTTTGAATGGGTAAATATGACCTGCAGTGTAAAGTAGGGATGGGATGAAATATCGTTTGGCAATATATCGCGATACAGTACGTGACGAAATGCATCGAGTTTGAAAAAATGGATCCCAAAATAAAGACGTCACATCCAGTAATAGTGCATGTGACCAGGAGTGACGACAATAAACATTAGCACCAACTACCTTGTCTCCAAAAAGCCAAATGATGGAGTCGAATAAGGTCGAAATTGAGTACGCTCCGCCCGGATTCAAGTCATCTGTCTGGTAGAATTTCGGCTTTCTCATTAAAAAAGACCAAGACGGCGAAAACAAGCCTACCGCTCGTTAGCATACACTCTCTCTAACCTCTCTAGGGTTAGAGAGAGTATTATTGTTTGTGTTTGTGTTTGGCCTTGTGTTTTCCTGTGTGCAACTCAAACAAAAGCAAATAAGTTGTAATTACACAGTAATATTTTTTCTTTTTCCCTTTTTTGATATGGTATCGTGACGTATCGTATCGTGACTCGGGCATATCGAGGTGCAGCGTATCGTGAGTTGAAGTGTATCATCCCATCCCTAGTGTAAAGCAGCTTTGAGTAGTCAGATACTGGAAATGCAAAGCTCAGTTTGAATACCAGCTGGTTGTATTAACCATGTCAGTGTGCAGTTGAGTTCAGCTGTTTGTGTTATTTAGCAGTCTGATGGGTTATTAAGTTATTTTTTCCATGATTATAAGTGTGACTAATTTTTACTTCCAGAAAAGATGCAAATTTTACTTAAAAACTTTATTTTATAGCCAATGACAGTGCAAAAACACAAATTGAGATCATGACCATGATCACAAGTTTAAGAAAATCTTGTTCTTTTTTTATTAACCAAACCAGGCTTTCAACACAGAGGGAGCAATAAAACTTCCAACCAACCAACCAACCAACCAACCATCCGACCAACACTAGATTTCAAAAATTAGGCACTGGTTCAGCGGTCACAGCACTAAATTGTGTGAACATGTTTAATTATATCATCTGTATGCATTAATTTCTGTAATGATTAGATTTACTTTATAAAAAAAAGTACAGGAACTCCGACAGCACATGATGCACTGATTTACAAGATTCCTTGGGGAAAAAAAAAGAAAAAAAATTCTTTGATGTAAGAAGTTAACCGTGTGAAGATTAGTACAATCAAGTTTTACAACAACAGACCTTAAAATTATTGACCATGCAAATAAGGTAAATATTCAGTGTATCATAATCTGAACACACACAGTTATCGTCATCGTCTTTATTAAAACTGTGTAAAGTGCATCTGAATCAAAGTATCATATCAGGCTGCTGCTGCCACATTATCCTGTACAAGCATCCTCCTACCTAAGAAAGATGTCGCAACTTCATGCAGCACACTGCATCACATGTGGGGGTGTAAAACTAAGATCTCATTTTCAATGCATGAAAGTAAAGTGGCTGGAGTGTTCATTGGTTTTGTGCCACTTAGAAGCAGATTCAGCATTTATACAGAGCACTTCGTTTAGAAGGTGATCAGTAAGCAGATATCAGAGATCCAATCACTACACATCAGATCAATAAAACAGTCAGAAAGTGCTTGTTATTGCTCTTTTCTCTTGATAACTTTCTCACTGATTAACCTCAAGGTGTCAGCTGTTGTATTATTAGCATTAGGACTGGGAAATATAGGGAGTTTGTAATAATAATCAAGACATGGATGGGACTGTATTGTTTAAATTGATATTGTTTACCTTGCATAAAGGTGAATGTATGTGTCTCCTGAGTTTAAATCAGTTTAAAGTGACATTCTGGAAGAAGTGATTTGGACGGGAAAAAAATCCAGGTGATAAATAATCAATGAAAAGTTTGCACTAGTATAGCAGCTCACTGAGAGAGATGGTCTGTTTCAAATATTTATTGTCTAAATGGACAACTGCTTCATACATATTAGTTTTTGAAGACTATATTTTTGATTAGACAAAAAAAGATGATGATCTGTTTTAATATCACAGCAACAAAAAATTAAAGTTTTCCTTCTGCTTATGTTGCCGATATATTTGCTCTATGTGGACACTGCTATCTATCTTTCAGTCAAATGACTGAAGATCCTTCAGATTCTATATTTATCATTTCCACCATTTATTCATAAAGATTTTATCCTTTGGAGGCATGTCCCAATCACAGAATTTCTTAGTTTTGACATTCTTTGTGCAATATATGCACTTCAAGGAGTTTGTCTGACTTTTTTGATAACTTGATACAGAAAATGTAGCCCATTTCATTTGGTTAAATCATTTTATCAGTATTTACTTTAAAAAAAATCTAATTGTAACAATGCATGTTAAATTGTCTGGTAATTAAGGGGTCCTGGACAACAAGTGTGGTTAATTTAAGTTATTCTACTGCAGACAGCTCTGTCTGAATTGCATAAAATATTAACACGATACAAAGAAATTGTGCCAACATGTCAATTTAGAACACTTACAAAAATTGCAAGCTTTTGAGTTCATTAGAAAGTTCTTAATTTTTTATTTAAAAAAAGGCGTTTACAGTATTTGTTTCCACCAGTCATCAAAATTGTGCTGATTTGGTCATTCTAAAACAAACTGGAAAAGCACTCAGAGAGGGCAGACCTCCGCCAGCGCCACAGTCCTCACCCATATTGTGATTTTCACCATAAATATTAGTCCTACCTTTATTTCATCAAAAATATTTAGATTCCTTGACCATGAAAACATACCATTAGCAATTGGATTCTTAATGATATCTATTTTAGTTCAGTAGTTATTCACAAAAATCATATTTTTTACATGGCGGCCAGACACTGATGCGGATCAACACCAAAATCGAATCACTTCTTCCTTTTCCCATGCTGAACATTTCCTGAAGATTTCATCCAAATCCATGCATAACTTTTTGAATTATTTTGTTCACAGACGGACGGACAGCCAAAATCTTCCGAAAACATAACCTAATAATAGTAAAGACTGTTGCATATACATAGCTGACAATGTTTTTGCACATTTTAGACAGTGTAATTTCACACTTTTTTTTAAACATTTTATTTACTTCAACAGGATTCATCATATCTGTCTTAATCTGGAAATAATATAGCAGTCCTTGATACACAGTGTTGAATATATTTTTTCAAATGTCACAAATTTTCATTTAAACTCCTGAACACTGCATAATTTATTCAAATAAGTTGGAAATATCTGGAAAGGTTTGGGAACTACAAATATTGCCAACTAATATACCTTGACTCTCCTTTGGTTTTTATAGGACCAAAAATTGAATTTACTTTCTGTAAATTTTGAGAGCACAAAATAATCAAAAAATTGAATTTTGTGATCATTAATCAAGCACTTGTTTGGGATTTTTCTTATTCTATATACAGTGATGTTGCTATTGGTTTGCACAGTTTATTTGTCCTGAAAGGAATTGACAGCTGTTTATGATGACAGATAAACAAAACCAATGCCAACATGCCTCCTGTTTGGTGTTATTTGATTTGACTCTGTCATCCAGTGTTGGGTGTTTCAATGTTTTTGTTACTATCAGAAATTGACTGTCTATTTCCTGCACATTGTTTTGATTGCATGAATATGATGCAGTGTTTTGAAAAGTGGGTTGAACTGGTTATTAGGGCGGGTTTCCCCCGACCTTAAACTTTGACAAAGAATTTGTGCATTTTAGACAGGGGATGCACATTATCATCTGTACAGTATGACATAGAGAGAGAGATAATAGCTTAACCAGCTTACATTTAAATAAAGTCAGTGTCTTTTTTTGGAGAATGAAATGTTTTTTTTTTTTTAATCTTTTTAACATAAACAGAATGTCACAATGAGCAGAACAGGTCCTTGTATTAAAGGTTCTAATTCTGATATTTGGACCAACAGAAAAAAGTTGGAGATATATATGTTGGCTTGTTAGAATTGACTTTTGGTTCATATTGCCCACTTCTAATGGGCTTAACAGTGAACAATGCACTTTGGACTGAACTTTAGAAGAAAAAGGTCTGTTTCCTTCACATGTCCACGAAACTAATTTACAATTCAAAAAACTGCAAATCAATATCCGTTTGGAGAACTTCACTGAAAGCTACAATTACACTGTTAGCAGCAGCTGGACTCTAATAGATCCACTGTTTTTACTCAAAGTCAGCCTTATATTTATCAAGAATTCCTTTAAAGTAAATAATGGCCCATAGACGCTGCCCATCATTCAATTTTCCCCCTCAACACAGTCCAGTTTATGTCCTGTTTGAGTCCTTTTCAGGAAAGGCATGCTGCTGGCTTTAAGAGGGGGATTGTGTTGCCAGTTCTGGGCCATAAATCCAACAAACAGAGCAGGTATGCTTGTAAGTGAAGCTGTTTGTCTTTTCATTTGTGTATATTAGGATATAATCTCTGTTCCTGTGCCCGTACTGATCTTTAAATACAGTGTTGACTTACTTTTTATAGCTGTGGTTTGCCTGCCCAACCGATCATGAATATCAGCATGTGTATGCGTGTGCCTCCCGGACCCCCCTCCCTTCATGCTGCAGCCACATTTGATCTACATGTTAAGGCCCACATTTACGCGTTATTTATTCCTGCTTTTTGCCTCCGAGGGTTGAGGTGTTGATTCCTCTTCTCCCTGGTGGATTCTCCTTCGTTACAGACACACTCGAACAGACCTGGTCTCTCCTCAGTCTTCTCCTCCGGGTGGGGGTGGGAGGGTTATGCAGTGTCATGCAGGTTAGGTCTCTTGCTCTCTCTCTTCTCTCTCTGGGGGGTCTGCCTGGAGGCAAACCAGAGAGGAAAGAAAAGGTGAAGGGAGTGCTTAAAAATAACAGAAAAGGAGAGACACTTGGTGTGGGGTGAGGCAATTTATCAAGTTCCTGAGATTCACCAATGTATTTTTAAAAAAAGAATCAGTATATGGTAAGACATTCCTGTCTTAAATGAAGTAGTTGCAATGTTCTTCAGTGTAAGAGAGCAAAACACTAATACAGTATGCTTATGGGCCACAAAAATATTTGTCTGAAATGTTAAGGATGCTATGGGGAGTTTCTAAGTAATTACAAAAAAGTCTCACTTTTAGATATATGCCTGATCAAAATACACACTTTGAGATGAGTTTTGTAGCATCAAAATAGGTTATCTATAAATGCTATTCCTTAGCTTCGCGGTCGGGTCGGACAGGGCTGGACTGGCCTGGATACTCAACTTCAGGAACAAGACAATTAAAACAAGAGAAAATGTATATTATTCAGGGGTGCTGGTTTGGTAGAGTGGTTAGCAACCAGGCCCCCCTTGTACATGCCTCTGCCAGTCCAGGTTCGAATCCCGCCTGTGACCAGTTGGCAGTGTTTTCCCCTACTCTCTCGCCCTCTTTCACAACCCTGTCCACTGTCTCTCTTCGATCAACAAAGGCACAAAATGCACAAAAAGTACATTTAAAAAAAAAAAAAAGTTTATTATTCAGACACGTCTTAGAGCACCAGGCTGTAAGTAGCTGGATACAAAACTACAAGACTAAGTTTTCCAAAAATTGCTTGTTGTCACAAATCAAAAACTACCGCTACATAACTAGAAAGAGATACATTGCCTTGTCGCTTTGCATCCTGTAAGTTGTTGAAAAAAGAAGTTGTAAAGCAATGCAGAGTTCTGAGGAAGGCCTGAGCTGCATTTATTAGCATCACAACAAATGCACAGTCGCCGCGCGTGCTCATGGGTAGCAGAGTCTTTATGTCGTCGGAAATAGATTCTCCTCATAGCACCTTTGAGTCAAAATGAGGAGTTGTGCTCTATTTTTCATATTTGGTTTTAGGATAAATCATATTTATAAGACAAAGACTGTCAGAATGTCTCTGTTTTTAACCCTTTAAAGCATTTTGAATTTCTGTGTTGTGCTCTTTAAAAAAAGTGCCTTGCCTTGTTGGTAAAAACAAAATAATTCTGACATTGGTTAGATTACTTGGTACATAAATGTCCTTCACGCTGTTTTCGTTGCTCTTTTTTCCAAACGGTGCCTTAAATCTTGTGCAGTTAAGACTTTCTTCCTCTCTTTTGATTAAAGCAGTGCATGAATCTTTAAAGCTCTGAAAAACACCAAATAATATGTTCTTTTAAATGATCAAAAATTTCACAAAACTCAAACACATGGCCTCATTATTCAAAAACCCTTTCAACATTCAACATTTTCTTATGTTAGGGTTTCAATAACATTTTCTTTGCTGAAACACCATCTGTTTTGAGCTGATATAATCTTCCTCACTGTGTTGTATTAAAAAGTCCAGAAGCTAAATAATCTTCACCAAGGCCGCCCACAGAGGGGTAAAAAAGGGTAAAGCTTTCCGTGGCCCCTATTAAAGGAGGGGGCCACATTGGTTAAACAAAGAATGGCCCATCCTGAATTCAAGCAATAACTACTTTTTTAAAAACCTAAAAAGTTTTACTGCTTATCAAGCCAACAAATATCTACATTTTGATTGCTTTTTTAAGAAACGGTCTCCTCTTTTTCATCAGAAATTCTTAATTATTACCAGGGGGACGTTTGGTTGTTTCAGTTACTCCTTTATATTGTATAACAGTGTAGCAAAATCTGAATTAGTTTGAGTAAAATAGACAAAAAGAAAAAAGTTATTATTATGAACATGAGGTGTTTATAAAACAATACAATCCTGAAGTAAACTCGAGTTAAGTTAACTAAAACACAATAAATGATACATTGTAAGCATTTATTTTTGGAGTATTAAAGTTGTTGAATGCCTGAGGGAATCAGAATCAGACAATCCATATATACCAGAGGACCAGCAGCCAACCAAACCATGTACACATTAATTAGAATAAATAGAAATATAAGTATATTGACAAAGGTGCTCACTGGGACTGGCACCCTCATGCCCCCCCTTAGGTAATAAAAAAACTCACAAAACTTGAAAATATGCAAGGAAAAACTTTTGGGTAAGCAACGATCATTTGCCCAGATGTTCAAAAAATGATCCTATTTATTGAGCTTTTCAGAGGCCCAGCCTTGGCTTTTTCCAGTCCAGATCTTCAGTCATATATTTTAACAAAAGAGAAAATGAGTTTCTGATAAACTGCAGCAATAACATGGCAAAATTTGGAAAAGTGTCAGTCAATCATTAAAATTAAACTATAGAAGGAAACTACTGCAGGAGTGTGTATATTTATGAACAAATATACTAAATGGTGTTCCACAGGGTTCAGTTCTTGTTCCTTTGCTGCTCTAACTATAAGTAATTACCTTATAACTCAAACTACTCAAGTGCTTTTACAACAATTTTTAAAGAAATCATCAATAGTGTTTCGAATTCTTGTAAGACGTGGTATTTCACAAGGTTCAATGCTTGATCCTCTGCTTCTTTCATTGCAGTTTAATGGTTTACCTTTCATTTGTCATAATGTTGATGCCCTTCACCCAAACCAAAATGAAAATCCCAAACAAAAACAATCAGAGCATTATAGAAGCTGCACAGATACATTGACAATACTTTAAGATCAACTAGTCATTAAAACAACACAGAGTGCACTTAATTCAAACTCTCACAAAAAAACTACCGAGCCTAAAATCTGAAAAGCATAAGGACTTATAGCACACTCACATGCTGATGTATCCTAGGGCAAGACACTTAACCTCAAGTTGCTCCCACTGTTGCATCAATGTTGTGTAAATGGGCATGGAAGCACAAGGATATGTGAGCAAACCTCAAAAGAGAGATGGACAACTCTTTCTGAATTTTCAACCATAACTGATTAAGTGAAAGTGAATGAGTGTGAGTGAGTTGCTGTGACATGCATTATAGAAACACTTTGAGGAGTCAGAAAACTAGAAAACAGTTCAATACATAAGCTCAAGTCTGTTCATCATTTACATAAAAGAAATGGGGTTACATAGAGGTCCCTTTAAAATTAATCCCTTTCCTGCCATCTGCCATATTTTAACAAAAATACATAGACAGTATGGTAAAATGTTGGGATTAAAATAGTTTTTTCAAAGCACTTTCAAAACGTTAAGCAGTCTTAAAAAACTGACAACCTTGAAATAGTGTTTCATCGGGTTACTTACTGTGTATTCCTCTGCTTCTTCCATGATAAATGAATACTTACACCTATTTTTTCTCAAAGTATCAACATAAAGTACAGCAGTACCAAAAGTTCTGAAAATCTTTTTTTTTTTTTTTTTTTAAATGTGCTCTTCAGGTTCACACATTTGGTCCTCTGTTTGTTCCATTTAAATGAATATCTTGATTCCAGTATGATATATTTTTCACCAAAGAGCGCAACCTGGAAGGGAGTGAGGGCATCAACACTAAGGCAAAGGGTTAACAAAGACATGGTCCATCTTAAGTTTAAGGTTTGGTTATTTATTCAACTAACTCTCTTTTACTCATTAAGCAAAAACGCAAACGTGTTTTAAGATAAGATAGATTTATCTTTATTGTCAGTGTCACTTTTTTACAAAAGAACAACAAAACTGAAGAGGCACTCAATTCTGTAAGACAGCTAAAAAAGATAAAGAACCACAACACAGGAGGGTGATCCTTTATTGCACATAGAAGTATGAAGGAGCTCTATTTACAGCTCAGTGAGATTATTGCTGTTCAGTAAAAGCTGTTTCTTAAGTGGTTTGTCCTGGCTTTGTTTCTGTGGGTTCTAAAAATAATTGGAGCCAGGTTCAGGATTGCTAATACTTATATTATTAAATGACAAAGTGGGGCTCACGAGCAGGGCCTCTCAGGGGCCCAGCCTTTGCTGTGAGCGGCCCTGTCCACCAATCCTCCCCAGTTTTACTTACTTTTAAGATGTTGCGAAAATATTTGTGCAATCTGTCTTTTTTGACATGTTCTACTGAGACCATTCATTTCTGTACTTTTATCTCTATCAGTTATTAAATGACAGATATCTGATTATTTCGAAACACATGGTAGAAGTGTTGAGAAAATGCTGACAACCTTACTTGCTGTTTTTTTAAAGCTCACTTTTGGTGCTTTAGGACTCTGAACTCTGTGTCCTTGGTATCAAAGGTATAAAACCATCTGATTTGTATGGGACTCATATTAAAGTTTTATTTCTGGTGCTGTGACAGCCATCTTTTGTTTCTTGACAGAACAAACATAGAGATCACCATTTAGCCAGAATACAATAAGATGTTATTTCAGACCACGTCGCCCAGCCCTAATTTGAAGTAGATTGGTGTTGTGAATAGAATCAAGAGAATGAATTGAGGGATCTCAAGAATGAGAGTGAGTTCAGGCAGGGTTCTGGGGGGAGTGTGTGTCTCTCCGTGTGTGTAGGGGGGGTGTATTTGTGAGCAGGGTGGGAGGAGAGGAGGGGTAGGGGTGGAGTCGGGGGGCTCTGCTATTTGTAGATCCTTGTGATGGATGACTGGTGTGTGTGTGTGTGTGTGTGTGTGTGTGAGCGAGAAAGAGACTGGGCTTTTTTTTCCCTTTCTGCTCTTTCCCTGTTCCCTCTCTCTTCAGGCGAGCAGAGCAGAGCGGGACTGACTGTGAGGAGGACAGACGTGCGCACACCAGAGCTCTGCAACTCCACAAAGACAAGACAAGGAAGGAGGAGGAAGAGTTTGCAAAGGGAGAATAAGAGAAGAAAGCAGCTTTTTTGTATTTTTAACATCATCAAACTGTGGTGGATATTATACCTACATGAAAAGAAACCTAAAAGAAGAGAGAGGATTTGATTTCTCTGCAGCTTAAAGGAAAATCCACATTTGTCAGACTTTTTTTGTATTATATTTACAGTGAATTGATCATTATTGCAGGACTTGTGAGGTGTAGGAGGACTTCTGTTTTATTGCAGAGACAAAGAGGGAAGAAGTGATTTTCCTGGCTGCAGAGGAGGTGATCATGCCCGTTGCAGGAGACTCTCTTGGGGAAGGCATGGGCAGGCTGGCTGGGCAGCCGCTCTGGATGTGGGTGGTGATGCTCAGTGCCCTGCTCATGGGTAACACCAGCGCCTGCCCTGCCCTGTGTACCTGCAGCGGCACCACAGTGGACTGCCATGGACTGGGGCTCAAAACCATGCCAAGGAATATCCCCCGTAACACTGAGAGACTGTGAGTACCATCTGGGCTCTTACCTCTTATGTGTGGTTCAGAAACTCCCTCATAAGTGTCGTTCTCTTTTCTCTTCTGTCACTGTTTCTCTTCATTTCATTTCTGTATGCCCAAGCTGGAGTTTACTGTAAAGGTGCACATGACTTTGCTTAGCCTGTAAGAACAATAGGGTTGCCTGTAAAGCTGAGTATGTGTGTGTGTGTATATGTGTCAGTCAGTCACTCACTGGCATTCCAGTCAGGTATAAATAGGCATGAGGGACTGAAAAGAGCAGGAGCAGATGTGTGCCTCTCACATGTGTCCGTGATTTACTCATACCTGCTTGTTTATGCAAAATGCATTAATTTTATTAAAAATGAAAGGACTACAATTCCAGTTCACACTTTAACTCCACTTTTAAGTGTGTCACACATGCCAAGATTGGAAGTGAAGTTTGCCTCAAAGTTGAAGCAAAGCCACTCTGACTATCTCAGCTGTGGTGAGCACAGTCACAATGCTGACAAAAAATTATGTTTTTGTTGTTTTGTAGCAGAGATTCAAAAAACAAAACAAGTTATTACATTTTTTTCATAGAGAAATAATAAATGTATGCCAAAGTACCAGAATTACAAACGTTTATACAAGTCTGGTTAAGGACAAAAAGCAGGGGTGGGCAACTAGTGGCCCAGGAGCCTCATGTGGCAGTCTGTCCTGCTAAATGCAGTCCTTTCCAAAAACTAAGTTGAAGAAAAGATGGAGAAAATTGACTTAATGTGCCAAATGAAATCCATACTAAGAAACCAACATAAAGCCATGCACAAATTTCCATATGTGATTTAAAAACTTTTTCTTCATCCTATATGCAGCATTACAATATATTACAGTAACATTTAAATATAGAACAATAAGTGTTGGTAAATTCTACTTTCATGCCAAAATGTACTGGTAAATATGTGTGTCTCAAAAATGGTCAATTCAGTTTTAATTGCATTTCAAACAAATCCTTATTAGCTTCAGTTCTCTTCCATTAATATTTTTTATATCACAGCAAAAATGTAAATCTTTTTAGAAATCAGAAATTCAAGAAAACGTCCCATTTGATGTCTTAGAAGCGTAAATACAATGGCAGCATTTCAGTATGTTGGGGTTGTCAAAACTTCACTTTAAAAGCAAATGTTTTTCGTACTTTGTTCTCTGTATTTTAAAATAGTTCCATCAGTTATATCTCAAATCAACAAAATCATTCTTTTAATTTCATCTTTGGAATTGAGGTCATAAAAATCATGAACAGTTTTCTTTTTCTATCTGTTAGATTATCCTTCTTAAATTCTTCCTCCTTTGTTGGGCTGTTTCAGTGGCTGCTTAAAAAACAACATACATAAAATGACAACAACACCAAATTAAATGAGAATAAGAAAGGCTTGAATTGCTCTGAGAGCACAAACCAGCCAAGTAATTTCCATCACTGTCTGGAGAGTTATGGTCAGAAAAGTTGAAAACTGCCCTACCTTTCACTGTAACAAATCCTGTAAGACATCATAAATTATCCTATTATCCTATCCACAAGCTAACAAACAAACAAACAAACACAGAAACCATTAACCTCTGGCTTTTAAGAACTTTAAAGAAAGTGTTAATAACTGCATAACAGAGTATGTAAAAAAAAAAGTAAAGCTGTATTATCAAGTTTGACAGAATTGTAAAGAAAGGTGTTCCACAGGGTTCTGTGTTTGGTCTTCTGCTCGATTCAATTGTGAATGAAAACCTCTCAACCACTCTGTCGTATCAAACACATTTTATCGAGACAGAGAGAAGGACAGAGATGGCACCATTGAAATTCAGAAAGGGGGTGAAACTAGTAAGGAGCATCAGTTTCCCTCACTCCTCTCAAGTTCTACCCACAATCCAAATGTATTTGATTAATAAAAACGTAACTTTCTCCGACCCTTGAAAAGTATGACTGACTGAGGTGATCATGTGTTTCTTCACTTTTGACAACATCATCTGAATGGTGGTCCACATGGTTCAAACACATGGTACTCTGTTTTTTAACCACTTTAAATCAACCCTCAACACCATTATTTCATATTGTACATTTTCATCAGGCCAACTAGCCAAAAAGAGAGAGAATCCAATTCTGTATCCAGTAGCTGTTGCTAGCTACAGCTGTAATTTTTTTGAACCTCTAGATTAACCATTATTTCAGTGTTTGGCAAAATTGGAAAGTACATAAACTTAGTGACCTGCGTTCATAAGGAAGATCAGTGCAGACAAAAAAGTTTGCAAAACTTCAAAAAAGGTGTCAATATATCATCAATATAAGACAGAATAAAGCAGAAAGCAGCATGAAAATGTTGATGGTTTTTATAATTGGAGTTCCACAGAGTTGGTACCTGGTCCTCAGCTTTTCTTATCATGAATGAATTCCTTATGCATTTCCACCTATCAGTTTTTAACACTTTTGGTTGCTATTGACCAAAATTGAAGAAAAGAAATCCTGCACGCTGTTGAAGTTGTCCAAATGCACTTCACGCCTTAACCGCACCCTCCTATCAAACTTTTGGCAGCACTAACTGGCAAGTTCAATAATGTGCAGGAGTTCACCTGACATTTTTAAGAATTAAAGACAACCAGAAAGTCTCTGAGGGCACTTACCTCCTCCAGTGCAATTTTGACATTGTTAGCTGAGTTATTATGAAAAATAGGAAAATTACTTTATTGCTCAATGCTGACGAATTCTTTCAAAAATTCTTGGATTGCATCTTGATTAAATTTGCCACCAAAATCTGGTTTGTTTTGCCTTGTGCCATCACCAACATTATCTTAAAAATGTATCAAAATCCTTTTATAATTCTTTGCCAAAACTAAACCTACTTGGCAGAGGTAAAATACTACCTGATACTGGGTATTTAATACTTTCATTTCATAGCCTCTGTATTAAACATAAGATATCTTATTTTTCTCTAAAGTGACATGTTCTCTTTATACAACAGAATGGATGACAAACACAACTTCCCATCTCGATGAAACATTTGAAATGCATTGAAATAGATTATGCTTATTGACTGCATTATCTTGCAGTCATTATCCGACAGTAAACGATATTTCTAACAAATAATTAACCTTGCCAAACCTGTTTTTGTTCCTGGCCCACAAAGTTCATTTGAAAATACATCCATTTATCTTAAAAACCTACATCTTTTCCCAGCTTTAACATAGGTTCTGTTGTAGGAGCAAAAAAAGTAGCCCTCTTAAAACCAAAAGCCTCTCTTTATCTCCATTCCACTCCTTGTCCACCGTTTCTTTCACACTTCTCTGCTTCTCCAGGGCCAAAGACTCCCCTCTTCCCCCTCTTCTCATGCCCCTGAACGCTCACTCCACAAATTGTTAAATCATGTAGAAAATTAAGCAAATGTGCTACTTAAGTGAGTCTTGCGCAAGGATCACGTAGCTGTCTTGTAAAACAGGGGGGAGGCTGTGAGACGGAGAGGAGAGGTGAGGCAGACGCCGGCTCACAGAGTGGAGTTTTCTCTGTCTATTCTGACATTCCTCTGAAATATTCATCAGTAAATCAGAAGTGAGGAGTGCAAGGGGAAATAGATTGTTCTATTTCAGCTTTTAGAATATCAACCCTGAATAAAACATGCAGTGGGAACGGAGGAAAAGAAAGCCTGTGTCAGAGGCAGCGTTGGCATATTGGGAGCTGGCTGCATATTTTATGCTTTTCATATTTAATTTCTAAGAACTCTCTTCTTTTTCATGCCTGCATGGCGGTCCGCATGTTTCCGGGTTGCTCATACGCACATTCAACATTGAAGCCAAGGGGAAACATGGTCATTTTGAGGTTTCCTTTTACATGAATGACCATTCACACTGGAAATATACCCTGCCCCATCCACTCAAGAGCATTTCTGTGTTAAAAGTTGTTTGTGCATTCATAGGTCATGTACAGCATGGGAATTTATCGCTGCTACATCTCTGGCTATTTTAAAGCATCTCAAGCACTTTGCATTTGCAGCATGACGTGTGTTGAGGTCATGTGTAATTTATTCCTGGGTCGCTGCCTGTTTTTTAAGGTGTGCGTGTGTGCCTTGTGCATGCATTGTGCGTGTGTGTAGGTCATGTAAAAGATACCTGGTCTCAACAGAGAGGTACTACTCAACAATGGAGACTCTACTCTCCTGTATGCTGTTAAATAGGGTGATTCATCAAGGTGATTGTGCAAGTCAAAGCAGCCCACCCTGCCGCACATGAGGGTCCCATGTGCATTGGTAGATTTATGTGTTTGTATTTCCTAAATGTGTGTTTATGTGGGCGAAATTGTGCAAGCACTACCATGGTCAAAGATGAGTAATGGGGTAAAGTTGAGTTTTTTAAAGAGTTGTCCCAGAAGTCATGGTTGCCCTTGCTTTCTGAATGGTGTTTTGAAATCAGTTTCTCTTTATGGAAATGTGTTTAAATAAGGCTCTGTTTAAGTTCATTACAGTGCAAAAACCTATCATAGTATTTCACATCTACGCTTAAATAACAGTTCTCTCTGAGCACTCAAGCTTCCCCCCGCAGATTAAAACCATGTTAATTTGGTTCATTAGGTATGAGAGCGTGAATGGTTGTCCGTTCCTCTATGTTTGCCTGTGATCGGTTGGCGAGTAGTTCAGGGTGTTACCCTCCTCTTGCCCAAAGTCAGCTGGGATATGTTCCAGGCCCCCACAACCCTGGAAGGGATAAGTGGAATAGATAATGGATGGATGGATAGCGGTAAGTTACTTAATAATGGGTGTCTAGGACATATAACTTTAAATGATGTACCATACTGGTATCAGTATCTCTGATTTTTAAAATAAATTCTTCCCCTAAATGGCTTGATAGGCAAGAATCTCAAGTGGCCAAGTTGAATTCAGGGGAGTCTGATTGCCCTGGCAACCACTCTTTCAACCTCTGGCCAGGATGAGAATGCAGCAAAAAAGGAAGGTGCTGATGAGTGGTGATGATGGGACAAAAAAAAGCATAGCTAACAGCACAAAGCTGCTAAATTATGTGGGAGTATTTATGCTTGGAGGAGGTGCATATGCTGTCTTGAGTTTGAGTGGATAGTGGAACAAACTAATTTAATCTGTGCTGCTTTAAAATGCCTTTAGCCAGTGGTTGTGTGTGTGTGGGGGGACTTCCTTGAGGGGGCACTTCCTTGAGGTCCAGATGACATCAGGAGAGGCAGCTTGAGAGTATAGATCAGAATTTTTATGAATCTGTTGATTAACTCCTGCAACATGTTGGGATGTACAAAAGATTAAGAGAATGCGCTATGAAAGAGGTAATGTTTGGACAGAAACTTTGGAGGAGCAGTGAACAGAACATATATTGGTTTTGTTGACCCTTTGTAACTTTGAAATATTTATTTATCTTGAGGTGAAGGGTTCATATAGGCCACACATTACAAGTCAAATTGGTCAATATTCAGACTGCTTTTTAAATTTTTGCTCATAATGCTAATGGTAAAAGAAAATAAAAGTTCAATATTCCATGTGGCACTGTAATCTTCTAATCTTGATCAGTTTTCATGTTATTGGATAGCAGTAACTGTTATCTCATTTTAAACTTGATAAATTTCCCAGCCCTAGCCTGAAGTGCAAAATGTTTTAACAGTGAAAAGACCACCCTACTCTTTGTCACTCAGCTGTTTGTTTAAGAATGTGAAGATAATGTGTGTTATTGCACTTGTGTATACACAGGGATGCTTTTGGGGGGTAGTGTGTGAGTCAGAGCAGGAAGGGGGATGCTTCATGAGGGAAGTGTGTTTGTGGGGCGTGTGTGTGTGTGTGTGTGTGCGTACAGAGGGTGTTGAGACAGACAGCAGAATCCCATTTGCACTTGTCAGTGTGGGTTTGGATCAGGTCTGACCCCTGCACTCCTCAGACTGAAAACTGTAATGAGACTGTGAGCTCCTGGTATTAAAATGACACCCTGCCTCGTACGGGCCACTGGGTGCTCCCTCCCCCGCTGCTCCAGCTGTGCATCCTTCCTCTCTATCTGCATCTCTGTAGGGCTTTCCTTGTCTGTATTCATCCCTTGTGGCAAAATTGATGATAATCATATGATTTTAGACTAACCTGGGGGAACACAGGATCCTAAAAGAGTATAAAAGAACTATACCAAAGTTAATAGGGGAGCTCTCAGTGGACACATACTTACTTAAATCATATATTCTTTTACTAAACACAATACAAATACTGCCACTATTATGATTTTTTTTCTTTTAAAAAATAACATTACATCATATTGCCAGAATCATTAGGGATTCATATTATCTCCTTTTTTCTGCTGAGTTTATTTGCATCTATTCTGTGAATGAATTGATTTGTGGGAGGAGAGGAGCTCTGTGTAATTGTGTGTGTGCGTGTGTGTGTGTGTGGTTTAACGTAATTACAAAAGCAAGAGTATTTATGAATTGGACTCAGTGCCAGAAAATAGCCTGCACCATAAGATTTGGGAGCATGTTGGAGCTCTTCCAGAACATAGAAGGTAGAAGCTGCACACCATATGTGTGTATATATGTGTGTTTGTGCTTTTATGCATGCCTGGATAAATCTAATGTTGATGTGTGTTTGTTCATAAACTTGCCTTCATATGTGTGTGAGCATGCGTGCAGAGAATAAGAAATGTCAGATGAAACACACATGAGGTTTGGTGGTGGTTGAAGATGAGGGGCTCCCTTGCTCCCATAGCCATGTTTATGCATTTGGGGTTTGTGTGGGAGGTGTGTATGTGTGTGTGTGTGCATGTGCCAGGGAATGCCTGCAGTGTTTTTGGCACTAGCTCATAGCTGCTACAACTGACAGCTCACCGGCCACCTGATCCATAATTTACCCTGACAAGACTGAACACAGCCCGGCCACAAGCTGCCAACTCTGGCTTTTTGACTCACGTAGAAGGAACGAGATGAGAAGGGACGCAGGGCTGGTGTGTGGAGCGGAGCTGTGAGGGTCCAGAGTAGGGCTGGACATTATATCCAGTTTTAAAGATATATATTTCAGACAGGACTCAAGGTGAGATATTATCATTCTTAATTATATATCCTATATTGAATCAAAATAATGTTTCAAGTCTCATCAAGATTCATCTGTTCTTTTTCCCAAGTGCAATCTTCAATCAATATCTTTAGAGAAAAATAAGAAATATGTTAGGTTAAAGATTAATCAAAAGGTTCTTGACAATATCGCCCCTGTTTTAGTTGATTTTCCAAGTCTTTCCAGCATTACTGTGTAAATTAGAGGATGCTAGGTCTCTTTTGATTAAAATATGAAGGAGAATCAGTGGGTTTCTGGACTATGTATTGCCTTTTTTGCCTTTTGCCATTTTTGTGTTTTAAAAACACAAAATTATTCAATGTTGTGATGCAATTGCCAGTTTAGAATTAATTTGTGATGGAAAAAGCAGAGGACCTAGTCTTGCACCATGTGAACCACCAAATTCCAAAAAAAAAATCAATAATGTTTTACTTTTTGATTGTTTTGCTGACACATGTCTCTTTTCACATGTCACCAAGTCGTATTTCCATTATGTTTTCAGTTGAAACCGAGCTCCCCCTGCTTTGGTCATAATAAGATTGTGGCCTTATTATGTCATGTTACTGTACACATTACATGCATTACACATTAGACAGGGTGTTTACCATTTGGAAAAATGGCAAGCAGTTCAGGAAATGCAGTGCATCTGCACAATTTTGACAATATGCATCAAATGTTTTGTGCATAAACAAAAACAGAAAGCACTTAAGATGAGATGCAAATAACAGCTTTATTATTTGACTTTATTGGAAAAAGCAGGGGGGGGAGTATTGATGAACCCTGTGGAACACCATTTCTAAAATAGAATTTGAATTCTGCTTTCCCTCTACGTTATGCAATACAGACACAACAAAATATCTGTAATTTTGATGATTTTATCATGGCCACCAGGACAATCCTCTCTCTTTTTTTGAATGTAGAAAAAAGATCATTCAATCAATCCATTGTTTTGGCATGATATCAAACTGGATATCACTTGTTAAAAATTTCATTACTTCATGATGTATCAACTATTGGTTTTTATTTAGAGTAAAACATAATGGATACAAGTATTATATACTGCAATTTTTTATGTATTTTTCGGGCATTTTGTGCCTGTATTAATAGGAGAGAGAATGACGATGGATATACTTGTGAAAGGGGTCGAAAGAGAGTCTAAAGACACTCTGCAAACTGGTCACAGGCTGGATTTAAACCTGAAACCAGCAAAAGCGTGAACATGAGACGTGCCTGATTGCTAACCACTCTGCAAAACCAGCACCCCATTTGTACTGCCATTTAACCAGAAGTATTATGGTGTATTTTTTTTGTTGTTCACATTCTCCGGCTCTATCCCAGAGCAGGATGAAAAGTAACTGTAAGTTGAGGCTGGCACAGTGTCTGAGGCGGTTAAAACTAATGAAAGGATTACAGCTCTGAGGAGTGAAGAGACGTGTTACTCAGCCACAAAGCTCATAAATGAATAAACAAGATCATGTTATTTATTATAAAGGGTGAAATAGGTCGAGCCCCGAGGCAGGCTTGATTTCATGAAGGTCCGTTTTTCACAGACTAATATATCCGTCCTCATAACGGGTGATCCCGTGAGGAGTGATAATGCCTGGAATGAAGATCATTCACAGAATGTTTATGCTCAGTGGAGGATTGTGAAATTACAGGCCAGGGACCCTCTCAGTCCAATTTACTGCCAGCATCGACAGCTGTGCTCTTTTCCTCTGCTCTTAATACTGAGGTGGACGTTACAGCTTGCTCTTTGGAGTTTAGTGTTTTATTAGCAGTATTCTTAGATATGTTACAAAACCTGTAGTCCCTTCTGATACTGGCTATTATGTCTTAACCAGAACTTCTCTACTGCTGGGTAGCTGTGTCCCATGGGTTATATCTGTGTTAAGTACAAAACTGTGGGGTTAAAAGCCCTGCCGATAGATTTCTGTTTTTTATTTAATGTTGCAGAGTATGTAACCTCTGATAGGATAATCTCACAATCACGTTGAATAAAAAAATAAATGCACTTGAACTCTCTGAGTCTCTGACTGCTTTTAGCATCTCGGGTCAGCTGCTTGGTAGACGCCATTAGTATTATTTAAATGCATACACATTTGTGTGCCACCGATAGAGAAGTGGGGCTGTTCGGGGTTTTGCCTATAGGCACTCATCAGCATGTTATGGGGCTGGGGATCAAACCCCTGACCCTTCAATGTAGAGACAGTTAACTCTACTACCAAACTCTGCCCACTTGATAGGTCCTGTAGCAGTGCCACGATTGTTTTTTTTTATTAGTTAAGTTTAGGGAACAAGATTTCACTAAAAAGTAGTTGCACAATTGTCATTAAGACACTAGGAGTGTGGGCCTCCCTGTCTGTTGCAGCACCTAAGCAAGTTTATATCCTACCCTCGGTTGGATAAACTGTAGTCATAAACTTACTTTATTCTATATGTCATGTTAAGTTTCTGATCCTCTCTCTCAGTGGGGGATAGTAAAGGTAGAGTGTTTTGGCATGTTCAAGGAGCTTAATTTATCTGCAGTCCTCCTCATCTGGGGAAGTGAGCATGGAAGGAAATCTTATCATTTCATTTTTTATGTCGTTAACTATTTCAAATATATTGTGTTAAACTTTAATATTTCTTACCTATTTCATTCATTGTTGCATTTCTTTCCTCACTCTTTCTTTGTCCTATTCTTATACAAAATTGTGTGGATCAGATCAGTTCAGTAAAAAATGTATGAGCATGGCCAGTGCTGTCATAAATGTTAAACAAACAGTCCAGATGATATCCTGACCTGGAATGTTTCATACCATTGATCACCAACGGCTAAACTGACCTTGGATAAGCTCTATCTTTCACATGAAATTAACTCTAAAACTAAAGGAGTAGCTATAATGATTAAGAAAAAACACTCAGTTTAAAGTCATTGTCAAAATTTGTGATAATGGTGGACACTATGTGATTGTGGTGGTAAAGGTGTATGCCCCAAATCACGATTTTGAGATTTTTTTTAAAGAAGCTTATTTTCTAAATACCCAAATTAAACTCTCATTATTTACTAGTTGGGGGCAATGGCAACACAGTAATAGATCTAGTTTCGGGAAAAATCCGGTTCTAAAATAACAACTCAGTCTAAAATGGCTCGAACTTTAAAGGTGCCATATTTTGCTCTTTTTCTGCAGCTTAACATGGATCCTTGATGTCTTAATGAAAAGTTAGTAACATGCTTTGGTCCAAAAGCCAATGAATAAAGCAAAGCTGCATTCTTTCAACGTTCACATAGCTGCTCTGTTCACAACGGCCAGTTTTGAGGGCATTGCCTGCATATGCTAATGAGCTTGAGCAGCGTACATACGGCAATTCACAACAGAGCAGCATAACTAAAGCAAAGCAGGCACACTAGCCACACTCTGCTTATAGTTCTGGACACATACAAACCCCTAATTCATAGTACCACACACAGTGACAACAGTGAAGGTCTTTTTCCCCAAACACCACTGTCTAATGCACTACATGCTAACACCCATAAGTTAGCCTACCTTCCAAGCTAATGTTAGCACAAACAGAGAGGCCTGGGGTGGTCAGAGGACTGATTACACTGAACCACTTTTAAAATTCTCTTGACTATAATGTAAAAATATTCATACATTGAAGTATATCCTTCAGACTTTCAACTAGTTATTTGAACGTTGATAAACATGTGCAGTTACCTCTTGTTCACTTCACCCTGCTGTTAGCATCAGCTAGTATCAATGAGCAAAATAAACACTACTCAGCATTCAAATGCTCACATTTCCATCATCAGGTTTGACAACACATTGTTGGTACTGAGCCCAGATTCAGAAAGGGTCTAGTTGCAAGTCCTGTGAACTGACTGAAGTTGAAGAAGCAGTCGGACGTGAAGTGACTGACACACACGTACAGGTTTTAGCCGACTGTAGCTGCTCATTTCCTTCAAACATAATATAAATCCACTGGGCTCTTTGGTCCTCCTAGGCTGGTAGTCTGCATGTGAAGATATACTGTATGTGGCTGTTTACAGCCAACAACAGAGCAGTGTTCAGCTTAGACATGCTGAACACAGACCTTTCACTATGAATATAAACAACATGTCTGCTCTTCACATAGAAATCTTACTAGCAGGGGGAAGGGAGGTACTCAGGTAGACCAATCAAGTTAAGTATGCAAATCAAAAATATACTTTTATGTAGCAGTATATCCACAGACTCAACAGCTCACCGTATACCATGAGTTTGCATTCATGCAGCCTGCTATACAGGTATTGCCTACGAGCACATTTTGTGGTCAAAATGCCCAAAAATATGTTCAAAAGCCTTAAAAATGTTTTTGCATAATACGTACGTCCCCTTGACACAGTTTATGAGTCAGTATGGCCACATTGACCCCTGGCACATCCAACCATCCCACAGATGAGCTTTTTTTTGTCCCACATGTCCTTAAACCTCATTCTTGCATTTGGCTTGCAGTACCAACTTCCTCACACATATGTCTATGTATATACTCCTCAAAAAAAGTTTGCAAATGTTATTTTGAATTATTTTTTCACCCCATTTCTAATTCTATTCAGTATTGTATTTCAAATCACTGAAAAGCCTGGCCATTCACCTTTTCAACAAGGTACAGCTTTTTAAGTCTGTGCATAAATGAAATAAGCACTAACTAGCGTTGGGGCTATGACCCACCAAAAATGTTCCAAAATCCCCAGCAACTGGAAGATGATGTTTCAGTGCACAGAGTGGCAGCATTATCTGGTGCCATTTCCAAACTTATTAAAGAGGGGGGGTTTGACACAATTTTTGGGGTGCTACTCACATGTTTAGCTGTGTTGCTCATTTAATGGATGCACAATCCCTACTAGTTGAACCTCTTGTAAACGTGACGATGGGGGAAATGACCAATCAAAATAACATTTTACATTTTTTGAGGAGTATATATACAAACAAATCAGTGAGGAAGTTGTTACTGCAGGCCTAACTAGAGCTGTCAGTGGCACTGTTTTGGTTTTGTGTTTTAACTAATATGAAGTGAAGTCACCTTTCACAATGGACATGTGTGGTGGTGCCTGCCCGAGGAAGTGATAAGAGACCACTGAGCATTACAACCAGCTGCCTTCTGTCTGAACTCACTTCACACACACTGACCTTTTACTGCTACTTTATGGAAGTGTTTTAGATACACACACACCTCTGTGACCCCATCAATATGATATGTGTGTGTGTCGAAAAAAAGGCCTTCAAACACTAATGCATGTGCTTTTTGTACTAATGCTCGACATGCTCATGTGGGATGCGTGTGTGCATGTGCATGATTGCTTTGCACGCTTATCTAAGAGTGTCTGTATCTCAGCAGACCATGAAAATCAAATTTTGAAGATCCACGTAGATCACCTTTCATCTCTCAGAAGTCCATCTTTCCTTTTAACCCCCCTGGCCAGTCAGGGAGAAGCTGCAGTGAAGAGTGAAGGGGGTGGTTCATATTTAAGTGCGTGTGTGAGTGTGTGTGTGTGTGTGTTAAGATGCACATCAGTGAATACTCTCTTGGCGTTGTGATATGCCTTTATAATCCACATTTCACGCCAGCACAGAGGCGTTTGATGTGATGCAAGTTTCAGAGGAAATTATGGGCAGTGACCAGATGCAAGGGGCGCTTGTGATCCACATCTGTCCACAGATTTATTGCATCAGAACTGTTTCAAGCAGCTCTTAAGGCACAACATTCAGAAACAGAAAATAAAAACATGCATTTATCAGAAGTTTTTTAATTCATTTTTAAGCTGACACTGTCTAGGTCAATGAAGTTTACTGGTCTACATTTATTTTAGATGTACATTTTAGAAAACAATGTCATAAATGTAATCACTGATAACCAAAGATGGATTGTAATTGAAGTGAATTCTCATGCTATTCTAACAGTATTATTGTAATATCAGGCATTTTAACTTTTTAATTTACTCATTTAAAGCCCCATCAGACTTTTTGCTGCAGGTATTGATCATTGATCACCTTTTTTGTGAGATCCGACATCGCTGATGCAGATTGCAGTTACAGATGAAGTTTTGTGTTTACCTTTACAACTGAAGGGGTGTATCAAAAATGTTTACATAAAAAGGTATGCAGCTTTGTGTTCTAAGTCGATATAACCAGAGAAACTTCATATTCATGCCTTATTTTTAAGCTTATGGTCATAGAGCAAAGATGAGAAATTAAGATATCAGCCAGGCTCCATGGAAAAGAGACAGGCATACAAACATACAACTTTACATTCTTAGACTCTTATTATTTTCTTCCAGATTGACAGACATATTTAAGCCTGTATGCAGCATCAATCAAATTACTATCATTGTCAACACACATCTGTCATCCAAACGTCTTCTCAGCGCAATAACTGAAACATAATAGATGTTGCGGAGCAGATGTTGAGTCCACATGATACTCCCTCAGTCAGAGTACTGTGCTCATACTGCCTGAGTGCCTCCATGCAGGGCGCAGAGCCACATCAGAACCTCAGCATCTGTCACTTAAACAAACTACAGATACTCTGCAAACCATGAAGGACCCCCTCAGACCCTCACCCTCGTCTGTGTGTGTTCCCTTCTTTCTCACACACACGTTGGACCAGATGTTTAATTGACTTACTCGGGCCTGAGAGAGTGTCAGAAGTTATCTATGTTTGATCAGACAGTGCCTGTGTGCTACTGTCCTCCCTCTTCTTGTCCCTGGTTTCTTTTTCCCAGATCACACGCTGTCTTTCTTTCTTTCTGTTTTGCTTACAGCAGCAAGTGATAAAAACTTTGAAGTGGTGTCAAGGTTGTTGCTGCAGTGGGAGGGATGTCCTACACTGGAAAAAAGAGAAACTTTTGTTTTAGTCCCCTGGCTCTTACCTGAATATAATTATAGAATTACAGAAACTCTGCAGGTAGAACTAGTAGAGCTGCGAGAGCTCAAATCTCCACCAAGGCATTTCCAACATTGTGGGAGAGCTTTTGTCAATGGTATCTTGCTCTGTTAATAGATCATTTTTTTTAAAAGTCCTTGGTCCATATTTGGATCACACTCAATGTATATACCCTTCATCCTTGTGCTATGATCAACATTCCCTCAACAGTGTCATTAAAACCGGAGGAAAACTTTGTGAATTCTTCACGAAAATGTGAAAAACTGCACTATGCAATACTGTTAAGCAGTCCAGTATGTCAGATCCATCCAGATGTAGATCCCGACCAAATTTTAATCAAAACTTCTTTGTGCAATTACAAACATTCCCTAGGGGTGGGCGATATGGCAAAAATATATCACGATTTTTTAAAAATAAAATCAATCAATCAATCATTGATTGATTGATTGATTGATTGATTGATTGATTGATTGATGCTGTATCAGTTTGTCTTCAGTAGTCAAGTATTAGCTTTATATACTGTAGTGGGCCTTTATATACTGTAGTTTTTTTCATTACTTTTGGAACTTGCTGTGGCCAAATAAAAGAAGACAACAGGCAACAGTTGGCCCCAGGCCATAATTTGGACACCCTTGCTTAAAACCATATATTGGATGTTGTGACAATATCACTTTAATTGCTCATGTGAAAACATTTCAACGCAAGGTAACGTTTTGATTGAGCAGTGCAGAAATCTGACCTCTCAGCGTGGACAGAAGTGTTCCAGTTGAGTTAAAGAGAGTGTTATTTTGGTCATGGTGGTCTGCTTTCTCTCTCCTTCTCCCTCTGACTGTCTTTGAGTAGTTAGCAGACCTGGATGGTACTGCCTGGTTCTGCAGCCTTGTTGGACCATCTAGTATATAGGTCACTTTCTGCTCTCAGTCTCCCAGGCCCTGTCCCTCCCCTGACGTTTCCCAGACAGCCCGTCAGCTCTTCACAGCTCCTCGTCTCAACACTCCACCACCCTGCTCCACACCGTCGCTTTCAGGCAGCTAACAACGCCGTCAGAGCTTCTCGGTTGTCTCTCTGTCTCTCTCTCTCTCTTCTCCTGCGTGCTTCACGGCTGTCACGTCCATATGTTTCCGGGCCTGCAGGAAGGAAGATGCTTCACTCTTCCACAGCTTCTCAACATGTTCACTTCATTCATTAGACAGTGTTGCTTTGGTCTAATGGCATTATCAGTGTGCGATTGTGGTTAATGAGCATTCAGGCTTTTGTAGTTCAGGACCTCGGGCCTCACATTATTAGATTGTTACCACAGCGAGGAGTTTGTGGAGCGTGCTGTAACTGATCCTTAATCAGCTGGCTTCTGTCCTCCCCACCAGGATAAAGCTGTTCAGGACAAATGGTCCTGTGGTGCTCACAGCACTGAGACAGAATGACTGCACCACAGAGAAAAAGCACCTTAATGAGATGCTGATGTCAAATTTTAAACCAAAGACACCATAAGTACACTTTCTCACACCCTGAACTTTCTCTCAGTAGTTTGTTTTTGGTTGTGGATCAGGATATGACACCAAAAGAATCAGATGGAAATGACTGACTGGATGACATATTGGCCTTTTATCAGTGCTGTTTGACACCCAGATTGTATGAAGAGCAGAAAAGAGTTTAATTACCTGCATGAAAACTGTACAAGCATTGGCAGCAAAGTACAAACATAACTACCCTTTGTGCCCACCTAAGGTGAATTTTCCAGAAGGTAATTTGCTCCATTTGTGCATCATCTAATCTTGACTTCACATTTACATCCAACCATTGGAGCTGCAGGAAAAAATTCAAGCCCTTTTCACCGTGTCTTTTTGCAAATGTGCAGCAACAAAGCTTTGCCATCTTTCCACCTCAAGACATTCATCATGACGTTCCTGCTGTGTCCTCATGTCTTTCTCTGGTGGTACAAGTCGTCTCCCCCATTCCAACACCATAATGTTCTTAGTGGAGGCAAAGACATTGCAGGAGAGTCAATATTACAGCTTGAAACCAACTTTGACCATATCTAAGCAGTAAAGTCTAATTGAAAAAAGTTGTCTCTTAGCGTTTATACATGAAGAATATCCTGGAATTTGTGTAGTATGCGAGTGAGAGCAAAACATGTTCAATTTTTCTTAAAAACAAATTTAAGTATTGCATGGCTTTGGAGACTACCCTGTTCTGATTGGCTGCAGGTATTAAAAGCTACAAAAGCAGCCCGTGTTTACCATTTTTAATTATGGTGCAGTAAACACCAACAGGCAAAAAACTTGGTATCCAATATCACTAATTTTCAGGATATGGGAAAAGCACTGTATTTCTTAAATCACTACTAAACGTCAGAAATTGGCTCTGATTTGTTGAATTTAAACAAAACTTAAGCATTTTCTGCCTCCCTTCATAAACATTTCAATAGAAACTAGAATAGCAATCCAAGAGCGCAGACCACCCACCAGGCAGCTCAGTCCCATAAAAACTGTGATTTCCACCCAACATTATTGTCCTATATTTATTTTATACGCACATTGTGGAATGAAAAATATTAATCTGCAAGAAGTGTGAGTATTGTTGACATAAATATCATCCAACAGAGTGACCTAGTTAGTGGAGGATCTTGTAACTTGTTGACTGAATGGATTTGCTGGTGCTTGAACAGATGTTGGTGTTGTGCACGCTGCGTCACTTTCAGTGGATGATGTTGTCAGCCTGTTAGTCGGAGCAAAACCACAGCGCTTCCGTGCGTGGCGTGTTCACTCTATGGAATTTGAGAGTTAGGATTTCACACTCAAATACACACAGACTTCTGCTACGAGGGAATAATTCCGTATTGACAATGTCAGCAGAACAGTGCTGGGCTATCTCCATTGGCAGAACTTCCCCCTCTCTGTGTCTGTGAGTAGGACTGTGCATGCACAGTTTTCAGTGTTAATTGGTTGATCATCATTTCATGAGACAGCAGAATGAGCAGTGTGGAGAACTCCCCTGCTAGCATTGCAAGGAAAGCTGGGAAATGTGGTGACACAGGCTTGAAAAAAAGACGTCAGTTTGCAAATAAACTGCAATTCCCATAACACCATAAATTAAAGGGATTTACTGTCATAAACTTAAATTGTTTTTTTTTTTACATCGATCTGGATCAGATGAGCTCCAAAATGTAATGACTTCCTCCTTGGACCAACTCCACCTCTGGTAAAATTTTCATGTAAATCCATCCAGTAGTTTTTGCGTAATCTTGCCAACAGACAAACAAACAGACAGACCCTGGCAAAAACATAACCTCCTTGGTGGAGGTAATAAAGTGTAAAGCTAATGAAGTTTAAAAAATGTGCTATTTTCCATCTGTGAAACACTTCAGCCAAACAATTTGCCATGCTTGAAAGCCTTCAGCTCCTGCTTTATTTCAGCTTGTCTAGTCTACTTTATTCTCCACCCATGAATAAGTTCATTGCACTTGATTATGGCCGCAGCATAAAACCATTAAACCCAGGCTTGGAACCAATAGTGACCCACCTCACTGAGTCATGTCTGTCCACTGTGTTGGGACAAAGTTTTGGGGTCAAGACAGAAGAGGAATGTGTTGCTTCTCTAAGCCAAGAATCTCAAGTGTTACGGAAATAAACCCCTCAAAAGGTCTCCCCTTTTATGTTTTTGTTTAGGACACTCATAATTCTGACTTCTTAGCATGCATTAATTGTCCTATTGTGTCCAAATTCAATTAAATTCTGCTGTTCTTTTGTGTATGCCAATAATCTATGTGGACAGCTTTACTGGAAACAATACATTTGGTTTTGATTGTTATGTTTCCTGTTTTGGCCAGAGACCAAAAGCATTAACTGTTGACTCCACTGGCACTGTTTATCCCAGTAGGTGTACTTGTGTGCGCTCCCTGATGCCTTAACTTAGTATGGTTTTTATGCATGTATGCCAAAACAAAGCACATATGGATGTTTGTATCTATACGCAAGCCTAAGAGAGTCAGAATATTTGCTTATCTTCCCTCCGGTCTTGAGGTTTATTTCTCGTAGCGTTCCTCAATTCAAACCAGGTCCCCCTTTAGCAGAGAGACCCTGGCAGCTGGCAGAAATAAACATAATGAGTTTTTCAGCATTGTAGCGGCGCTCTGAGCCCTTCTGAATTATAGAGATGTGGAGCGGCGGTGGAGCATAGCTGCCGCGTGTCCACCCGAGGGAAGGTACACCAGGAAGTACTCACAGGCATCAATCAGACAGGGATGGAAGATGAAGGAGGATTAGATAGTGATGTTGTAAATCCACTTGCACTCCAGGAAGTGTGTGTGCTGGAAATCCTTGCAGAGTTTCCAGAGGATGGGATGGATTTTATGGTGTGGCTGGAACCATCTGCTGTAAGAACTAAGAGCGACACCTAATAATTTTCAAATTCAACTGTACAAATAAAAGAAACTCACTCAAGTCAGAGCTACAAATACTCTCTTAAAGAGGTAAACACGCCCTCACTGCTGTGTCAAAAGACAATGCCTTGTTTGAAATATTAGTGGCTCATAATTAATAAACAGCTATTTGTCTTTGAGGCATTTATGCCACATTAATCAAGTTTTGTGTTGGACATCATGACAAAAAAATGTTCCTCTCTGTCCTCTACCACCCCTTTGGTTTTTTTATTATTAATGGAACTTAATGTAGTTTTGTAAGAGACTAACCACTGCAGGCCTGTAAACAATGGCTGCTTGTATAGAGACTAGCACACATGCTGCTTGCTGTAGTGGGAGTTTCTTCATTAAAAAAGGCAACAAACAACAAGTGTTCTTCCAAGGAAAAGATATTTTTGGGTTCTGTCCAAACAGATTTACGTTACAGGTTGGCTTGCATTATGACCTATGCTCCTTGGCACCAGTGTCCACCCAACTACATCATCTGATCAGCTAATGTCATTGACCGGACAATCATCCAGTTACCTGTGTGATATTTGTTTAAATGGCTCTTCCCCTCACCAAACACTTGATGCTATTACCATCAAGTGTTTGGTGAGGGGAAGAGTAGTTTTCTGTTCAGTAATTTTCAAGTCAGTTTTATTGATAAAAATATTACCAGTAACAGACTGCTAGACTTACAAAACGTATGTGGTACATTACTCATTAAAGATGCTATGAGGAGTTTCTAAGTAATTACAAAAAAGTCTCACTTTTAGATATATGCCTGATCGAAATACACACTTTAAGATGAGTTTTATAGCATCAAAATAGGTTATCTATAAATGCTATTCCTTACCTAAGTGGTCAGGTCGGACAGCTGGCTACAAAACTACGATAATAAGTTTTCCAAAAAATTACATGTTGTCACACTTCAAAAACTACCGCTACGTAGCTAGAAATAGATACAGTACCTCATTGCTTTGCATTCTGTAAGTTGTTGAAAAAAGGAGTTGTAAAGGAATGCAGAGTTCTGAGGAAGGTCTGAGCTGCATTTATTAGCATTACAACATACACACACTTTGGCTTGGGTCATGTCTTTGGTGCTTTCCAGTTGTAGTCAGAAGTAGGAATTTCTGGGTTCTGAGTAGGAAACTGCAACTGGAACGTCCCCCGAAGTCAGAATTTCCTACTGGGAACTCGGTGAAACCAAGCCAGCCCCGAGTTGACAATCCAAGATGGATGCCCCCAGTGTGAACAGTTATTTAGCTCCTGTAATAATCAATTTGTTGGCACTTCTGACTGGGGTGTGTTGCTCTAGATCAGCTGTATACATAGTAGTGTTAGACTGATATTTACAAAAATGCTGCCATAGTGATAATCACATTCTTCATACAACAACGCAGGGCGTGCTAACAACAGCTAACAATAGCCTGGTAGATCAGCATGTTTTTTTCCAACTTCAACTGGAACGCCGATATGTCGGAGATGATGTCACTCCCAGTTCCGAGGTTACTGGAACGCAGCATTACGACAGTCGCCGCACGTGCTCATGGGTAGCAGAGTCTTAATGTTGCCGGAAAGAGATTCTCCTCATAGCACCTTTAAACCAAAAAGGGACTTGAGCACTCAAACAGATTACTTTGGAACGCATTATGCTCGACACTGATTCTAAATGATACATGCTGTTATAATTACAAATCACTCACACATGATTAAAAAAAGTTAAAGTTTTTATTCCACAATTGAGGCCTCTCATATGCTCAAACTTTCCTCCAGTTACACATATTGTGCTTTGTCAAAATTATTAACAACTCGATTCAAAACACAGGCTGAAAAGTTTGACGGTATGAGCTGAACAGAAAGTTTATCTCAGGTCTTACTTTCATGCTCATTGCATCTGTGACAGGGACAGAAAGCTAAGTCTGCAAACTCCAGCTACTCAGACAGATATGTGAGAACCTAGTGAAAGCACCCATCTGTCTGTGTTAGCCAAAAAGGGTTTTAAGATTAATGAATGTTATTTCTCTCTAGCCCAGTATTAAATGATACACTGCCCAGTACTAGTTCACAGCCATGCTTTTCAAACCTCTGATTTCATGCCTTACTATTAGAGTAGGCCTTCGCATTGGTTTAAGAGTTAGTCATGGAAAGTAAAATGAAACTGTAACATCTCTGCTCCAGACATTATGCATACCTAAAGACCGCTTTCTTTGGTTTAAGACATAAATTTAACAGAAAATGTTTCTCAATGCAAAACTCACCACTGGAGAAAACTGGCCACATGTACACTCCTACTTGTGGTGTGGGTGTTCACATAAAAAATACCTCCTGGGCTAAAGTTGATGTGAATCCCAGGCTCCTCATATCAACTTGAGCAATACAGCATCTTTGCAGACGGGAGTAACTTGGCAATCTTCCCCGGAGACAGAATCCTCCCCCGGGGTCAGCAGACATCATCAGAAGGGTCAGACTCAAGGAGCTGTAGCTCCATATGAGAGCTTCATACCATAAAGTCAAGTATCTTAATTTCTCTTTTAATGCAGAGCACAGTGCTTGAGCACCCAATTCACCTGTGCTCTTTCCCGCTCAGGATAAGAGTATCTGCAGAAGGTCACGTCTGCATGCACGTATCATAGATCTTTGCAGCAGGGGAAGCATTATTACCCCGACTGTTTTCAAGAACCCAATTTTCGCCTGGGAAATTTCAAGCACTTCAAAACATTGCTTGGCTTCACTTGCAAAATGTCATTGGGAAAGGTCAGAATATGTCATAAACAGTGTGAATCCTGACTAGTTAAAGCATCATAGGCTGCTGGTGGCATTTCAGAGTAAATGTCAGCAGGGTTTGTGAGCAGGTGCACAGGCAATATGGTGTTAAGGATGGGCACTTTGAGAAGGATAATGCTGCATCGTCTGAGACACTTCAAGTAACAGTAAATTTAGATCAGACACCAAAACTTACAAAACACTTTGAGGAGATGTTGCGTAACTGCTTTTAACACACAGAAACTATGGCATGTCACTTCTTAATGGATGAAGGAAGACTTTGTTGCTGGAGGAGAAAAGTGCGGTTTTACTTGTTTATGTGTGAGTCATTCTCCCTCAGATTTCCACCCCTCACTTTAACCATCTCCGTTTCTATTTCCCCTCCTCTATTTTACTCCTTTTTCATGTCCTGTGGGTGTCATCAGCAGTGACCACCCTGAAGATAAGACATTGTGAATCCAAGAGTGTGTGCGTGGGTGTGTGTATATGCCTGTCTGCGTAAGCACCTGTAATGAGTACCGCATGTGTGTGCGCCAAGGCCCGGCCTAATGAAGCCCAGGCCATTATTTATTTCCCGTGGCCCTGTCGCTTGGCCTGTTGATGCACCTGTGTACACACACACACACACATCCACACACATCTGTCTATAATGACCACTCTCTTCCTTACTGCATAGCACTACAGTCCCTGGAGTGGTCATTAGACCCGAGAAGGAGAGAGTGACTGAGGGAGAGAGACCAGCGCTCACGGCTTGGATTTTGGAGCCAGTTTTTTGGGTTATTCTTTTGGGTGGGGGTTTTGGAGGGTCAGAGTAGGGTGGACCAGTATTGCTGTGAAACTGCAGTAGCACAGAGAGATGCGTGCTTTTGCTTCTTGCTTGCTCTCGATCTTTAGAATACAGAGGTGCATCTTTTATGGGCTCTGCAGCAAAAACACAATGCAAGTCAGAGCTGTCATGGCGCAATTTCGAACTGATACAAGCAGAAGGGGAACGATTCGTGTAAAATTCAGCTTCATCACCTGCTATCATTTAAAAAAGATGATTGTTTTAATGATGAACAAAAGAGGACGTTAAGGATGGAAAATAACAACTTTTAGATTTTTTAATAGGCTTTAAAAGAATGTTGATGACTTGAAAAAAACAAAATTACACACATGCCTGAATAGAAAATTTGATAAAAGCATGGGGTTAATTCAATACCTAGGTCATTTGAGAGAGTTGTTCCAATTCAAGTGGGTAAATGATGTCTTTTTGGGCCCAAATGTCTTCTTATCTGTAAAAGGTGGTCTCAGCTCACTTTTAATCTGCTCCTGGATTAGTTTGTTTGCAGTGAGGACACAACTGCCTCAGGCCATTATGACCTACCACGACTGTGAGTAGGTTGAGCCAAAGTTGAGTTGAGATGCACCAGCAGATGCATCAGCAGATCCTTTAATAATCCGAGACTGACATCACATGGATTCATCCAAACTTTTTCTCTTGTCACTCTACAGCTATACTGTACAAGATTAGGGTTGTGAAGGGGTGTTAAATTTCTGGAAACTTTCTGGACATCCAATTTCAACTTCCCTTCAGTAGTGTAGTCCATGGGCTCAAATGTCTTCAATAGTCTTGTGCTCTGGGCTCAAAAATATGGCTTCATTAGTCCGGGGGTCTAGAATCATCTTTGCATGTGATGGAGGAGTAAACGGTGCATGTAGGGAGTAGTGCAGTAAGCAGTGTGTTACAGTATGTGCATGTGATTGAGAAATTGAATGAATATTCTGAAGTATACTTGCATGCAAACTGGTTGTTTAGTCATGATTATGTCTAAATATATTTTACAAACTAAATTTAAAATCCCCGTTATATTTTTTCCTGTTTATTCCCAATAATTCCCATGAAACGGTTCCAACTTTGACAATTTCCTGAACATTGCATCCTTGTATGCACACTCTGATCCTAACTTTGGATCAACCTTCCAACTGACAGGGGAGGACAATTAAGTTAGGACGTAGTGCTTCCGTGTTCAATAGCAAGAGCATGAAGGTTTGGAGTGCTGTTGATCATGTCACTAACTGTCCGTAACCATAAATCCTCAATAAAATCAAAACAGGTGTGATTTAAAAATTTAACCCCCAAAGATTGAGAGGCATTCACTCTATATGTTGAACCAGGCTGTAAACCTGTATGCTTCAGCTGTCAAAAAAGTCAGTTCCTTTAACACAATCACGTAACTTCCAATTTTAATCCGACTTGTCTCAATTAGACACTTGAAGAACCACAGCTGGCTTCATTTTTCTGCCCTGAAGATTGCTGCTTGGTCTGTAAGGATGACTGTATGAAATTTCAGGAATATGAAAACCTTTCCTTCTCAACTAATTCCTTTCCTGCTCAAGCAGCGGTGGCCGTCTCTCAGCAGGAGAGGCTGCTCCTATTATATCCACAGCACTTAGCTTTCTGGCCTTGTGGCCTTCCCCAAATCCCCTCCGCTGGCTCCTGCTAATCCCCACCAATAGTGGAAGGACAGGGCAGCGGCAGACGGGGTGAGGAGGGGGATGGCCGTGGGTGTCGGTAGGGGAAGGCTGGAATAGAAAGACAAACAGGCAGCTCAGATGTAGCTTCCATTTAAATAGGGCTTCCAAATATCTCCCAGAGGAGTTAAACCTGAGCGTGAACTTCCCTTGAACACAGCCTTCCTGATTTTACCCATTAATAAACTCTGTCTTACATTCCACGTCTTGATTTGCATTTCATAAAACCTGCAGCAATTAAGGACATCCTCGGCATATATTACACCACAAGCTTTAGCAAACAGCTCAGGGTGCTCTGTGTGTGTGTGTGTGTGTGTGTGCAGACCATGTTAAGTGTATGTATGGTTGTGTGTGTTGCATAGCTCCAGTTTTGACTCGGGTATCAGTAGACTGAGATGCCTCCCTTCCTCCGTCTGCTCCCCCAGTCACCAGGCTGAACAGGTTCAGAGGGAGAATAAAGATGAATAATTAATACATGTTTGCGTGTCTGTCTTCTCAGGGAGCTGAATGGGAATAACCTCACACGCATCACCAAGAGTGACTTCGCTGGACTCAAGTACATCCGAGTTCTGTAAGTTTTCCACTTAATGTCTGTGTGTTAGTGTTTGTTGTTCATGTGGCAGGGCTCAGAAATATGAACAGTTTTTTTATGACATATTGGAACATGTTTTGGCAAGATATCAGACAACATAATCTTGTTACTGTGTTTCTTATATGATTTTGTAAAAAGATTGCCGGGTCTAAAGATTTGCTAAAATGTTCACATAAAAGAAAACACAAAAAGTGATGTTTTATTAATCAGGAAATAATCCATTCAAATTTTCTTTTATTTAGGGGTCTTTGTACAATGAAAAT
The DNA here is from genome assembly GCA_036419115.1 of Scarus forsteni. Classification (NCBI taxonomy): domain Eukaryota; kingdom Metazoa; phylum Chordata; class Actinopteri; order Labriformes; family Labridae; genus Scarus; species Scarus forsteni. Next base: position 18,799,125 of record JAZDUH010000327.1, read on the forward strand.
TAAATGATACTGATATCTTTTCCTCACCTTGAAGTGCAGATGGATCAGTTGGATTCTGTAATCCTGTTAGATCCATCTTGCCAAGCCCCCATCTACAATGTTTGCTAGGTAGCCCAAAACATCACATTCCAGTCAGCGACCTTAGAAATTGGAGCTACGAGTCAGGCGACTGTTTGCAGGGGCATTGGCATATATGGTACCAGCCTCAGTAGCAGTTTACCAGATCCAGTCCCCATTTCTTTATTTAATGGAAAACAAATTAACAAACTTCTCTGCAGAAAGGATAATTTTTGCTCCCCTTTTGACATGTTTTCCTGAGAGTTTTTTTATGAAGTGGTCCACAGTCTGTCTTTTACACCATGGCAGTGGCGCCCACCTGCTACATTATCTTAGTGGCCTGTAATGAAAATGATAGATGGACGGGTTGTCACATTCCCTGCAAGATATGTTCTTAAACGGCTTTGCCTGTTTCCAAACACTTTCTATGGGCTCTTTCATAGAGGGACTAGTGATATGCAAATGGTCTATCTGGTGGGTCAACTAAACATGTTGAATACCACAACAAGTTGTAGTAATACTTGCAGTACTGTAGACTGTTGCACTTTAACTATCCTCAGATAAAAACTAAAGTCTACCAAGATAATTTTCCTCACACCATAACACCAACAACACCAGCCTGAGTCAATGAGACATGGATCTATGCTTTCATATTGTTTATTTTAAATTCTGACCTTATTATCTGAGTGTTGGAGCAGAAATAAAGGCGTATGTGGTCCAATTTTTTTTCTGACAGAAGAGGCACCCTTTGTGGTCTTCCTCTACTTGAGTCCATTTGTGTCAAGATCTGTAGCGTCGTGCATTCAGAAATGTATACCTAAGTATACATCAACATTGACACTATTCAACTGAAGCACTGTGTAGAAGTTTTGTCTGTCATCTTTTATTTTTCAAATCAAAACATTGCCCAGTTTTATGTGTATTGTAGTTCATTTTTGTTACACTGGTTTAACAGGTTAAACTATATAATTTGAAAATTACTCAAATCAAATTATGCTTTTCTGTTTTTTTTTATAAATCTGATTTAAGTCGTGCAATATACAGTACAATTAGTGCCGTCAGGTGATTAAAAAAATTACAGGATTTGTAATTAATTAATGTAATTAATCACATTTTAATCTCATATCTGCTTAAAGAGGACATATCATGCTTGTTTCTCCTTTTCACTATGCCAGACTAGGATGCCTGTAAAGCACTTCTGCCCTCAGTACAAGTCTTTTAGTTCCTTCATTGTCCCACAATAGCGTTCTCAAAATCCTCATTTTAAGCCATTATCAAGCTCTCGTTGAAACACGAGGATGTCAGGATGACCTACAGTTACCTTGCAACGTCACAGCCCTTTGTGCTCTGATTGGTCAGCTCTATCGGGGGTAGAGCCAGCTTGTCCTTCTTCTTCTACTGTATTTTCCGGCAGGCTCAAAGCAGCGACCGCGTATTGAGTCCCCCTACAGGCCAGAGCTGGTAATGAGTGAGTGTGAGCTAGGGATCTATATACCCGTGCTGGTGGATGTGTTCCTCGGTGACGGTTTTGGGGCTAACGGACATCACAGAGGAGGAAGTGTTTTATCAGATTACTCCAATAAAAAGAAAGGTACCTCGTGTCATCACGACGATTTAAATCTCGCGGACATCTCGCAATGACCTATTTTCAGAGGCATCAAATCTCGTTCTAGGATATCAGAAAAAATACAATATCTCATTTTTTGAAAATTAAGGGGGTTTAAGGTCTTGTTTTCAAATTTATAATATTATATGTAAGTATTAAATCACGAATCAGCATGATATGTCTCCTTTAAAGTCCTCAAATAAAGAATTTGAATTCTAGGATATTACAAAATTGGAGTGGATGATTAATCAAATGAATACACTAAAAAGAGAAGATTGTAAATCCACATTTTTATTGGTGACTGAATAAAACCTAAGTCAGGGTATCTTGTCCAGATAATTCTAAGCTCAATCAGGCAACTCAAATTACACTTTAAGTGTGTTTCATAAATAAAATAAAAAAAGAAAAAGGTCGAGAACACCCAGTAAAACAATTAGGCCCGGTGCATTATTAAAGAATGCAGTACAAATATAGATAAATTAATTCAAAAATAAAATAAAGCAGAGTCTCAAATAGGCCATTCCTGTTGTCACCTCAGCTTTGTTTGGTTTGACTAGCGACGCATGTGTGAAGTGACGTGCCACTGCCATGTACGGGTCCTTCAACTGGACAGTATTGAAATGTTCATGTGCTATATTTAATCTTGCGATTAATTTTTTTAACGCATTAATTTGTGTTGTAACTAATTAATCTAATTAATACACTAAAGTGACAGCCCTAAGTACAAGCAATTTTGAAATTCAAACTAAATACCAGGATGACTGCACCCAGACACACCTGCATGTTTACATCTGGCTCTCACAGCTAGCATTTTTTCGGTAGTACATGTCAGTGAATAGAGTAGGGTAATTTCAGGGTATAAACTAGGCGGTGATATTAAGATAAATAATTTTGGTCCAGATCACCAAGCCTTTACATTGATGCTTACATCGGTCCATTTCTCCACGAATGCCATAGCTCTAGCTTACCCTACAGCCCACAGCTTGTACTGACTTGCTGCTGAAATTAGCATAAAGCTGCTGAAGTGGGGATGCTTCTGTGAAGAGTCCTACTCCAGAGTACATTAAACTCATGCAACAAGTGAAGTAATGGACTTCTCTTTCACTGTTTCCTGTCTGTTGTAGTAGCTCTCTTTGTCCCTCAGACACACTCACAGACTCACTTGGCCTCTGTACCCACACATAAACATGTAATGTGTACACAAAGCTCCAGGACCAAACCAGCTCTCAGCACTGTTAACACATGCAGGTGAAGTCATTGACTCCCTCTGTGTGCAGAAATTAGACAGCACTTGTGACTCTGGGTATTAAAGACTCTGTAAAAATGTCTATTTGTGTGCACATGCTTGTGAGACTAGTTGTTAAAACACTGCCAGAGGGGAAGCTGTGTAAACTTGAACATGTTTTAGGTGTAACAGGAGCTTCACATAATTCCTGCTTCCCAGAAATGTCTGACGGTTTTTAAGCTTTATCCCTGTCTTCACCTTCTTTTCTAAACTTTAGCTCACTTGATTCTGCTGCTCCTTGTGTCATCTATTTATCCTATGCATGTCAGCTGAGGTTATAACTGTAAACAAAATCAACAAAATAATGAATACAAAATTTGATTAATAGTTCAAGCACAGTGTTGGGTCGAGAAGGGGAGTTGAAGTTATTTATGTGGTAGTGTGATTAGTAGAAATTTTATTAGCAGGGGATGAACATGAGACCCAGATCCAGTTTTGCCTGTGAAACCAAAAACTGTTTTCAATTCATCTTGCAGTCAGAGAGAACATTTGCGCCATAATAAACAGAGGGAGTGAGCTATCAGTGTGAAAGCCACCTAAAATTTGAACTGAAAGTAACCTAGTATACATTAGAGCTTTGGATTTTCCCATTAAAGGGACTGTGAGGAGTTTCTAAGTAATAACAAAAAAGTCTCACTTTTAGATATATGCCTGATCGAAATACACACTTTAAGATGAGTTTTATAGCATCAAAATAGGTTATCTATAAATGCTATTCCTTAGCCTTCTGGTCGGGTCGGTTAGGGCTGAACTGGCCTGGATACTCAACTTCAGGAACAAGACAATTAAAACTAGAGGAAATTTATATTATTTTATTACTTATATTATATGTTAGAGCATGGGGCTGTAAGTAGTGATATATAGCCGGCTACAAAACAACGACACTAAGTTTTCCAAAATTTGCTTGTTGTCACACATCAAAAACTACCGCTACGTAACGAGAAAGAGAAACATTACCTCGTCGCTTTGCATCCTGTAAGTTGTTGAAAAAAGAAGTTGTAAAGCAATGCAGAGTTCTTTGCAAGGTCTGAGCTGCATTCATTAGCATCACAACAAACGCACGCTTTGGATAGCACACGTCTTGTGGTGCATTCCAATTGTAGTCAGAAGTAGGAATTTCTGGGTTCCAAGTGGGAAACTGCAACTGGAACGTCCCTCAAAGTCAGAATTTCCTCCTGGGAACTCAGTGAAATCTAGCCACCCCCGAGTTGACAAACGAAGATGGATGCCCCCAGTGTGAACAGTTCTTTAGCTCCTGTAATAATCCATTTATTTGCACTTCTGACTGGGGTGTGTCGCTCTAGATCAGCTGTTTACATCGTATTGTTAGACTTATATTTACAAAAATGCTGCCATAGTGATAATCACATTCTTCATGTGATATTTGTGAACAACAATGCAGGCATGCTAACAACAGCTAACAATAGCCTGGTAGATCGGCTTGTTTTTTTCCGACTTCAATTGGAACGCTGATAAGTCGGAGATGATGTCACTCCCAGTTCCGCGGTTACTGGAACGCAGCATTACGACAGTCGCCACACATGCTCATGGGTAGCAGAGTCTTTTACGTTGCCGGTAATAGATTCTCCTCACAGTCCCTTTAAAACTGAAAAAAATAAAGCCCTAAACTGTGCTGCATTCACAAGAAGAAATACGATTTTGCAGTTTTTCCAAATCAATTGGGAAATTATTTCAGAGTTCTAGAAGTTATTTTAATAGAAATGATGTTTTCTGGATTTTTAAATGTCTTTAAATGTTGTAATTTTGGAAAAATAGAAAAAAAACTCTTGTCAGTTTATCATGGAAACATTCTCCAGCAGAACAAAACAGGCTGTATTGTTTACGGTGCCTTCTTAAACATGATTTTTATTTTTAATGATTCTTATTTTTAATAAAGTAGAGGCTTTGTGTGTTTGACAATAAGTATCTGTATTAGTTTCAGCAATAATGAGTCTGATAATATCAGCACATCAGACATCAGCAAACTTCCAATACTGTGTAATACTGTTCTGGAGAATATGACACAGAGAAGAGGAAGATTTCACAGCCAAGAATCTCAGAATTCCAATATAATCATTTGGTCTATCAGAAATGAAGAGTATATTCTTATTTCTCATATGATTTGAATATGCCTCTTTTCACACTAGCATTCAAAATTATGTTAAACTACCATGAAGTGAAGTAAAAAACAAAAGGCTAAAAATGAAATAAAAATGAAAACTGCTGAAAAAACTCCAAACTATTAAGGCCCTGTTCTGCGCCTCCACGTGGAGGTTAAATACCTTCATGTCAGCAGCGTGTCAAAGGCAAGTAAGAAGGAAACAACTCCTTTCTAAAGGCACTGAAGTCAAAACTTCCCTTACTCTGCTCCTAAGCCTCTGGTTTCCTCACAGTCACCCCTCCACTGCTCTTAACATACACACATGCAAACACACAGCTCACTCTTTTAGTACGAACACATTACACATGATGCATGATTACCATGATGTAGGTACGTGGCCTGTGTGACCAGGAAATAGTCAGTCTCTGTGTACTGGGGGGTGACCTTAACAGCGTTTAGACTAACACAGCTCAACCTCTGATCCCAGTGACCCTGGGGCAACCCTCTGAAGGAGCCAAACAGGAACGGAGGTTTATCTTTACAGTCAGCTGCCATCCATCCTGTCAGGCTAGAATCAACACAGCTGATTTAGCTCCAGACGTCTGGCACTGGCAGCTGGGATGGTACAAATAAGCATTTAGTGTGTGCTTTATTCACTGTTGTTGGGTATCATTACTGTAAAAGAAACTTGTGACTTTACAAGATAACTATCATCAAAAAGTAATGTGTCAGTTACTGAGCGTCAAACTGAAAAGTGTCACATAAGAGACTTTTTGTGAATTGATGCATATTTCAATGAAAATGTCCAACTGCACAAAATGAACGAAACTTCTACTTTTAAATGTTTTATTCTGTAGCCTAACTTATTGACAGACCCAATCCTCTTTGAAGCTCTCAATGATGCCAACAATATGATAATGAACTGGGTGGAGGCATTAATTACACCCACCTATGAAATTTCCCTTGGGATGGTGCAAGAATGTCATACCTACCAACCACCTATCAACATGCCTACTTAATCACAGAACACGTGCTATTGAACTTACATTTCACATTGATTGTGTTGTTGTCCCTCCATCCCAAAAGTTGAATATATTGTTGATATTTCCACAAAGTTGCCTAATTTTTTTCCCCTGGCAACTTGCCCTTTAAACTTGTTGCATATGTGCATCAAACAACTGTAAACAACATATGGCTATTGAATAATGATGAGGCTATGCTTATGGGGATGAAACCAACAAGTTTAGAGACACACCCAGTGTTAAATATCTAAAGTTTGGTATTGGTGCACAACTGCTCTAAGTTTCCAATAAGTGGTGTCTTTAGTTCACCGCTTGCTGCTGATTGAAGAGCATGTGTTTTTTTCAACTTGAACATTTTTGTGATATTGTACAAAACACTAGCTGCATCTTTTCATAAATGAATTGAGGTTTGTGGAGATCACTGCATGTCATGTCATAGGTGTCTGAATAGCTCAAAAAAGGCAGAGAGGATGTCCAAGACAATGAACATCCTGGGCGCTCAAGCTACTCACAGATAAGAACGTTATAAAGTGGGACTTAAGGCTTTCCGACCACTTAATGTACCTGCAAGGACCTGTGACCTTGTCAGTCATGCCCTTATTTTTCCAAACCGGAAATCCTCAACAAAATCAGAATCAAAATGTACACTGTGTACAGTGAGGGCACTTAGATGTATTACTTTAGAACAAAGCTGTTCTTTGAGCCAGGCTGTAAGAGCAAAAGAAAGAGAAAATGTTATTTCTCGGCACTCACTTAACCTCTGGGGTAGTGCCTCGCATGGGCCTGCTTCATAGCTAATAAAACACTCACAGTAACAGATAGATTCTGCCTTCAATTGAAACAAGAATTGTTTGCGCAACTCATATAATAAAAAAAAAAACTCGCCACACAGAAGACTTGGACTCCATAACTTTTCTTGCTTTTAAGGCCTTAAAGTTATTGAACAGAACAAAATGCTGTGAAAAAATGCACAGTGTAATACTACCTTTAAACCCCAGCTGCCCAAATCTCTGTCAAACTAATGCCTGTGTTTCCAGTGCTCTTCTCCCAACATGCTTGGGTCTCTGCAGTGTCTTGTTTACATGTGCAGGGAGCAAAGCATTATCCTTAAAAGAGAGCTTACGTTGACAGAAGAACAGAGGTGTGACGTTAAAACTGGAGGTGCCAGATCTGTGCCTGTTGCACATTTGTTGCAGCTGACTGACCCATTTTTCAATTTTGATTCCACCATTGCCGGTTTAATTGGTGATATGAATTCAGACTTCGGACGCAGTGCTTTGTTTCTGTGCAGCTTTCTTTCTCTTTCCACATCCTTTCTGGAGCCCATGTTGTACTTGCTAGCGACAACCAGGACCCAAACTTTTTTTAATGACTCGCTCCTGGCCACAGCAAAGGTATGAAGGCCCACTCCCACAAGATTTCTGTTGGGTTCTTGCTCCTAATGCAGACCTCAACTCCAGGGTTCCTGCAGCAACCTTAAGTAGATACATGAGGAACAACAGCTTTGGCGCTTCCACATGGACCTCCATAATCAACCATGGAGGTTACAGCTTGGCTAGTATGCAGGTACCTCTGCAGCAGAGACAATCAGAAATGGAGCAAAGGAATCTGTTTTTTTTTTTTTTGTTTTGTTTTTGGTGACAGAAAGGAAAGGACCAGACAACATTTTTCAGTAACTATTTGTGTGTAGTGTACAGGAGTTTGTGTCCATATAATAAGAAACAAAACAAAAGTACCCAGTAGATATGTATCTCTATTTTGATGCCTAAATACAAAAAGTGATTTGTTCAATTATTACTTACTTACCAAGACACTTACCAGGACTCTGCTGTCTTGACCACCCTAGTGTGTGCCTGTGTGGGTTTGTAGAGGAACACATCATAAAAAAAGAAAATAGAAATCCAAATATTGAAAACTAAGTGCCCTTTGCCTGTCTCTACAAAAAGTTCTCTCAATTCAGAAGTACTCATCACAATTTTTCCAAACCCATCTAAATTCATGAGAAAGAGATCGGAGGTGAATTGCACTTTTCTCTGCATGTTTATGGAGTGTGAGTGGTGATTAGCATTTATATTCGATGGGGAAGGAAGCCCAGACTGCTGAGTTGCGGCTCTGCGCGGTGCGGCACAGCCTCATAGGAGACATGAGAGGTCGCCTTCAACACAGAACAGTTGTATTTGTAATGAAGGAAGGCTCTTGTTGCTTCTTAAGCTGCTGGACACTTTTCTCTCCCTCCTGGCCTTGTGTTATTGTAACACTTCCAAAACCATCCAAGACCCCTTTTTCTGAGCATTAGCTTTGGCAGTGTGGGTGAGGGAAAGATGTGTTCCTGTTTGTGTACTTGTGCTTCATGTTTATGTGTTTATTTAGGAGTGATTGACAGGCTTGATGTGCTGCCTCTAACTTTGATACTGTCCGACCCCATACACAGACATACTCTCAGAGGTTACTTTTCCTTGATTGGATCAATTATTAAAACATTAGAGCCCACCGCAGCTTCCCCTGTTGCTCTCGCAGACCCTCTCCTACCTTACATCAAGGTCTTCACAGGGCTGGGAAATATGGACCAAAATCACATACTTATCTTAGGTGAGGGGCAACACATGATGAAGCCAGTATCACAGTTTTCTAAAGAGAAAGAACAAATTGTAGCTACAATACCCAATTATCAACTACCAAAGCTTATAATCTAAGTCACAATGTAAAAAAGCTGAACAAAAACTCGGGCAACATTTCCCTTTCTCTAATGAGACGGTCAAATTTTCTATATACTTTACCAGGCCCACCACTGGTGTGGGCAGGGAAAATCTGGGAAGGGGGCTAACTTCTATAGAGCTCATATTATGTTTATACTACCTCTAGTATATGTAACATGTCTCCTATAGTGAATTACTTTTTTTGCACAGAACAAAAAGTATGTGGCATCTGGACTTCTCTCTTTTTCTCCTCTTTATTGCCCCATTAGCTGCCAGAAATAGCTCATGCCTTGACCCCTCTAGAATAGACCTACCAGTGTGATGGCATACCACTGCTTCATCAGCAGTTTAAGTTGTTCTGCAGTTTGCATGTCAGTCAGTGAAGGTTCGAGTGGGTTTCTCTGAATGCAGCAGAGAAATTTCAGGGTATCTCCTGGAGGAAAAACTGCAGTCTGCTTTTACACATGCTGCTCAACCAAATAATTTCAGGCATATTACCTCTGCCAACAAGGTCATGTTTTGTTTGCTCATCCTCCTGACTGTGAACACGAGTTCTTAGAAAGGTCTTTACTGAATTTGAAGACATTTTCACAAAAATGTTGGTCATGGCACAAGGACCAAGTTTTTAGATTTTCGTGGTAGTGGAAGTGGTTCGTCTTTCCCTTCTCTTTGGAAACCCTCAGATCTGAGGAAACAGAGGCTATGGCTACATTAAAAGCAAAGAAGATGGATTTTTTTGGACATGGGATCCTAAATAGATCTTCTTGAAGTGTTTTGATAACATTATGAGTTAGGGTATTCATTTCAAGTTGTCTTTCTTTTCCAGATGTCACCTGTTTCTATGATCAAGTTGTACTGAAAATTGACATGATTTAGAACAAAAAATGTATGCAATAATGGCTGTTTAGGCCATGTATTTTTGTTATTGTGGTATCAAACTGGTATGAAAACTAAAAAAGATATCTCCTTATTCTGATTAAGTGTTTTAAATTGATCATCATTTGGTTAATAAGAATGTTAATGCTGGTAGTTTTTAGCCAGAATCTTTATGTGAATCATGGGGCCTGGCATCTTATTTACAATCAGCATCAGAACTGTATCAACAAAAGGCAGTAGTTTCACTTAACATTTTTTATTTGAAAATACTTAAATACATCTCCAAGAAGTTGATGCATGTCCCAGCCCTAGTCTCCACCCAGCTGCTACACCCAGAGGACCACACCAGAGCCTGGACCCACACTCTGTGAGCCACCTTAGAAACTTTCCTGGCTGTTATTTCTGCTTCTTCTGCCAAGATTCCACAGCGTGCCCCCGGTCCACACCGCTGCCCTGTGTGTGAGAGAGAGCATGTGTATGTGTGTCAGAGGGAGAGGGGCAGAGGTGTTGAATATACTGCACCCAGCTTGAACATACATGGTGCAAGAAGTCCCGCCACCCAAACCCCAAAAGCCCCCTATACTTTGTTAAAGCTTGAGTGACCATCCGCAGACTCATAAAAATGTCAAAGCTGCACTGTGTCATGTCATTTCTAAGGCCCTCTGTCTTCCTCTCTGTTTCTGTAGGCAGCTGATGGAGAATCAGATCACTGTGATCGAGCGTGGAGCCTTTGACGACATGAAGGAGCTGGAGAGACTGTAAGTACCACCCAGGGGTGCCTGTAGAGAGGTTGACAGGAATAACACATTCCTTTTTAGACTTCAAATAAAAAAACGACGCCCTCCCAATGATCGGATCGAGCGCTCATAATGAGTCTAACAGAAGGAAGCGATTGTAAATGTTTTATTAAGTATGAGCCACTTCCCTGTCATTCCATTGTGGTCAGGTTGGTGCTAAGAGGGTATGGCATGGGCTGGGAGTATTTTTTTATTAGCTTAGCCTGACAGTAATGCCCTCAGTGGGATGTGTGGGCTTAAGAGGCCTCCCCCCACCGCAGACCCCTCAGCTCATCTGGACAGCACCAGGACTCCTCAACAGCTTGTAAAGCGGCTGGGAAAAACACACAGACAAACACAGTCGACCACACCTTAAAAACCAGCTCATTAGCAAATCAATAGCTCTAACCCACACCAAAACCTGCACAACAGATGACTTTATGGACACACGCCGTCATGCACCCACTGTGGTTAATTTATAAAAGGCTTTCTCCCCCCATTCTGAAACCCACATTAACAATTTACATTACCAAACCTCGAGGCCATACGCGGGTCCAAACATTGGCTAGACGTACACATGTGCCAGACCAATGTGGAAATTAGGCGGCTCGTTTCTCTCATGTTTGGAAGCCGCTAACCGAGCAGCAGGTACTTTTCAGTAAGGGTGAGGAGAGAGGCAGCAGACCATTAATACCAACTGTTCACGAAATCTCCACCTCAGCTGGCAAAGCACTCCTCTCAGTGAATACAGTGAGGGGCACAAGTCCCAAAATCTGTCTGAAGAAGCCACATCAGACCACATCAGACCAGGCTCACAGATTTGCTGCCTCACTAAGAACATTTAGCTGCACAGTTAAAGCAGACTATTTCAGAAATCAACCACCAGGTACAGGCTTGTGATCATGTTCCTCAGCCATCTTTCTGACAAAACCTTCCTGCAGATGATTCACAATAAAATTACCATTTTGAAATGAATGGTATTGTGCTGACTGAAACAGTAGGGGGGTCATATTTCGAAAAAGATGAAAATCGTGTTAAGTTGAAATAAAATAAATAAATTACACCTGTAAAACAAATGGGATTAGATAACAAAAAAGTTCTGTTACCCTCTGTAGCTTAGGTAGATAAAGGTCTCAGACACATTTGAGTAAACAACTCTATTTTTATAAATGTCATAGGATCTTTTTTCATGTATTTTATATTTAAGGACCCCTTGCAATTAGTCCAAGTACCCCTGGCTGGTAACACGGAGTTCAGTGACAGGTCATTTTTGTGTGGCTCCCGTTTGTTCTTGTAAATTTTGATCTTGTGATCCAGATGCTCTGGACTGCAGTGTGTTGCATGATCAGACCCAGTAAGCACAGGAGTGTACCATGGGGAGACCACAAGCCTATGTGGACAAAGAACCTAACAGCAAGTTTGTTTTATCAAATAAAAAGTCAGTCAGACCAACAAGTTAACATGCATTTTAAAAATTCAGGGGTTTCACTTACAAATGCTGCCTTAAAACAAAGTGGCCTGAAACTGGCACATGCCAATTTTCATATAAAGCATATAAGATTTAAAAACAAACCTGATGGTGAAATGTAGGCATCTGTAAGCAAACTCTGACTCTGATGTGTACATACCTTTTGAAGGCTGGGGTGAACAGTGAAACACACATGGAAGACTGAAACCAGATTGTGAACTAATTCCTTTGAAGCACTAAAATATCAAACTACTCCACAATCCACATCACCTATAACAATAAAACATACAGTTGTGTTAATGTCTGCATCAAGTATGTTCTGTTGAGAACCGTATTACTGAAATGTGTAAATATTCATCCAAAAACAAAATGCAATTCAAGCCATCCGTGCTTCAGATTCAACATATTATCGCTGCTGTGCCACAGCTGTCACTTTCACTCCCATGAGCCTGTGGTGGGTCATTCAGGAGAGGGGAGAGTTGTAGTTTCCAACAGATTAGCCACAGTTTGCTCCTTATTGACTTCGTTGTTGTATTTGCATAAAGCATTGTTAGACTTGAACTCGTTGCCAACCAACTTCCTCCCTTTGATCCAACAGACTCATTCTGTTCCTTTATTTTATTCAGCAACATCTATCTCTGATATATTAGCTCAAATCAAATGTGTTCATGTTCTGATAGCTAGAAGATGTAATTCACTTATTTAAATGGGATGTTTCTATTCATGGGAAAGTGAGCCGAGCACCAGGCACAGCATTGTGATTAAACTGTGCCGAGATAATTTACGGCGCTGTCTCTGACTAAAGTTTAATTCCCCTGAACTTTCTGTTGGATATTTATGTGACATTCAGTGCACACTGAAACACAATAGCCTGTGGCTAAGCCGATTCTACGGCAGCAAGCAGAATTATTCACAGCCTACATGAGGGCACACATGCACAGACACACAAACACAAAGTCACTAGCTGATCATATGCTTTCCCTGCTGCAGGCGGCTGAACCGTAATCAACTGCAGCAGCTTCCTGAGTTGTTGTTTCAGAAGAACCCTGGCCTGTCTCGACTGTAAGTAAATTCACTTTTTATTTCTACTGTGCTCACACATGCTTTTTCTTCTCTGTCTGTGCACGCACACTCTCTTTCTGTCTTCTCTTTTATATCTGAGCCAATAATGCTGCTGAGGAATCTTCTGTACCACAATAACACAATACAGAATATGGTTTCAGTATGTCTGCTAAATGTTAGCCTGGTTCTGGTTGGCTTTAAACACAGTAAAATAATAATAAGATCTCCCTTGGATAGTCTCAACACTGTCTTTTTTATTAAATGGGTAATCTACACTGTGCTTATTAGGTTAAGTGTGTGTGGAAGTTTTTTGCGATCTCCACAGTGTGCATTGTTAGTTGAATCCGGTTAAGACCAAATAATTTTGATGCAGCAACTGATGAGATTGTTTCAGGGGATTGCAGTTGTGATAACTCAGCCTTAAAGCTTGAATCAGGCCAGTTCTGCCTGCTTTTGCATTCGTAAAGTCACCAGCAGCTGGATTTCAAAGGTTAGTTAGGTCATGGGTCTCAAAAGCCAATTAGCACCTTACAGCATTATCATCAGAATCTTCTCAGTTAATGTTTGCTTTGCTAGTCAGAGGCTAACTGTATTCATCCAGATCCTTGGCTCCCAATGTGGGGTCCTGGCAAGACTGCTGAAGTCAAAGGTGGGGTGAGGGGCTCTGTCAGCTTGGAGGTTGTCAAAATTAGGGTAAACATATGTATAGTAATTAAAACTATAACTCACTTACTGTTAGCCCAGAACATGTGTGTTAGCCCATTCCATCTGGACTTTATCAATGAAAACAGTTACACCTGATGTTAATTTTAGAAATTTATCACTTTTTTGTAGGTTGAAGGGTGGCCAGACTCCACTTAGATTTAACTAGGGGGGGCTCCATTAATCAAAGTTCTGAACCCCAGCTCTAACTCATACTCCTTGGGTATTGTATCCCCTAAAAATGGCTCCAAATTCTGAAACCTTTAATTTGATAATTTTCCCTGCTTATCAATTTGTTTTTTCACTATGTCACTTAATGCCATCTTTTAAAAGATAGACAAGAAGCAGATGGGACTTTAGCTTACCAGTGCCATGCTCTAATGTTAACTGTGGCTACCTAGACATGTTCTCCAACTTGAGCTGGCTGTGTACTGAGAAAACACCTGGTTCCCTCTTTTGACACCATCAGGGAAACTTTTCAGTCTGAGTTCTCAAATTGGTTCTGCTGCTTAACATGATTTTTGCCTTGCTTGTAGCTGTTTACGATTGTGACAAAATACTGTGGTCATGGTGGACTGTGTTGTTTGGAATAAAATATAATTAATTAAATCAATGAGTTTGAAAAGATCATTATCAGCATACTCTTTTTTTAAAGTGTCTTGAGAAAACTTTTGAAGAGGCTAGGTCCTATGCAAAGAAAGATTGATTTATTTGGAGGGTGAAGATGGGTAATGGCTACATATATATGTATAAAAAACAAGACATGTGTTTTGCATAATGTGGGACCTGTCTCACTTGGATATTTCAGCTGAATTTAAGTGAATTTCACTTTGAGTGAATGCAGCCCTTTGCAATCTGCTGTAAGTTATAGCTCTTCTTGTCGTGAATCTTTGGTCTGGGCTCGACTTTAAAGGACAATTAGGCTTCAATGACACTTGTTGGATCACCATCAGGTCTCATTAACACCGTCTTATTGGGTTAACTCTGTGAAGTGTTCCCTCTGATCTCTACTGTGCTTACTGTCTGTAAGACAACTTGAACTGCCTGCGTGGAAATCTAAGTTCTTTGCACATAATTTGGTCCTCCTGCCAAGTCATCTGCAGTTTCTCTGTGCTGGTCGGCCTGTGAGAGAATCCAGTGGTGACAGGGAGTTGGTGTGACACTGGGACTTGAAATAAGAAACACTGAACCAGACTTTGAACCCTGTTCAAGGTGAAATGATGTCTGTGTTACTTAATGAGGTCTTTTTAATGTCAGTGGAGAAGTCTGCACAGACTACCACCAATGGAATTGTATACCTCGCTGTATGAATAAAAGGTGTCATCACGGTTTTTCACTGGGTTTCCACTTGTTAGGGCCAATCTCACACCCACACATCCTGACGCTCATGAGCCCCATACAGTGGGACAATCCCACAGTAATGCTAAACTTTTATTCCCATCTGCAACACGCTCAATGTTTTTTTACTCTCTTTGAGGTAATCAGAGTCCCTGTTGCTCGATGATCCTTTCAGCTTCCATTATTCCGAGTCAGATTACCTAGAGCATCTGGGAATAATGAAACAGTGGGACATGGAAAAATCATTTCCCTCCCTTCAATCCAAACTGTGGTGCTACTAACCCACCACCTCGACCTCAGAACTCCCATCTGTTTATCCTGCGTTTGATGTTCAACACCATCTTGAATCTATCTGTCACTTCCTGCAACTATCTCCTCATGTCACCTTTCATTACAGTAAAACCAACCTGTTGAGCTTCAGGGGAAGAGTCTCATCCTTTTGGGGGGCAAGGCCAACCCGTTTGTGGGTTACCAACACAGAGCAGTGCTGAGTTGTCTTGTTGAGCCGGAGCAGACACAGAGCAGACCGAGGCCCTCCCCGACCAGCGGATGGCCTTGAACAAGCGTGATTAGTCCATCTGGAGCAGCGGGGGCTCTGCCAACAGCCAGAGGATTGTGCTAACACAGCTTCCCCCCCTGTTTCATCCAATCTAACTTCACGCTCATTATTCTTAAGCCAGCGCTGGCTGTTCTGCTGCGTTCTGGGGAATGAGACTTTGTTTAACGTTGCTTAATCGATTCGCTATGTGCCTGTGTATACACTCATTTGTTCTTTATCCTTGGACGGATTAAAAAGAGACCATAATGGACCTTGAAGCTTTTCAGGTGTGGATGTGGTGTACATTTTTTAGAAGTTAAAACAAATGTACAAATGGGCACATTGTGATTGAAAATAATGCAGTCTTCATGGTGATTGTGTTTGATTGACAGTTGGTATTTCATGAAAGAAATCTAGCGCTGGATAAGGCCTAGGCAGGGGTTTTAATCATTTGGAGGCCTCAGGCAGAAAGCAATATCAGGCCCTTGTGCGTTTTGCAAGCATTTCTTCATAGCTACAGAACTACAAGAACCAAATATGACTTACAGATAGAGAAACACCAATTTCTAACAATACTCGATCAACATGTATTATTTTAGCCACAACATGACTTTGAAAGACCACACGTGCTGTGCATTGACATTGGTTTTGAGCATTAAGATACTAAGTTTACAGCACATGTGCCTTACGACGGCCTGCCTCACTGGTTACCTGGGCTACGTTTTCGTAGTGTGGTCTGGTTTGGTTCAGTATAATTAAGTATGGTTTGGAGCAGTTAAACTTGAGCTTGTTTGCGTTTCCACCGTACCTTCACTTGAAGACTGATATGTGAGCCCGAAAGACATGGTCACACCAGCTACATAATTGCATGACATCACTGCAGTGCAACATAGTGCAGCATTCCGAAGTAAAACACGATTGTAAACAAATAGCAACAATGGAAGACTTCCAGGACTGTGAGCTGCTCCACATCTCCTCAGTTTATTTGGAGATGGTGTGTCATGTATTTTTGTTTTAGCTGCTGTTGAATTGATGGTTTTTGTGACTAGTCAACAGACTGTAGTGATTTAGCTTTACCCCTAGGGTTGGTTTCGTAGGCCTCAGAGGTGTGCCAAAAAGGGGAATGGCACTGGTCAGTTCTTTGGGTACCTTTTCTCCTCATCTGACATTGGTAACATCTGCATACTGTACCGAACTGAACTGAATCGTATCAAGCTTTTCCTTAATTGGCATGAACAAGCTTTAGAGGCCTGTATAGCAAATAAAGATGTTTGGCACTCTCTTAAAAGAGGTGGGATCCCATCACTACTAGTTAAACCAGATGGACATGTATATGCTCCACATTTTGTTTATTGACTTTTACTTATATCTGTTGCTGGGTTGGTCTATAATGTGTGCACAATCTGATACCTATCAAGTCTACACTGGCAAGCCAGTTTTTATGTAGCATCCGAAACCACTATTACAGGCAGTCTGAGCTATCAGACATCAGATTGTTAGTATATACATTATAGGCTTGTTTACTTGGCCATGTTTTTATCCCAATTATGAGGGTTTTCCACTATGTGGTATCAGCTGTACTCAGCTTGACTTTATTTGTTTGGTTGTATATATATATTTGTATCGAGGTACAAAGTGGCTCAGCTTTTCGTCTTGCTTCCTATGTGATAAGGAAACACTGCTGATCTTTGAATGGTCATTGTATATTGACTAATCTTGGATACAAATAAATGAGACATACTTTGCTGTCTGCTCTATGATGTTGTAAAACTGAACATAGTACGTTTGTAGTTTGAAACCATCTTTGGAACATCTCACTGTGACAAAAGCTACTAATGGGGGAAGAGCTCTATTGCCTTTGTTTTTTCCTTCGTTGCTGTGAACATACCACAGTTATTTGCACCCTATGACAGCCCTGTCTTTCTTAAAGAGGTCCTCTCGTAGTCTCTATACTGTATAGTACATGAAGCAGGTAGTATCCAAACCACGTAGTGTCAAGCCAGTTGAGGAGACACCAGAAATAAAAAAGCACCATTAAGGACTACGACTTGGCATCCTGCAGTCACATGTCAACTGGGTGAAAGTTTTTACATCTACATTAAGTTAGAAATGAATAATGATATAAGCTCACTTCAGTGTTATGTTAGCTCCTTTGCCACAAAACATGACTTTTTTCCCTTTTTAATGTCATTTTACCACACAGTCATCAATTATCCATTATGAGTGTACATTTTTACAATTTGAATTTGACGTGATACCAGAGGTGTCCAAACTTTTTTCACTGATAGCCATACACAACAATGGGCAGATTACTTGGCTTCACCCCAATTTAAGTGTATTTACTTGAGCAAGACAAGTCTAATATAAAAACTACTGACTTTGAAGTTTTCCATTTGTGACATCACAAGACCAATGGCCTATTGCTGAGAAATTTGATGGAGACCATTTTTTTAATTTACAGACAGAGAGTTAAGTTTTTCTGCAATCATTTACTGAATATGACAGTGGGGCTTTTTGAAGTTGGGCTATTTTGGGGCCTTGGACTTTTGCAGGACCCATGATCTTTTGCAAGATTCTCATGCAGATATTGAAAACTCCTTTTTCCCCTCTGGCAGCTTTTATAATCTAAATATTTAGCCTACTTATTGAAACCAATTGATTAATACCTAACCCCACTTTTGCCTGTCTGAAGACCCCTTAGTGCACAAGGCCTGGGGAGATTGCAGCAGATATATAGCAGTCTCTGGGCTTAGCAGCCTGGGTTCAGGACAGGCAGTGTAAGACAAAGATTTTTCTTAATGTGTTTCTTGACTCCTGTGTCCAGGCCACACGGTGGGTTCTGGTTCCAGTCTGATGCGGTTGGGTTACAGCCACGTCTCACTCCTGCCAGCAGCTTTTAATGGACTTAAAAGGTTCTCAGCTCCCAGGGGGACAAGCGCTGCTGCTGTTTCATGCCTACGTTTGTGTGTCTGTGTCAGTCAGAGATGACATGAAGAGAGAGGCAGAGAGCCTGTGGTTGAGCATTTGTATTTGTGTGTGCTTTTACACTTGCTCTAAGTGCTCACCGGGCCTTGTTAGGGTCCATCTTTATGATCCCAACAAGAAGGGTTAATGTGAAAGCCCGCTGCCCTCAGGTGGAGCACTAACCCAGATGGTTTCTGTTCCCCTGTACGTAGGATTAATTGCCACTATTTCCTCTTTTCTGTGCATTTTTCACTCTTCCTCTCTATTTCTCCTTCCTCGCTTAGCCTGGAGTGAGGGTTTTGGGGGAAAGCTTGTATAACAAAGTGGCTATTTGTCTGTGGCTCCCCGCTGAGAGGACAAACAGAAAGACGAACGTTGGGTATAGAAAAGGAAGGCTAGCAGACCAGATCTCGGCTCTCATTAAAACTTTTTAAGGACAAGCTAGCTGGGTTAATAAAAGGCAGTCAGTTAAATGAGCAGAGGACGGTTGTTTGTGGAGTTTTAAACACTTGACCCCCATGCAGCTGCTAAGCTAATGGAGGAATGAGTTTAGCTACAAAGAGAAGATGGTAAATTCAAGCAAAATATAAAATATTGGCAATTTGATTTCTAGGTCATGATGGAAAACAATGAGACGCAATCTTTAAACTTTAATTAAGATGCTGTAATATTTATGAAAAAAACTTTTATAACTCTTTTGTCAAGGAGAGGCAGGGCTATGAGATCACTGTGTCTGAAAATGTGTGTAGAAACACAAGGGCAGTGTTTTGAGATTCATTGTCTCAGGGACCGGTTTTCAAACATGTGAATTTTCAGGCTCCAAAAATGCCACATCTGCATGGACAAAACGGCCATACGATAAAAAACTTTTGTGAATATGCCTAAAATGTTCTCCATGTTGATGGTAATAATTAGGGATGGCTTTTGATCAGTTTTATTGATACCAGTGCCATTAACCAGTCTTCTCAGACCTGATTCTGTAATAATTCTCTTATCGATTTCTGTGGACTTTCTGATGTTTAAAATCGGCCTACATAGATTTTCAGTGGCAAAAACAACAAACACATATTTATTGCCCTGCTGCATAAATAAATACCCTGCAAGTTGCTGGTGTTTCAATCAAAGAAACATCGTGCGGGAATTGTTTTTTGTAGAAAATTAAGCATCAAGTTTGACCAGTTCTGCTCCTTTAACACTGTCATTGATGTCTTTGTCATCATTTCTGCTGCCTCTGATAAGAGCATGACATCCTTGATATACGTACAAGGCATGCAGGACAAAATGGATTCCTCCTTAAGGGAGTTCTAATCGATTCTCAACTGGAATTGTTTTTTGATTCTCATCCCAAGCCATGATGCCACCAGTTATCAGTGGTAGTACCAAAGGAAGATCAAAAGTCATGCCAGATTAAAACAGGGAGTCCCTGTTTGAGGGATTCAACTAAATAATACTTGAGGAAAAAAGAACAAACTAATATGTTAAACTGACTAAAGCTTTGCAATAGTTCTGCCATTATTCTTCGATGTTACAACACAACACAATGTGTTTATTTTAAAACAGAGAGAGGACCATAAAGATTTTGACAATAGGCAAGTAAACGACCCTGCATCTGTACTTGCTCTTCAGGCTCTTAAACTTAGTTTGTTAAGCACAGTACTTTATGGAAAGTACTTGCTATTTCAAGTCCAACAAAGGATTTAATTTGTTGTATTTTGTTGTACAGCATGTTCTACTCTCTGTTATACTAGCATACCTCTTTATCTCCACCACCTCCGCTCCTCCATCACCCTCACCATGCCTGTGAGATAGCAGAGACACTGATGCATGAGGTGCAGCGCAGAGATAATTGGAACTGATTCAAGATGATTAGAGATAGTTAGAGTTAGTTAAAGCCGCCTGTGATGGATGGCGTGGATGAGAAGGCATGGAAACGACGGCGCCGAGGTGAGAGTTGCTTTGCAGAACACCGGCGAACAATAACAGTGAAAATAGAATTGCATTCATCACTGCTAACGACCTGTTGCCCCCCACCTCTGCACCCACTTCTCCTCATCCCACTTCCAATGCACTTTAGATCTGTAATCTACTCATCCACGTCTGTAATTAGTGTCTTTTCGCTGTGGGAGAGCAGGAGGAAGGAAGGAGGGAGGAGAATAAAGAAAGATAGGTGAGCGAAGTTGGAGGAGTGCAGAGCAGTCAGCCTGATAGGCTACCCTCAGGGGGGACAGCATCTGGTTCAGGCTCAGGGTTGGGGGGTTGAGGGAGGAGTAGGTGAAGGGGTATTTTGTGGTTTTTGATTACCATGTTGCTTGTTGCTGCTACAAACAAATGCCAGCAACTACACGGGCTCGTTTGAAGGGAGTGTTTCTTGTATTAATGGCTGAGTGTGACATGGTGGGGGTATGTGGACAGTTAGTAGAGCTCTTGTGTTCTCTTGTGTAACTTACTGGGGCTGAGTGGGAGTGGAAGATGTATTACTTGAATTAGGACTGGAGAAAATATTGAGTTTTTAGGTTTTTGAGATTCATTAATGTATTTTCACATGACATGAAGGGATAAAAAGGTATCACATACTTATATGAAACCTATTTTTTTCTTATATGTTCAATATTTAAAACATCAGCAGACCTAATGCTTATTTTAAGTATTGTTTATAGAAAGAAGTACATCCACAGGAAATGGTAAGGGAATTGACAAAGAACCAGACTGAAAGGTAGAATTGCTAATAGCTCTGGTGTCATAATGATCGTGTCAGTCATTAATCTTAACAGTATATTTGTTTCAATTGTATTTGTGTTGCGGCGAGCTGTGTGCTCACAGCATGTTTCCTCAAGTCAAAGTCCCCCACATAACTTATGTCTAAATCAGTTTGTTGACAACATTTGGAAAAGTGGAGAAATCCTTGCTCTTGACATCTCTGTCAATATTTGCACAATTCATGCAATGAGCATTTGTTTTTCTGCAATGTTTGATTAGCCAAGTAATAAATGGCCCAATATTAAGTGTTTTGGACTTCTTTTCGGTTGCATGGTATCCAACAAATCCTTAACAATAAATTTGTGTTATTTATTGTTTTTATCACCAGAATTCACAGGCAAATTCCCACATATGGTGTGGAACAGTTGAATAATATTACGTCTTTGAATTGCGAGCATATGTGTGAAATTTCAAACAACACTCTCACTCCCAGTGTTGTTTCGAGCTGTCACCTTCATGCCCTTTTGATGTTTTTCCTTTACAATGAAGTCCCGGGGGCAGACAAGGCTGACTTTTGGTGTTCTGTCCCTAAAGGTGGTATCACAGACATGATATTGTTGAAATGAAAGCATGCAGAGCCAGCAGGGGAGCACAGCGTTGTGTGTGTCTGCTTTTATGTGTATGTGATCTTCAACCTGTGCTGCACTCTTTTGTGCTGCCTTAAAGCCATGTCGCACTGTGAAATGACACAAATGTTAAGTCCTTGTGGAATTATTTTGAACATTGACGGGCGTAATGCTGGTGGAGATTTGGTGCAGTGCATCTATGTGAATGCACTGAGGAAAGGGCTGTTACTAATACCTGATACAATAAAAACAGGGTAACTAAGCCAAGGAGGTCATGTTTTTGCTGCCACTGTCCTTTTGTCTGTTTGTCTGTTTGTAAGATAGCTAAAGAAAAGTCAAGAATGATGATGATGATAACTGTAATTACATTTCCGGGGTTTTTACCAATGGAAGAAGTGGCTCCATTCAGGTTTCAATCCAAATCTGGATGCAGATTCAGACTCTAAAAATAAGAAAAATACAATAACAAAGATATATTTTGTTTGTATTACTAAGAGGAAAGAATGCAAGCAAACTCTTTCACACTGTCTAAAAAGTACCAATAAAGTTGTGTACATTTGGAAATATTTTAAACTATTTGGAAATAATGTACACTTTTTCAAAAAGACCTTATTTGTGGAATTTGAGCTATGCTTTTTCTCTCTTTGAATTTAACTAAATTTATGTTCTTCTGATTACACAACCAAGAA
Organism: Scarus forsteni; assembly: GCA_036419115.1. Classification (NCBI taxonomy): domain Eukaryota; kingdom Metazoa; phylum Chordata; class Actinopteri; order Labriformes; family Labridae; genus Scarus; species Scarus forsteni. The sequence goes on from JAZDUH010000327.1 coordinate 18,821,628, forward strand.
GCTTTATCCTGTTGAAATATAATTTCCAGGAGGATATAGATTTGAAAAGTCTCAACATATGCTGCAGTAGCCAATGTTTTTAGCAGTTATAAAAGGTGTGCAGGAGTTTTTCTGTTGCTCATGATCATATTAATGAAAAAAATGCCAAAAACTAAGTGTCTAGGACTTTGGTTTTGTGACATATGAGCCACATCTTCAAACAGACCTTGACATAATTTTATTTGTGTTAAAGTAATATTTTAGTCAATAATTCTTTTCTTATTATTACTTTCCTTGCAGAAACAAATACTGTGATTTTTATTGTGCACTATGAATAAGTTATGTAATATTATGTTATGAATTCTGGTCCACATCATGCCGCCCTAACTGCACCATGGGGAAGCAAAGTAAACCTTGGCAAAGAATTGAAGAGGGGGATGCGTTTCATCTTTCCTCAAGATCTTTCATTCTGTCTTAATGCTTGACGACGGGTCCACTGATACACACAAACATAGGAGCTGCACACACACACATAAGAGAAAAGAGGGGAAATGTAAATAACACTAATTAGACACAAACACACACAGGCTAACACTATAATTACATCTCTGTGCTAATGTGAGGATGGCAGGCATACGCGAGGGATTACGTTCTTCTTCTCTAACTTTGACTGCAGATAAAAGAGCGGCTTCGTCTACTTGCTGATGTAGCGCTGCCAGTATGGTGTTAGTGTTGGAGGGATGCTGTGTTTTCTGTTTGTTGATCGCTCGATGCTTAGGGAACGGTAGCTCAGGAATGAGAAGAAAGAATAATTCAGGGGAAGGAGATCAGAAATAAATAATATGCACTATCATTAAACCTATAAATCATCCTGCTGTCAAAGCGTTCCTGCTTTTTTTTTTTTTACTTTGTTCTGCCTCATTTACTGCAACTTGTAGAGTCCCATGAAGAAATTGAATGAACTCTTTTGACTTTTTGTGGCTGTTATTTTTCCTCTTTGTGGCTGTTTTTAATACTTCGCTGAGTGTGTGTGTGCGTGTGAGTCTGGCAGGCTGTAAATGGTCCAAGCTGGTCTTGTCGTTTCCTTCTCTTTGTCCCCATTTATGAATGACCCGCCTCGACGTGCAGGGTCTCGCTCTCTCTCAATCTCTCAGAGGATCGTTCGGGCCCCAGCTTGGCAGCAGTCCCCATGGCAACCCGGTCTTGATCAGGAGGTTTGTGCACCATCGGTGGCAGACATCCTGATTCCTTGACTGTGGTTTGTCTGACACTGAGTAAACACTGACAGCAAAGACTTCAATGAGAAAAGTGCAGGAAAGAGCTGGTGCACACAAATGATGACTTTTTAACTTATTTTGACTTTTGCTATTGTTGATTTTATTGCAGCCATGAGACAAATGTCGGATTAAGTATCTGACAGCATGCAGTTTTACCTTATTTTCCACCAAATGGGTCACTTTTGATTCATGTGTGAAATTAAGATGGGATTTGTGGTAAAGAACAACACCACAAGCACTGGAGCAGAAACAAAGAAATATCTCAATACCCATTGGAGGTCCAAAAGTTAACTCTAAACCAAGAATATTCCCTTATTACTGGCTCCAAGAAGGTCATTTTTGCCTGTGTTTGTTAGATATGTGTTTGTGAACAGGGTAACTCATAAAGTCCTGAATGGATTTTGTAGTCATTTTTTAGGAATGTAGTCATGGCACACTAAAGAAGTAACTACAGTGTGGTTGTGATCAGAATCTTGATGTGGATCTGGGATTTTTTTTTATTGTGCAAGATAAGGTAGTTTTCCACATCTTTGCTAATAACTCAATAAGTTCACAACAGATTCTCATGACATTTCTAGGGATTATGTTCACAAGAGAGAAGTGATAAGACTTTTGTGGTGATCCAAACTAGGGATGTAATGGTTACTGGTAAAATGGTAAACCGTGGTAAAATTTCCCACAGTAATCATTACCGCGTCCTATAAAAATTACCGTTTTACCATGTTTGATATCTACAATGATATCAAAGTTCAAATCTGTTGTTTTCTTTTCTTGTAATTACACCCTGTTCAAGCATTTTTAACATAATAATGGCAAATACTTGCTATAATTGTTTGCTTTTATTTCTATGAAAGACCTGGTAAAAAATGTACTCAAAGGGCATTTCTAGACGCATTTATTGACAAAAAAGAGAAAAAAGAACTGTTAAAATTATATTATTAAAGGGGTTAAATGATTTCAATTTTGTGTTAAAGTTCTTTTTGAACATTTTTAGCACACTGCAACAATACCGCGGTGATAATGATAACCGTGATAATTTGGTCACAATAACCATGATACAAAATTTTCATATCGTTACATCCGTAATCCAAACCTAGATGTGGAATCAGGAATGTTTAAGGGATTTCTAGACATTCTGAGATAGAGCAGTTCTTCACATTTTTGACAGTAACTCACCCGACAATACATTTGCAAATGTTTGTGCTCTTGGAGCCCTTCTAGTTTCTAAAATAATTAAATATTTAGTTTTATTTATTTACAAAAGGACATTTCTACCCTACTTTTAATCTGTTTATAACTTTCATTATCATTAACCAGGACAGTGGTTGCGAAAGTTGGGTTTGTGGGGGGTTATAGTGTTACAATCTCATCTACGTCTGAGAGAAAGTACAAGACAAGGAGAATCTAGACCAGAGAGAACAAGATTAGTAAGTGCAACAAACTAAGTCTTACTGAAAAACGGAGCTGCTATGTAGTGCTAGAGGTAGTGCCTACTTTTTTTTTTACAAAGTAACTGACAGAAAACCTTGTCAAGTTACCCAAATATCATCATCAACAAGTCCTCATGTCAGTGACATTGTCATCACATTAAGTATCAACATTCCCAGTGCTGAGCTTGTCACAAAGTGCTGAGTCTAAAGATACATAAAACCATCACTTTGGACTCATTTTTGAATCGGGTCCTAACTCGCAGGCTGTTTTATTAGTGCTGAGTCCAACTTTGGGTGCAAATATTCAAGTTTATTAAGATGTTTCTGTCAAAACCCAGTCTGAACCTAATATAAAAGAAACTCTGCTTGCATGGTATTCTGCTTATTTAAGTCAGTGTTAAAAATTTGTGTCACTTTACCTGACCATTATTTTCTACTTTACTGCAAGCAGAGAGAGACTTTTGATCAGAGCGTAAAGTAAATGACCTTGCAGCCAACCAAAAAAGTCCTGGCCGGTCTTAACTCGGTGCCCCTGCCCCTCTTCCTGCCCCCGTCCTTGTCAGCTGATAAAAGTGGCTTTTATGGCTTGTCGCTGTTTTCTTTATGAGTCGGACCGTGTGTGAGAGAGAAATGCAGACCAAACCATGTAAGAAGAGCGGAAGCCAAAAGGGGGTAATTTAAAAACCACTCCGCCATCTGAAATATTCACAACTGCCAGCACACGGGGAGCGACAGAGAGAGAGGGAGAGAGAGAAAGAGAGGGAACTAAGTCAAAGAAGAAAGAGGGAGACAGTCAGAGGTGCAAAAGGGAGGGACAGAGATGAGGCCAAAGCAGGAGAGAAGCAGAGCTGTTTATATTTACTAACGATTCTGTGTCCTTCCTCATGAATTATGGAGCAGATGGATTGAAGCCTGTTAAATATTCACACTAAAGCGCTGGGACATCGGCATGCGTGTGTGTCCATCGTTGGGTACACACTGCTCTATATACTCGCTCTGATGCTGTAAATATTCCTAAAACAAAAATGCACCTTCTCAAGTTTTCTGCAGTGACCATTCCAATCAGACGTGTGTCTTTAGTTGTGTATGTGTGTGTGTGTGTGCACGTCAGGGACTGGCCTGGTCATTATGAATTGATACAGCATTAATAAGACATCACAGTGTGGTCTAGATCCGTCATGAGGATACACACACAGGGATTTGCCGATGGAGGCCTCCTCCTCCTTCTCTGCCGACAGTTGGCCTCTATGATGGCTGACTCTGCGTGGACCAGATTGAAAGTGACACACACGGGAAAAAAGTCTGCCCTCATGTCCTCAAACACACACGCTCACACACACTTCTTGAGGGCTCGAAGCAGGAGTTCAAGGAAAGCTACAAATCCAGCCAGGAATAACAACCCATACAGTTTGGCTGATATGTGTGTATGGACCAAGGTTGTCATTATTTTTGACTTTTGTAATATTTCTTGAGTTCATAAGATCTAATCTCTGTTATTACGAAGCCAATTCCAATGAAGTTGGGACATTGTGTAATAATAACATGATACGGTAATTTACAAATCCTTTTTTACCTATATTCATTTAATAAGCTACACTAATTCATGTGCAAAATGATCTACTTTACAGTTTTTTTTTGCAAATATTCACTCAATCTGAATTTGATGCCTGCAACATGTTCCAAAAAGCACAGACAGGATCAGTTTATCACTATGTTACATCACTTTTCCTTTTGACAACACTCGGGAAGTATTTGGGAAGTAAAGACATTTTTAGCATTCTTCAGTTTTCTAATCTTTTGTGGCCCCTGCCCCAGCTTTTTGGAAGGTGTTGCAGGTATTTAATTAAAACGAGTGAATATTTGCAAGAAACATAAAGTTTATCTTCTCATTAAATATGTTCGTCTAGCGTAGCTGACTGGATATAGGCCAAAAAGGATTTTAAAAGGTTTCATCAATGTATTGTGTTTTATATATGTTTTATTGGATGCCACATCCCAACTTCATTGGAATTGGAGTGTGTAGAATACCACTAGGGCCTTAATTGTGTGCTTAGCTGATAATGCTACTAGCTAGGGTAATTTCTTGTCTGTCTGGAAGCCTGAGGCCTGCTTCCACCCCTCAGTAAACAAAAGACTGAGGTCACACAAGTTCTGTCCTATTTTCTTCAATCTTTGGTATGCACACATGCTTGGTCTACATGTGAGTGAGTAATTGTTCAGTACACTGGAGCAGCATGAAGCATGATTGGATCCATCAGGATGAAAACTTCATCTCATTTGTCACAGGCTTTAATTAAGTGCAACCTTTCTATGATAGGTGTTTCCCTGGCTTGGTGCATCTGTCCGTCTCATTACGCTCTGGCTCCAGATCTGGGGTTTCGATCAGCACTATCTGCTCTGCATCGTCTTGTGGGAGGTGTCGTGTGTGAGGAGCTCAGCAGGAAGACGACAGTGTCTGCCTGTAATCTGTAGTTATGAGCTGTTAGGGTCTGGACTTGAGACTCTGGAGCACAGTGCTGGAAGTGAGCCTCTCCTCCCCTGGGTGGGATGGGAGAGGAGGAAAGGGTGGGGAGCTGGGGGGCTGGGGTTATAATCCTTCCTGACATCATCCAAAGCAGGAAGAAGAATGAAAATACCACACAAGCCCATGTGCTGCCCAGCCAACCAGCACGTGTACAGTAAATGAGTGAGCCAGTCTTATCATATGGCCTCAGGCTCTGTCTGCGATTCCGAGATTTAGAAAGAACAAACAAACAAACTGCAGGGCAAATGATTCCTTTGCACACACCAACAAATGTAATCACACCAATTCAACTGCACACATATCGCCCACCTCCTGCTGGTTTACTCAAGAAGAAACAAATTCTCTCTGTGGCTTTGACTTTAGGACTTTGAAAACATGCACAAAGTTATTGGAAATGACCAGATATTTCCCTCCAGCCCCGGCACAAGTTCTGCAAGTCTTGATATAGGGCTTGTGTTAATTGCTGCAGTTTTTGTGTTTGTTGAGACCATTTTCAATTTTAAACCGATACAGATTAGCTTCCTGTAGAAACAGCCTTGTAGGCCATGTGTGTTTGTAGCTGCACTCACAGCATCTTCAGTAAATATATAGTTTAACTTTAAGAACGAGAGAGCAGGAATTCTGCTACCAGCTTCGTTAACTGCAACAACAGAACAGTAGTCTTGTCAATATGCAGGTGCACCCTATGCACAGTGACTTGTGGTAGCCATAGGCAGCCTTTGGCTCTTTTTTCGTGTGTCATTCACCACCTTCTCTCCCTCCAGTCATTCAAACAATCCACAGTTCTATCCAAATAAGGACAAAAGAGTGACAACAGTAAAAGTCATACGTAACAGAGGAAGAGAATATCATGTGACTCATGCTTTCATGGTAAAATGTACAGGTTTGGAACAGTTGCCTGTAACTGTATGGGCTTTTTTTTTTTTTTTAACCTTAGACACATTGTACAGAACTGGAAAACCATTTTGGGAGACAAGTGAACTAAGCCAAGTACAATTACCTTTTGGTCAAGCATGGGATTGATTTGTTGTTCTACTTTATTTTATATATATACATACATATATATATATATATATATATATATATATATATATATATATATATATATATATATATATATATATATATATATATATATATATATATATATATATATATATATATATATATATATATATGTATATATATATATATATGTATATATGTATATATGTATATATATGTGTATGTATATATATATATATGTATATATATATATATATGTATATATATGTATATGTATATATATATATATATATGTATATATATGTATATATATATATATATGTATATATATATATATATATATATATGTATGTATATATATATATATATGTATATATATATATATATATATATATATATATATATATATATATATATATATATATATATACACACATATATATATATACATATATATATATATACACACACACATATATATATATACATATATATATTAAAACATGGAGCTCTTTACAAATGGACAGTCCTTGTTGTCATATTTCTTGCTTCATGATGTACCACACATTTTCAATTTGAGACAGGTCTGGACTGTAGGCAGGCTTGTCCTGGCACTCTTTTGAGGCGATGTCCATGATTTCCAAAACAATTTGAAACTTTGACTTTTCATTTTTCATTTTGTGTCAGTCCATGTCAGATGAGCCAAAGCCCACAGAAGTTTGTGGTATTTCTGGATGCTGTTCAGATATGGCTTTTGCATGGTAGAGTTGACGTTGTAAATGTAGAGGTGAACTGTCTTCCACATTGCAATATCCTTTCCAAAATGATGTTTATTTTATATGCAGTGCCACCTGAGAGATCAAAGGTCAGAGGCATTCAGTGTTGTTTTTTGGCCTTGCTGCTTACATGCAGAGATTTCTTTGGATTCTCAGAATCTTTTCATGATATTTTCTTGCTTTTGTTCATAGAGAAATATTGTTCTTGTACTGTTGAACTATTTGACCATGCAGTTGTTCATTATTTTTAACATTCCTTAACTTTTCACAGTCTCCCCTGTCATATCTTTTTTTGTCCCTGCTTTTTGTTATTTGCTAAATTTACAATATCAAGACAACATCAACTAAGAACAGAAAAATGATGACGTTTTCAAGATCATACCATTTACTTGTTAAGCTGTCCATGGTGGCCTGACAATCGAGGAACATGTTATTATTGATATTATTGATTTCTTTTTCCTGTATGAGTTAAATTTTGCAAGTAAAGCTGGGAAGTAAAACGTATTTGTTTGTGTTTGCAAACACTGCTCACCTTTAAGCCCCAAAGGAGTCTTGTGCTGATAGATAAGGGCATTGGAATAAGTTCGAGGTCTGGCTGTCCTGACATGTATAATAAACTGTCACTCTTGTGCAAAACTGATTTGCAGTCTGTTTATCTTTTCATAGCAACAGGCAGACACCCAAAGTAAAGAGTTTGGAGGTGAACTGGTTCAAAAAGTGTCTCATTCTTTCTGAACGAGGTGTGATCCCTCTGCCTGGGAAAAGTGTGGTGTAATGGATGGAAAGAGATTTTTGGATTTTAAAGTTGTGTGTGTATGTGTAATTATAGGCTTTAGGATGCATCCCTTTATCCTCTGGAAGGAGAGTGTTTGGTTGAAGTCCTTCCTCTTCCCTGTGGCCATATATCTCTGCATGTGTGAGTGAACTTTTGTCTCCTCTCTGTCTGTGGTGAGCCGGTCCATTCTTTAAGGTTTATTCTTAGCACACCTCCAGGCCGTTTGCTCCTCAGACTCCACAGGCCATAGAGCAGCTGAACCTAAGAACTCTGTGACTAAGCATTTTACCATGCAAAGATGAAAACCTTGTATGCATTTCAGGTTAATGAGGTGACGAGGGTGCAGGCTAAAGGTGAGAGGGGCGAGCTTGTGAGAACAAGTTTGTTGGTTTGAATCTCAGCCAAGAAAAGAAAAATCTGTGTGTCATGGTGCCCTTGAGATTCTACACCTTCACTCCACAGTGTGAGCAGAGCTTTAATTGGCAGTTTGGGTTTGTGGATGCTTCCGTCTATTATTCACCGCCACAGAATACATTTAGATTTATGAAATGTTACACTGAAAATCAATGCAGCATCACAATTTAGTCATCCTTTTTAGAATTAAGGAAATGTTTTGATTTGACTTTCTTTTTATTTTTATTTTATTTTATTTTAAGAGACCTTGAGAACTTCTCAAGGTCTCCAAATCATAAATATTCTTGTGGCATTGATTTGGTGCCATGGATGGGTGGACCAGAGGGATCGTTTTACATATCCATGGGATATATTGAAAGGCAGGGTTGGTAATCAGATTTAGATACACTATTTGTCATACTGATTAAAATGATCGTTACATCCCGGTGGCAATCGATGCATGACGTGTATTTAAAAAAGAAAAAAATTGCCACTGTCTACAGCAGGGGTAAATCAGGGAAAACACCAACCAATCACAGTAACCAAATTTATTAAACCAATCAAATCTGGTACTGCTGTTCTGCCTACCTTGCACTACTTGCGTGTACATTTTGCTGACTTGCACAGATCATGCTTCATTCAGTGCAACTGGTATCTTACAGTGAAATATCAGCATTTTATTAGTTAACTGGAAGTGCTCCAAGAGCAAAAACCTCTGTTAGGCATTTCCAACACTGTTGGATGATTTATTGTTAAAATTTTAGAAAACTGCCCTATCACGCACTGTTAACAAATGCTTAAAAAAAATTTCCAGATCCACATCTAGATTTGGATCAGAATCCAAATCTATCAGCGTTATCATGTGCCAAGATCAACATTCCCCTTATATGTCATCAAAATCCATTGAGAACTTACTGAGTTATTAGCCACAATGTGGAAAGCTGCCCTATCTTGCAACATTAACATATCCTTTAAATATTAATGGATCAGCATCTGGATTTGGTTTAACACTAAATCTTAACACTTCTTCCCTATGACAAACATTCCCTGGAAACATGATCAAAATGTGTTCTTCACCTTTTGAGTAATCTTGCTAAAGACAAACAGACAAACATGGCATAAAACACGGTAACGACTTAGAGGCTTGAGGTCGCTTCTCCCTCCTGGAACAACTAAACTAGGTTTGTGCTGCCTCTTTGTCCCTAGAAGGACACTACAATGCCTGGCCTTTTTTCTGACCAGGAAAAAAGTTTCCGTTTGAAGATTTGCAAGATTGATCTGCCTGATGACAGATAAGAAATTCCAGCTGTATTGCAAGGTTAGGCATGGGCACCTTGGTTGCGAAAATGTCATGCATTGAAATTAAGTCTCAGAAAAGACCAGAGAGCTTTAATTTGAACTGCAAGATGTTTTTTTTTAACACATGTATCCTTGAAAAGTTCTGGAAATACTGTATGACAGGCTTTAAATGGTCCTAACATCAGAGGCCTTTTTTTTAGTTTTGCCTTTTGTTAATGAGCATATCTACAAGAACAATTGGTAAAGTACAGATCAAACTGCAGGAACAGTTTCAATTTTAGTTCAAATTGATAGAAGACTCTGGTCTACACTGTTCATTTTCACTTGACGTCACATGCTCATAGAGCTTCCCTGAATAACAGCCTCTGCCAACTATGTCTTTTAAACAGGTTAAAAAGCAGGTAAACAAACCTCTCTGTCTTTCAACAAGAACCCTTTAAAACAGTAAAACTAAGAAGACAGTATGAACCTTTTTAAGCTGGGTTAAAAACATTTAATCTGACTCAGGAATGTCCTGGTTGGATTTAAGTGAACAGAGGTCAAGGTTACTGTGGCCTCAAGTCTTGTCACAATAAAAGCTCCTACACCATATCAGAAATCAGATTCTTCAATCACACAACTGCACAAACCTACCCAGTCTCTCCTCTTGACTAATTCGTGCGCTTTCACTGTCCAGCACTGGACCTCACTGGGGGCCTATAACCCCGAGGTGGTAACTCTGCTTTAACATGTGGCACTTCTTTGTTGACCTGTAGACCCAGCGTCAGACATCATGACACAGTTTTACCTTTAAAACAAACATATGCTTCTGACTCATGAAAACCCTGAGAATAACCTTCTAAGCTACATCTGGTTTCTCACAAACTGTCATGATTCATCTTCGAACGTAAACATGTTCATTTTGGCTCACTGAAACAAACAGACACAGAGCTTGGAAAATAAGGTTTTAAACGAGAAGACTTCAACGGTTTGAATGTGAATCCATCCAGAACCTTCTGTCCTTTGCCTCCTCGCTCTGCACTCTCTCCACAGTCATCCAACCTTCTCTGTAAACAAAAGACACTTGTCTGCTTAGGTAAGTGGACAGCCCACATTCCTGTAAAAATACATACCGGGCCATGAAGGGCAGAAAGGAAAAAGTGAATTCCAGTACAAATGTCTATCTGTTTCCAATACTTGCTCCCTCTCACAATGCTCTGCCCTGCTGCTATCACAGCATGGAGCAGTGATCTCATTAGCCCCACAGTACACCCACTGTGGAGATGTTTTTTTGATGAAAAACAGTATGTTGTCGGTGCAGGGGGTTTCTTACCCATTTTTTAAAGCTTTGTACACTATAACAGGAAATCGTTGGGGGATGGAATTGATTCCTCATCCCTGCTGTTTAAAGGAAAAGTATCCACACACACCTGACACACACACAGAAAATGTACCAAAATAAATTCATAAAGAAAATATAATAACAAGCTTGTGTTGGTTTAGTATTGCAGTCCAACAAATTTGACAGCACGGAGAAGGGAGAGACAGAAAATTGATTGAAAAGATGGAGTCACAGAGAGACAGACTGAACAGTGGGAAAGCAGAAATTAAAAACAGAAAATCCAGCAGGGGAGGAATATAAAACAGATTTTATGTGCTATTTATGCAACTTGGAAAGTTGTTTACCTCCCTTGTAAACTTTAAATTGTTGGTTTTGGACAGTTCTTTCAAGCTGTTGCCTTGCAGTTTGGTCCAGTGCATGGGGGAGAGTAGAAGTAGGTCCTGGATGTAATTGGATTTTTGAGATATATCAGTATATTTTAAAGTGTGGAAATGTGTTAGACTATGACGCAAGAGTAATTTTACATTTTTGGCAGCTCAGTTCGCTCATTGGCTGTACCAGTAATCAGACAGTCAAGGATTCGAGCCCAGCTCCAGCTGTCACATGTCAGTGTGTCATTGGGCAGGACTTTAATTCTCATCGTACTTCCATTGCTGCATCAGTGCTGAGATTTCATAATTTTGTTTGTTTCTTGCAGTCTTTGTTTTTTGGAAAACCTGTAACCTTGCAGTGCAGAAGGAGCGATGACAGCAGAAAGCCATGCGGGTACAAAAGTTAGCACAGATGCTCACACCTTCAGCGGCAGATCTGGACATGCACATGTATTTGCAGCAAAAAAATATTGACAGAGTTGGAGAGCAATGGAAGGAGCCAATAAAATGATGGACATTGCCTGCAAAGCAATAAATAGTGTAGGGATAGAGTAAGTGGGGTTGGCAGATAAAGTCTATGGGAAAAAAGGTGGAGAGAGAAGAAAGATTGGCCTCATCTGTGGACTTTAGAAAGGATTCTCATCTCCTCTCATCTCTGTGACTATGTTGGTAGACATTGAGGGGGGAGCCACGGACACCTGCAGCCCAGCTTTAGCCAAAAGCTCTATTATCACTTCAAAGCTGGAGGAGGCTGGAGGAGGCCTGAGTGACACCGAGGCCCTACGGAGGATGAAACACGGCACTGAGATACGAGTAGAAAGCCTCGGCATCTGCCCCCTCCCTGAACCTCACTTCCTCTCTGTCATCTACCTTGTCCTACCTTCCTTATCGCTTCCTTTTCCTCCCCCTCGATTACTTCCTCCCTGAGTCTTATCTGCACCGCTCACACCTGGCTGCCTGGATGCCCAGCTCTGTATGAGATCTCTTTCTTTACTCCTACTCCCTCCTCCTGGCTGGATTTCTCCATCCTCTCCGGCTTATAAAAGGCCCGGGGACTGGAGGCCCCGATTTGCCCTGGGCTGTGGTAATGAGCTCGCAGGCTCTTTCATGTGGAGATCAAGCTGATGGCTGGAGGGGGTGTTGTTGGTGGAGTGGATATTAGCAGCATTGGACTGTGAGAGCTTGTAGAAAACAGGAGTAGTAGGTCAACCTAGAGCTGGGGAATATGGACCAAATACCATACCTGTGCAATTTTCAGCTCAATGGTGATATAAGGCACACATCTTGGTATTTTTGAGTAATGAAAAAAAGTCGAAATATCAGTATTATCAACTTTGATATGATTCTGTGAAAAACGTAAAATATAGTGATATCTGCTTGATACAATGGCAATAATAAATAAAAATAGTCACCATCTGACTTATTTTCTCTTGTTCTCTAGTTTATACATACTAAGTACCCCTGATTCAACTTAATTTACATTCTGTCTTAGATGCACTGTTGGCCTTGCTGTCACAGAGGGGATTTTGGCACCTTTTTTCGGGCGCCACCAACACGATTAGCTGTGTTGCTCATCCACAAAGGCATCATCCTCACAAGCTGTGACTAATCATCCTTTCCATCGATATAAAATACAAAACTCATTTGTTTTATTAAAGGGGAGAAACAGTGGACCAAATAACATATCCATAAATACATTATCAACAAATACTCTACCCAGTAGGTCAACACCAGCTCAGCTCAGACCTGAAGATCAGACCTTGGGCATATGGTTCCCATGAAGTTAAGAGCATCGCTTCCAGACACAAAGACACACAATACAGTCACACAACAGGGCAAATCATTAGGGCCTTTGTAAGTTATAGCAGTCCTCTGTCCAATACATTATCCCTGAGACCTTTCCCCATATTTACAGGCCACAGAGGGTCAGATGCCTTAAGCAGGACAACGGGGCAGGCCAGAAATCAATGGGCTGGCACATAAGCTCATACACTTTCCATACCTACCCTCTGCTTACACTCTGAGTGTGTCCACACTTAATAAAACAGCCATCTGAATAAGTCTAGGGACAAAGAGGTACCCACAGTCTGATGCTCTTTGATTTGAATTTGCCCTGAAGTAGAGCCGCCACTCCTTAAATCCTCCTCACCCATGCCTGTTAAATCCACCTAAACCAATCTATGCATGTGCGTGTTAATCCGTAACGCACAGCCACACACCATTATTGCCCCCTCCCCCTGACACCTTAATTAGGTCCTTAGACAGAGATTACCTCTGACTTGTAGATTAGACCACTTTCCGGCCACATCAGAACACTGCTGCCATGTGCTTGAGTTGCTATTCATGAAGCAATTGGTTTGTTACAATTATTACAAAGACTGAAATGCTTATGACAATGCTCTATAGTTCAGCTTACTTGTATTGTCATAAAACAGCCCATAAAGCTGATTAACAGTTTATAATGATTAAAAGATTAGAGCTGTTAATGAGAAGTGCCTTCTTATTACTTATGTAAGCAACAACAAAATGAAGGTATTGATTTGTGGTCTTTCCTGAGGTTAATAAAGGGATGGACAGAAATGTTTCCATCAAAAGGCTGTTTTACTTGGCTATTAAAGCCCAAAGTCAAAATGCACTAGTGGTATGACATGCAGGCTTTAAACTCAGGTGTTATCACCAGCAATTGCTGGATGTTTCCCCAAAATTGAAACTATTGATGTTGCTTAATTCAGCTAATTGATTGGATTTTTCTCCTCATCTATCAAAGACAGGTGAAACATCAACTCAAAATAAAGCAGAAAACCTAAATCATTCATGAGTATAAAGTAGATAAAAAAAATAGCCTGAAAATAGAACATGACTTAACTTTGTCGACTACTTTTTTTAGTTCCTTTTTCTGGAGGATTGTAACTTCTTTTAAAACAATGTATGTGAGCAAGCAAGGAAGTCACAGTCATTTAAGTTTGTGTAGCTTACACTTAGAGCAGAGAGGATATACATCCAGGTTCCACTTCATAAAGCAGTTGTAAAAGAGAGGAAGCTATTCATGGCCAACAAAGAGTTTTCACATGTACAAGCTAGCAGACTGGAGCCTGACAGTCCTCCACACTTCCTTAACAACCATTTTGCCTCTTTTAGCTCCATCCTTTTTTTTTTCACTTCTCACCTCATGAACTTTTCCTTAGGCTTTAATTGGTAAAACATCTCTAATTGTTACCTTCTTAGTTCAAGGAGTGCTCTGTGAGATGATGTTTTACCATCAGAAAGTTCTCAGGAGGAGAGACTAATCAAAGACGTGATAAACACTTCAGTAAAGTCATCAGTGTGATGGCTGCCTGGGCAGGTCTGACTTTTCCTTCATTTTTCTTTTTCTTTTTATAGTATCACTCTTAATAGTTTCTATGGAGACTGAATTTACAAAGTGTTGTGCTGCATTCAGCCCCTCAGCGATCTTACTCTCCTTCGCCTTCATACCTGCGTGTCTTGATAAAGAAAGCTGAGAGATGGTTATACATTTTAACACTTTCATTCCTCCAAGTACAACAGGATGAAGAATTGAGTTTAGTTTGTTTTAGCTCATTTTACATATGCACTTCAGCTTAGGAATTTAGCAACATTTTCCAGGTAGTTTGCATGTTTTCTTAAACTGTTGCAGGTTGTTTTTCTACTTCCAGCCCGAAAGAGAAATCTTATTGTGTATGTTCTGTGTTCAAAAAGTGAGCCTCAGTAAATCTGTGTCTTTTAAAATCAATGTGAACTTAAGATCTTTGAGAAGTCTTTAAAATGTTAATGCTAGGTGAGTAACAGATGTTTGAAGGAAGAGAATTTTACAGTGTCAGACAGGAAAGGCCCTGTCCATGAATCACCTTGCCTTGGACCTTTGCATGGACAGAAGGCCTTGGTCTAGGTTTACAGGAGACAAGAGCTCTGAGAGGCCATTAAACAACTTGGACCTGGACTTAACAGGCAACTACTGTAAAGGGGCAAGAACTGAGGTGATGTGATCTCTTCTTTTTGGCCATGTCAAAAATCTGGCTTCGGCATTCTGCGCAAGTTGAAGACAGGATAGGCAAGACTTGGAAATATCGAAGTACTGTGAATTGCAGTAGTTCATGCGAGTGCACATGAAGGCAAACAAAACTTCATTATTAAGGATAGGTCATAATTTGGTGATGGTAACACAAACAAGATCAGTGTTTACCACTCCAAACCATACCGAATTTTACTGTACCAGACCACACCAGTCAGTGGAAGTTAGTCTTATCAGAGACGCTTAATGATCTGTAGGATACTATGAACAGAATCAGATGACGGTAGTACTGGAGACCCCTTCCCACTTGTTAAGTCTTTGAATCAAGATTGAATGATAAACTGTCTTTAACCTAAAAGCAGGTAGACAAAGTCTTTGTTATGTTGCTGATGTTTCCACATTTGCTTAAAGTTACATAGCCACTGATATCGCATATCATGCTGTTGGCGTCATATTGCCTTAGGCGGAGTCACACTTCGGATCTCACCTATCTCTTATCAGCCATGATTTCTGCCTTCTCTACTTTTGTTGTTTTTTTTCTGATAGCCTCTTATGCAAACCTGGCAACTACGTGGAACAAAGTGGAGGGCATTCATGCAGGATGTAAGCATCAAGGAAAGGAACCAGTCTCTACCTGGAGCCAGTTCTTGACTCCCATTCCAGGTGCAGAATTAAATTAGTTTCCTCTAAAGACTGTTGGGGATTTAGAAACTGTCATAATGCTGTGGACATCAGGATAGACTGCTCGGCACAAGGATGATATTTCCGCTGCTTAACAGACGTCTTTGACATCACTGAACAGCATATTATGTAATATATTGGTTTTCCTGCTTTTTCCTCCTTTGGCTCCCCTCCCAACCTCCCCTCATGGTTTGTAGAAAAAATGTGACAGTCGGGGTAGGAAATAAAAGGTATAAGTTCAATTTTTTTTGTGTTTTGTTTCTTCCAAGTCCCAAAAGTGCACTGAGTGGAACAGAGATGTCCAACAGGGTTAGAGAAGCGCAGCCTTGTTTCCCAGGCAGGCACCTTCTTTGTGACATGGTTAAAGATGTGTCCTAACACCATTCCCATCACCCCTCATCCCCCCACCCCACCTCAGCTCCCATCTCTCCCTCCCTCCACCTCCAGAGAATAGCCTGCCCTTTGCTCAAGCCATTCCGTCTCCTTGGAGCCCATTGTTCCTCAGTTGCTACGCAATAGCTGGGGCCTCATTTGGTCACATTGGATACAGGGTTTTGGGGGGTGGTCGGGGTATTTGGTTTGGGGTCAGGGCTGACAGAGGTGATGTGAAGGTGTGTGTGTACGTACAAGGTTGCATGCACACATTGTTAGGCATCACCACAGTGTGTGTGGGTGCATGAGTGTGTGTGTGTGTTTGGTTAAGGGTCAGGCGTGACAGCCCTGGCACAATAGGACGGGGTGTGACCAACCCCTCCCTCACCATTTATTAGCCTATTCAGTCACCCACTCCCCTGCTCCAAGCCAGGCTCGGCCAGGAGGCAGCCGGGCTGTCAGTCAACGGTGAGGGGGAGGGGCGGAGAGGGGATCCAAGAAAACATAATTAATGTGTAACACAAGAGCCGTCGTATAGCCGCAAAGAGGAAATTAAAGAAACAAGCAGCCACTGTAACGGCAATTACACCACGCTGAAAGGGCCGCTGTCTGTGAGATGTCAGAGTTGTATCGGGTGCTCACACCTGCTCTCTCCCTCTTCCTCCTCCCTCAATCTCTCTCTCCATCCACACTTTGCATTTCACTCATTCTGTAAAACACACACCAGGGGAGAGACTCTTTGTCAAACACCCTCCTGAATTCCAATCCTCAATCGTCAAGCCGGACAAGGCTGGCTCGCTGGCCGGTCCTGGAGTGGCTTTGAAAAACATTCACCAAACACACAAGTACAAACATGCACACTGATGCACCTACAAGCACGTCCTGAGAACTTCACGTTATTGTATTCTGATTAGAAGCAGCCAGTTAGTTCTTGTTCAAGTATTTTTTTTGTAACCTTGGGTTACGTCCACATGTAGACAAGTTTGGGAGTACTGGCAGAAGTTTTTTTTTATCATATACGCTTTTCATCTATTTGAAGCCTGTGCTTTGAGAACCTGAAAATGAACATTTTTGAATCCAGGTCCCTGAGTGAATAATGCTGGAAATGGCTCCTGTGTGTTTCTGTGTGTTATAGAGCATTTTGGGCTTCCCAGGATTCAGTGAGTCCATTATCAGAGGCCCTTTTCCCTCATTATGAGAAATTTCTATGTCTTTGAAAAGTTAAACATTTTGGAGATAATTTTAGCTTTCTACAAAAGCTTTCTACGAGAGCCAGTTAATTTAGCAAAAAAATCAAAAAATCAAAAAAATGTCAACTTTTTGATTCTGTATATATAATTGAGAATCTTATTTACAAGAGTCCTGGCCAAGACTTAATTTACAGGAATAAACAAAAGTAATACATAAAATGTATTCATTGCTCTTCCTGTAGGATACTTTTTAGATTGCTTCTAAAAACTTTTTTTTTCTTGTCTGTTGAGCAAACACTCAACCATTTTTTTAACAGAACACAAAACATGATCAGTATTGGTTTTGGCTTATCATATGAAGAGGTGATCATTGGTTGGTATCAATTTCAAAAGCCCTTAGCAGAGCATCACTAGATATGTTACGAGAGACTATTTAAATCCCAGGATAACATTTTTTATTAGTGTCTCACAAGCCGCCATCCCAGGTAATAAGCAGATGCTTTCAGTGACTCTGTGCAAGTTTGGCAGAAACTTTAGGGGTCTAGTTGTTATAATCAGTCTTACAAAATCAGTCCCCAGCATTTATTTTTAGCATCCAGCTTTTTTAACCTCCACGCAGCCCTCATCCGTCAGTCTGATATCCCTTCATTCTCTTCTTTGGACTTGCTGACACCACAAGACATTGTCTTTTTTCTCTCCAACCAAGAATGTAAGTTACAAAGAACAAGCATCCAGAATGGATTTTGCATTGCGCTGCAGAAATTCTCTGTGGTTTCCATGTAGGAAAAGAATTCCCCTGGGAATTTATTTCCTCTTGCTTTCTTATTGCATGTGTCTGTTCCAAAAACAACCATGAGGCAGATCTCCATCTGAATCACTGCCTTGTGCTCTTTTTGCCTCATTATGAATCAGAAGGAATGTGTTGTCCTCACTTGAGCTGTAACAGATAGATATGGAGGTGATGGAACATGCCCTCAAAGAAGAAAGCCTGGCACAGTGGAGGGCATACCTGGGATGACAGGTGGGGTGTGTCAGGCATTGCGGTGTTAACCACTCTGACAAAACCACAGTGGTAATGTGGCAGAAAATGACTCAGTAAACTGGCACACAAACTTTGGCTCAGTATGACATCAGGAGAGTTTCCGGAGGAGTCATTAAGGAATCATTGAGTGTTGAAGCAGAGAGATTCATATTCATGGATTTCATCAAAACAAGTTATTGAAAACAGCCACTGCATTCATTCAGTGGCCCGGCTGGATTCATGCATTAAGCTTCATTGATATAGTTCTGACCCCCTCACCACAGCGTGCACCGCTGTCACTGTGTCTTTGTTGGTGGAGCTGTAACCTTTCTTTGTACGCATGTTTGGGCCGGTAACCTTGCTTTGTGTTTCTGTGTGTATCAGGGTGTAGTGTGACTCCCCTTCTCCATAAATCACTGTCAGATTCCAATGGTGCCAAACAAAAGCCCTTGCCTGAAGCTGGGATAATGGGGTAGTTGGTGTGTATGTGTGTGTGTCCGTATATCCATGTTTGTCGAATCTGTAGCCTTTCATTAACCAATCAGCGCCCAAAGTGAGTTTATGAAAATTCATTGAGTGTGAGATGAGCTTTTCTGATGAATATTGCACGAAAGGCAGCATTGGGTGACAAAACACTCCATCGATTTCAAGGGAGGAAAAGGAGGGAGAGGGGTGGGAAGAGGGAAAAAAGATGAGGGAATGAGGTTGATCGCTGGTGCGTGATGGAATAAACTGCAGAATTTCTGTCACTGCGTTGGTGTGTTGCTGTGTGTGTGCCACACAGGGGGGTAATAAATAAATGATGTTTGAAATGAGAGCAGCTCTCCGTAGACCATCTCCACTTCATGAGAAGCTCCTGTTTACAACTCCACACACTCACAACATGTATATACACACCCACACTCACAGTCATGGATGGCATCTAGCAGTGCATTGACATGTAGCCAGTAAAAGCAGAACTACTGCTATAGCCTTACTAAATTCAACTCTTTAAAATACTGTCAACATTAACGTTAGATAGAGGTTCCTCTTTTATAAATGGCTTAAAGTTAGACAAGGTTGCATTGCCTTGCGAGCTGTTTGGTCATCTGGGACAAACTCTGGATCTTTTTCTGGGTTTGGGGTGGTATGATGCTCTATTTCTGGTGCCAACCAAAGACCCCCATTCTGGCAAGTTTAAAAATAGTTACTTTAATTTACTTCTAAGTGCACCAGGGTTTTTTATGCACATATATTGCCCAATAGTTGTAGAGTTTTGGGACCTATCAGCTATGAAAATCAGTTGTTTCATCTCATGAAGTTTGTCCCCGACCAAAAGGTCTTGCTTATGTCGATTTTCATCACACCTCATGTGATGTGTTTCATTATATGGGATACATTGACCAATCAGAGCACATGTGTGACAGACGTGGATGTAGCCAGATCAAAGCTGTTCCTCCAAAATAATTTGAGACAGTGCAAAGTTTAAAGCTTTGACAACATCTCTGCCCCATGATGTGCTGTTTGAAGAGTTACTTAATGTGCATTTACAAGATCTGATTCTATGCAGTTTCTTACCTTTCTAGCAACATATCTGCACGATGAACATCTAAGTGTGTGTTCCCACTCCCAGGCCTTCATCATATTACCCTCTGCATTCCACCAGTGTTGATGGTGAAGGGATGGGAAGCCATACCATACAGGCCAAAGCAAACACACTCATGAACACACACATGCACATAAACACCTAGCTTGTGAGAGAGGCTGGAGAGAATTAGCGAGCTCAACAGAGCAAACACAGTGATAAAGGCAGGGATTTGGGCAGATCCTAATGGGAGGAAGTGGTGGAGAAGGGAGAGGATTTACCCCCCAGTATCCCCACAGGCCCGGGCACGACTGAAGCCCTGAGTTTTGTACCCAAACAGTGTGCGTCGCTGACTCACGGTTCCTGTATTTGCTCTGCGGGCTGTCCTAACATATCATTAGTTCTCTTAGGAAAGTAAAGCTTCTCCTCTGGAGGGTCTGGCCACTTTAACAGCAAGACAAAACCTGACCTTTTACTTTCTCCTCATGGTAAATGAGCCGATGCCGCTCTCGATGAGCTGCGAGTGAAAATGAGAGGTGTTGGTGGAGGGAGTGGGTGGGTGCTCATGAGAGAGAGTAAGGGATTCATGGGTGTCAAGGAGAGGGCAGTTGTAGAGCAGAAGGATTCCCACAGCTTCATTGTTTTTGGAAGATTTTCAAACATCTCATTTCCAGGCAACTGAAGCAAAGGTCACGGCAGAGGATGGAGAAGAGAGACACAATAGAGAAGAAGGAGAGAAAGACAGAGAGAGGAATGGGCGGATGGTCGGGGATACAGCTTAGGAATGCTGCAGTGGTTTTAATTACAGACAGAGGAATTGTCTTTTTAAATATTTAGAGTACAGATGATCTCTCTGTAGTGTGTGTTTGTGTGTATCTGGCTTTGTTTGTGTGTGCACACTGCCATGTGAGAAATTGTTTGTGTACGCACATGGTGAGCATATACAGTCCTGAAAGTCTCTGAAACATGTTTTTCGGGTGCATTTTGTAGTAGAAGAAGAGGGACAATTTACATTTTTACATTAACATCCATGCTTGGTGATAAGAAACCGCAGGCGATAATCTTAAATGCTATGTGTGAATTAACCTCAGTGTATACTGACAATTTGACATCTGATAGCTCAGACTGCATGTGGAGGTTGTTTGAAGTTCTTCTGATTTTTTTGGTTTGGTAGTGCGGATGCTGGCACGCTGGCAACTATTTAAGGCAATTAAAGAGCTGTTAAAAAAGGCGTCTCTAGCCTTTAAGATGTGGAAATGTATCACAGTATGCCTCTGTAGTGAAGCTGCTGCTAATACTAATGAATGGGACAAATTAGCCCAGATCTGAAGACATAGAGGCAAAGGTGTGGACTTGAATCAGTCTCAAATACACTTTTATTGATTGGGACTCAACTTGCCAACATCATTCATTAATCTGACTTATCTTGGACTTGCACGCATCTGACTTGTGAACTTGCTTTGACTTGCTTATGTATCAGATCTCTGTTAAGAACAGTTTTGTTTCAGAATGTTAATACAGGAGAAAGCAGTAGTAATACATGTTCAGACCGATCTACACAGTTATTGCAGCACACACGTGACATAATGCTTTTTTTTGTGCTGCGCCTCTAAACTGTTTGTGCTTTGACAACCCTGGAATATCTAGCAGGAGGGATGTGATTGGTGGCTCTGATTGCAGCAGAACATGTGCATAGATTTCAACATTTAGTCCTTAACTTAATCTGACATGTTATTGTCCAGCTTTATTTTCTCCTTTCATACTTGGCATAAAGTTGAGACCTCCATCATACCCATTGCAGCTTTTCATTGTTTAGATACATACTTTATATACCTTTTATCCATCAATCTTGCCCTCCATCATCTTCCGCTTGAAACCTGCCAGCAATACACAGCAGCAATGCCTGTTTTTGTACCCTTAAAATGTATTGAGAAAAGACTCAGCGCAGTGTTTGTCTTTTACTCAGCAATAAACATCTCTGGTTGCTGTTTGTTTTATGATGTAAGAGCCTCCTTACCCCATCTGCTCCCATAAGTTTCATCCAACTTTTCAAACTTTTCATTTATAAATACATACACTTGGGCCATGTTTGTTTCAGAATATCGGACTGTCAAGATGCCTCTGCAAGAACTTTGAAAAATCAAAATCTTGCATTTAAAACTGCATGTTTTGTTCTTTGATAAGCCTTTTTCTTGATCATAATCCTAACTTTTGAAGATTTTTTAAAATATTTTCAAGGCTGCTTGTGGTTAGTCATTTAAAACTCCTGCACCCTTGAGAAGTTCTGCATTATTTCTAAAACTGAAAATTCATATTTTGGAAAACATGTCCAAGTATTTCATCTTCACAAAGTTTGACTTTTGCATCATTTCTGACACCACATGATAGCCTGAGGAAGTGATAAACAGCATAAACTAGAGTGATTGCAATAAAAATTCCCTTTAACCCCACTTGTGTTGAAGTGGCGAGCCATCAAAACGTCTGGAGCAGCAGTAAAAAATCAGCAACACGAGCCGGAGTGGGAAATAAAACCAAGTCTCAGCAGACAGACGTAAGATTCAGGAGGTGTTAGAGGTGCTAAGTGCTGGATCTCCACAATGTGGGTCATGTTGTGAGAGACAAGCCTGGAACTGCTCTCATGGTTTTAGCACTCTGTTCAGTTGCGTCTGTCTGACTGACATTGAGGTGCGAAAAGATAGCAGGGCCATAATCTCCTCATCATTAAACAGGGAAGTACAGGATGTATAGTTGTGAGTGCTGTCTGTAAGCACTAAGCTGCAGGAAGTTGGGATGCCTGGGTTAAGTGGAGCAATATCCTCCTTATATATATGAGAGAGGGGATCTTGTTAAATGGGTGCTATCATGAGCAAATAGTCACTCCATCCCTTCTGTATTGTTCGTTTTGTTCAGATTGATGCAAAAGTTGCTCTGCGTTCAGACTAAAGACGGTAAAGAGGCTGTAATTTCAAGACAGCGCTGCGTTCTGCATTGATCCGTCATTGACAAAGTTAATGAGCGTGAACATGAGGCGAGGAGCTGCGGCACAAAGACATCAAAGTGTCACTGCTATGACGCGCCTGCTGTGAGACTGACCCGCTGTGAGACCGGCCTCCAGGCAGACACCCGGGGCTGCTGCAACCCCTGACTCCACAGGAGGGGGAACAGAGGGGAAGTAATGAAGGTGGGGGAGGTCATGGCTACATGTGCCAGAGTTTGTAACCCTTCACCCTTTTTTGCTTTGTCCACTCTTTGACCATGATATCATTTTATATTTTCTTGTTTTGAGATCCATGCAAGGCAATCATATACTAAATTTATAGGACTGCTTTTAAGTGTGTGCAATCACTCTGCATCAAGGACATTTCTACAAGGTTGACCTGCAATCAGAACTTACTTTTGGCTAATCAGCACCCCATTCAGCTTAAGTACTAAATATTTTTTTGTTTTTTCTTTAGATAGCCTACTTATTAACAGGGAAATTAAGGAGAAATGAGGCAGTAAAGCTGTTTAAAAAATCCCCCCTAGCCTCTGAGCTTGTGCATGGTAGCCTTATATTTTCCATCAGCTAAGTGTTGGGCAATGCCCACATAATATACTATTTAGCAATAACCATTGCAGGGTACTATAAAATGTGACAAGACAAGGCGCGGTTAGTTTCTTATTTCAACTCTATGGAGTCTGCATGTTCTTCTGATGCATGTGTGAGTTTTCTCTGAATACTCTAGTTTTGTCTAACAGACAAAAACACAGTTTTTTAGGCTGATTAGTGACTCTAAATAGATTTTGTGCATGAGTGTGTATGGATGTTTGTCTGTCTCCCTATGTCAGCCATGTGATTGGCTGGCAACCAGTTCATGAAGTCAGCTGGGATAGGCTCCAGCCCTCTGTGATCCTGTTAAGCAGTCTGGATAATGGATAAATTAAATGTTATTACCTTAGCTTTCAGCCCGCATTCATTTGTATTGCCAGCTGCTTAAGTCAACAGTCTTTTATTCTTTGTTTTGTGAGAAATATAAAAGTCTATAAATAAAATGCTCATATTAATATTTAAATTACATCATAAATGAAAGCAGCAGGTGTCTAGCAAGGCTGTATGTACATACATAAACCAAAGTAAGCCTGAGAGCTGCTGTTTTGATGAAGAAGCTTCCATTGGCATATAGAGGTTGTTTAGTTCTAACTGCAGGTGGTCGCTGGAGTTGTATTTTTCATGTGTATTGTGAATGCATGAGTTTACTTCATTTTGCTATCCAGCTGCCAAAAGTGAATGTTAATACAAAGTATATATGACACTCATATTTTGATGCATGAGTGGCATCTATGATGGAAGAGTACCAGCAACTTTTTTTTGCAAACAAACAAGATTTTAAAGCGAACACTTCTGCTCACCACCTGCTGCTTGGGAACCTGCTGGCTACACACACACGCACACGCACATATAAACACACATACAAAAGACTTGCAACTAGGTAACCCACTGGCTATCTGCCTTTTCATTCCTCTCTGTCAATAGAAAATAAGAGAAGGGGAAAAGAAAAATCCAAGAGCAAATATTAGCCCTCGCAGACAAAGGCATTCCAGACCAGGCTGTCACTCTCACTCGCTCATCCTTGGAGTCCCATCCTCCTCTTTTCCCACCTCCTCCCCTCACACAGCCTCTCCTGTTCCTTTATGTCCTCCCAAGGCCTCTGTGTTCAGCTGAGGAGTAAATCATCAGTGACCTGTGACACTTTTGGGAAGTCCTCTTTCAACTTGTCATGACATAAAGCACCTCAGGATGAGTGTGTTGTTCGTGTGCAGTATTTATGGTGCCCTGATCAGGCAGCCATAAAAACTCGAATGCAGAAAAACATGCAAGGAAAGTTTATACACTGTAATCTTTGAGCCCCAAAAAACAGTAAGAATAAAGAACAAACTTCACAACAACATTTTCGGATACCAACTGATTAAGGTTGTGCCTATGGGTCATTTGATCCACAAAATCTTAGTCAGACCTGTTGCTCCTTTTCCACATATTGCACAGCTTTATCATTCTTGTTCCCAACTCTATCTGACATCCACCTCTATAGAATAAAAAACTTTTTTTTTACATTGTCATTTTCTCTTGGATATGCTTTAAAAAGACAAACGGATTCTCCATCCCTGTTCTCTGAAATAAAAGATCAGAAGGCCCCAAAACAAAAAAAAATGAAAAAAGTTTTATTCCTTAAAATGTAAAATATTTTACTCAATTTTTGAAGATAATACCCATTTAAAAATCATACTGTATTAAGTTCAGGGTTTTATATTGATCATTCATATGCCTGCCCAGTTTAAGGTCTTATGGTGTGTCTTCAGGCACATGTAATAATGCCTCTGTTCACCCAAATTTCTCTCAAGCAAATAAATCAGTGTAGATATTTGGATCCAATTACTGATTGTGTTAGTACCAGCACTGCAGTGGTATCAGGTATTAGTACCCATCCTCATTTTTTACAAAGGGAAAATTAGATCAGTATGAACATTACACAACCAAAGCTGTGTAATATAACACTGTGTAACTTATTTGATGTTTTTGTGATGTTTGGACAAGCAGTCATGTTTCAATATCTGTAGATTCTTTTTTTTTTTTAAGTTATTTTTTTGGGCTTTTATGGCCTTTATTATATAGGACAGCTGAAGAATATCGGGAAAGCGGGTGAAGAGAGGGGGGATGACATGCAGCACAGGGCTGTGGCAGGGATTCGAACCCACAGCCGCTGCTGGGGGTTGGCAGCCCCTGTACATGGCGGACGCTCTACCAACTGAGCTAATGTCCGCCCCGATATCTGTAGATTCTTGAGCCAGTTCATAATTTAACTGGTGAAACAAATGAACTTCAAAAACAACGAAAGTTTACCAAAGTGTTATAACACCAAAGGATACATAAATAGCATAATTAAGCCCCAAATGCTTGACAAACACCATCTTCACACACAAATCCCCGCGCAATGAACTGAATATGAGAATGCAACAATTTAGAACAATTCAGAGAAAAGACAAGCCGGAAGACGTGTTTAAAAAGACTTTTCCGTTTAAGTTCCATGACCATGAAACAATCTGAGATGCTATCTTTTGAGGAAGAGCCTAAAACTAGAAAGAACAGTGTTCAAAAGTTACTATTTGCTATAAGAATCACTGTTGAATTGGCATTCCTGAATTTAAGATGCCCAACTTTAAAGGGCACATGGTCCTCCTTTAACCTTCAATGTTGCGCTAGCTTTCTCAAAATCCTCCCCCTCTCTATGGTCATCCTTCCTCCCAGGCCTCCTGGGGTTCAAATGTCATCCTCATCCTTGTCAGAGGAGTCTAATGGATCGGTCACGCTCAGGAACCTCCCAGCCTGACTCACTGGGCCGGGGTGAAAGGTCCCGACTGTGGCGAGGGAGAAACCTCGGAGAGAGGACATCCGCTCTGCTGTTCCCAACCACCCTGTTGTGTTTAAATGTGTTTGTAGTATTTTCTCAGTAAGCATGATTGCACAGAGTAGTAAAATACACCAACCTAAATAAATAGCAGAGCTCTGCAGCAGGATGTTGCATTGTCAGGTAGGCATACAAACGTGTACTTAAACACACACACACTCTCTCCGTGTCTGGCATATCCATCAAAGCCTCTCGGGGCCTCCTTGTTCTTTCTAGAGGTCAGAGTAGAGAGGACGCCTTCATAGACATACAGAGCACAGTCTGTGTGAGTGTGTAGGTGTCAGCCCTGTGCACAGCCTCAGTGTTGATTAGGTCTAGACCAGCAGGGGTGATCAATTGCCTTCACTGGAAACACAAACCAAATGTATGTCTGGCAACAAGGCCAGTCAACACATATGATGATATATGAGTCCAAGTTCTGAGGGTCAGAAGCAGTTTTTCTCCAAACAGTTGACACGCTCTCTTGTGGTTTTTGATTGGTTTTATTTTTGCCAATTTTTTGGATTTCCTCACTGCAGACAAGGAAGAAAAAATGACAAGGGACATTGAGCATCCAGTATGTTAATTCCTTTTGCAGAGGTATCTCAGGCCCTGTTTATATGACAGTGAAAATGGACAAAAACAGAGAGTTTTCATTGTGTATGCACCTTTCTTTTACACCAGAGGGGTGCCCCGAGGGCCTGAATCTGCAAACTTTTGAAACCAGGGTCCAGAGGGAAACGTTTTGGCAACATTTTGGCATCCATCTCCATGTAACAGGAACCAGTGTTTTCAGGGAAAATGAGTAGTGGTCTTTCAAATGAAGGAAGTTGTTGTGCACCTAAGCCCACAACAAGAACAACAACTGTTTGGCCATCTCCCAAGCAACATGTGTGCTGCTTACTGTGTTCGGTTTGTTATCCAGACAAAAATACCCAGCCAGATTTGTTGTCCAGACAAGAAACTCCTGCGTCTTTGTGCGTCCACTTGCCATTGTTTGTGAAAAGTTTGTCTTTTCGAAAGCGTACGCATGTTGTAACACCACCACTGTTTTACTACAAACCTATATCACCAACTACTGGCCTTGCTTGCATGCTACAGTGTTTTCAGTTGTTCTACCTGATCTGTGTAAACGCTCATTGTTTTCTCATGGTCTACATGTGAGCGCGGGGAGCTTTTTTAAATGCACAGGAAAAATTTTTCCATTTCTGGTGAGTATGTCGTTGTGTGAACAGGGCCTTAATTAAAACAGTACTTAAAGATGGCATGTGGATACCATAGATGAAATATGTTGGAAGAAATTGAATAATGCCATTTGGTTGTCGGATGTGGAAGCCAATCCACTGCAGTTGCCATATTGGATATACAATGGTACTAATGTTAAGCCATCCTATAGACAGATACAGAGTTGGGACTGAAGCTGGTCTTAACAGCTCATATTGTGTGGGTTCAATCTCCCCCTTTATTGTTTTACCTACCTCTTCCACATGACAAAGTATTTCTTTGAGCAAGACAACAAAGTGAGGCAGCTGGACTTTTTTCTTCTTCATGTGAACAGCACCTACTTGCTTTCTTTGTTCTTTATTTAACCAGGATCATTCCCATTGAGGTATAAAAAGTCTCTTTTACAAGGAAGTCCTGCCAAAGACCACAGCAAAAAAGTTTCATGCAAATAACAAAAAGCACACGTAACAAAAAAGAATTTCACAGTCAACTAATTATCAGCATTTAGCTGTAAAACATGTGCTATTCACACTATTCACATGATCCTGAATTTTGGTTTTAAGATCTCTCAAACTAATACAACATTCAGGTTTATAAGGTGACCATGAGAACTAGACCAAGATAATGGAGCAAAAACATTTACAACTCTTTGAAAGAAAGTCAGTTTTAGGAATCCCAAACCTGATAAATCCATGAGGTTTAAGTTACTGACAGCTTTTAAGTCAGCAAAGAACATGAGTAAGAAGGTAGTTCATGTTGTAGAGCTTTACAGAGCAGCTACTTCAGCTACTGCTATGATGTCCCACCAGTGTTGCCTCTGTAGTTCAAGCAGTAGTTTGCTCTCTGGGAGCAGTTCTAGTTTAGTTTGGGAACATATTTTTGTGAGGTCTTACTACAGGGGAACTTGGAGGTAGTACTTGAGTGTGAGGTTAAGAGTAATTCAGATCCATCAAAGGTGAGCGGAATAAATATGAACCCGAAATGCTCAGAGAGCATGAACTTATGCCAAGGCATTTCTGACATTGTTGGGTACGATATCAGTAAAAATGGGCGACCCACACATCTTGCACTGTCAAAAAATCCTTTAAAAAAGTCCTAGTTCCACATCCAGATTCATATCATCACCAAAGACTAACTGCTTTTCACTTGGGCCATGGCAAACATTTCCTGAAAATCTCATCAAAGCCTGTTGAAATCATTTTAATTTATTTGTGAAAATTACCCTATTACAGCAAGCTAAGAAATACTTGACAAATTTGTGGATCCACATCCATCATAGGATCACCACCAATATCCCACCACTACCGACATCCCTGAAAATGTTGTGAAAATATGTTGAGTGCAAACAAAGACACTGACAGTCTTTGACATAGCACTGTTTCCAAGCATTTCCATGCCGTGTCTTGTCATGGCAGCTCTGTCAAGGAGGCTGCCACAAGTGATCAAATCATTACAGCAACAAAAATTGAGAATTTCTGGCTCTAAAAATTCTTGGAAATCTTTGATAGAATGGACATTTATTGGATTGACCATTGTTTTTTATTTATTTGGACATTTCAGTGCAAATGATTCTATGTACTGTCCCTTTAATGCAGAGCACATGTCCAACATTTGCTTTTGTTTCCTTTCGTTGACTTGAGCGATATTGTATCACCAGCCCACTCTGTCCTGTCCTCCCCTGCATCTTTATTATCCTTTGTTTCTCCTCCACCACCCCTCCCTGCTCCTCCACCCCCTCCTCCTCCTCTTCCACCCCCTGACTCTTCCTCTTTTTTTCTCCTGGGCGGTGAGTTTTAATTTCATGCCCCCTGCTCTGGCAGTCGCTCCTTTAGCGAGTGCCAGGCTGGATTTGTGACACACAGCTTCCTCAGGGGCTACCAGTCTCCCCAGCACACACACACACACACAACCACAAATATGCATGCTCTCAGCCCCCTGGCTATGCATCGGCATCCACGCAGAACTTATGGCTATAAAATGATCCAGAAGTTGCTTTTAAGAAAACACAAAGACACATGCTGTCAAAGACGTGATTACACAAGCAAGCATGGTGGCGTGTTAGCTTAACAAACCGACAGACGTAATTCATTGTTCACACATAAAGCCACTGTATTCCCTCTTATCCATCAAAGCTGTCATTGCTTCAGTCATTCATCTAAAGGTATTGGCCTCATCTGGCTAACAACAGCATGCTAACTGTAGCGGCATGCATTCACTCCCTCACACAGACGACACACAGCCTGGGGAGCAATCAGTCTTTATGTTAATGATTGTGGATGATGATGGATGTGCTTCAGCTTCCTTTGTATCAGACACTGTGTGTAGGCTGTTTCCTTCATTCAGGGATATATTTATCGTCAGACGCCAGTGTTGAGATGATTAACAGTGATCATGTTGAAACACTGTAAAGGTGCTAAAGGTGTTTTTATTGTATCATCTCAGATTCAAGCTAGAAGTAGACAAAGAGACACATAATTGGAGATCTGTGTGTGTTTGACCCTGACTATAATGATCCATTCTAACAGCAGCAGCTCTGTAAAGGTTCATTAACCCTCAGATCTGGCCTCTTCTTCACCTCCTGAGCATTGCAGATCACCTCTGCTGCTCCAGGCAAGGGGTTCATTAAGAAACACACAAGGAAAGTTGTGATTCTTTTATAAAACATGCTTCTCAAAGATGTTTGGAAATCTTATTTTGGTCAATTATTTCTTTTCTTTAATAAGATTAATTGGTGTTTTATATATTTGGATAGTCTGAGTAGTCTTCTGTACAATAAGGTTCAACTTGTAAAGACTATGCATTTGCGGAATGAGCAATGCAGCCAAGAATGTGAGTGGCAGGATGCTGGTTTGGTGGAGTAGTTAGCAACTATGCACGTTTCATATATACATGCTTCTGCCAGTCCAGGTACGAATCCAGCCTGTGACCTGTTTGCAGAGTGTCTTCCCCTACTCTCTCACTCCCTTTCACAAGCCTATCCACTGTCTCTTTCCTATCAATAAAGGCACAAAATGCCCAAAAAATACATACAAAAAATGGGAGTGGCATCCCCTACAAATATGCATGTTGCTGACAAAAATCCATGTAAGAGTCCCTGAGATTTTTTTTAAAGCAAGAGGCAAACACGAGGCCCAATGACCTTAGCAATTCAGGATTTTCCTTCTTCTGAGATTTAATGGAACAAAGCATAAGCGTAACACTCAGTGATGGACAACATTGCAACTGTCATATAAGTCAAAAAAATATCTCAGTTTGTTCAGTGTGGCTGGAATCAGCATTAGTGATTGGGGCGGATCTCACTCTTTTAAAACCTGGAATTGCATACTTTTTTAAGAGCAATAATTATGCAGAAATAATAATGGATTAATTTGACCAAAGATGTATATGAATTCAGTTTATTTTAGACCATGGCCCTAAGACTTCTCTTCAGTAAAAAGTTTGAACTGTTGGGTTCACAAGCAGGGGATTATCATGAAGCTCTGTAAGCTTCACCTTTGACACGACCAAAATCCAATCAGTTTATGTTGGATCAGAGTGGACATGTGAGCAAAGTTTGACCGAGAGCCCCCACAGTAAGGATGATCATACCTTTGCCAATGTTTCTCAAAGTGTCCTTTTGATAGTCTGTCCTCAAGAATGTTTTGGAAAAAAGATTTGGATTGATGAACAGACACAAACAGATACAACAATCTAAAATTGTGATGCCTCCTTGCTCGAATGTCAACAATAAGGTGCCACTGAAATCAGTTGGGACCTCTTGGGACTATTTACAGAAATGTATTCTATGGTTTTTGTTTGACTATTTTAGACAAGAAAAGGCCCTATCCCATGATAGCAACAAATAGTGTACGGACTTAGTGTTATTCTCTGAAGCTTCTGCTCGGAAATTCATCGTCCCAACTAAATTTGAAGCAGGTGAATAAAATTGAATTTACTGAAGTCAAAACAGTGAAAAACTACACAAGAACTTACCAGAAACAGCATCACTGTTTGACTGGGGAATCCACAGACCTCACTCTGAACAATTTTCTTTGGACCAGCTTTCACCAAAGAAATAGATCCAATAAAAACTGTTCGCATTGAGGTCTGCCATAATACTCTGAGAAATAAATTTAAACGTCTTGTTGGTCATGGAGGCAGCTCATCCATATCCAGCTGAAATATCTTTGTCTGTCATTATGTGGTAGTTGCAGTTTTGCTCCACTCACTCCTGTGTGTACATTGTATGTGGGCTGTCAGCGTGGGAGGATGAGGGTGTTCCAGAGCAGCGTGGAGCGCAGAGTAAACATCCAGAGCAGTCACTCAGCACCATTGTTCAGCTCTTTTTCTCAGGACACCTCACACCCACTGCTGCACAGCTGGGACCCACACCATTGTCCTGCCATTCCTCTGCCAGTTTCAGCCTTTCTCTTATACACAGCACACACATACAAACACACATCACTGCCCTCAAGGCTCTGTCGCAATTCCAGATGGGTACCTTTTGTCTCCTAGCAACCGTCACCTCTACAATTTCTGGGTTTGCTCCTGAAGTTGAGACTGAGGACCCATCCCGATATGAGGCTTATATACGCACTCACTCTGACACACGCTGACTACATTTACATCCTAAGTTATTCGATGAGTAAAATAGAATCTTATAGTATTGAGTCACTAGCTCCTGTAAAATTACTTTTTATGCCAGAAACTTAATTAGAAGCTCTGATAACGAGTGCTAACGCGTTATCTCATGGCTCCTCTTTAGCCTTGAGGTTGTCCTCTGTGATTGCTTTGAGTGAAAGACCCCTGGCAGCTGAATTTCTATGTGCATTTGATGCCTGCATTTTGTCAAAAAAATGGCACATCCTTTGGGCAAAGTGGTTCCCTTATCTGTTTACTGATGGTACCATTTCCCTTAGCTCGCTGTTGCAGTTTCAGGACCCATAAGCCCCCAAAATTTGTTGTTTAAACATGTTGTGGTGTCAAGAGCTGTCCACATGAGAGTGTTGGCAAAAGTCTTTGTTTTATTGTATGGGCATTTCGCCCACATGATACTGGCATTTTGGGAACCTTTAAACTTACACTTCAAGTCATGGCACGATTTTATGGCTCTATGATTACTTACTGTCGCAGAGACCATTGCAACAGACAAGTTGTGTGGTCTGACCTGAGCTTTCAGTCAGCCTAACAACACATAAAGAGATGGAGTAAAACCAGGTTTTAGCCTCCTGGCAACTACAAGATGCAGCCATCATAAAACTGAAACAGATAAGTTCCAAGCAAAATTAACTCTCAAGTAATGTGTGCCCATAAGGGATAAATTATTTTGACCAAAATAATTTTGATCCTGGCTGTTAACATGTTTTATCTACTGTACAAATCTGCATTTTAACTTTGAGTGTCTATTGGCCCTTTTCCACTAGCACGCCTTGGCCCTACTAGATTTGCAGCGTGTTTCCACTAGCCCGGTACCTCCTAAAACACGCTAGTTTTAGTACCTACTCTGCTCTGGTTCCAAGCGAGCAGAGTCGATACTAAAAGATGACATCACCGACTACCGGCTACTGATTGGTCAGACAATGTCGTCATCGATGAGTCATGAGCTAGCTCATGAGCAGTAGCTACCATTAGCTTACCCTCATACCTCTTTTCTTTGCAGCTCGATTGCTCTCGTCCTCGGCTTCATTCTGTTGTATAGCTTCCAAAACTCTCCTGTGCTTCTCAAGGGGTATTTCTTCTTGCCACCTGCAGCCTTCTTCTGCTTTCCCTTTTTACATGGTTTGTGACAAAAAGCCACAGACTGTTGTGTTGCGCTCAAAATGATGTCAAATGAGCACAATTTTTGCTATTTGCTAACACATCAGAAATAAGGATTTAAGATTTATGTTGACAAAATGTAATATCACCTCACAAATTTGCTATTGGAAAGTTAATAATGGACTCAAGACCACAGTTAGCCCCTGGGTCAAGTTTGGACACCCTTGTTTTAGGCCATGAATAGGCATCAGTGTTACTTTCAGAGGTTACATTTGACAAAAATAAAGTCTCTGGCAACACAAACAGGTATCTAATGATGATTCTTGGATTCAAGCTTCCATAAGGAAATTTTAGTTTGAGTAAGTTTCTGTGCCTCCTGTTAGCCAAGTTCCTCATCTAATCATTAAGCTGGTCTTGTCTTATACTTGCTCACATAAGAACTCCCATCCTGTTGTTTCATTACAGTCAAATATACACCTCACTTTGTGTGTTTAACACTGTAAATGACACCTACCCCACTGTATGGATAGCATCTTTCAAAAAGGTAATTTAAAATGCTTCACTCAATACATCAGTGCACAATTAAAAAGGGAAGGGAAGCACATCAACATATGAGCAGTTTATGTGTTAAGAGTAATTATATCATAAAAGTAAACCTTGCTGCATAGATGTTAAGAAGCATCTGTATCATTTAAAGTCTATTTCGTGACCATTTATAGTCTTCAGAAGAGCTAGTCGTATGCAACAAAATAAATAACAAAAATTGTTAAGATTAGATGAGGTAAGATACTGCAACCAAACAAGTCATAATGAATTTGATGTATCATAAACACTGACATACAGTTTGAAATAAATACTGAAAGGTCCTGTGAGGAGCTTCAAGATTTTTTTAATTTTTTTTTTCGGTTTTGACATTTTGTAAACAACGACTTTTCACACCCTGGCAGCTATTTCAGACATGAGGACAAAATCAGCTTTGTTGTGTTAGGTTGCATTTATTCTTTCATATTATAAGAAATATGTCAGTATTAATGCCAGGCTGTTTCATAATCAGTAAACATCTCTTCAAAGACGCTTTTATGAAAGGCAACATCAAACGCAAATCATAATATTCAAACTGAGACAAATGTGTGAATCATTCGGTCCAACTTAACTATGATAAATTATTCATTTACCAAAGTTGATGAAAGGAATGAATAAAACAGTTTACGAAGTTTGTGTGTTTGGCTAGTCAGCATTTAGGTCAGACCAGCCGTTTACCTCCCTGACAGCCTCATGTTATATTCATGAATGATCTACCGTGGTGTCAGAGACCCTGCAGTTATTTATTCATAGTTTCATGAATGTCTTTGCTGACCTCTGACATGTGCACACACCTGACACAGGAAAGAGAAGCTGTCTCCTCAAACACCTTCAAACACACAAACACAAACATTAACACGTTGCACTAACTGACCATTGGTTGACCTTTGACTCTTTACTTATGTAACAGGATGTTTGTAGTGACAGGCACTCAAGGTTTGCCTGAGCACACTGCCAGCTCTTTAATTCTCTTTCAGGAAGTGTTGTTTTAATGTCACCGATGTGCACGTTCCCTCATGTTAAAACAGCGGTGTCTCCAGAGCATTACTGTAACAGTCTGACACACCTCCAGCTGCTTATGTTTCTCTGTAAACATTCACACAAAGAGGAACAAGCGTTGGAGCCTGTAAGAAACCACTACAGCAACAGCTGCTCCATAACTGATGTTCAGTTCCCAAGACAGTTGATTATGAGAGTTAAGTTTTATTACAGTTATTTTCTCCACAATGTAGTCTTACTTTTTTATCATGAAGTGAAACCAAACAGAAACTACAAGCCAATAAAGAGCATCAATACTGGGAAAATGGTTTTCATTTAACTTTTGTCATTTTCAAACAAACATGTTGCTTAGTATGTTCCATCATCTTAACAGCGAAAGTGTGCTGTTTGTGATTTGTCTGGTGCTGATATATTTAAGACACCTAATCTGAAATAAGTCCCAACCAAGACCACACGTATTTAAACCCAAATCTTTATATAAAACCAAGCAGAGATAGAGTCCGTGCCTAGAGTAGAGACATTAATGGCCATTTTCCACTAGCATGCCTTGGCCCTCCTCTACTTAGCTCTACTAGATTTGCAGCGTGTTTCCACTGGCCTGGTACCTCCTAAAACAAGCTAGTTTTAGTACCTACTCCGCTCTGGTTCCAAGCGAGCTGAGTCGATACTAAAAGATGACGTCACCGACTGCCGGCTACTGATTGGTCAGATGATGTCGTCATTGATGAGTCATGAGCGCGACGACCTAGCATGCTAGCGGTAGCTACCATTAGCGTACCCTCATACCTCTTTTCTTTGCAGCTCGATTGCTCTCGTCCTCGGCTTCATTCTGTTGTGTAGCTTCTAAAACTCTCCTATGCTTCTAAAGGGGTATTTCTTTTTGCCACCTGCAGCCTTCTTCTGCTTTCCTTTTTTACTCGGCTTATGACAAAAAGCCACAGATCGTTGTGTCGTGCTCAAAATGACGTCACCGCAGTGACGCACAGCTGTTTACAGCAGCACTGCACCCCATTGGGCAGGCGACTGGAGCTAATGGAAAAGCAGCACAAGGCGAGTAGAGGAGAGCAGAGCCGGGTAGAGTCGAGTAGGGCTAATGGAAAAGGGCCATAAGACCATAAGTGTGAATCTCCTTTTTATTACCCTTTGTTAATAAAGAAAATGCAAACTAATGGGCATACCCACAATTTTAAAGTCCATCCAAAATATGCATTGGTATTGCATTGATATTTCTACAGCTGTGGTTGTGGGCAGTCAAATGAATATAATCCAGAGTTTGTTTTGTATATAACAAAACCAAGTTTGTTATAAA
Source organism: Scarus forsteni (assembly GCA_036419115.1). Taxonomy (NCBI): domain Eukaryota; kingdom Metazoa; phylum Chordata; class Actinopteri; order Labriformes; family Labridae; genus Scarus; species Scarus forsteni. Next base: position 18,857,908 of record JAZDUH010000327.1, read on the forward strand.
TATGTCATGGTGTTTACCAAATTAAACAATCTGTATCCTACTTTTTGGGCACGATGTTGGGGCACTAATCTGGTCTTCAAAGGTAGAAGCAAAACACTCTTCAGTCTAACCAGGGCGGTAATTTGTAGAAATGCAGAGAGAGTTAATAATGAGAGCATAGTGGTAGGTCTAGCAGGACAGGGACTCACGATTGCCATCATGCATGCTATCATTACAGTGTTAAACAGCGAATCCAAAATTAGCCTGTGGTTGCTGACAGACCACTGATTTGCCCCTAAGCTGCACTCAGACCACCTTAGGCTCTGTTTACACAATAACATCGCCACAGGAATGGAAAGGTTTCTCCTTTACATTTTGAAAAAGTGCTCTGCATTCACACAGAAACATGAGCATGACTGAAAACTGTAGCATGCATGCCAGGCCAGTAGATGGAGATGTAGGTTTGTAGTGAAACATTGACACAACACTTGCACACTTTCCAGTGATGACAACTTTTTCATAAACAACAACAGCAAGTGGATGCATGAGGACGCAGGAGTTTCTTGTCTGGACGACAAATCTGTCCAGATTTTTTTTGGCTGGCTAACAAACAGAGCACAGTAAGCTGCACACATGTTCCTCGGTAGACAGCCAAAGCTGCTGTTGTTGTTATGGGATGCACGCACAACCTTTAGCTGAAAGAGTACTGCGCATGCACCGCACATCTGTTCTGTTTACATTTTTTTGCCTTTATTTAAATGTGTAGCGTGTACAAGTTGGCAGCATTTCACCGAATAGAAACAAATAATATAGGATATAATTTTTCTATTTTTAAGTAAAGTCCATCAAAATAGGTATAAAATCATTCCCCATAAAACTTCTGTTTTCTGTTCACTAAGTTAGAAAAAGCCTAATAAGCTTTAGCAAAGAAGTAACATTTAAGTTCATTCAAAAATGTTTGGTAAAATTATTTTGGTTGATTATTTCTCCCCTTAATTGGTTTTGTATTTTATATTATTGCAAAGTCTAATGATTCACCTTTACAACAAGGTAGGATCATTTGCATTGTTTTTGTGAAATGAGCAACGCAACTAAACAAAAAAATCCCAGGCTAAAAATCTCGCCAAAATCTCCTGAAATTTAAAGTTGGTGTCAGCATTACTTTGTGTCAGCTCTGGAACTGTTTCCAAACTTAGGACCAAGTTCTTAGACAGGGGAGATGTCAGAGACAGACTGCAATACTGACTCCCCAGGGAGATGGCTCCTCAAGAAGACCAGTTTCTCACCCTTGCTCAGGGGATTTTTACACATTTAACATTTACATTCATGAATGCATGATCCTGACAAGCTGTACCTCACTGTAAAGGTAGCTAATCAGGCTTTCCAACAATATAAAATAAAAATCAGTTGGTAATTTTAATGGGGATAAGTACACAACCAAAATAGTATTTCCAAACCTTTTCTGAAGAATATTTTTGACAAACACAGAAAATCAGCTAAAGCTACATTCTTGTGTCGTAACTAGAGCATGTTATTGCCCAGTTGTTTGATATAATTATGCAATGTAACAGTAGTATGATAAACAGATGGTATCTGACTTATAAATTAGTTCCCATGCTTTGAATGCCAACAACTTAACAGCTGTATATTGTGCCGTACATGTCTAATTCCACCTGTTGTCTTAACTCAGCCATTGGTCACCCACACAGTTTATTCTGTGAGGTGAAAGAGAGTGAGGGGCTTGATTTACCACTGATCACTCTGCTGTCCTGCTGCAATGAGATAGCGCTCATGTGTGGGAGTAAAAGCACCATCTATATGTGTGTGCATGTCTTGGCGTGTGTGTTTATGACAGTGAGTGTGCTCCCTGTGAAAGATAAGGTGATAGACACCTCGGCTGAATTGTTGGCTTGATGTCAGCCACAATGCACCTGTCTCATACATCATGGTGAGCAGGAGGAAGCATAGGTAGCAGAGAAAAGAGCCTGCAGCTTACATTGTTCATCACTTTACCTCTGCGTTGAGGGACATGGGACATCTTTATCACCAACTCAGTAGTATGTAGTTTATATGTATATATATACACATTAATATATGCGGTACATTCTTTAAAAAAAAAGAGTACTCAGTGACCTTGCAAGACTTCTCTAAATGCCTTAAACAGGAAACTTTGAGAGATAGTTGAGGAATGAGATTGGCACATGAACAGTCCTCTGCCCTCTGTGTCCTAAAGAGATGCCTGTTAAAATTGTCCTGGACTGATCTCTGGTATTGGTCTAATTACAACTCTAATATATAAATCATACATACCAAGATAATGTGATACCATAAAAGCCAAATAGACATAAATTTTAAGGTTTTCAGAATGTGAAAAAGGATGTGAAGAGTGTTATCTCTTTTTTTCTTTTAATGAGTTCCTCTATCTAGACTGGGTGTCCTTGACTATGCATAACCGGGCAGGTACCTTTAGGCTGTTTTTAAGTTTAGCTTTCAGAGGGATTTGAGCAGAGAACAGACTCGATAAAAAGGTAGCTGCACTGCTCACCTTCCCTCCGGCTTCATCCTCTCCTCTCCTCTGCTCTGCGATCCTCTCCTCTGCTCTGATACTTTGCATGTGCGATGGCCACTGTGAGAGCATAAAGCAATGACAGGGAGGTTTCCCTCTCTAATACAGTGAGACAAGAGATGAAATGGAGTTTGTTTACAAGCATCTTGGAGAAAAGAGGTCAAAAGCCATGTGAAGGTGATCTATAGCACAAGTTCAGTTTGGTCAACATCCATCAGAGCTCCCTCTTAATGTTCATGTATTTATCTTCCACCTTCTTCCTTCAGTGTTGCTTCTCGGTGCAGTTCTGTTCCTCTGCGGAGTGCATGGAGTCAATTAAGTGTTTGGAAGTGCGTTCGCTGTAAGTGTTGATTGAAACAGCTCCTGACTGTGTGCATTTTAGCAGCAGTTCTCTGATCTGGTATCAGCCGCCTGTGGTCGGATGCCGTGAATCTGTCATCGCAAAGACTCAATATCGCTGACCTCAGACCAGCACTTCTCCTTCCTGGAAGAGTCGTCATCCGATCTGCAGTATCAGTTTTCCACTTTGTAGGTAGCCAGCCGCTCACAAAGAGGCATCTTTAACTGGTTTGGTGTAAGACCACACAGTGGGTGTGTGTGTGTGTGTGCAAGCATGTGAATGCTCGCTGGAGTGGGAGCAGCCTCCCAGATTGGCTTTGTTGTCTTTCTAAATGTCTGTCTCTTCCCTTTTTGCTCAGCATAAAGCGCCAGGACAATCTGACAAAATTACTCCCAGAGGACAGGAGATGATTTAGGGCTGGGAAATAGGAACCAGAAATAAACCTCATAGGAAGACATGACATGCATGTCTCAATATGCTTCTCTGTAAAGAAATAGCTAATTGTTTTCACAATACAACAATTATGCACTTAAATTTATTTTCGAAAAAACAGATTTATTGATGCAAGTTTGATACCACAGCACAGAAATGGAGATCCTCTGCACACCATGTGACATCATTTCTCATTATAAGTAATTGGCAATTACAGAAAACTTTCTACACATTATTTAGTTGAAACAAAAGCTTAACCAATACTCTCATATATAAAGGTTGTCAAAATTCCTTTAACATAAAATATTGAACCCCAAAGTGGGAGACCATACATCCTTTGGGATCAGGGGACAAGAAACAAGTGGTCAAGAGTCACTTTCCAGGACAACAGTGAAAGGTTTTAAATGAGAATAATGTTAATGTTACGCTGAAAAGAACAGCAACTTAACTTTAGTCAAATTTTGAACAGAAAGACAAGAGAGCACTTTAAAAAGCAACAATTCACCCAACATTGGCTTCAAGACCTTCTATTTTTGTTGTTGTGGTATTGGAGAAGCATATTTCAGAGGCGTTTTGTTTTCTTTAATTAAAATATGTGTGCTATTCATTTTTCTCAATAATGAGAAAATTAATTTTCATGAATTTTCTCAGCTTAAATTGTCCAAAGAACTCAGATAAGATTTGACTAATTATGAAATTCATCACGGTTGAAAAAAATGACTGTCTATAATGAATGACTATGACTATCTCATAATTTTAAGATAGATATATAATAATTTAGAAAATAACACAATATGTCATAATTTAGCAAAACAGGGCAATTTTGTCATATAACTACTGTAAGGTTTGGTAGAATCAATATGCAGATATTTTTAAAGTGTAATATAAACTCCTCAAATAGGTTTGGAAAGTTATTTCGGTCAATTATTCCTCCCATTTAGTAATAATTTATAAAGGTGTTGTTGTATTGTAGTTGTATTTGATATATTTTTGGATATTCTGATTAGTTACATTTGCAACTTGCTCTTTATCTTGTCTGTAGATATATGAATAAATTCTTCAAAGTCAGTATATATCCAAGCCCTATGATACTTGTGTCTGTCTGGGTTTAGCTCTCTGGTTAATGTAGGGATAGATAATTACGGTGATTATGGACCTGTCCAGAGGTGTGTTTTCCTGCTTTCCCAGTCCCTACTCACTGTTGTTCTCACACTTTCCTCCCATTGTTCAGAGCAGACAGCATGATGGATTGATGGATGGTTTGGCCTCGCCTGCGTCCACTATCATTCTGTTTGTTGTTTGATTGCGCCTGTAAGCGTTTGTCATGATCGATGCCGTTCGGCCCCCCAGATCCATCACTCGGGCTGACTGCCGATGAAAGACTCAGACGCACTCAGAAACACAAGTTCACATAATGGTGGGGGGAAATTAGAGAGAATTGAGAAGAGGGGATAGATTTTCCTTCCTTCTCTCTTCACCATATTAACTCTTTGATTTTGTTTCATGGGTGGTAGGAAAGCTGCGTCCAAATGTATGTGCTCATATGGGGATTTTTAAGCCACCAATACACACCAACATCATGAATCATTTACAGTGAAAGAAGAGACGTGGGCAACAGTTAAACTAGCTCTGTCTTCATCCTCTCCATGTGTGTGTGTGTGTGTGTGTGTGTGTGTGTGTCTGTCAGCCCTCATGTGGGCTTGATAAGTTGTACTGACATTGTGTTTTCTCTTGGTGGTTGTTGAGTGTTCCAGTCTGGGAGCTCTGTGTGTGTTTCTCACTGGGTTGGTGAGCTGTAGATGATTAGAGTGGAGCCCATCCATGAAATCCCCTCGAGGTCCTACTACAACTGGGAGATATGAACCTAAAGTCATATCTCTATTTTCCTTTAGCTTGATGGCAATATGGGATTAATAATGAGTTATCTTTTCTTCAACAAAAAGGAAAAAAAGGTTGCAACTGGAACAGATGTGTGAACTTTTGTAAGAATATGTGGTAAAAAATACAAATCTGTTCAATACTGAAAACTGTTTGATATCACAGCAACTGAAGAACATGTTCTAGACACCAGACTTTTGGGAATTTTGAATTTCCAGTTATTAAAAAATGTAACAGATGCTCTGTCAGCTACCTTTCCTCATGTGGTTCCAGTCCACTCTAGTTGGTTTACAGGTCCACCCCATGGCTGGTTACCATATTTTAATATGTTGGCAAAATTTGGTAAAGTTAACACTACAAGATAATTGTCCCAAGTTTTGGCCCAAATCCCCCTCCTCAACCAAATTCAGCAAAGACTTGATTATCTGGTGACTCAAAGGATTATCCTACATAATTAACCTGCGATGTGAGGTGTGTTAGTAATAATTTTCCTACCATGACCATCTCAGAAGAAGACTGGGGCCTCCCAAAGTTGGATTTATAAATGATAAACCTGTTGAATGTTGATGATCAGAAATCCTGATGAACTGGGTGGACACTAAATACAGCTGGGCATGTCCTGAGTTCCCTTATATGAAAAGAAACAATGGGTAATCTGGAGGCAAGCTGGGTAAAGCAGGACGCACAACAAAAATTACTGAAGAAGGGAAGCAGAGGGTTAAATGAACATCAGAAACAGAGGACAAATGTATTCATTTTGAGCAAAAGCACAATAGTTTCTACAGTCGTCTTGTAAAACATACTGTAACCAAACTGGCAAGGAGAGAAGTTGGACCAAATATTTTACCACTGAGGATGTCCTGGGACATTTAGTTTTATTTCATCCTGCTGGTTGTCTGCCTTTTCTTTTCATGTACTGTTTTCTGGGGGGTTTTTCTTGTTTGTTTTTTATGCTGTAATTTTTTGTACAAGAGTGCAAGCTGCAAAAGTAGAGATCCTTGTTATAGGTGACTGAGTCTTTTGGTCTGTGGTATTTTGTAAAAGAATCAATGTAAATCAACTTTTATGAACAATGAGATGCTCTTTCAATAAAATTAAAATAGAATAAAATAGATGGAGCCTTTAAGTAGATAATCTGTATAGTAAGCATAATACTGTAAAACTTTTTACCAGGCATTAATCCTGGTGTCTTTTCTTTCTTTGAGTAAACATCAAAATAAATTAAATTGAAATAAAAAATATCTATATTGTCCTGCCTGCTAGCTCAATCTAAATATCCAAAAGTCGTCAAAACCATTAATTTGCCCAGCCCTGGGTCTATGGAGATGATGGATAATGTGCTGGTTGGATTTTGCAACACAAGAGTCAATCACAAACCCTCTCCAGATGCAGCATCCTTTTTTTCTTTTTCATACCATTAGAGGGCTAAACATATAAATGACTGCTCTGCTGTGACAGTCCATGAGGTCTGCTGGAAATGAGATAATGCTGCTTGATGACTTGTTTCCTGAAGTTTGTATAAATAAATAAATAAATAAACAGAGCAAAGCAGAGAAGAGAGAAAGAGGTAACATGCACAGGGTTCACATAAATCCTTAAAAAGTCTCCACATGAACTAGCACTACGGCATAGTAGTTTTCTGCCTCTTTAATGTGTACAAATGGTGGACAGTACAAGTCCAGTGAAGGGTCAAGAGGGAGTGTAGGGGTGGGCACCATACCTAAAGACCTTTGACCTTTAAAGTCCAAAATCAAACTGGTGCATCTTTGATTCAGAGTGGAAATTTGCAGATGACGTCTTCCAGCTGGGATGCTGGGATTTCTCGCTTCCATATTAAAGGTAATGCATGATTAGTGTTTGCATAGCAACAATAAACATGTCATGTCTTTTCATGGCAGCTCAGTCAAGGCAGACACTTTAGCACTTGGATCATGCCCACTGTAAAAGTTACTGATCTCTGTCCGTTAAACCATTTGAAAATCTTTTCGATCATTTTAGATCTTAACTTTCTATATATGTAGAGTGTGGTATAAGTGCAAAATTTGCATACGATGTGTTTTTGGCTCTCATGTTTGTTGAAATTTCAAAGCATCCCTGCCCTCACTCTGTGGCCCTGGATGTTTGTACTAGATTTGTTGGACTGCTCTTGACTACAGCTCCCAAAAGAAGATTAAAAAAATCCACATAGACATCCAGATGCTGTTGAATAATGCTGCTTTTAGTTGTTTGTTTTTCATTAACATTCTTTGTAGAGCCTATTTTTAGGCCCAGATGGGAGACAGAGAGTGAAAGAGAACCTCTCCTGGGTTTTTATATGTGAGAGTATTCCTAAAGCAGCCTGTTTATTCCACTTCTTCTAAAAGCAGCAGTTTCTTCCCGCCCTGCTTATCAAGTTCTCCTCCCACCGAGCCTCTCTCCTCTAATCTCCACCACAAAGGGATGAGAGAAACACCTTACACACCCTGAGCTCTCACACGCTCCATTTGCATGATAATTTGTGTGAACATGAATGATGGATTTTATTTTTAAGGCTGTGTTTTGACCTCCGGATGATAGTGGTAATCCTGATGATGATAGTAATTGGTGGTGGCTGGCTCCATGGTCCAGATTGTAGCATGTACAGCGATGCGGAGGTGAAAACACTGAGGGCAGACAGAAGAGAGAGCCAACAGGCATGTTTATCATTTATCATAGCAAGATGGAAAACATATTGTGAAAGTGCAGCAAGAGAAGGATGAAGAGGGGAGGCACAGGGGTGAGAGGGGAAGGGGCAGATAGTGTTGACCACACACAGAAACGCTCAGTCACTTTCTCCAGGCCCAACAAACACGCACACATTCAGGCCTGTTATGGCAAGCACCCAACAGCCCTGCAGTCTTGATCCATCCTCTTTCTCACTTCATTCTCCTCACGTTATTCACTGCTCTCAACACCTTTGTTGTTATTTAATCTGTCTGACACTGCTGGTTTGTTCTATTCTCAAAGTCTTTGCACCCAAATAAATATACAAGTACAGAATTTCAGGGAAGTATTATTTGGTCACCATACTCAATTTAAGAGCGGAAAAAAACAGATAAGAATATCATTATTATTTATTTATCTGGGAGCGTACCTGGTACCTGGTGTATGTTCTGCATCAGTTACAGCAAGGGCCGAAGTGAGCCAAACCAACATTAAAATGTCAAGGTAAGATTATAGGGTCAAAAGTTAAGGTCTTTGGAACCAATGTTTATCCTTTACTAATATTTGTACAAACTAAGTTGTCAAAAAACCTTCTCTAGTCTTTCCTCTTGACCCACCACTGTACTATGTCAGGTGATTGTTCCAGTCATAGATGACTTAAGGCTGATAGGAGTCGTGTTTGTGTGTTAGAGACTGCTATGCTTGTCTCAGGCCTTATAGTCAAAAACTGTCCTCTGTCACTTCTAGCTTTTTGATTTTCCTATCAAAGTCAGGGGCCTGTTTCTGTTTGCTCATTGGGTGGCAACATCAACTGGTTTTTACAGTTTGCAATTTAAAAATATCTGTAAAGCTAACCACTGAAACGTCAAAGAGGAGTGTGAAGAGCCAATACAGACATCAATAGAGGGATGTCAATCATTAAAAAAAGATTCCTTTCACCAACTCCATACTGCTGTATGACCTTTAAGCACTCATTTTTATTATACAATTTTATTTATTTATTTTATTTATACAACAAATGTATCTGAATTATAATCTATGAGATAAATGATGTCTCATCTTCTTGCTGTGATCAAAAGCCACAGACTCAAAGCCAACAGTACCTTTATTGTTGTTTTTTATTTAGACTTAATGGGAGTTTTGCACAGCCATGCAACAACAAGAGTTGAACTAGAAAAGCACTCGGAGAGCGCAGACCTCCGCCAGCGCCACAGTCCTCACCCATATTGGGATTTTCACCATAAATATTAGTCCTACCTTTATTTCATCTATATATTTAGATCCCTTGACCATGAAAACATACCATTAGCAATTGGATTCATAATGATATCTATTTTAGTTCAGTAGTTATTCACAGAAATCACATTTTTCACCATGGCGGCCAGACGCTGACCCGAATGAACACCAAAATCGAATCAGTTCTTCCTTTTCCCATGCTGAACATTTCCTGAAAATTTCATCCAAATCCATCCATTACTTTTTGAGTTACTTTGTTCACAGACGGATGGGCGAACAGACAGACAGACAAACAAACTTTCCTGAAACATAACCTCCTTGGCGGAGGTAATTAGGTTTGTACCACAAATGAAAAAGCACCATTAGAAATGGATGTGCAAGTGCCAAAAACTGCAGTTCCTCAAAGAGGCCACTAAAGACAGGCCCCATTCAATATGATGATCCATTTATGATTGTTCCAAGTCAACACAGCAGAGGGGGAAAGTGTACACCAGTCTGAACAAGCTAGAAAACACAAGAGCTGATGAATGCAAAATCAGTGTCTAAGATTAAGACATGAATGGTCAGAAAAATAGCTGCTCTCGTGGGAAAAGGTTTAAGTACCATCAGAACTTACAAACATTTATCCCAGTTAGTGGACTTCTTTCTGGCTTCTCCAGTGAAGCGATGATGTGTATGAATCCTCTGCCATTTTTTTCAAATATTTCTGCAGTATTGTCACAACTCATGATCACTTTTTGATGTCCCTACTCATCTTAATTTCATTATCTTGATGGATAATGTGTAGAGTAGAGGCTAGCTCATTTTCAGCAGGGTAGGCGTCATGATTTATTATGTTACTGCCAATGGTTCTTGATTTTATACAAATATTAGAATATAACCCTATAATTTGACCATTATTCAACAATTTGATCGCAATTTTTTTCAAAGTAATTTCTTGTTTTTAATGATGATTCAGCACTGCTTATTTATTCCAATTTCTTCCGTAACTAAGTGCTACATGGGCCATTTAAAACTATGTATGCCACAAAAAAGCAAACTTGGCCATGGACATAAACAGTCAGTGCAAGTTTTGTCTATTTATTTGGATACACATTACTCTTTTATTTGCAGCACCCTGACTCATTTGTTGGTACATTTCCAGGCCCAGCCACTTCTCTCAGTTTATGTGTGCGGTTGTTTATGTGTGTGTATCTACTTGTGGGTTTTTTTCAGAGTGCAGGGAGGAAAGAAGTAGTTAGCAGTTAGTGGCAGCACACTGCCATTCTTTTAACAGCCCTCACACACCTCATTAACTCGCTTAATGAGTTAGTAATCAAACACATTCCCCCTCTCTCTTTCTGTGCGTCTCTCCTTCTTTAAATGGACAAATAAATTAAGAGCATTCAGCAAGGATAAACATTCTCTTATCGTTCAATCGAGTTAAGACGTCAGGAAAACAAATACTGTTTTGTATTCAAGCGCTGAAATAAATGCACTTATACAGGAAAACATAACAGCTTCTTTTCCAGGTTCAGCAGCTATTTATCAGCATGAAATCTTATCAGTCACAAATGGAGTTTTTAATTTTGTTTTCACTGGATTTGGTCCTCTTATTTTACAACACCCAGGCAGAAAACTTTCTTAGCGTGGGAGCTTATGAACTTGTAAATTGTGAAAGCACAACTAATTTAGAGTTGAACTCTTGTGGAGAGTACAATATGTTAGTCAGCCAAAATAATCCTGGTTGGACAACTGTTTTTGCTAAGAATGTCTTTTAAATGGTAAATACTCTACCAACAACTGCCAGTTTCTTTAACCTGACACACCAGATGGACCATTCAATATATTTCATTCGTCCTTCTGGGAAAGAGCCCATAGAAAGTGTTTGGAGACCTCGCAAAAGAGTATCTGTCAAAAGTGGAGTGGAAATATCTGATCAAGAAATGCGTTCAGTGTTGTTTGCTTTCTATTTCATAAAGAAATACAATCCAGATCAGATCAGACTGTTCCTCGAGCTGTTAGCATGTATGATAATATCTGTTAAAGCAGCCACTTTGTGCTGTCATCTTACTCCACGTCTTCCTGCTCCCAAGGACACTGATTGGACCGTGCTGCTCTGGGCCGCTCACAGTCACTGTAGATCTGAGCTAGGCAAGATGGATCTGCCTGATTACAGACATTGAATCAGGCAGATCCATCTGCACTGAAAAGTTAAGACTTTTGAAATCCACCTACCTCTACTTGTCACTTGTTTTCCAATGTGGTGCCTCTTCAATCAAACTTTCACTACTAATGGTTTAAATTGCCGAACAGTTGCCAAACAATCTCTTTTAATGAGGGATCTATTATAAGGTGGCACCACCAATCTTTTTCTTCTTTCAATGAAGCTTTGCTTGTCATACTCCATGAATGTGGGGAAATATAATGACAGTCAAGGTTGTGTTTGACGATTTAGCTTGCAGTGAAAAAGGTGCATCTCTGTGTTTTTCTGCTTATATATTACATACACCAGTAAATGGCAGATGGTCAGCATTTTTACATGAAGGAAAAATATATATTTGAAGTGGAGCTTATGAACTAATTTTACTGAATCAACATTTCTAATTCTGAAAACTTTAAGCTGGTGTAGTAGATAAGTAACTAATACTGCTGAAATATGCACAGGGTGTTTTTTTTGTCTAAGATTTAGATTTCGAGGTTCCTGTATGTGTTCAAGAGACAGGATAACAGTACAAAAATGAATATGTGGCAGAGAGAAAGGAGAATGACATGAAGTATGGAGCCAAAAACCAGACTTGAACCTTGACCACCACAAAAGAACAACAGCTTCGAACAGGGTGCACTTGAACATGCGTGTAATTATAAGATAAATCATGCAGGATGACTTGAAGGTTAGATGCTCATAAAACAGTGTCAAAAAGTAGCATCTATGTCTTTAGCAAAGGTCAGCTCACCAAAGTGTTGCACAAAAACACAGAGAAAGGAAAAGAAAGTACAAAGTGTGTGAAAGGGGTCATTAAAGTTGCTCTCATTGCAGTGCACAAACTCCATATAAACTCTTAAATGGTAATGTGTTTTTCCCTTTTGCAAAACCTTTAAAACCCACAAGCCAAAAAATCACATTGTTCCATCTGATTTATGATCCCCTGCATCAACCCCTGCTGTCAACCAACTGTGGAGGCAGAGGTTATGAAATCTTCAGGTTATGAATGAGATGATTGTTTGTCTTAGTATCCAGGCATGTGCACACATGAGTCCATAAGAATGTTTTCAGTCTTGCATTTTAAGATGTATATTACTTACTCACATTATGGAGCCTGAAGCCTGGAGGTTTTTTTTTTTTTCAGAGAAAGTTGTTTGTCCTGCAGTAGCATCCCAAGACACTCCTTTATTTCTCTCTTTGACTCTTGAAGATAAAATAAGATAAATCAAAGTGGAATTATCACAGTAGGAGCTGCTGCCTGTGTACAGACACTTCCATGAGGTTTTCAGTAAAACATTAAAAGAACAGAAGCAGTGTGTCATCGACCTTCTAAATCGAATACGTTTACCCTTTAGTCAGAATGGAAGATTGTGCCTAATCATTCGAACATCCTCCAAAGCATTTGACAAACAAGCAAGCAATTTAACACGTGGCATAAAATCCAAAATCCAATCAAAATATCCCTGAGTCAGAGTGGACAGTTGTGCAACGCTTAAAGAAAATCTTATTAGGGGTCTTTAGCAATGATAATCAAGAATTAAGGGATCCATTACCATGACTTTCATGTGTGACCTTTACAATCCAATTTGCTCTTGGGGTGGAAGTTTCAGCAAAGTTTAGGGTGAAGCTTTTAGAGCATTTTAGAAAACTAACAGTCACTAGCAAGAGTAGGACATGAGACTAAACCACCTTGACAATATGACCTATTCTCAAATCTAGTATGTTTATCCCTTTGTGCAGAGTTTGAAAATTTTTTAAATGATTTTTTTAAAGCATGTAGCATTCACATGCGAGAGGTAACATCAGATCCAGTGACACTGATCTTTGAGCCCAAAATCCAGTCATTTCATCCATAAGTCAGAGTGGACATTAGTACAAAGGTTATAGGAAACTGTCTCCAGCTTTCTTCCAGTTTAATCAATTCATTCCAGAGTCAAAGTGGACATATGGACAATGTTTAATGAGAATATCCCAAATGTTCTGAAGGAGTAATGTTTACAAGCAAGAAACGCAAGTAAAGCAGTGATTTTTTTTAACCTCCAATATATATTATGTTCATTTTTTATGTCAAATTTGACATTTGTACAAATTTTGACAGTAGAACAAGTTAAAATGTTCCAAACATTTAGCCGTTGCAAGTCAGTGGTAAGTGTGAGATCTTTGAGACATGGCCCCTGAAATCATATTTGTTATATCTTCTGTTGGAGTTGATATTAAATCAATCTTAGAAGAAAATTCCTCAAAGCATTTCTCAGATAGTCAGTTTGTGAGAAAGGGAAACACACATACCAGATGACCTTGACCTTTAAATTAATGTATTTCTGTGTCAGAGTGGACATATTTGCAAAATTTTAAGAAGTTTTAACTAAGTGTTCCTCAGATATGCATTTACAAGCACTTGGTGAAGATGAAGCTACCTTATCCTTTGGCTTATGACCTGTGAAATCTAACACTGTCAGTCTTGAGCCAGAATGGGCATTTGTGCTAAGTTTGAAGTAGATCCCTCAATGTTTTCTTAGATATGTTTTTCACTACAATGTTTGTCTGCCAGATATATGAACAGAAAATAGAAACTCTCTGGCTCCTGGCTCTTGCTGATGTGGAGACATAAAGCTATGCCAGTCTCCCATTGGTTACGTAGACTCACCAGGTATTTATGACATGCATGAAAAGCATTGTTGTGCACAGAATTAGCACACCATACTAAGATAGAGATCAGAGGTTAATGACTTGAATCAGACAGGAACCAGACAATACCTTCAGGGTGCGGTTAATCTGCATCAAGGCGCCTTCAGCTGTGTCTGATAACATTGCTAATTATTCCAGATATAAACCCTGCAGGGATTCTTTTAAATGGGCATATCAGTGGCTAAGTTTATTGTCGGAGTGCTTTACGCTGACTAAACAATACCAGGGTTTGAGGTCATGACGGTGTAAACGTTAAAAAGTCCTGACCGCAGCGTGTTAGGCACTGTGGTTCATACTGCGAGGACACACCTGAAAACATGTGTTACCTCATCATTAGGGCTACAATGGGAATGAACTGTGAGCAACGTCACCTCAAAAGAGCCAAGCCGCAGTAATGAACTAACTGCCCACTAGGAGGGATGTAGTGTATTAAGGTAAATCTATACCAGGTCTCACTCTCACTCGCTCCAACACCGCCTCACACACCTGTAATGAAAAGGGGCTGCTCGGCATGCTGTGTGCAGGAAATAAGGAAACAAAGAGTACGCCATGTCTGACATCATTACAGCATTCAGTGAGATGCCAGTGGGGCCCGGAGCAGGGCTGGAGGCTGCAGCCATGCCTCAGGATATTCTTCATAACTTTGTAATGAGTGTATGAAAAGAGTCTGGGTGATGGAGAGGGAGCGGTGTGGCTCTGACGCTTTCCATGACTTCTTTTAACCTGAACAAAGCTGTGCATGTCTGGAGGTTAAGACCCCTGCTCCTGCTTTGATACTCTGTCTGCTCCCAGCTTCTGCAGAATTCAACAATCTGATGACCCTGAGGGTAGCTGAGACAATAAACAGACTCATGCTTTGAAAAGTATATAAGCCTGCAGAGATGGAAAGTAACAAAGGACAAATAGTTTCTGTGTTTATCATACTATGAGGAAGCTAAAGTTAAAGCTAGTTATGACACCTGATCTTTTTTATACTATACTGCACGACCATGACCTACAGTACAAAGGTGGTTTGAATTATTTTGTAATCACATATCATGACCAAATGTTTTACAGGTTTTTGAGCAGCTTCTCTAGTACAAAGTCTTAATAATCAACCACGTTTTTAATCAACAGAGAGAAGAGAGCTCTCCCTGAATTGCACAAATCTGTTTGGAAATGTTTGGCAGAGTTTTATCCACTTCTCTAAATCTTGGCAACTGTGGAACTTTAGCATTGTTTCCTTGCTGTTGAAATTACATCCATTTACTGGCTACTTTATTAAGTGCACACATTCAACTGTTCTATTACATGAATAGCTAATAAATTTGGGCATGTATGGTCAAAATGGTCTGCTGAAGTTCAAACTATCATAAGGACAGTGAAGACAGCTGATTTGAGTGACTTTGGAGGAAATATTTCAGAAATAGTTGCACAACTGGGATTTTCAAACATTACCTCCTGGCATTTACAGAGGATGGGAGATAGTTCTGTTAAGGGCAGTTCTCAGGCAAAAATGCATTGTAAATGCCAGAGATGGATGGAGAATGGCCAAAGTCGTTTGAGATGACAACTCAAATAACCCCCAGTTACAACCAAGGTATGCAGAAGACCATTCCAGAAAGACAACTGGATACAGAGGCAAAATCAAACTGGGTGCCTCTCATGTCAGCTACGAATAGGACAATGAGGGTCCAGTGAACAGGGACTCACCAACATTTGACAGTAAAAGATCTGAAAATTCTTCACTAGTCTAAAGAGCCTTGATTTCTGCTGTGATATTCAGATTTAAGGATCAGAATTTGGCATGAACATCATGAAGGCATGGACCCATACTGATTTGCACCAACAGATCATTTCTTGGCACACTTTAGGCCCCTTAGTACACCTTATACTACACCTTTACACCTTATACTGTTCCTTCATTCTCCCGTACATCACCTACTGCGTGGAAGTGTGGGGAAACACATATAAAACAAACACAGAAACAGTATCCAAACTCCAAAAGAAAGCAATAAGAATAATAAATAACAGCACCAACAGAGAACCATCAAACCCCCTCTTCATCAAACTGAAAACACTAAAATTCATGGACATGGTCAACCTCAAAACACTTCTAATAATGCACAAAGCAAATCAGAATCAGTTACCACTGGGCATCCAAATGTTGTTTCAAAAAAGAGAAAATATACACAATCTCAGAGGATTATGCTTTTTCAAAAAACAGCCAGTTCTTACAACCACCAAAACACACTGTGTATCAGTCAAAGGCGTCAATTTGTGGAACAAATGTAATGAAAAAATGAAAACATGTAGATCACTTAAACAGTTCAAACAGATTTATATAAATCTTACTGTAAGTAGATACAAGAGTGAGATGGAAGCAAACTTAAACTAACATAAAAAAAAAATGTGTTGTTTGTGTTCTTTTTTGTTTGCTTTATTGTGATATACTTTCTTTTCTTCTTTTCTGTTTTTCTGCACAAGCTCGGGCAGATTAGACTGTAAATATGTAAAGACAAAGGGGTAGGACTAGAAAAGTCTTCTGACTTCATCCTACACCCTTTCGGACAAGGTATAAAGATTTATGTTATGTCTTTCACTTGTTCGAATAAACAAATAAATAAAAAATAAATAAAATAAATAGTACCAATTGAGCATGGTTTCCACACCATAGCCTGCCCCTGTATTGTTGCTAACCATGCCAATATCTTTATGACCACTGCTGCACATCCTCTGATACTGCTTCCAGAAAGATAAAAACATCATGTCAGCTTAAATCATATCAAACTGTTTTGTTTCTAAAAAGTTTCAGCATTTGCGCAGCACATTAAAAAAAACAACTAAAACCTCAACTTCAGTGTGGTTAAGTTACATTATCACTTCTTAATTTGTATCACTATGCAACCAAATTCAAGACTGACTTGAATCCAAAAAATTAAAAAAAATTGACATGTCTTTGATGCATTTTGCATGACTCCTTTCAAGACAAGACAAATCCAAAAAACAGAGACTGCTGAAAAGAGGTATTTGGTTATGAGATTGCGTGCTGGTGAAGAGAATTTAAAGTGGGATTGATACATCACTCAGAAGCCTTCAAATTATTTCTATGCTGAGTCCATTTCAGAGTCTGCACTCTCACTTTACCATCAGCATAGAAGGTAAATCAATACTTGAGCGTTTCCAAAAGTCAGTGAACCTGTACTTCTACTTGAGTAAAGAATGTGTGTTCTTTTGCCAGATATATAAACTTGACATTTAAAGGCAGATGATTTAATACAGAGACAAAGGACAAAGAGGGGGAGGCACTCTTTATCTTCCTGTCATTTCTTTCCATGCCACTTTGGTTTTTGACTATGTGGGGCCGCCTCTTGAATGATGCGCTGTGGTGGTATTTACTGAAAGGCTGCAACATTGGATTTACTGTTATGACTCAGTAATGGAGCCAATGGTGGCCAGTATCCCTCTTTGTGGCGACTGTTCTCACATAATCGTGTCTGTTTTGGAAGGGATCAGTGCTTCCCTGAAAATCTAACTCCAAACTAATCAGAAATGTCAAAAATCTTAGAGCCAACACAGCCGAGGCTTAGCTGAGAAAATACCAGTGAGGGGCAACCACAGAGTATGTAAAATACAGCATGGTCTCCCACAGAAATGTCCTGTTTGCCGTTTTAAGAATGTGTAAATGTAGAAATGTAGTGTTGCTAAATTTAATAATGCTCTGGCTCCTGTAGGAGTTGAACCCCTCGATAAATCCTTGAGGGTAGCAGAAGACTGAAGACTCCAGACCATGACCGCTGTGATTATTCTGTTATATGTGTCAGAGACGACAACCAGATAGAAAAGGCAATATAAGTAAATGGCAGAAAAGCAGACTTTCTGGCATGAGTGATAGCATCAGTTCTTGTTTCCTGGGTCTTTTCTGGGCACTCATTGCCAGAACTGAACAGGCCTACAGTTGCAAAATGACCTCCCAAGACCCCACCATCTAATCCAATCAAATGGCACCATAAGTGGGAGCATATAGATTACTCCAGCCAATTGTGTTAGAGCGTGCTAATAGGATTATGGGGGTTTTAGTGTGTGGATTCCACCCTCGAGCTTTCATTTTGCTACTTACACAGATAGCATTGTGTTTGTATTGTCAGAGCTTTCCTGCCCTGTCTTTCATCCAAGTTCTCATGCCTGTTTCAATCTCTCTGCCTCTTTGTCTCCTCTTCCTCTCCTGTCTCCTACAGAGCTGTATTATAGCCTCTGTCACTTTGTCAGTTTGGCTTATCATTATTACCATTCGTCATGGATGTTCAGTTTTAGATGGGAAGCTCAGCTGTTGTTATATTCTGCTGTTGAGCTCCAGTTTGAAGTAATTCAGATATGAGGATCCACTCAACCATTATAATTTTGCTGCCTTCTTATGGACTACCAGCCATAAAAAGGCTTGATCCAAAGGGTTCTTGTGTCATGCTCACATTAAAACAACACATGTTGTAAACCATTAGCTTCATTTGGACATAGCTAATATTGGCATTCAACAAGTCTCTTGTTAGAAACTGACAAAGGGTCTTTTATAACCCCATTCGACTATGATATTGGCATTTGGGGGCCATTCATATGAAGACTGCAAATGTTTTTTTATTGTATGAGTCCACACAGAATCAAAATGATGATCTCTCCTAACTAACACTCCTAACTTAATCACAAATCTCTCCTACTAACTAATCAGGGGAATTGTTAAGATTTTATTGATACCAATGCTGTTAACGATTCTGCTGATGGATCTGATTCTTAAACAATTCCCTTATGGATTCCCATTGACTCTGTGTGGACAAAATCTGACCTTCAGAGGTTTTCTCTGGTCACAATGTCAAACATATAGCACTCCTGATTATTTATACAATGGGTGGGTGAATGCTTTGTAAAGTTTCTGGTGTTTCTGCCCACGAAACTTCATGCAGATAGCATTTTTTTGTTAAAAATTAAGGCACAAACTTTGACCACTGCTGTCTCCTGTCTGCGATGATTAAACTTTTGTGTGGAAGGAACTGATAAGCAATAACACTTAAGATATTGATTGCTTGTTATCATTTCTCAGTTGGAAATGGTTTTTAATTCCCTTCACTAGCACTGACCCGGGCAAACTGTTGAATAAGTTGTGAGCCATTTTTGAGCTAAGTAGAGTATTGTATGAAAGGTGACTGTTTAAAGTTGAAAGAATATAATAATAACCTGCATGCAACAGTCAGTGTTATAACTGAGCCTTTTCTTCCATATCTTTAACTGTCATGTTAGCATTCCAGTGTTTCCAAGTTAACACTTGGGCTATAAAACTGCCAGTAAGTAGTCTTATCTCAAAACTTTATCTGTAAAGTTGCTAACATTACCATGTAACCATTTTTCCTATTTTAATCCAAGCAATATCAAACGTGTGAATAGCCATTAATTAGCTAAAAGTAGCCTAACACAAGCCAAGAGGTGGCAGAATGCTAACCATCTGTTTATATGACTATGAAGCAACTGTCTTTTTTTAGTCCTGTTCATATTAAGAAAAAGATGCAACAGCATTCTTTTCTTGGGTTTCCTGTTGAATAAATCCTTACACAGTGCATCTTTGTGTGTGTGTCTTGATGCTTTTGTTGAGGGAAGGTGTGGAGAATCAGAGACGACTAATTGGTCATCAGATAGAGAGCATGACCAGGTAGACCAAAAGCATTCCTTTCTCCCATTGAGCCGCCTTGATAAGAGGCTCCGCTTTCAACTCTGCACTTTTACAAATGAGACCAAAAAAGGAGCTGGAGGGTAGAACAACTGCTCTGGCTCCAGTGCTCACTGGTTTGATGCTTTGGTTATGATTCTCCAAAGTGTGGCATAGTACATCAATTATTGTTGAGTAATTGCCTAAATTGCCTGCTAACTGTGTTGCCGGTATATCTCGGGTGAAAGCAGATGTTATGCAAATCTGCAGAGGAAATAAAACTCTGAGAGCTCCGATGATAAAATTAGAATGTGCCGTTAGAGTGAATATTTATGCTCTCTTTGAACACAAGCCAGAGATGTGTTTGTTTCTTTTGCACATCTGTACATGCACATCAAAGTTTTATGAAGCATGGAGCGAGATAAAGGTGTTGTCTACATTCATGAAATATGATGAGAATAGGGCAGGGTCAGGCAACTCTTATTACCAGGAGAGCCACATGAATTTCATCCTTATCTCTGGCTGTTTGGACAGGCATAATTCAACAGTCATATTACATTGTAACACTAGGTACACATGTATAGCTTTCATACATGTCAAATGAAGCATCTGAATTGCAAACAGAAGTCCTATAAAGAGCTAAACAAAGATAATTCAAGTCAGTTTAAAGACTTTGTCTTTTCAAGTCTTGTCCATGCGATACAGCACTTCTATGAGCAAAACAAAAGTCCACAGCATCCAAACCTTTCTCTCTTCTCCACTTTATAGTGCCAGCAGCTACCCAAAACATCTCATTCCCCTGAGAACAGACCTACAGTGGTACATTTTAGTGACTTCCTACCATTGTTTTTGGCATCAGTTCAAGTCCACAACATGTTGAAGAGGAAGAAGAAGAAGAAGACATACTTTTATTAATCCATCACTCTGTTGTTGAAACATGGTTTTTACATACCTGAAATACCTACAGGTCCTATGATCACGCACTAATGGAGAGGTGTCAGAGTAATGGTTTGCTGCTCCTGAAGAATCGCTTCCGAGCAGTTTTGGGGCTCATTGCCTTGCTCAAGGGCACTTCGGCAGTGCTCAGGAAGTCCACTGGCACCTCTCCAGCTACCAAACCAACTTCCAATCATGGTTTGGTCAAGATTCAAACTGGCCACTCTTCAGTCCCCAGACCAAGTCCTTCTGGAGTGAGCTACTGACGCTGTTGCCAAACAGCAGTGGACTTAGCAATTACCTCCCAGTTTACCAATCTGAAGCAATATGTGAACAAAGTCTTAAGAACATTATTGATTATGAACCTACCCTGGCAGTCATCAATAATGAATATACAAACCTGGTTTAAGACCAAATATGATGACTTCTTTCAGCTGCTGTCTTTGAAACCAGTGGTTGACACCTTGAAGGTGTTTTTAAGTCACTAAAAATGAAATCCTCAGAATAGACTGCTAAAAATATTGCTGTAATTTCACAACAAATTTCTAGCTGATAATTGATTTTACTGTATAGTAATGTAATGCAAGTTGTTCACAGCAACATGTATGAAAATTTGAATGATGCAGCAAGATGGAAACATTTGACAACAAATTACTATGATTTTACCACACATAATTCTAATTTTACAGTGACCCACACATAATGTTACAGTAAAGTGTTGTAAAATCCCAGCATTGTTCTAAAGATTTCTATAGAAAACTGTGATATTACAATACCTTGTGCTGATTTTACAGTAAGATGTAATGTAGTGCTCACAATAGTCAGTTGAAATTTAACATTGGTACTGTGTAATCACTGAATCTCTGTAGCCAGTAAAGTCATGTGAACTTACTGTTTGTAATACAACAATTTAATACCGTAATACTACAAATATTTACCCATCATGCACAACCAAGCCCTGATTGCAATAATTTACTGCGGCAATTCACTGCTACGTACTCTGATTTCCCCACCCCTGTGTTAAGGTATCAGGGTGGTATATTTATACGTTTATCTAAGGTTTAAGGTGATTATTTGAAAGCCACCTTCATGCAGCGTTAAATCATGTTAAACACACAGTCATTTTTTTAATGGGATGAGGCTGTAAAAAGCAGCAAGACCCGACGTGTCTGACAAATGCATACAGCATGGTCTCTATTGAGCCATCACTTTACATGCCTTATTGAAGCTAAATAAATCATTTCGCTTTGACTTGCAGTTGCCTAGGAATTAATACATAAAATAAGAAACAAACAAACAAATCCCATCTTTAATTATAGGGTATTTGCAACAGCTTCCAGGGGGGGTCGTTTTAATTTCAGCTACACCATAAAGGCACAGCCACCCATTCATTAGATGGATTGCACAACACAACCGCCGTGCTGCTTTTTGCTCCCTTTCTTTCTACACGGTTGAAACAATGTGTGTGCAGTGTTTATTCCAGGGAAAGTTCTGGAAATGATGACCCAATAGGGACGCTATGTGAGAATTATGTGCCCCAAGAGCCTTGGGAACTCATTTATCGTCACCCCTTGGGGTTTTACAAGTGTGGATAGTTTTTGTGTGCATCATGGGAATGCGTGTTGTGGTGGGTATTAAAATTAAACAAGGAGATGTCATCAAAGTCCTTCACAGATCAGTTGTGTTGCGTAGTTTTATAGATTATGGTATGTGCTTCAGTGTCTTTACTGGCGACTATAAGTGCTCTGTTTACGTCTGTCCGAGTGTGTGTGGAGACAGGAGACCCTCCATAGGTGCCCTGCAGCTTCCCTGTGCAGTGTGTGTGGAGAAAGGGGGCAGATCCTTTCTGAATGAGGTTAGCTCACCATTTAAACAGCAGACAAAAGAGCCTACTAATTAAAACTATGGCTACTTGTGTTTCTCTCACTCTCTTCTCTTCCTCTCCTCTTTGACCCTCCCCCTTTCTCACTCTCTTACTTTCTGCACACATGCACTTTTCAGACCGCTAATTTGTGACCACTGTTAATCACAGGACACACACAAACAGGGATGTTTTTTTTACAACAAGCATAAGTAAAGGGGCCAATAAAAATTTAGGCACCTTGAGAAAATATCACATTAGGCCCTACCGCTAAAACCTTAACCTGCAATTCTGCTTAACCCTCACCTCTGTTACATAAAAACATAAATCACTGTAATATTGAAGTTAAAGAACACTGCATGCTCAAAAGAACATATCCCTTATTGGGACCTGAACACTTCCATGTCATTTTTATATGTATTCTATTGCATATTAATTTTAATTCTGTGTAGAAAATTTAATAACGATATTAACTTGAGTTAAACCAGGTAATGTTGCCACTGGTATGGCTTATAAACTGAATTCAAGCAACTTTTCTGCCCCATCACACTTCTTAGATTATAAAACTCATCGAATTGCACAGTCTTTCAGTTAAAGTCTCTTATTATATCTAAATTGCATAAATCAATATAATTCAAGCAGTCAGAGGTATAAAATGTTTACTAAAAGATACGTTATATTTCCTTCAAGCTACTGTTGATGTGTAATTTAATTAAAGAATGAGTCTGTAATGCTTGGACAGGTACGTGGAACTGTTGCCTGGCCCTCACATCTCAACAGTCATGGCCCACTTCTAAATATTGCCAGCTTATTTTCACAATTAAAGTTCTTATCAAAGCTGTTTGATAAGTAAAGTAGCAGCTAATCATGTTTGCTTTTTTAATTTTGTTTTTGTTTTTTGTACAAAAGTTTCACCAACATGTCCACACATTGACAACAAATGATTCAGGAAAAGTTTCTCCTCTAGCTCTTTTGTTAAAATGTGGTTGCAGATTATCATTTTTGTACTTTATAAATATTTCCCTCACACTTAATGTCTGCTTTTAATTGAACTGTGATGGGCACAGTGTGAGGCTTAGCTTCAAGCCTCCAGATTACTCAAACTACTCCTGCACACTAGTAATACTTTGGAATAAAAAATGATGTTCCTTGTGCTGCAGCGCCTGAATGAATCCGCCCCACAGGCAGCTGGGAGCTCTCATTGGTCACCGCCCTACTGCTTGTTTGTCCACTCTGTGTGCAGGCAGTGATTTGGGCACCCTTACCACAGCCTGGTCAGAGCACAGAGAGGGACAAATTATAGCATGAGTGAACACAGGATAATACAGCCACTGTAAAATAACCACTCCATTGTGAGTCCAGCCCTCCATGCAGCACCACACCTCTGGGTTTTGGCACACGCTGGAGAGAAACAAAATTGCCCCGAGCTTTCTGTTCTGCACTGACGAGTGTGGTGAAAGAGAGAGCGACACTGAATAGAGTGTGAGTTCTGCTGGTTAAAAAGCACGCTTTTAACTCTGGAAATCAGACGTTGACACTGGAAATTGTTGAAACGTGTTAATTATGATTCCAGGAAGGAATTCTTTTAGAAACAGAGTGCACCCTGCTTAACCAAACAAGCAAAGTCATATTTGAGGATAACTTTTGTGTAACCAGCTTCATTTTTTTGTCTTTGCAGAGATCTGAGCGAGAACTTCATACAGTCCATCCCAAGAAAAGCATTCAGAGGAGCTACAGACATCAAAAATCTGTAAGTATTTCAACCACTCTGCAGGACAAATGAACTAAAGTGAGCAAATAACCTTCATTTTTTAATCAATTTTTGACTAATGAATGCTCAAACTGTATGATTCATTAGCTTAGCTGTGTTGCCAGTTTCATAAATGCACAATCCTTTCATGCTGTACTTCATTGTAAAGGTGACCAATCAAATTTCCAACCATTTAAAATTCAGTACCGGTATTATTAAAATGGGAAAAACAATCAACAGAATAACGCTCCACACTTTTTTGAGGTGCATATGATTTCGAAAAGTGCAGACTTCCAAAGAACATCTGACAACACATCCTTAGGCCCTGTTTACACGACAACATTGTCACCAGAAACAGAAAGGTTTTGTCTTTGTGGTTTCAATCATGCAATCACACTATGATTGACTATGTGAAAACTATGCACATTGAGAATCACTAAAACCACTGGAGCGTGCATGTCAGGCCAGCAGTTGCCAATGTAGGTTTGTGGAGAAACAGCGGTGTTATAAAACACGTACAATTATGGGTAAAGAAAAACTTTGAACAAATAACAATGGCGAATGGATGCACAAAGACACAGGAGTTTTTTTGTCTGGACAACAAATCTGTCTGGATAACAAAATGAGCAGGGTAAGCTGCACACATGTTGCTGGGTAGACGGCTGAAGCTATTGTTGTTGCTGTTCCTGTGGTACGCACGCAACCTTCATATGAAAGAGAACTACGCATGCACCACGTATCATCGTTTTCCCTGAAAACGCTGATACCTGTTTACAAGGAGATACAGTAGATACCAACAAGTTTTCAAAACTTTACACTCTGGAGCCTGGTTTTAAAAGTTTGCAGATTCAGGCACTCTAAGCACTGTTCTCATGTAAACAGAAGGTGAAAATATCCCCTTCCTGGTAGATTAAGCAGATATTTAAGCAGCACTGACATGATCTGCAGATTTGCTTTGTATGGACATTTTTTTTGTAAGGAAAATGTGTGTACAATCTGTTCAACAACATTGTAATACCCTTGAAGAGAAGTTTCAGCCACGTGCATGGTTAATGATCATCCCAATAAATGAAAAGAAAAAAGCAATTACAAGTCAGTTTGGAGGTCCACTCTCTGTTAACACATATTAGTTTTGTTCATTTGAGTTTTTATTCAAATTCAGCATGTTACAAAAGGAAAATATTATAGTGGGTGGATGAATGCCCCTCAGCAGGAGTAACTCATGAAGTGCATCTGTTATGTGCTTCTTCAGAGGATTGTATATCACATGATGTGACTCATAGTAACAGAGATTTATATCATACTAGAGTCTACGCACAGTCACACACATATTTATGAGCTGCATTGATGCAGATAAACATTCCCTAAAGTCCCTCTCTGCTCCTCTTAAGGTTACACAATCTGTGGTGACTGCAGCAGTATTGATTTACCATAGAACATCAGTGTTGTACTTGCTGTATCGATGATTACAACTGCTCCACAGGGAGACTGAAAGGATATGTATGCGTCTTGTATAACAAAGCCTCTCTTTC
This sequence comes from Scarus forsteni, assembly GCA_036419115.1. Taxonomy (NCBI): domain Eukaryota; kingdom Metazoa; phylum Chordata; class Actinopteri; order Labriformes; family Labridae; genus Scarus; species Scarus forsteni. The sequence goes on from JAZDUH010000327.1 coordinate 18,883,644, forward strand.
TCCCTCTCTTCTTTGTGTTTTGCAGGCAGCTAGATAAAAACCACATCAGCTGCATTGAGGATGGAGCGTTCAGAGCGCTGAGAGGCTTGGAAGTGCTGTAAGTATCGGAAATGATGCTCTCCTGCTCTGCATCATTCCATTAAAGCACTTAGTTAAATGAAGATATTGTTTCTCCCTGCTGATAACCATAACTAATGTATACAAAAGTGCAGCGCTTTAATTAGTATAGCCCTGGTTATTATGCCAAAATACCCCCAGAGGGCCTCACAAGGGGGCTTGCATCATGGAGACCAAGCTCCATTAACTCATTGTTCCACACAGTTGACAGCATCGTTCCCCTCCATCACGTCAACCCACCCACTCACCTCTTCCATCTACACCCTACACACCCCTGGGTGAGAACTCCAACCATCCTGGATCAAAAAACTCCCATTCAAGGGAGCGTTCCAACCGGGATGTATTCACAACCATGCTCATACAGTTTTTTTAAACATTCAATAAATCATCTCCTGTCAAACATCATAATCACAGGCCTCTCCACCTGAAACAATGTAGACTAGCAGAGCATTCTGGGGGACAAAGGCGCCCTGACAGCCTCGTTATTTCTGCCGTGAAAGACTGTTATGTGAGTTTTTTTAGGGGGTGGGGAGACAAAAAACCCATTAAAGGCAGCTTTCATGGTGTGGATGGATTGCAGATGTAGTGATAGGGTTGTCATAATGGTGTAAGAAGGAATGGGGGGGTTGTTTTTGATGGGCTCTGTATGTATAGGGTTTTATGGAAGGGGGAGGACAGGTTGAAATATGGTAAGGGGTTATTAGGCTGATTGAAATGACCTGATTGTCTCACTGCAGCTGATGCTCAGGGTTCGAGGGAGTGTCAGAGTGTGTGCGTGCGTGTGCATTTGTAAACTACAAGATCATGCCTGAATGTGCATGCATATGTGTGTATTTGCATGCTCGACTGTATGTGTGCGTGGGAGGTGCGAGGGCTTCCCATCTGTGTTGAATGAGGTGTTACACTCCCAGCGGGGGGCCACAAAGAGAAATGAGGAGAATGAGAGATGGGGGGTGGATTCATAAAGAGGGCATGGAGGAGGAAGGGCAGAATCAAACTCTTTTTGAAGTACATACCACAAGATTTCCCCTCCATGCTGATTATGTGCCTTCTTTTCTTCTTACAGAACATTGAACAACAACAACATCAGCAGCATACCTGTCTCCAGCTTCAACCACATGCCCAAACTTCGAACTTTGTAAGTCAGACCAATAAAATACCCTGATGATACTCAATCTAACAATGTTTCCCAACTTGGGGTTTGAGCTCCTTTAGTGAGAACATCAACTGTCTTGTGGGTAAAGAAGTTTTGTCTGCCCTGAGGTGCCAGATTTAGATATTCAAATATGACCTTTAATTAAGATAATGTTCTGTTTTATTAGTATTACTGCAGGGCACCCCTGGAAAAAGACCTTGGTCCCAGTGGGTCCTCCCTGGTTAAAAATTGTAGTAGAAAAGGATAATAGACTTACTGGATAATCTATTCAACACTCAACATTATTGATAATTGTTTGTTTGGTAACGTTATTCCATCAAACATAGCATGTCCATCAGTTAACCCTTCTTTAACGTAATCTTATAATCAAAACAATCATAATTGCTGTTTATATGTGATAGTACCTAGGCCTGTGCTCAAAATATCGATACGGCAAAATATCGTATCGCACTCCTTTGGGATACGTGTATCAATACAGATTCTACAGAATCGATACGGCCTAAATATTTTGATAGTTGTTGTAAATACACTTTGGGTAATGTTAACAGTGGCACAGTTCAAGGTAGAAGATGAGCTACATAATGAAGCATATGTTCTAAATTTGAACTTAGGTCTACCATCTTTGACGATCTGAATTTATGTCTCTCAAGTTGTAGAACCACTTAAAACTCATCCTTGTTCTTTTTCTTCTTATAAAAAAAACTAAACTTGTCAAGAATTTTGCTTAAAGCATAGTCAATGTTCACAATTTACGTGTATCGGGATACGTATCGTATCGTGAAGTTGCTGGAAATACCCAGCCCTAATAGTAACGTTACATTTTTTCATGGTATAGAAGTCAGGGACTACTGCCCTGAAATATAGCTTTATCCTACATATTGTTGCTGTTATACTCAATTTTGTTAGCAGCCTTCACTAAAGCATGAAATATTGTGCAATTCAGACAATCAGTGTAGCAATCATGTGATCAGTTATAAAAGCCAAATTGTCCCAGAAAAAACAATTATAGACAGCCCAGTGGTGGGGTGCAGAGTTAGTCAATGTTTGTCAAAAGTTTCTGCAACAGATTGTCTAATAGTAATGTATAAAGCATCAAACATGCACAAAATCCTGAAAAAATCCTGAATTAACCCTACTGGTCCCCTATCTCCCACCACTTCATAATTATTCAAGTAAATTACAGAAAAATGTCCTGCTGTGAGGGAAAAGTGTGAACAGCCAAGTCAGGAAGTACTCTGACAAATTTAAGTTACCAAGTTTCAAGAAAATCTAAGGATCCATGTGTGGCAACAGCAGCACAACCTTTCCCAAACATTTAGGATACATTTACTGCCTTGTATGTTTACATCTAGATGTAAGGGGTTGAGAAGGGAAAAGTATGACGGGCTGGAAAGATAAATTCAGAGTAATGTCTGAGTGCCTTGCCCTGCTGATTGCATTCACACATGCTGCTTTTTTCTGGTATTCTATGAAAATGTGGTTATAAATCTCCCCTAACATTTTTCAGAGCAGTATCTATGATCAGCCAGTGCTTAAGGCTAGGTTTTATATGATTACATCTTAAAGGGAAATAGTTTTTAATGACATTTTTTTCCTTTCTCAGTACAGATTATCATTTATTCATTCATTTTCTGTATCACTTATCCCTTTCGGGGTCGTGGGAGAAACAAAGCCTATCCCAGCTATCACTGGGCGAGAGGTGGGGTACACCCTGAACCGGTCACCAGCCAATTGCAGGGCAACATAGAGAGACGGACAACCATTCATACTTACAGGGCAATTTAGAGCCACCAGTTAACTTAATGAGCATGTTTTTGGTCTGTGGGTGGAAGCTGGAGTGCCCAGAGAACCCATGTATCCTTAGGGAGAACATCCAAACTTCACACAGAAAGGCCCCGACCAACCCGGGCAAACCTCTTGCTGTGAGGCACGTGTACTGCCTGCTGCACCACAGTGCCACCCTACAGATTCTGATACTGGATTTAAATGAAAATAATGATTGTTGATGATTTGAAGTACCTTTCTGAACCCAGTGATATTTCAGACTCTTTCCACCTCAAAATAAAGTCCTGCTTCATGGCTTGGTTTCATTTGTGGCATTTTAAGCATGGATCAGCTGCTGTTGATAAATAAATCTCTCTCAGCTACAAAGGCAAACAACATTGAAATCAAGTTAAATGTACTCCATTAAATAAAACATTTAATGGTTATTCTTTAAATCATGTACTGTGAAGGTAAAAAATAAATCATCTTAACTTTGCAAAAGTACTGAGCACTGCGAATCATCTCAGACCTCATGGGGTTGGAATTCAGAAGTAAAGTGTGATTTTTTTTCATATAAGTGCAAAAATTAAGTGAAAATATCAGTTTTAGTTTGTTTTGTTTAAGGCACACCTTAAGATAATGTGTCAAAAACTGTCTTAAAACATTTGTGAAACCAAATAACTGACCAGTTTGACATTGCTTATGTGAATCTTTGATCTCCCACAGTCTCTTGAGTGAACCTCTGTTAACGTCACACTTGTTAAAGTGTTGTGGAGAACAATATTTCTCAGAAAAATTCAGATAAATAACTGATTTTAGACCTGCTCTCAGCACACTTAAAGCTGCTCAGTAACAGTTACCTAAGTAAAAGTTACTGTCCAGCCTGATTTTATCTTTGTTGGTGTTTGTGATCGTCCTGTGACAGACGTCCTGGAATCAGTGTTTCTCTGCTTCTTCTTGGCAGCTTTAAACTATCATTTGTGACAGTTGATTTCAAGTTGTGTGAATGGCACTATTTTTCCAGGATGGAGAAGCTTCATCTCTGTCAAAACAAGTTTACTTTTTAATTTAAAAACATTATGGTTTCTGATCAATTCTAGGATACAAGCCAACACAGATCCCACATTTTTCATTTCAGCCCTGGTATCAGAATCTCAATCCCACAGTCCTGCAGACAGAGTGAAGAAAGTGCTGAAGCCTCATGATCTCTATGTGAGCAGATAGACTCTGTCGTTCCAGGCGGTGTTGGGAGGCCGCCATAACCACAGAGCACCACAGAAGGGTCTGTAGCAATGCCAAGGGCCATTATCCCCTCCATCTAAAGCACACACTACAACAACTGGCCCAGATAGACACAAATAGTGCCAGAGGCCTATTGTGTATTGTGCATTGTATGTGCTTCCTAGATCTAAAATTATGTACAAATTAAAAAAATTATGCTCTCTGAAAGTCTTAGAGCCGTGACTCTGCTGTTCTTGTGGTCGATTTTTGGGCTTCCTCACTCCCAGTGGGGTATTATTATATAGCTCTTCTGTTTGTGTGTATGTACACTATGTGACGGAGCAAATGGGTTCGCAGGCAAGCAGACGTGCTGGAGAGGTTCGCCACACCACAGCAGGAGCTATTTTGGAAAAACGCAGCATCCCAGGAATGCCGTGTTTGGAGAAAATGGGTTCAGAAAAGTCCTCTTTGGTGTTTCTCTTTTTTAGTATGTGCCATTTACAATCAACCATGTAGTGTGTCATTTAGGGTATTTCGCCGCAGGGATCCGATGTGATGGAAAAGGATTGACACATTTTTCGGTATTTGTGTTTTCAGCTGGATGTGTTTTTGATAGCAGGGAAGGCAGATCTTAAAATACATGGATGCTGATTGTATTTTCTCTTTTTGTGCAGCCGTCTTCACTCCAACAATCTGAACTGTGACTGTCACCTGGCCTGGTTGGCTCAGTGGCTCCGACAGAGGCCGACAATTGGTTTATTCACCCAGTGCACTTCACCTCCTGAGCTCAGAGGACTCAATGTGGCAGAGGTGCAGAAACATGAATTCAGCTGTTCAGGTAAGACTTGTACTGTTACAGACACTAGAGGAGTAACCTCACACACCAGGTGGACTGGTCAATATATTTCACTAGTTTATCTGGGAAAGAGTCCGCAAAGTGTTTCAGAAGCTTATCTGGTAGGTGATTGGATGGTTGTTTCAGCAATTGCATTCATTTGAACAAATCACATAATGGGCTCTAATTTCGTGGCGCAGCGCAGGGGGCGCAAGCCTGGCGCACCCAGCGCAGTGTTAATTTCGTCCGGCGCACCGCCGTGCGCTGCCAATTTGACAATTTGGTAGACCGTCTGCGCAGAGATGGGTGTGACGGCGCACCAGGGGGAGGTGTCGGCAGATTCATGTTGGCGCAGTGACAATTTCGTGTCAAAAAGAGTGCAGAAAGTGCGCTGAAAGCTCGCCTGCTCTAACCTGGTCTATTCTCAGTGCAAGGCGAAGCGCACCCTCCGCAGCTGTAATTTGGTTACAGGCGCACATGTGCGCACGCCTCAGAGGCAGGTTTCCAGAGCATCAGGCACATTTTAATGCAATAAACAATCACAGCAATCACTATTTAATGTAACCGTCTGAACTAGCATATACATTTGTGTCTACATCAACTGTCCCGTCACATCTGATGTCGGATTAAAGCCGTTTGTCATAATGGAAACATAACCTGACGGCAGCTGGAAGTTTGATGCACATCTTACAAGTAAACAATAAACAGCCTTAACATCTGATACAGAGTATATATCTGGCTTCTCTCATTTCATTAGATTCAAAGAAAAGAGGGAGAAAAAAGACGAAGAAAAAAGAGGGAAAATAAATGTATGTCACTAAGGATTTACCTGTGATTTCCCATATTCCTCTATTTTAGTCTTTATTTTTAACGTGATCTAAAAGATGGAGTACATTATTGTAAGGAGAATGAGGCGGAGACACTGGGAGAGTATACAGTATATCACTAAAGGCTCTGGTATTTGGCGATGACAAACCAGGAATTCAGGTGGATCACAAGCATTATAAATGGATAAGCCAGCTGTGTAACTGTCTCTTAATTTTGTACTCCTATAATGACGAAGGAACAGATTACATCTGTCCCGGGAGCTGGCCCACACAGTGACGCGTTTCGTGGCCTCAGATGCGCGCCCCGATGGCCAGTCCGTTCTCCCAGCTGCTGAAGGGACAGCAGCTCTGACCGTCTCCTCTGGAGATCATTCTCCAGCGGAGACGGTCAGAGCAGCGGGGATCATTCAGACCAATCGGACACTGCGCCTCGGCCGCAGCGCATTTAAGGGCAAGGAGAGGCGATCATTTGATTGGTGAAGACAGCGCTCGGCTGTGTTAAAACCACTCACGGCTTTCTCCTCCTACTCTGGCATTTGCGCCGAGGGGAAGAGACGTGGGCATGGATGTGCTCCTCTGCGCCTTGAGTGCGCCTCTCTTGGCACTGCAGGAAACTTGCAAAGTGCGCCGGTCACACCCTGTGCGCACGGCGAAGGCCGGTGCAGGGCAAGTATGCCTGCGCTTGCACCTGGTCTACGAAATTAGAGCCCAATGTGGCACTGCTGCTAAAGGACAGAACATGAGCAACTTCTTAAATCAAACTCTTGACAAAACATGTCAAAAGTAGAGCAAAAGTATTTTTTAGTGGTATTTGTTTTTCAGTTATTAAAGAAATATAGTCAAGATCTTACAAAACTGCTCCTGAAGCTGCTAGAATCTCTGCTAAACTCTGTCTGAGTTGTCACTTCCTGGTTGTGCTCCTAGCTCCTGCCTCTTCCTGCTCTTGAGGGAGCTGATTGGTCTATCTTGCTTTGGACCGCTAACAGTCATTGTAGATTTGTGCTTGCCTTGCCTGATTACAGACATTAAATCAGACTGATCTTTCTGCTCGGCAAGGTTACTAAAGGACAGATAGTTTGTTCACATGCATTGCGCGATAATACAAAAAACTATTTTTCATTTCAAACAGAAATAAAATGGCACCCTTTGTGCTGCAAATATCTCTGCTGTGATCAGATCATTCCTGTCAAAAACACCCTGTCCAGGTTGATAGATATCATCCTTCCTCCTCTTGCATTGTGTGTTTTCTGTGTCAGTGCATTCACCTGGCAGCCACCTGACAGCTCCTCTGCCCCCAGGCAACCCCACGGCTCTCCTCTGGCCTCTTTCATGTGTTTCCAGCTTCCACGAGCTGGCAGCGGTGCCAGTAAAAACGCTCTGACATGTCAAACACGCACAGTTACCCCTCCACCTCAGTCGTCCTAATTATGCACAGCCTCGCACCTCCACGCATAAAGGATTATTTTGTCTTTGAACTCACTGTGTTTTTCCTCGAGTGTGTGAGAGAGAAACGGAGAGAGCGCGAGTGTGTGGGCGTGGCAGGTTATCATATCAGGACAATGGAAGAACAGCATGAGAACTTTTCTCCCCACAAGGCCATCTCACTCTCAACACCAGCTGTGAGGGGGTGTTTGTGTGTTTGTGGGTGTGTCTCTCGCGCTCTCTCCATGGGTTGTGATTTTTACGCAGCCATACGGCGTGACAGTACAGATCATTAACTATTCATCGCCCAGGGAAAGAAAGTCAAAGCGTGGGAGTGTAACCATTCCAGTTTGGAGAGGCGCTCTCAGGGAAACTACAGGGACAAGAGGGATGTGGAGACAGAAAATTGAAAATGAAGGCGATCAGATGTTTTAAATCTGGTTTGTGTTGTCATTTAAGGTCGTACTTTAAGAATTATTTATGGAAGTTTGCCATGTTGAGTCAAATATATTTACCCCCTTGTAGCAAAAATTCTATTTGCCCGGTTGCTGTCACTTCTTAGATCTCTCTGTATGGTTAAATATGCATGTGTGTGCTCTAGTTTAAAATCAAAGAATCAGATTACTTCAGTGATCCTAAGAGGACATGGAACCCACATCACCAAGATCCAGTTGTTGTATGTCAACAGTCATAAATCAACAAGCTAAAGTCAATAAAAGACAGAAACTATTGGCTCACATAGACCAAGAGGTAATAGTCATTACCCCATATGAATGAAATTTAAATTAATCGTTTTATGATAGGGTTGATGCAGCTTAATGTAGTTTCAGTACGAGATGTGCTGATATGCTGCACATAGAGTTTAAGCTTTTCCTGAAAGTTATTTTGATCTGTCATTAGTTTCGTTTCAGATTGTCACGTGTTCAGTTTACAGCCTTTATTGGAAAACATATGTCCAATTGTGGCTCTATGATGATGAATTTTGCAGTTTCCATGCTTTCTGTTGCTCTGCTGTTTCAAGCCTTGATAAATGTGATTGATGGATTGATCATCTGATCACCTGCCGGGTATGCCTTGAAAGGTTCTGCTCTTTTCCAAACACTCTCTGTTGGATCTTTCCCAGATGGACAAGCGAAATATTTTAAATGGTCCATCTGGTGGGTATGGTTAATGTCACTGGACCATTATTAAACATTCAGTGGAGACTGAATGGAAGGAAGCTAGTTAAACCTCATTTATTCCATCTCCACTGGTAGTTTTGAAGGAGTAATCCTGCTGAATAAATTTGCTTCAAATTTTGTTTTAATGATTTATGCACACATTCTCACACTTTTTGAGACAAGATGTAACAAACCAAGAAGAAAACACATGTTGCTACGTGTTCTTGCCATTCTGTAAACTAATACACGGTCATGCATTCACACAACCACATGATCCTAGTTTTTCCCTGAGTGGAAGGGTGACCAGAGGTTGAACTCCCTCAGAAGGACTCATTAGGGAAGAGCCTGCTGGCACATACATGGCCTTCTTTCTTTCCCTCCTTCTTTCTTTCTTTTGTGAGTGTTAGATGTTCATTTCTGTGCACGAGAAAGCAAAGTTGTTGGTACTGTGACCAGGCCAGGACACCTGAGGGGGACTTAGGGAATAAGAAAAAGAGGGGAGATCAGAGGCATACAGAGGAAACACTTGAGACAGACCATAACGCTACATTTGCTATACAAAACAAAAAATAGTCTCTTTATACTTATTTCAGATCAATTTTTCCTCATCATTACAGTGTGAGAAATGGAGATCTCATCCTTTATAAGTCCCTGCCATCCCTGGCCATGACTAATGCAATGTTGCTTAAATGTTTGGAAGGAAAGTGCCATCATTTGTAATATTTGCAGTAACGAGAAGTACTTTATTTTAATCCAGTGTTGGGAGAAAGGAATAGTTTTCCTGTAAGTCATGTTCTAGTACAAACTAAAATCACCCCAAGATGAAAAAATCCAACAACTAAATCTGGGGCTCATTATTTCTTTGAACATGCAGTGAATATTTATTCAGTTAGTCTTGTTCATAATTTCAAATCAGGGCAAAATTTGGATTTCAAAGTGATGTTTCAAGGGCAAGCATTTTTAATTTTAATCACTAATTCTGATGCATGACATGGCGCTCATTCCTATTCTCTATTTATTGTAATTTGTAAGACCAGAGAAAGATTCCAGGCTCCTCTGAGTACAAAATGATTTTTCATTTGAGATTAAAAAAAAAAACAGAATCACAAAATTTCAAGTCTCTGAAGAAAAGCACAATATTTAGAATTTTCTTGCCATTTGCAACTAACTAGAACTGATAGATAGATAGATAGATAGATAGATAGATAGATAGATAGATAGATAGATAGATAGATAGATAGATAGATAGATAGATAGATAGATAGATAGATAGATAGATAGAAACACTGAGAAACCTGCTGACAGAATATTTAAACCAATATTTCTAGAGTTTGAACTTTCAATCTAATATGAACATACATAGATTCCAGAAACGTAATGCTAATATGTAAGGTTAAAATATATCACCATTCAACCATTACTTAGCTTTTGAAATACTGATTAGGCCATGCATAGCTGGTTTAAATCTGCGTTTTCAGCTTTTTTTATGGAATAGATCTGCAGTTAAAAAGAAGCCGGGGATGTAGGTGGACTGTCCACATTTCATTGCATTTCATTACATTTCATATATTTTACTGTTATTTTTATTGTGAGTCCTTCCTGTTGGCAGAATTAACATTCTGCATGTATTAGTCCCTGGCCATATGTTATCATGGATAGATGTGACAGACCTTTTTCAGTGTTAGGGAGCATTATTTTCTACAAGTAACTCATGTAACTCCTCAGCTTACTGTGTTTCAAACTGAGTAACATTGTAGAACTTTAAAAATTCATACTCTTCAACTTCTCCCCACATGTTAGATGTTAAAACAGCCCTCAACAAACTCTACAAAAACACTTGACTCTGTCCTCATTTTCAATCCTTCGTTCTTCAGATAACAGAAAATGTGCAAACTGGGCACACAAGATAAACAATATCATGCACAGCCTGTGTGTAATGTGTCACTAAAACAGCTGTCACAGCTGTAGACTCAGCCCCTGAACTTAGATGTCATGGTCATGTCATTCTTGTCCATCTCCAAAAACCTCAACAAAACAGGGATATGTTTATTGTTTACTGTCCTCTCTGTCACCTCATTAGCTGAACGAACTTGCTCCAAATGCACTCTAACACAGCTGTGTTTACTTGCATGCAGGTACAAGCTAACAAACGAGATGGAGAGAAACAGAGGAGATGCTTTTGGAATTTTCTGTGATCCATCATTTTTTCGTTTGTCAAAGAGGTTATAATTTTGCTGTTGTCGTCTGTTTGTTCATTTGACTGTTTGGTCAAACAAATTTTAATGAATTTTTCAGGTAATGTTGGTCATGTCACAATGATGAAGGTAAAAGATTTTGGTGGTGATTGGAATCCAAATGCAGTTTTGTAAGGATTGTTAACATTGGGAGATGGAGTAGTTTTCCACATCTTTGACAATAACTCCCTAGGCAGTGTTTGGAATGCCTTTTTGAGGTTCATGCTCACAGTATAAATAATGATCTTCATTTTAAAGAAGTCAGACATAACATTTCTTGTTGCAGCAATAAAGTAAGCTGAACTCTAGGGATAGGACGATACACTTAAAGTCACGATACGCTGCATCTCGATATACCCGGGTCACGATATGATACGTCATGATACAATATCAAAAAAGGAAAAAAGGAAAAAAAATTGCTGTGTAATTGCCACTTATTTATTTTTGTTTGAGTTGCACACAGGAAAACACAAGGCCTAACAGGCCAAACACAAACAATAACACTCTCTCTAACCCTAGAGAGCTTGTTTTCGCCTGAGTCATCTTCACATTTTTATGGCGACGCTAAAGGTGATGGTTCATGTTTTGTTGTGTTGGAGGCCGTGTACGGAATGACAGCATAGTAAAGTTTACACAGAGTCTTAGTCTTATCAGTTACTCTGTTGTCGTCTTCGTCTTTTTTAATGAGAAAGCCAAAATACTGCCAGACAGATAACTTGTATCCGGGTGGAGCGTCCTCAATTTCGACCTCATTTGACTCCATCATTCGGCTTTTTGGAGGTAAGGTAGTTGGTGTTAATGTTTGCTGTCGTCACTTCTGGTCACATGCGCTGTCACTGGACGTGACGTCTTTATTTTGCAATTTTTGCATTTTTTTTCAAACTCAATGCGTTTCGTCACGTTCTATATCGCGATATTTTGCCAAACGATATTTCATCCCATCCCTACTGAACCCTCTGACAAATTCCTTTGAAACTAGTTACCCAAACACTTCGACAAATACTCATAATTCTCTCTTTCGAACTTTGATGGAGTGACATGTTTTTGCCCAAATGTTCTCTGCTGGGTAATTTGTACACAAAATCATTTTCGTGCAGACTCTCCTCACTTCTCTTGATTGTTTTCAACTGAAGAACATGAAACTTAGAGGCTGTTTTTGCCAATTTAGGATGATGTGAAAGAGAATTAATGACTATTGTGCTGAATTAATGCTCCCAAGGTAAAATAAATGAAGTCAAAATATTGTGTTTGAAATGAGCTATGAGTAATAAATGGCTTCAGGGCTGGAATAAAATATGGCTCCTGCAGTGGGAAAGAGGGAAAGATGACTGTACAGAGGGTGAAAGTGGGGAAAGAAACCGTGAGGCCAACTGTTGTGCTGATGGAGAATTTGAGAAAAGAGAGAACGAAGGGAAGAAGACGCCAGGGATAACACTTTGAAATAATGATGAGAGAAATGAGGCGGAGCGAGGTTAAATGTAAAGACTTGCAAGAGAAATGGACGGGAGGTAATGGGCTCGGTGACAGTCATTGGCAGAGATACTGGAGCTGAAAATGAGGACGCTGTGAGGAGTGAGAGAAAGCAGCTGGAGGAGGGGAGAGTGATAGAAAGGTGAAGGCAAATAAAAGAAGGGAAGTGGGACGGGAAAAGGGCGTTGGAGAAGGAGGAGGAGGAGGAGGAGGATGGGAATGAGATAATGGGGAAAACAGCACAAGGGGACGAGCACACATCAAACAGCCTCACCTCAAATCTACCTGTCAGAGAGCTGTCATTGTTAAGGCCGCTCCAGCTGTGCTCTGCACTCTCCCTGATCCCAGACCTGTCAAATATGCCATGTTAGATCAGATGGGAGTTTTTCTTCAGCCCTACACCTGATCCCAGATCTGTCAAGGCTTTGCCTTCCCAGATCACAGGGTCTTATGTCCCCTGGGCTGGAGCTAGTGTTGATTCATACTTTTATGCTATTTGCAGTGTTTACCTTATTTCTTATTAGGTGCCAAAGCAAGCTTAGGTGATTGATCATAATTGGCAGGATCACGGCTGATAGCCATAGGCTCATAAGCCAAAATTCTTATCGTTTTATTTTGATATTTTCTCTGAATTGCTAGCAAAGATTTGAACACTGTAACATTAAGATAAAAACACTGGCCATGTCTATTACTGAAGAGTTGTTATGGTATATGTGAAGTATAAACAGTATGAATGAGCTTGCTGGCAGTTTTTAATATTTAAAGCTTATTCATTATCTATGAAATGTTAGGAGTGTAATGTTCTGGTCTAACTGACTGACTACTTAAGCACTTCTACACCACAGGTCACACTTTTCCATACACAGCAATTCACCTTTCAATGATTTAAAGAAGAGCTGAACAATATTTTGTATTTACAGTGAAATTAGCAAAATAGTCACATTGCAGGACCTGCAATGTCAGTCACATGTCTTTAACTTTGATGTTTGATGGAAATCAGAACCATCTGTTTGTCATGATGATGCTGATCACAGATGTTAAAGTGTTGAAGTTTAAGGGTGGACAGTGGCACATTGAGTTTTACGTTGTTTCCATATTTAGCCTCCTTTAATCATTATTATATAAATACTCATTATAGTTCTCTTATATAAACATCTGAACAAAGAGACACTTTGAATTTTCAAATCTGTTCCTAAGTGCAGCAGCCAATCCTTTTGGGGACAGCCACCTTTCATCCTCTGGACATGGTGTCAGAGAACTGGACCAACCACAGCTGCATATGGTAAAATAGTGTTTGCATCTGCTTTATATACCATTTGTTGAGTGATGTCACAATACCTTTGGACAACATTCAGTCGTGCCAGCTTCTGTGAGGCAAAAGTTGATCTCACTCCCGTTCCATGCATTACATCTACATTGGTGAACATTTAAAATACATTTACAGTTAGTCAGGGGGATTTGGGGAAAAGCTTCTCTCTGCTTTCGATATGTTGATACAGTAAAGTTGACCCCAGGAATGTACTTTACTGAACTGTTGATGATTTTTGAACACTGTAGTCAGAAACGACACATCAATGCATAATTGCAGCTACAGCTACATGTTCCCAGTACAGGAGCCAATCATAATGGTAAAGCAAAAGTGTTCAGCAGGAATTGTTATGTACAGATTTTAAAAATGGAGTTTACTCTGTCACCGACTTTCACCATCACTCTCTCCGTCTTTCTCTCCCCTCTACACTCCCTCGCTTGCCAGCATCTTCCACACGGGCTGAGTGATAGATAGGAAGGTCATCAAATATTCATGCTTTGAAACCCGGATTAGTAATGCTGTGTAAATGAGGCCATTTAAAAGTCTGTTTTATTCATTTTAACTGGGTTAGGCTTACATGCACACATCTTGTACACACATACACACATGCCAAAAAACGCTGCGCTCTTCAGTGTAACGTTGACAGTGCCGCTGCTATTTGAACAGGTATCTAGAGACAGCCTGATGGGTTGTGTGCTCTGTATGCAAATTGAAAAGTTGAAGTGTTTTAAAACAAATGAAAGCAAAAGGGTGGGGGCTGTAACGCTGAATGTGCAGAATGGCGTCAAATCCACCCAGAGACCGCAGACTCAGGAGGAAAATTTGCAGAGACATCAATAGAAGTTATCGAGAGTCCTTCAATCGCCACCACAGCTCTATTATTCATGGTCCTCTCTTCCTCTCACAACACTAGGAGGCTCCTCTTGATAGATAACCTACTTTCCTGCCCATCGATTCTCAAAGCTACGCAGTAATTCCAACAGCAGGATGTTTCATTTCTGTCTCAATGTCAAAACAGTCCCGGGGATATGTGTTGATTTGTGATTCACTTTATGAAACACAATGACAGGAGCAGCAGCGGAAGAGTTTGAGCTGCACATGAATGCAAGAGCAGCTCCGTGTCACCGTGCAAATCCTCCGGCAAACACTCTCGCCCTGTAATCCTGCTCAGAGTCACACTGAAACCAAACAAATCCACCTGTGCTCACACACCTGTAGGAGCTGGATATCCCTAATTTAAATCACATTTCCTCTTGTTTCAACTCTTTCTTCTTCCTCTTCTGTTCTCTGCAGGTCATCAGGACTCATCCAACCTGCAGCCGTGCAGCATTGGGGGAGGCTCCTGCCCAGCCATGTGTACCTGCAGTAACAACATTGTGGACTGTAGAGGGAAAGGACTCACCGCTATACCAGCCAACCTGCCCGACAGCATGGCTGAAATGTAAGAAAAATACATACTTTCAGGAACACTCTGTAGCAGTTATTTGAGTAAGCTTCTTTGCATATTTTTCATTTGGTGGTACAACTCTGGTGGGGGCTCTCACGGCCTTTCCACAACGTGATAGTGGAAGCCCTTAGCAGCAACAGTACACGATCCTGTCCTCCTTGCAGCCCACAAGGAAAGCATAAAGCCAGGAGAGAAGTAGCAAGATCCCCATAGCAAGGAGCAATATCATCTGACATTGATTCAGTCAGAGAGCAGCATCAAGGAGGAGCTGAGGTGGAGGAGGGTTGCAAAACAGTTTGCAGCAGGATCAGTGAAGAGTAGGCATGCAAGAGCTGCCTAAGTCATGTGGTCTGGTGGTGAATTTAGCAAATAACAGTTTAGAGGCAATCAGCGAGTTGCAGCATTAGAAGACTAGCTTTGAGTAAGCAGTATAACAATGAAATACTGACATAATATGGACAAGTGTGGAAGATAGCCTTGCAGTGCAAATGGATCAGCCAAAATCAATGTCTGTAATAAGGCAGATCAATCTTGCCAAGCTCCCATCTACAACAATTGTCAGTGGTCCAAATCAGGATAGCCTAATCAGGATGCTTTAGAGCAGGAAGAGGTGGAAGCTACAAGTGAGACACAGCAGGAAGTGACTGCTTGTACAGTGATTAGCATTGATCCTAACAGCTTGGACCACTGGGATATATCAAAATGTCCATCTGGTGTGTCAAGTTATGTGAACAAAGATGTTTTCAAAATGTCCCATATTTGGACAGTATTATTTTTTAGGTCCTTAGTATTAAAAAAATATCCACCGACCTGCTAACAGCATGATCTTTTAGAAGTTGCTGCTGTGGACTGCTTTTTGTATTTACCTAACGTCCAATTTTTAAGAAAATAGCATGCATATTCACAACTAATAGATATACATATGTAGGTTAGATGGAGTTTCATGAAAAACATTCATTTTAAAAGTTAAGCTTCGCAGCTGATTTGTCACAGCAGAAAAATGTTACAGCTACATGAGAGATTGTATCTGCTATTTCAGGGATACCATATCCACTGTGAAGATGCCGTATAGTAAGAAATACGTTGACACCCACACCTGCGTTGTTCTTTGAGGAAAAGCTCTGCAGGGTGTTTTTTTTTTTTGCATTTGCACATTCAGGACGCATATAGCTTTACATATGCATGTGTCTGTATACGCTCATGCAGGGCTTTAACGAGGCTGAGTGATTGCTGCATGTATGTTTTATGTACACATGCTGCTCTTGGTTGCTTTTCTCACCCAGCAGGGAGACATCCATCCATTTGCACTACACCTCCAGACACACACACACACACACATGAAGACATGGGGCAGACTGCAGACTGAGACTGGGTGCTCTTATCGGCTCAGATGGCTGTGAACCGCATGTGAGCCGCTCCGCTGACATCCCTGCTTCACTTTATCAGCCCTCCAACATCTGTCTGAGCATTAACTGTTTACGGCCCACATGCAATCAGCCTATTGTAACTCCCAGGAATGCATGGATAGACTTTTCAAGTCAGTGCTCTCTTTATCAGGGGTTTATATCACGGCAGCAGTCTGGATAAAGCAGTACTGAAACACACAGATTTATGAGTGTTGAATTTAAGGGAAGGGAGAAGAGAGAAAACCAGCTGTGGTGTTGCATGTTCTTCCAGGGAGCATGTGTGTGGTTGGGAGGACATAGTGAGTTTCTAGGTCTCCTGCTCCCCATGGGGTCTGTTTATAAATACCCAGCTTCATGGAAGTCACAGATCCCATGTTCCCCAATAACCCTGACCCATTTCTACTGCAGAGCTGAGCTCAATTTCCTAATTTGGATTCACTTCTGTGTGTTCTTTTCTAATCAAATGACCACCCAAGACATACCCCAAGGCTGCTATGAGGCTGTTTTGGATTTTGTCAGTTTTGGAGCAATACCTCTAGTAAAAATTCACTGTACATGTTTACGTGGTTAAGTATCTCATTCTGCTGACTGGACAGAAGAATATACCACTGTGAATTGTCTCTGTATATAACCTTTGGTATGTGATGTCACTTAATAGAGTGCCATATGTCCTTAGTATGTTTGCATGTGTCCTCTTTGTCATGAAGTACTTCTTAACACGAAAAAGTTAACTGCATCCTTGGCTCCTTCCCCTAGCCCCTCAGAATAGACAACCAGTGTGACGTCCTACCACTGTTTTGTCAGCCGTTAAAGCTTGGCCGAAGAGCAGAGACCGAAGATTAAATGCAGTCGTTGACATGGTGTAGAGCAGCGCTGATTATCACAGAGAATAACGGTCAACCAATCAGTTGACTGGACTGGGAAGTGGATGTAGGGATCAGGGGTAACCAGTATTTGAATAACAAGTTTTTTTGATAGTAATGATTGTGAACATACTTTAGCAATCCTTAGACATATGGTCATGAGTTAGGGCAGAATATGAGCTCTTTAACTGTTCCTCAACACCGATAACTAACCAGACAACCTGATGGCTGCAACCCAATGCCTTTGGGAATGTACAGATTGGTCAAGAAAGCAACAGAATGAGAAAGAAGGGTGATTTAAGTGACTGTGACAAGGTTATGTGTGCAAAACAGTCTGAGTATTTCAGAAACTGCTGATCTGCTGGGGTTTTCATGAACTCTTATCAAGGGCATTTTACTAGAACATTCTATGAAAAAGATAATTTCCAGTGGAGCATCCCTGGGCAAAAGTGCCTTGTTGATGCCTGAAATCAGAGGAGAGTGGTTGAAGATGACAGAAAGGCAACAGTGACTCAAGTAATTAGTCATTATAACCAAGGTATGCAGATGACCATGTCTAAACACCCAACTCTTGAAATCTGGAAGCAGATGAGCTACAGCAGTAAGAGACCAAAACATGTGATAGACCTGTCCCCTAAGGCAGGAAACAGTTTAGGATATGTATGGGCTCACAAAAATTGGACAAGATATGATTTAGAAATGTTTCCTGGTCCGATGGTCAGGATTTTATATAAATAACAAGAGGTATGGATTCATTCTACTTTCTATCAACACTTCAGGCTGCTAGTGGTGGTGTAAAGGTGAAGGGGATATTTCCTTGGCACATTTTTGGCTCCTTAATGCCAATTGAGCATTTTAAGCAACACAGTCTCAGTGTTTTTGCTGATCATGTCCATCCCTTCATGATCACAGTGTACCCTTCCTCTACTGGCTTCATCCAGAGAGCCATGTCACAAAGCTCAAATCATCTCAACATTGTTTTTTGAATATGACATTGAGATCACTGTATGTCAGTGGCCTCCACAATTTCTAAATCACAATCCAATGGAGAACCTTTGGGATATTGTGGAACAGGACAGGTTCAGCTGATAAATCTGTGATTCCATTATGTCAATATGGACCACAATCTCTGAGGAACTTTTCCAGCACCTGGTTGAGTCCACTCCACAAAGAATAAAGTTCTGAAGGCAACAGGGGGTCCAAGTCTAAAATAAAGTGACTGTTAAATGAAGGTGCCAACAGTATGTACTTTGACTCTACTTTTGTACACTATATCTGTACTTTGTCAGGGCAAAGAAAGTGTGTCCACCACCTTTTCTAACAAACTGTAGTTGCTCAGCATTTGTCAGCACATAACAAAAGCCTTTTAGCCAGAGGACACAAAGTAATCTAACAACTTTTTGTCACTCGTCTCAGATCAATATGAGCAGCGACTTAATCCCTCCAATCAACAAAGGATCTGCTCGGTCCAATCGACAGAGAGAAAAAGAAACAATCTCAGAGTCGACAATCAATGCTTCCAATCCAATTTGTCAGGCTGAACATTTGTGCCAGTGTGTGTCTGTGTGTGTGTTTCTGAGTTGGTGTTTGTGTCTGCCCAATCAATGCTTCTTCATCCTTTTCATTAGGGTCTGAGCATGGTTTTCATTAAGGGGGAACACATTATGCCTTTGGGTATTCGTTTGGCGAGTGCGTGAGTCAGAAATGGATGGCAGGACCGCAGCAGCAGATGAAAGGCAGGGGGGATTTTTATGGCAGAGTTCAGTCATTGCAGACAGAGACTTTGCTGCATAATAATCTGTTTTGGTGGTGTTTAGCCTAACTGAGCCCGGCCTCACAGGAGAAGCTTGGAGCAGTGCAGAAAGCAGCAGCCATAAACACAACACTGGCATTCATTAGGGGAGAGCGGGGCAGAGAGGTTGCAGGTCTCCGATTTGTACATAATGAGAGCCGCATGTGTGTGTGTGTGTGTGTGTGTGTGTGTGTGTGTGTGCGTACATGGGTTTCCGAGTGCCTCATTAACAAGGCATTAGGCTGGCCTTGATACCCAGCAGCCCGCCTTGCTGTAATTGAAACTGATTTTATAATGAACTTCAAGCACAGATCAAACCTGCAGCACCAAATTACCAAGCGGGTTCCCCCCCTTTGGCCTTTTTTTATTCCTTCTCCGCTGATCCGTCTTCTCAAAATCTGCCTGTGGTGAATTGGCAAGAGCAAGGATAGAGCGAGAGAGATGCAGAGAAAAAAAAGCATAGCTGACCGTTTTGGGAATATAACCTGCAGATACAGCACTGATGGGCAGGACAGCAGGAATGTGCATGATATAAAGCGGTGTGTTCACCTCTGTCTTGTAAAAGATGAATCAGAGCAGAGTAGAGTTTATTAGTGGGATGCGGTTAAGCACCAATTAGATGTGAAGGGCAGGGAGACTTTTAAAATGTCTTTACTCATCTGCTGTGAGAAGAGAATCTACTGTCTATAAAACCTGTGCACGGCAGAGCGATCTCCCAGCAGCGCTGCTTGCTGGTTATTGGACTCATAGATCACTTGAGTTTCTGGGAGATTCTTCTTCTGTAAAGCCCTAAACCTGGAGGCAACTTTTAAGACATCTACAAACTGTAAAACATGACAAAAAACTGATCTAGAAAGGTTGAATTATTAACATCTCTGGAGTAGGTCTGTATGTTGACATCTTCAAAGTTTCTCGGACAACAAAAGGTTGTAGATCA
Organism: Scarus forsteni; assembly: GCA_036419115.1. Taxonomy (NCBI): domain Eukaryota; kingdom Metazoa; phylum Chordata; class Actinopteri; order Labriformes; family Labridae; genus Scarus; species Scarus forsteni. The sequence continues at coordinate 18,903,604 of JAZDUH010000327.1, forward strand.
GCTGGATTTTATAAATCTTTAAGTTGATATATGCTTCTGGTCAGAAAATACAGATCTGTGTCCAGCCCTAATTGATATATTTTTAATCAGGAACATTATGTTGATTTAAAAAGCTAAAGAAAAATCAAATCGCCCCAGCATTTCTGACATTGTCAAGCAAGTTATTGTCAAAAATGTGAAAAACTGCCCCATCTCATGTACTCCTGGAACTACATCCTTACTGGGATCAACACCAAAATCCAATCACTTCTTTCCTCTGCAATGACCAACATTCCCTAAAAATTTAATCCAAATCTGTTGAAAACTTATTGAGCTGTTAGCAAAATGTGGAAAACTGCTCAAGGTTAACAAATCCTCTTTAAATTTTCTGGATCTGCATCCATTTTAGATCACTACCAAAATCAGATCACTTCTTTCTTATGTTAACATTGTTAAACAAAAGTCAGATGTTCTAGTACAACTTCACCATCTTTTGAGGTGCACGGGGAAGAACTACCCTGAATAAATCAAAAGAGCTTCAAAAACTTGTAGTTCTGGAAAAAGCCTTATTAGACCAACACATTGCGGCTTGTGGATGTCCCTGATGAAGGTCTAAAAAAAACTGTGTCCTGAACTGTAAGTGTTGCTGAAGCTCTTTCTATTTTTCTAAGTTATCCTGTTCACAAACTAACAGAAATATCACCTCCTTGGCACAGTTATTAAACCATGATCTCTGCTTTAGGATGATGAATAAGAAGACTTCAGGCACACTCAGGCTGTTAGTGCAAGGAGGGGAAACATGCATCACCACAGTCGTGTTATTGGTCCCAAAGAGGGGAGACACTATGGGGCATCTCAAGGGCTAACAACATTTCAAGCAGAGCATCTATCCATCCATTATCTGTGTCTCTCCTCCCTTTCAAGGTTGCAGGGGGCAAGTCCTGTCCCAGCTGTCATTGGGAACAAGGCAGGGTTCACCCTGGACTGGTTGCCAGCTAGTTACAGGGTTTAAACAGCAGCCAGAATTTCAATTTCCAAATTTTGAAATGACAGTAGGAAACCCCCCTAAAAGGGCCCCATTTAAAATCATTTACATTTGTTGCTCTTCTGTGCATCACGTGTCACAACTGTTCATCTTTCAAAATCACTGAAGGAAAATGGCAAGATGTCCTACATCAAAAGACAAAAGACAGATAATTTCTTTGACCTTAAATTAAGTAAAGTGTGCCACTGGTTAGGGATTGTACACAGATACAGATTTATAATCTTCGTTTGTAAGCTAGTTTGGTTGTACTACTTCACATGTTAAGATGAATCCTGCATCCACATGATGCAGTCAACTTTAAGTGACAAGCTAACTCTTACCATAACTTCAGACAAATCTTGTCAATACAGCTAACCAAACAGGACATTTTTTGGATTAAAGAGTCACGGATAAAAGCAATAGGGTTGTAAGTGGAATATGAATTAATGTATTGACACTTAACGTCTTCACAAGTACAATAACAAAGAATTTGTTCAAAATACTTCCCATATTTAGGAAGTATGTGTACCCTCTGTAGAGATCCAGACTGGTTTGGACCAGTCGCACAGACTGGCTGATGAGAGAAGTCGCTAAAGCCACTTGGCCTGGCGCTCTGCAACGTGGTGAGAGCAGAGAAACCACAGCGCTGTCACTGCGCTGTAAAGCCGCGGACACACTGGGACAGGCAGACAAAAACAGACTGAGAGAGCATGGCAGCCGCAGGAATCTGTGGTCTGGAATCACTGCTATCCTGGGAATGTCAATTACGTTCCTATAATGCTCCACAAAATTTAGGCCACTGCTTTGAAGGGGAGAGAGTCCTGATTGAAAAATTTGGAAACTAAATCCGTAAAGACACTGCGGCTGGTGTTTGACAAAACATCCAACCCCCCATGAAGAGGCATAAACAAAGCAATGCAGGGGGCTTAAGAAGTCATGTAAATATAAAAGGCTGTAATTAAAAAAGTTAATTGAATGGAAATGATCCCACACCATGAAATTATATAAATAATAGTGTTTAATCTGTCAACGGCTTTTTGTTTGAAAAAGTTTTAAAGATTTCTGAATATTTAATTTTCCTGTTGCCAGTTCTTTAATGAACTTTAAATTCTGCCTCAGCTGCTGGACCACCAAACTTCAAGCAGTCAAAGGCAGCCTGTTTGTGTCAATTATGTACCGCATAAGTGTAGCCCAACCCTGTACCGAATTTCTCCTTGGGGATTAAGAAAATTTCTGATTCTGATTCTGATACAGGGAATATTTTTTGTTGTATATAGCTGTGGCTAATCCCTTCAAAATATTAGATCCCCATAATGAGAGAAATATACAGGAGACTAAGAGAAATACTGTACATTTGCTTGTGATGCAGTAATAACTTAAGTAAAAGTCCCATGTGATCAATTTATTGTGGATTATTTTTATTTCTATATATAAGTATTTTTCCTCAGGAATGCTGAGGATTTTTTTCTTTTTTTTATGGAAATTTTTTTGAAGAAATCAGGATAGACAAAGTGGAATGGCGTGGTAAAGGAGCCACATGTCATTTCAAAATGTGTTTTTGTCTGTTGAACTCCTTACAGCTCTGCAAATGAAGTTTGATCTTTTTAGGGGAGAAGATTCTCAATGGCTAAAAGAATATTTTGGATAGCTGTGGTAAATAGTTGGTAAAAAAAAAAAGAAAAAAAGAAACACTCACCCCATAGAAAGAGATATAATCACAGCTCGGCAGAGAGCTAAGAGAAATTAAATAAATGTCCAGCGGCATAATTAAAACATTTGGCACTAGTCGAACATAAAATTCGATTAAATCCATCAGCAACATTCTGCTGTGGACATGCTATCAGGAAATCTGAATAATTTTCATTTTTCTGTGGTTGAAATGTGCTTCAATTATACATTTATCTCTCTGCATTACCTCACCATAAACATGAAAATGCCTGCTTTCAGAGTCAATTTTGTTCCTCTTTTCTTTGGCCAAAATGATGAAGTCAATTTTTCATGTCTTCAATGGAATCATTTAGTCATTTGGAAACAGTTTGGCATAGTTGAAGGAGTTACATTTGCTGAGGTTTTTGAAGATTCCTGATTGTTTGTCACTTACTTGTAGTCAAAGGATATATACATTGATTTTCCAGCCCTCTCACAGGACCATGCGTCCTGTTCTGTAGCCTGGTAGGACAAGCAGACAGGCCCACAGCTGGCTCCCTCTGGGCCCCGCTAAGCCTTGTTAAGGACAGTTTTAAAAGCTGTGAACTGACCTGCAGATAAACAGCCCTCTGCCAGCCACACCAGGGAATAAGTCTGGGGCTGATCCGGGTCCTGAGCGGCAGCCAGCCTGCAGCTCAAAGAGACACAAATGCCCCCACTAATGGGCTTCAGAGATGTCTGTTTCCTTGGTGGCATCTGAGACTGATTAGAGTTTGTGATCAGTCATTACTTAATGTCTGTCTGAGTATTTATTCACAGCAATGCGCAAGTTAGACCCTTTTCCTCACATGCACTTCTAAAACTTAAAAAAATCAGGAAACCTGCTCTTGATACCTCCCTGGGATTTACTTGTTTGTTACTTCCTGACTTGCCTTTTCACACATGACCCTCACAGTAGGAGATATCCCCTGTAAAGGGACAACACTGCTTATAAAAAACATCCCAAAAGTCACTGTGATTTTTAAACGAGGGACATGTATGATTGTTCTAGTACTCAAGTAGTCATGACATGTTTCGACCTGATCAGTATTTTACTTTGTCAGCATTTCAGGCATTACAGAAGAAAGAATGTTGAGAAGTACTTACACCATGTCCTGACTGAATGGGATGCAAGCAAGCATTCATTACAAAATCAGGCCAAGTACACTGAATCATATCTGACTGTTCTTACTGCATGCAAACGATGTAGTATGCAAAGTGTTTAATGCAGTGGAAATGGTGAAACTTTAATCTATTATTGTAAGTGCAGTGATTTACTTTCACTTTATACACCCTGGGAGAAACTGCATTTGGCTCACAAAGAGTTGTGTATAAATGAGACTCAGTGTCAACAAAAGTCAACACATGATGACTTGTAATATCTGAAGCTCACATTTAGTTAGGGCATGTTGTTAGACAAAGAGAAATGCCAATGACACTCGGAGCAAATATGGTTTAGTAAACTAACTTGACTTAAAAAAGTAGCGTATGCATCATTACATGAGCTTAAAGCAAAAGAAGGAAACATCCAGTGTGCCCTGTAGGATGGTCCGCAACCACCTTAGAAGTAACATGCTCACTTACCTCAAATCAAACTCTGAGCAAAACCTATTGGAAATATCTATCCTGCTTTTCATAAAGAAATGTTCTTTCACTAACAGCCACATTGTTTCACACTCATTTACATGCCACTGATGCAGCCGAGAGCAACCTGGGATTGAGTGTGTTGCCCAAGGACACATTGGTATGTGACAGCTGGAGCTGGGCTCAAAGCCTTGACATGGCAGTGTTTTTACCAGATAAATCCCCATTGTTTCTAGCCATGCATTTCTTCCTGCAGTCATCATGTTCGTAGCTCTTCATGCTGATTGGTCAGTGCCTCTGCAGGCTAACCTCTTGAAGTTTTGCAAGATGGATTTTCCTGATTACAGACATTGAATAAGGTGAATTGCACTGCAAGGTCTAGAGGCCAATCAGTGGACTCAGCCATCCAGAAAACACAACTACAACTTAACTTTAGATCAACCTACTGACAGAGAGGGGGAGTTCAGCTGGAACTCAAGGTCACCACATGGGCCAATATCCATGTCAATCATGCTCCTAACTTCCCCAAAACGTAAATTATTTATACAAAAAAGTGAACATTTTGCAGATACTCAAAGGAAACAGAACACATTTTCTCAGAATGAGTCAGATGATTGCAGATTTCATGTGAGAACCTAAGTGTTGGACTGTGTAAATGTTTTATTAAGAAGAATTATGACTCGGAGATGGATGTTTTAACACCTTCCAGCAGTGTGAGATGGAGCACTCTCCCCTGCAGTCCTGTTCCACAGCACTTTCACTTTGTTTATTGGTTCAGAGGATGTTATGACTCCGATGTGCCTGGACCCATTACAGCTGGGGAATAGATCTCTCCTCTAATACAATCAGGCCAATCACCGGGGGTCAGACTTAATTGGAGGATTACTACGCTCTGTTGCTATGGAGGAGTCCATTGTTTGGTTAACTGATCGCATCTCCTCTCCTTTCTCTTTGCTGTTTTTCCTGTAGACGTCTGGAGCAGAACGGGATTAAGTCTGTTCCACCCGGAGCCTTCTCTCCCTACAAAAAGCTGCGTAGGATGTAAGTACACAGCACACACACACACACACACACACCTCAGGGCTGAATAAAACAGACGAGAACAAGAAGTTGAGGTCTGTCGCTCCACTCTTAAGGAGCATGAAGTATTTATTTTGTCTGTGCCTAAAGAAGTGAATCTTGTTCTCAGACTTTTGGGGTTGGCGAGCGTTCCAGTGCTACATGAACATAATAACCGCTCTCTTATTCCACTGCCGCACACACTGGTATTCCCCTGGCTGATGTTGTGTCCAGTCTGTGGCCAGGACGATGTTTAGGCGATGTTGAGAGTGTGTTGGAAAACCAAGGCCAAGGTTTCACCCTGAAGGGCTGGTAGTTGGGACTTTTTTTTTCAACCCGTCCAACCAGCTGTCCAGTCAGGGAGCCAGGACACACCAAATCAGCCAAACCCACAAGTCCAACACCACCCAGCCTGACTGACATAGCATGAGGGAGAGACGGAGGAAGCGGAAGGTCAGGGAGTTTTTCTTCTGCCCTTTTTTGAAAGATTCATCTGTTTTATCATCCAACTCCAGGGACTGTCAGAGTTCATATGAGGTGAAAAAAGAGCAGACGACAAACTGAAGCAGCTGCAGACAAAATCCAGAGGGAAATTAATATCACTTCCTACAAGGAATCGAAATGTTTTAGCTTGAAATCTGTGAACCACAAAATAAGACTGAAAAATTACTGGTTGAACACAGAGCCACTGCTTTTTATCAGTTTAAAATTTGAGGTTTTCATGAATAATTTAACAACGGGAATAACATGGAAAAGGCCAGACTGAACTTCCAATTTAAAAAAAAATCTGATTAAAGAATTAGTTCAGTATTTTTGAAGTGGTTGTATGAGGTTTCTGTCAACAGCAGATAAATTAGCCAGAAACACTGGTAGGTCAGCTCTTTCTTTGTAAGAAGGGAATAAACATAGAGGCTAGGCAATACATTACTGCTAACAGGGGCAAAATATCTAGATTTAGAAATCTATGGGTTAAATCAAACAAAAAAAACATATACTAGACAATATACTAGATGCATCCTCTTGTCTAGTTCTGTTTGAAATGTAATCAAATGACAAAAATCTTTCTATCTAACCCCCTGACATGGTGGCAGGCTGAAGGTACAAATGAAATTCAGGTGAAAGAAATGTTCAACAGAAAGTGATGTCTTGTCTGTGTAAATGCAGAGACGAGAACAACTAACCCGGCAGGATTATTCATCTTTCTGTTTTGAATTCTGTTTCTTGTTAAAAATGTTGGGATTAGTTGTTCAAACACCAACCTTTAGCTAAAACAAAACTATCAGCTCATATCAAAACTGCCTAATAAAATTGTTCAGCTTCATTGACAGATGGAGGGTAAGTAAAAAAAATCTTTCAAAACACAGACTAAAATGATGTTCTTATTGTAGAAAGTTAATACAATCCCCAATTCCAGTGAAGTAGGATGTTGTGTTTCCATTGAAATAAAACAGAATGCAATTAGTCATGAATCTATTTCTACCTCCATTAATGAATACACTACAAAGGCAAGATATCTAATGTGATATCTACCTGATCACTTTGAATAAATTATGCATTTCATCCTTTTTCAAATATTCACCCATTTTGAATTTGATGCCTTTGACATGCTCCACAAAAGCTGGGACAGGGGCATGTTTACCATTGTTTATACTGCGTTCACACCGCAAGCGACCCAGCTACCAAAATCGCGTCGCCCACTGACGTAGCGTTGCGTGTCCATAAATACCTCATTTTGGTCACCGTTGCCGTCGCTCGGTGACGTCACGTCCGCTCGAGGTTCACCGCGACCATATCATATATCATATAATAGGATGTATATGCGGACATTATTCCAGCTGTATCCTTTTCATTCACTTATCAACCACAAAACACTGCAGCTGATGCCCCGCAGCAGCATCATCTGTGATTTTCTGGCGGTCCGTCAAGGCGGAAGTAATGTCCTCACTGACTAATGTTTCCCACATAGACATGGATTGTTCCTCTGTAGTCCGGATGAAAAACTGTCTGTCACGGGCACCGTCACACACGCACACACCACTGATTGGCTGTTGCCGCACAGCCACACTCAACATCGTCTGAATAGATCAACTTTTTTTACTTTGACATCGCGCAACAAGCTATGTGATAGTGTGTCAAGCGGCTGTCGCATCGCGAGAGGGTTAGCCCCGCCCCATTGCGGCTGTACATTGACTTTGCATGGAGAGTGATCGCCGAGATAGTACAAGTAGTGTGCAGTGTGAACGCAGCATTAGATCATCTTTCCTTTTTATGATACGTAAATGTCTGGGAGCTGAGGACATTCATTTTTGAAGCTTAGTAGATGGAATTCTTTTCCATTCTTGCTTGATGTATGACTTAAGTTGCCAGCGGTCTGGGGTCTCCATTTTTGTATTTTATGCTTCATAATGTGCCACATTATCAATGGTAGACATGTCTGGACTGCAGGCAGGCCAGTCCAGTACATGCCACACTGTTGTAACACTTGCACTGTGGCTTGGCATTGTCTTGCTGAAATATCAGAAACTTCCCCTGTCCCAGCTTTTTTGGAACATGCTGCAAGCCTCAACCTCAACGAGTGAATGTTTGCAATAAAAACAATTAAGTATATCAGTTTGAACATTTAACATCTTGTCTTTGTAGTGTGTTAACTTGAATATAGGTCAAAAATGATTTGCAAATTATTGCCCTGTTTTTCCTTTTTGGAGTTTGTATGCTGTTAGTTTAGTTACCTGTCAAGGTATTCATGTTGAATATCAGCATATTGTTGCTTTAACAACTTAAACTTGAGAGATTTGTAGCAGCTTTGGGTAAGGAAAGGGTTACCCCCCTTTCATTTAATATTTATAGAAGATAAACAAACCATATTTAACAGCTGTGAGAACGTGTTACCATCTGGCCCTCCTAACAGACCTGACCTGCTACTGTTTCTGCCGCTGATTCTGCATTTAGCAACAACAATGTGTGGCCGCATGTCTGTGCTGACCCGCAGTGCCTCTGTTGATTCAGCTGGCTGTGTGCCCTCAGTGGTGCACCGAGCGAGGCTGCGCTCCAGCAGCCTCAGTGGACACTGACTGTGTAGACAGCACCAGGACATCATGATGAATATGAAAACTCCCCTGGGTTAGGTTCTGCAGATGTTGTTCATAGCTTAAAGATTGTCAGCATTTTTGATACATGGTGCTTTAAAACAATTCTTTCTCAGCTACTCTAATGACTGGCAGCATCGCCCGGGGACAGTTAGGATCATCAGTCATGTTTTAAAGTGGCAGCAACCTCTGTGGAGGCGTCTGAATGGAGGCTCCTGCAGAAGTGCAAAAACCTGTAGTACCCCAAGTGTCCACCTGAAGCTGGCTATAGAAACCTGGCTTGTCACTGTATGTGGGGAAAGCCTTTTTTACAACCTTAATACATATCTTTACAGCCTGGTTCAAAAAACAGTCTCAGCCTAAAACTAAAATACATCTATGTGCTCTTACTGACAGAGTACTATTTTCTATATGTATGGCCTGTTTTGCTTTTATTCATGATTTATTGAGAATTTTCAGTTTTGGAAACATAGCTTCACTATTGATCAAGCAGTCCCCCAAAACTGGACCCTAGCTCAGGGGGGATTGCGCAGTTGCAGCTGCAGAGTTATGGCACAATTTGCTGCACCACATGAGGCAGGCTTCATCCCTACTTGTCTTTTAAGTCCCTCCTTAAAACCCGCCTGTTATCTTTGGCCTTTTACACTGCATGAGGAGTTAGCATTGTGTGTCAGCTTATTTTATAGTCATGTTATTTCAGTTCTAATCTTTCAAATTCATTTTATCTATTTTAAACCACTTTTTAAATTACTTTTAAGATCTTTAATGTTTTTTTTACAATGAGGTTGTTTTAAAAGCGTTATAAAAATGAAGTTATATTGTATTGTAATGTATGCGCAGTATTTCAGTGTCTATTAGAGACCAGCAACAGCATCCTAAAGGCTCCTATGATACACTTACATCTTACCTCACATGGTTTTGCCCCATTGTTTTACAGTGTATGGTTAAAAATCAAAATTAGATTTGAAAACAAAAACACTGTCTAAACTGCATAATTATGCACATACCGAATGGCACATTTTGTTCAATACACTTTTTATTTAAGTGTTTCCAATTTGTTTGACTAAGTTGAATCTAAATTTTGTTTTTCTTAAATCAAAAAGTATTTCTTTATCCTAAATTAATACAGATTACTTACCAAAGCAGAAAAAAACATTTTAGAGGAAGTTCATTTGGTCTTCAGAGTAAGTCAAAGTTTGACTTTTGTATTGATGTATTTTTTAACTTGGCATAAGATTTAATTTATGAAACCAAAATTTAGATTAGTAAAATTCTTTTTTTTTGGTGAGTTCCCTTTTTTCCCAATCAAATAAAAATCTATCATTAATCCAAAGTAATATTTTTGGTGTATAATGTAAAATATAGGGACTTTCAGGTGTGTTAAAGTTATAACAGGCTGTTGTGTAAATATTTTGTTTATTTGCAGTGTGTGCTGTTATGTGTGTTATGCCTCCTGTGACCCAGCCTGTCCTCCTCTCTCTTTAAATGCCAACCACACACATTCTCTGTCACCTTGTCCTGGTTTGGATGACCCACACATGAACCGCTCCTTAAGACAGGGATGCACTGACGCCTCGCACACACCCGCACACACACTCACAAACTCACCAGTGTCTGCGTTCACAGACACACACCAGTGCCGATGTTGGCTCCCTCTCTGCGTTTTGGCTTCCAGGAAACCTCGGTGCTTTGTGGGAAGACAAATGGGTACTTATTTAACTGTTACCCCCAAATAAGAAAATATCCCTGTGCTCCACCACATGATGATTTTCCTTCAAAGGTATCCAGTCGACTGCAGCTCAGTCTACATACTCCATTAACTCTCCCTCTCCATCTGTCTTACTCTCTTTCTGTCCCACTGTTCCTCGTTTAATGTTGCGTTTACTCACACAGACACACGCACATAAACACGCAGACACACACAGGCTTAGTGGTTATCCTGTGGGGAGAGGCCTGTGGATCCTATTAACAGAGACCGTCTACTGTATTTCACTTTGGATTTCAGCCCCGCACCCCGTTTTTACTCACACACGCTCACTGCTGCAGCCTGATAGGCCACAAATAACACAAGTAAATGTTTTGATTGGCTGCAACACTCCAGCCCGCTTCATTTCATCAAATCCCTTCAAGGGACGCACCATCAAATACTTGAGAGAGCTGGAACTCATCTTCATCCGGCTCTGATGATATTTTGGATCCTCTTTACGTGCAAGTAACACACAGAGATGAAAATGGAAGTAAAATTCTTGGGCGGGAATCATTAGGGAGATAATAGTGGTACATTTTATACCAAGCTGTCTGGCATGGTAATGGTTTGGTATTGTAAACCATATTGTTGCTTGTGATTCCAAAGTCTACCTGACCCTCAAGCAGCATTCACACACTGACGTTTTGGCCAACTTTTGCTGACGTATAGGGAAACGTCAAACTATGTCGAGCTAAGTCAGTCCATGCAGAGCTAAGGTAACATCAGCTGGGCAATGTTGGTGTTAGTCTGATATTTCAACAATGTTTGAACACCAGCAGCAAGAGTTGACCTCCGCTCGCCATCGATACCCTCAGTTACAGCTGTGTTCATTTCTGTCATCTCCAGCTGTGTCTTCAAGCCTCGACTCCTTTTGTATGACTTGAGGCTCCCTGTTGGGGACAGCAGTCTTTCATCCTCTCGGCACGGTGTCAGAATACTGAAACCAGCTACGCATGGTGAAATGGCAAAAATGTTCACTTTTAATGGCGATTATTGAGTGACGTTGCAATAGGTTTCTACAATATTCAGCAAGCTCAATTAGACAGGGATGCACTGATGGGCAAAGTTCTCCAAAGTTAAGCGCATGATGCCTATGCCTCACACCTAAGATGGTTAGCATATAATTTCAATCTACAATTAGCCAGGGAGCCATCAGGAAGCATCATACTCCACCAGCAAAACATTTCTCTTTGCTTTAGATACATCAGCCTGTGTTTAACAAAGCAAAATTTATCCTTAAATGTACTTTCACTGAAAATTTGGTGATTACTCAATGTAAGTCAATGCTGTTGATGTGTGAATTGGCCTTTAGTGAACTAAAGTGTGTCTACCTCAACCTTTGATTAGTACACATCTGTTGTTTTGATACATTTTCTAACTTTTGACAGTGGAAACGCAAATGACTGTACAGCATCAAAACAAACTGAACCTGACTGCTCCGTGGATTTGTACCAAAAGAGGACAAATCACTGGTGTGAAGGGTCTTTTAAATGTGTCCTTCATGGGATAGAGCATTTCTATGTACAATCTAAAAAATCCTCTGCATCAGGACTTCTCTGTCTATACCTTTGAATAGCACCTAGTACTGTGACGTCTTACCACTCCTACATCAGAAACTGAAGTCTTACTTTGAGTGGCAGACCCAATGCAGAGCATAGACTTACCAACAAAAAGTAAAAGATATGCCTCCAGAAATTCTTCATAATATTTTTTATGGATAACCTTGAAGTTGGAAAGTCATGTTTTCCAACCAAGTGGGACTCCTGAACAGAAAAACATTCATCGACTTCATTCTGAACCCAATTCAGGGATTTTCAATTCAGAAAGTTAATGATCCAAAGTTTACTGAGCTTGGGGCTTGGTGCCTTTTTGAAGAGCCCCTCAAAGACGTGAGCCAAACTTCACCAACAACTAGTCCCAATTTCTATTCTATGCCTGTGCCAGGTCTTGATCACTGAGCCTCAGATTCACAACTAAAGTCAGAGAAAGACTGTTACAAGCACCAGCAATCATTGCATTCATGAGAACATGTTCGTTATTTGATCAAATCTCCCTTTGCAACTTTTTAACCAGCAGATAAAACGAACATGCTGAACACCAAAGCTCATTGTGTCTGCCAGACCTGTGCTCAAAATATCGATACGGCAAAATATCGTATCGCACTCCTTTGGGATACGTGTATCGATACGGATTCTACAGAATCGATACGGCCTGAATATTTTGACAGTTGTTGTAAATACACTTTGGGTAATGTTAACAGTGGCACAGTTCAAGGTAGAAGACGAGCTACATAATGAAGTATATGTTCTAAATTTGAACTTAGGTCTACCATCTCAGAGGATCTGAATTTATGTCTCTCAAGTTGTAGAACCACTTAAAACTCATCCTTGTTCTTTTTCTTCTTATAAGAAAAAACTAAACTTGTCAAGAATTTTGCTTAAAGCATAGTCAATGTTCACAATTTACGTGTATCGGGATACGTATCGTATCGTGGCCTTAGTATCGGGATACGTACCGTATCGTGAAGTTGCTGGAAATACCCAGCCCTAGTGTCTGCGTGCTGTAAGGTTTTTAGGTTATTGCAGTAGCAGAATTTATATAATATAGCTGCAGTTGCATTCATGTGTCTTACAGAATCCAGCATTAGAGGTGAAGTGATTATATTTCATAACAAGTAAAAGACAACAATCTTCCCTCTGCTTCTTGTGCACTTGGGAATTTAAACTTTTCTTTTCAGTTTAAATATCATCTTCAGTGGATGATTTTAATGTTAAATTCCTGTTTAGGAAAAGGACTGTTTTTTTAATCTTCATTAATTCCCTGACCCTGTTTTGTTCTTTACCACAGAGACCTGAGCAACAACCAGATCTCAGAAATTGCTCCCGATGCCTTCCAGGGTCTGCGCTCCCTCAACTCTCTGTGAGTCTACTGAAGTTGAGTTTGTGCATGTGTGTGTTTGTGCATAAATATCCATCAGGTTGTCATATTCGGTGTCTGAAGTAAGTCTGTGTTTTGATTTTCCAGCGTTCTGTATGGAAATAAGATCACCGACCTGCCCAAGGGGGTGTTTGACGGCCTCTACGCCCTGCAACTGCTGTAAGAACACAAACACACACTGAGCTGATACTCTGCAGACTCACCGCGAGCACCAGGCATCCTGAACTCCCACTCTGTAAAAGAGTCATAACCTTCAAATAAACTTTGTACCTGTGCACACTTCTCTACATGGAATGCATAATGAATGAGTGCATGAAGAAAGTCTGACAGGCTGTTTCCCTCCCTCTATTTTACTCCTTCCTCCTCCCTCACTCTTTTTTCTCCCTCCTCTCAGGTTGCTGAATGCCAACAAGATTCACTGCGTTCGTGCCAACGCCTTCCAGGACCTGCAGAATCTCTCACTGCTATCGCTCTATGACAACAAGATCCAAACCCTCGCCAAGGGCACCTTCACTTCACTTCGAGCCATACAGACCCTGTGAGTCACACACACACATCAACATGGTGCTGTACACGCTCTGACACATACCGAGCCGTCACCATAAAACATGAGCCAACACAGGAGCTGTTTACTCGCAGGTCTGTGTAATAACACAGGAATGGGATCATGAGGTGTGGGGGGGGAGTAAATCTATCATCTCTACAAACACACGGACACACACGCTCTCAGCTTCTGTGGACAGATCCACATCAAACACAGAGCCAACCACACCTAAACTTTTCCACCACTCTTACCCAGAGAGAAGCAGTTCTGCCTGATTAAAACACTCCTTTTTACCAATAAACAAGTCAGAGCACAGCAGCTCTTATCAATACACAGCTCTCTGTGTGGTATTTATCATTCCTGAAATACAGTGCTGCTAACCCTTTATACGAACAGGAGACACCTGTTGAATGATCATATTTACATACTATAGGTTGAAAGTCCCACACTCTTCATTATCTTAATTGGTAGCATAGTTTGAATGACAGTGTTAATTGGAGCTTTGTCTCAATGATGATTTTTTATTTTAATACCTTGTAGAATACCTTAAGGGAATTTTCAAAGTTGGACACTTTCAAGGGAAGTAACAGGAATCAATGTGATTAAACTGAAATGAACCTGGAATTTACATAGTTGAAAGTAGATCCATAACAGGACTTTTGAATATAGTTTGGAAAATATATTTTGTGGCATAATGTTGACTAAATCAACCAGATTCATTAAAGTTTACTTGAGAATATCTATACTACTCCTCAATCACATGCACAGAGCACACTGCTTACTGCAGGTACTGAGACCACACCCCCTACAAGCACGGTATAGTCCTCCATCACACTCAAGTTTAAATTGATTGTTCAGTAAAATAACTAAAGCATTATGTAGTTCCACTTACAAAATTAATCTGTTGAAAAGTCATGTTTTTAATTGTGTTATTTTACCAAGATATCTGCCTTTGACAAAACAAAATGTTTAGATTCATGTTTAAATATGATATAGTTTGGTTGAATTACCCCCAGTTTCTAGATTCCCCAAAATTCCAGTAATTCCAATCAAAAGTTTCCAATTTGGAATATTTCCAAGATTCCACAACTTAACTTCTCACAGAAAGTTTCTGGAAATTTACCTGAATTTTTCCTTCCCTTTGCATCTCTAATACCGAAATACAACTTATGGAATTCAATCCAGACCGAAGTACTGATCTTTCAGCAAATCTCACAACAGGTCTTGTTTACAAAGAGTGTTTTCAGAACTATCTTCTACATAATCCCGTTAAACCCAGCATAAGGTCCACACTAATTATTGCGTTCTGTATACAACAGACAGCTTACAGTGTTCGGTAGTAGTATGTAGCTAGACCCAGAATCTTCCACTCCCTTTAGTCTTCTGGCAGGTGGCAGCCAGTGTTTTCTGTGCTGTATGCCATGTAATGCAAAGACAGGCTGACATGACTTATACCACTGTAAAAAGATTCAATCTTAATCTTGGGTTATGAATCTGTAAATATTGACTTCTTGGGATTTTATGTTCTTTTTTTGACTGCTTGTAATTTTGCTTTAAATGCTTACATTTATTTTTTGTTGTGTAACTTAAAGTAAGCAGCCACAGGGTTGTTATTAAGGACATGTAGTATATGTTTTTTGTTGCTTTAGCCTTCACCTTTATTTGTAATTTGTTTTATTGTGGTGAAAATATTGATTGAATAAACTTTGTTTGATTGATGTATTGGAAGTGGGCTGGAGCAACTGTAGGACATGCAGACTGTGAGGCACGTTGTAGAACAAACAATGCCAAAACATATGGGAAGTAGAGGGAAAATATCCTTCCGATAGAGAAGTTTTTAGATTTGTTTGTTCTTCATTTAAAAAAGTGGTCAAAATCTGATAAAACTGCTACTGAAGCTGTTTGCATCAGTGCATGAGCAGTCACTTTCTGCTGTCGTCTCGCTCATAGCTCCTGCCTCTTCCTGCTCTAAGGACGCTGACTTGGCTGTGTCACTTTGGGCTTTTCACAATCACTGTAGATTGGAGCTAAAAGTTACAACCAGCTTAATCTGACAGCATCAAACTAGTGAAAAAAACCGCTGCTTGAGAATGTTAAATTTCTGTTTAAATTCTTGATATAAATTTAAATTTGCAATGTTTTTATTGTGAAGGCTCATACTGGGATAACAATAAAATCTAGATTATTTTGGCAGCCCTACTGCTCGTGTAGGAGGGGGTTTGAATCCAGCCAAAGACAGGCCAGCAGTTCTAGTTTATGTATTTAGGCAGGAAAATCACTACTCTTGTGTCTTCATATTTACAGCACAAACATGAGTTTTGTTCTGACAATTATGTATTGACAAAGCAGCAAAAAAAAAAATAGTTCACAAAATAGTCGAGGTAGTTCTACATACTGTGATATTTCAAGGCATACTTGGAGATATTATGGTTAAATTAGCTTGTGTTGTCTTGTCATCAAAAGCCTCAGTAATTCAAAATGTGGACACACCTCTTTGTCTCATGATATTGTCTAAATATCACTAAGTGGTTGCACTCCTACAAAGGCTATTGTTTTATTTTGAGCCATAAGCTTTCACGTGTGTTCTCTAATCCTTTTACTCCATTGTCTCCCCTCCCTCTCTTATGTTCCTCCAGCCACCTTGCCCAGAACCCATTTATCTGTGACTGTAATCTGAAGTGGCTGGCAGACTACCTGCGCTCCAACCCCATCGAGACCAGCGGCGCCCGCTGTGCCAGCCCTCGCCGGCTTGCAAACAAACGCATTGGACAGATCAAGAGCAAGAAGTTCCGCTGCTCCGGTAGGCTGGCGGCTCCACATCCCTGTCTCCAAACATTTTCTTCTACCTTCTCTCCTGGGCTCTTTACCTCTCAGACAGGCTTTGTTTTTTACTCCACTCATCTATCTCTGCTCTCTTCTCTTCCTCTCCACCGGGAGTGGCTATTATCTCAGCATTGTTCCCTCTACTTTTAATGAGCGATCATTCCCAGCAAAAGGTTTTATTCAGCCTATCATTTGCTCTGCCCAAATCAATATCTCCCCCTGGATGAACTTGAAGGTGGAATCTTTCTCCATTTCATCACCATACTACCACAGTGTGAGTCTGGTTTCACATTCAAACCACAGTGGGCTGAGATCACCAGTCCAGCCTGGTATTAAGGCTTAAGTTTCGTATGTGCCCACTGCCCTCTGCCAGTCTCAGACTCCCCTTGATCCCAGCCTTCATCCTCCTCTTCATCACTACCCAACAGACTCAGGTTCCCCCATCATCTCCACTCTGTGCTCACTATTGTGTTTATGCACTGTGCTACGCCGTCTGGCATTCTGCACGGCTGAGGTTTCACACTTCTTTATGGCCTCATTTGTTGGGCAGGACCATATGAAGAAGAGACTCCATGTGTTTTTCTCTTTCTTTTCTCCTTCGTCTTTTTCTTTTTTCCTTCTTTCTCACTGCCTCCCTCTCACTTCTCCTTAGCAACAGCCTAAATATTTACCAACCTTTGACTTTACTTTTTCCATATTGCCATGCTCAGAGATAGTCTTTGGCTTCTCTGTTTAACTGTCATATACCTTTAGTCATGTGTCGTCATATATAGGCTCTATATATGACTGTTCTGAGGCATAGCATCACCACAGCTATGCGGATTCAGACCGGCCTCACTGACATCACTCCCTCTTTTTTTCCCCCCATCACAGCCAAAGAGCAGTACTTCATCCCAGGTGAGTGGCTTGTTATGTTCACACATATCATTACCTTTCCTCAACCATGTAGCAGCATCATCTTTTCCATCACTTACTATTCATTTAAATCAAATTCTCCCATCAGTTCAGGGTAATTTGATTTCACTACAGCTTGGGTCTTGTAGTTATGTCATTAAGTTTCAGGAAGTATTGTTTTGTTTACCTACTTTATTACCTCAATCATGGAACATCCCAGAAGTTTTAGCTTGTTTTTAAAACTGCAATGCGTCACAATCAGAGGTGAGGTCACTGAAGGAGTACAAACCTATAAGTACTGAGGTGTGCACCTTGACAACAAGTAGAAATGTCTATAAACACAGATGCCCTGTACAGGAAGAGTAGGAGGCTAAAGTCTTTTGATGTATGCAGTGAAATGCTGCATGCGTGCTATCAGTCAGTAGCTGCCAGTGTTCTGTTCGATGCTGCAGTCTGCTGGGGTGGCAACATGGCTGATAGGAACACCAGGAGGCTGGACAGACTGGTGAAAAAGACTGGCTCTGTGCTTGGCAGGAGTTTGGACTCACTAGGGACTGTAGATGTACGCGCAGCATTGTCCAGGCCATCCTTGACAACAATAACCATCCACTCCACAACATCCTGGAAGACAAAGAAGCAGCAGCAGTGTTAGACTCATCTCACTGTGTAAGGCTGAGGGGTTTAGGACATCCCTTGTTCCCACAGCCCGCAGAGTGAACAAAGGCAGTGGTTCATGATCTGGGCTGTTTACTATCACTACTACTGCTACTGGATACCCACATTTCCCCAAGGAGATGAATTAAAGTGATCTATTTATCTTAGATCAATGTGAGTGAAGGAAATAAAACATTTAGATGCCCATATAGGCTTTAAACAGCCCTCAGGTGGGGTTCTTGATCTGATCCAAAATTAGGCCAACAGCGCTGCTCCTAAAACTGCATTAATCGTCCAAAAACTCATTAGTTTCACCAATATTTCATCATGGTCCGCTCGGGCTACTCCGCCATTACAGTCTGTGTCGCCCCAGACATGTTTTTGTAACTGTGCCGACCTCTGAACTGAAGAAGAAGAACGCTTGCCTCCACGCATGCGCAGTATTCTCTGGAGCGCTGCCTCCGCGTCCTCTTTGATGAGCTCCTCATCTGTATACTCTGGCTCGAAACTGTAAGGACACCCATCATATTCAAAGTTCTCCTCCACAACATCTTCATCCGATAGATATTCGTCCATTTTGCACAAAACTGGAAGAAGAAAGTCATTGTGTAGCTGACTGTCTTCCCCTGAAACAATGAGCCGTACTGCGCATGTGCAGAGCAAGCGCTCTTCTTCTTCAGTTCAGAGGTCAGCACAGTCACAAAATATGTCTGGAGTGACACAGACTTTCGTGGAGGAGTAGCCTGAGCGGACCATGATGGAATATTGATGAAACTAATGAGTTTTTGGACGATTAATGCAGTTTTAGAAGCGGTGCTGTATGCCCTATGTGCTACCATTATACGGATATCCGCCGCTCGATTTTGGATCTAAATATCTCCCGAAGCACTGTTTGGATCAGGAAAGCCTTCTGGGTGAGTATATTGTTCTATTTCATTCTATAAACAATGTGAAAGCTGCAGGAACCAAACTTATCCTTTCAGTCCATCAAAGTTTGGAATTCAGTCAATTATTTTTCTCCTTTAAAAATAGAGATTAGTATTGTATTTATATCTTTCTAAAGCATGATTAGTCACCTAAAAAGTGAGGTACTACTTGTAAGGATCATGGAATGAGCAACTCAGCTAAACATGTGGGTAGCATCCCCAAAAAATGTGCCAAGAAAGCTGGAAGATGAAGCAGCAAAGTAAGGGTGAGGAATGTCTCCTTGGGTGTTTACATCCTGGGATGTTTGTAGGATAGTATTATCATACTTCTTAATATCTTATCTTCCTAGTAAGCACCACAACTGATTGGTGTCAGGTTTAAGAATGCAAGCTAACACTGACACTTCAGGTCCACGCATTTGTGCATGAAGTTAATTTTCAAATTAAAATGGGGGCCCATATATGCAGCCTTTCAGGGGCCAAGCTACATCTGTGTTCAGCCCTGCATGGAACAACTTACATTGAGTCTTCCTCATAATACTGCACCATCCTCTCTGCAATCACAGGTATCGTTTTATCCATAACTGCTGATCAATCAAGACTCTATAAAGTTTTCCATTAAATTAGACTTTCAAATTTGTCACAGCATGATGCGGTTAGAGCTGTGGTAACTCAATACATTTGACTTGCTGTAGGATGAGTGTTAGTTGACATTAAGATATAACACACACACCCTTTTTGTTTGACTAAAACTATGAAAGAGCCAAGTTGAAACAAACGGGACCTATCTGTTAACATGGTTGAACTTCAGGGGGAAACCATCTGCACATAAAAAAAACCTGAAACATTTGGGCTTGTAAGAACAGCTGAAACAGCTAATTGAGCTCATGAGTGAGAGTACCTCTGTGAGCATTTTAATGTGATATACGCGTGTGAGCGTCTGTTTCTCCTCAGCTCTGTTTGTCTAACAGTCTCTGCAGATAGATCCAAAAGGAAGTGGCTCTTTGCTTTGGCATGAGCACAGACAGTCACTCACCAGGAGGGGCAGAAACAGAGGGAGGGAGAAGGGCAGGAGAGTGTGTCCTTTCTATCAGTAAAAAGCTAAAGAAAATAAAGGCCACCAGAGGACCCAGATTCCTATCAGCGGATGTTTCCGGACCTCTTAACAAGAGCGCTTCCAAGAAAATAACTAGGAGGAGCAATGATGTGTGTCGAGCTGCGTGTGTGTGATTCTGTGTGTGTCAATTAATGTGTCTTTGTGTGCTAAGCTGAGATAAAGCTCTGCATCAGCCCGGAGAACAAATGGGCGTACTATGTAAGCAAAAGGACGATCAGAGCTGAATGTGATTAATGAGAATTTTAGTCTCCCTGAATGATAACAATGAAAAGTCTCACTAATGCTCACCCATACTCTCTTTATGCACATTCGCTGACGGCAAGGGAATTCCGTATTACACTGATAACGAGGAACCAAGCTGCAGGGAATTAGGAGAACTTCTACAACTCCAGCAATGAGTCATTTTTTCACCTCAGAGAGGGGAAAACCTCATTCCTCTCCACTCTTGCCATTTTTTTCTGGTTCTGTTTAAATCCGCTGGCAGTAAAAGTGTCTCCGCTATGCGCTCACGATGATGATGGCGATGACTCAGGCTCACGAACCTCCCCTGGCTCCTCCACATCCTTCAGATCAAAGCTTCATGTTGTACTTTCATTGCTTCCTTCGTCGCAGGAAATGCTTTTTTCCTGTTGTCTGGCCTTGTGAGAGAAAGTTCCTTAATGACCAGCGCTGTTTGTTTACTCAGAGGGGTGACACAGTTTGAATAAAATAGGCTTCTGGAGGAAGATGTTCCAGCAAATGCAAGTGGATCTAGCATTAACTGTATAATGTATTCCAGTCAATGTGATCATCCTTTTCACACATGAACAGTTGTAAATGTTAAGAACTTTTCAAGCATGCCATACATTGGTCCCCAACCTTTTCTGTACCATGGCTAGGTTTTATGTAATTACCTCCGCCAAGGAGGTTATGTTTTCGGTAGAGTTTGTTTGTCTGTCTGTGAACAAAATAACTCAAAAAGTAATGGACGGATTTTAATGAAATTTTCAGAAAATGTTCAGCATGGCAAAAGGAATAACTGATTAGATTTTGGTGTTGATCCGGATCAGCGTCTGGCCGTCATTACAAAAAATGTGATTTTTGTGAATAACTACTGAACTAAAATAGATATCATTGTGAATCCAATTGCTAATGTTGTGTTTTCATGGACACGGAATCTAAATATTTCCATGAAATAAAGGTAGGACTAATATTTATGGTGAAAATCACAATATGGATGAGGACTGTGGCGCTGGCGGAGGTCTGCGCTCTCCGAGTGCTTTTCTAGTTCAGTATTGTTGTGGACCGGCACTAGCGGTGCAGCAGGAAGCATGGGGGATGAAGACGACAAATAAACATACATGTTGTTAATAGTATAACCCATCATAACAGACGAACAGAGAAAGCCATTTGACTATAATGTTTATGTTGGCCATTGAACGAGGATGGATTGATTTCATTATGGTGGTGATCCAGATAAAGGATTTGTTTAAACTGTGGTAGGACAGTTTTTAAAGATTTACTTGTAGTTAACCTATACATGCAGTTTGTCCCTGCAATCACATTTGCATCAGCTGACATCATGAGTGTTTTTGTTTACATCATCAATTATTTTTTGACAGTATTTGATGACCAGAAGTCAAACCTGACCTCTGTTTCTACAATACTTTCCTCTGTGCACAATCAGAATTTTCCTGGTGTATTGGTGTAACGAGTGACCATGGGAACCGATGGCTTTTTGCTGACTGAGCTGATAGATGTCATAGTCAAAGCAATGGAAAAAGCAGAGGGTGTACCCTTCAGTTCTTCACTTTTGTTAATCATTGTGTGAAATAATTCTTTGTTAGTTTATTTGTCAGAAAATACAGCCAAGGGAACCAAGCTGACAAACTGCATCGTCTGCATCAATTACAAGTCACTAGTGAACATGGTCAACAGTCGAATTACTGCACAGATTGTTTTTCCTTGTTTCCCGACTTCTAAATGAGAATTTGTCTGTCATCAGCTGGATGAACTGTCAGGTTTGTGTCTGTTCTGTGTCATTATTGTGATCTTGATTTATAAGTTTGTTTTTTAAACTTTCTGTGTCTTGTCTTAGTGTAAACAGCAGAAAATGAGGACAACCTCAAACTTAAACAAACAGAAGTAGTTGAACTGGGACAGGACTTGGGCTCCAGACTTGACCTGGAGTCTTTGGTAGTGACTCAGCCTTGTATCCATCCATCAGCAGTTTGTGACTAAGACTCAAAGATGACTTGACATAAACACTGGCACGAAGCTTCCATAAGGATATTTTTTCATTTTTTACTGGACAAAGACTGCATTTGATTGGTTATTATATGAGTTTAGCCTTTGGTTTCAGAAGTGTAAAACTGTGTTGAACCTGAGATTCTGCTGACAGCCAGCCGGGAGCATCCCCTGGGGTTAAAGGAAGTTTGCTTGAGTAAATGTACATGAGGATTTGATCTTACCTCTGGGTTGATTTATTACCTCAGTTAAACTTTCCTGTTGAGTTTACGGTCTTTATAAAGTATTTACATTTTGTTTAATGCAGAAAAATGTCTGTTTTGTTCATTCTGGTCCTGTTTGAGTCAATTTAATAAAGGAGTGAGGTTCACTTAAATCATATATTTCACTAGCACAACTACATTTACTCATATAAGTAATAGCAGAACAGCAACCTGACCTCCAACTTTTTCGTCTTGCTCCCCTCATGACAGGAAACATACGAACAAGCAGAAAAATATGCTGCAGATATACTGATGGGGTTTATGTTTCATCATTGATTATTGATCTTTGTGTTTGCTGGTGATGCTGAGTTTGTGCAATAGTGAAAACTTTTATTGACTGAGTGTGATTTTGAACAGTGCAAAGGAAAAAGTTAAAAAAATTGATGGATTCATTCTGTGAGAGAATTAATGAAACTTTTGACATTTGTCCTGATTTCACTCATACAGAGTTCTCTAAGGCCTTGCTTCCCATTGGATTGTATCACAAGTCACATGATTCATAAACGTTGATGACTTGTCTTAAACAATTCAGACAGTGTGAGCTGACATTCTACCAAGATTGTCCATTTGCTTAAACTGCACAGCGTGTGTATGGCATTAGAGCATTGCTTTGACTGATGGTGCACTTTTCTTAACTTAGCCATTAAGTTTGCTCTGGTACAGTTTAGTGTGATTTGTCATGTTATACCCTGATCTTGTTTGTGTACCTCCAACTTCTTCCTGCTCCAAAGGACACTGATTGGATCATGCCGCTTTAGGATGCTCACAATGGTTATAGTTGGAACCTGGCAAGATAGATCTGTCTGATTACAGACCGAACCAGGCAGGTCAAGTTGCTACACAAGACTACTGTGACACACTACACGAGACAAAGGACTGATTTTCATGGCCGACAAATCCTGAAACCCTATGACTCTGGGGTCGTAAATGGTGTAGGCCTCAGCACAAGGGGTGTATAAAACTTGGATAGGTACACCTGGCATCCAAGCAGAAGGGTGCAAAGAAGTAGGACAGTACGGATCTGTTATTTTGGTTCATTTTCCAAATTTTCAAGGTTGAAATGCAAGCACTCAGGCTTCTTATTGGAAATAAATCATTCCACAGCAGCTTGAGAACAAGAAAAAGAAAAATTATAATGCATACCCAGCCTGTCATCCAAATTTAAGTAGCCTCTGGTTCCAAAAAGCATTAAGCTGCGGAGAGAAGAAATGCAGAACTTGGAACTCCAAAAGAGGGCATGAAGTGGCCAGATTTAACGTCACAGCAGCAACATCTAATTTCTTCTCTAAAGTCTGCTGGTCTGGGTGCCCGACGGTGTCCCGCTGACGTAATCCCTAAACCTCTGGCAGAGAGGTGCAGCGATGTGAGCATGCAAAAAGGGAGCACAAAACGAAACCCTAACAGCAAACGCCAAGTTGTTCCCTCTAAATGGAACAAATGCACACACAAAAAGTCCACACGCACATATATACACAGACACTGAGACACAATACACACGCTCACAGACACACACACACCGTTCTAAGTGGTTCCCACTGCTGTTTCATTATTGAGCAGCCATGATGTAACTGGCAGCACGCTTTTTGGCACGTAACGTCTATTCATAGTCAGAGGAGGTGCCGGATAAAACGTCCCACAATCCCCTTGCTGCCTCAGTCTTCTTCCTCCAGGACAGACGTCGCCCTCCACATTCTCTCTCCTCTGTCTTCTCTCTGCTTTTTCTCTCCTGCGTGCATCCCTTGTGCCCTCTTCTTGTGCTTCTTGCCTCTCCATCAACTCCACCTGTCTACCTACGCTTCCTGTGCATCATTTCTTCCACTGTCTCCCTCTCCCATGGGTGCTCTGCTTGACTGAAGCTGGCAGCCTGAATCCTCTTTGGCATCCCTATCTCAATCTCCCCCCTACTTCGCTTCTGTTCTTTTCACCCCAGTGCTCCCGCTGCATCACCTTTCTCTAAAATAACTTGCCCTCACCCATTCATCCCTCTCATGAATGGTGGGACAGCCGCAGGATGTTCTTCAGGGCGCCTGAGGTGAACGATTTGGCAGGGGTGCCGCCTTTTTAGGTCAGGATGGGACAAACTCTGGGCGTACGGCTGCGTGACTAACAGCGGCATGTGAAAGTAAAGTGCATGCTTTGGTATAGAGACGGGGCTGGAGTCATTTTAGGTTAAAGGAGGATCTGTGTGTGCCTTCTCTCCTGTTTAGGTACAGAGGACACACGCCTGAATAACGCCTGTAACAGCGATCCAGTCTGTCCTCCAAAGTGCCGCTGCGAGTCCAACGTGGTTGACTGCTCCAACCTGAAGCTCAACAAGATCCCTGAGCACATCCCTGCATCCACCACTGAACTGTAAGAGACAAAGACAGAAGCAGAAAATGTTTAAAGAAATAAAGAGGAAAAGAATGACAGATAAATATTTGAAAGGGCAGAAAAATGGGGGAAAGGGTATTTTATAAATTCCTGAATAAGACTGGACTATAATTTGAACTTGTTAATGATGCACATTTAAAGAATGATTATCAATATTTAATGCTTAAACTTTTTATCTCTCAAAAAACCAGAAGGCACTTTTTTGTTCTTTGAAAATTTGAATTGAATCAACGGCCGAAAGAGTTTCGGATGTGAGATGTTTCAATCAATTATTTTAGCTGGGATTTCAACAAACAATTTATATTTCATCAGATACAATAACTCATTAAAAGATTTTTAAATTATTTAATTTTAGAGGTCTGCAGCAGCATCACAGCACCACCTACATACCTGGCATATGTGGATTCGGCATATGTGGACAGGGCCTCAGTCTTGACAAAATAATTTAATTTTGTGACTTGATATCTGCCTGCCTCTTGAGATCTAATGTCTGAAGCATTGTACTATTCTAACTAAGACGCAAAAGTAATCCTACTCTGTTAATAGAATTTAGCAACCACATACATGTTTACTAGTTAAATCATTTGACCATATTTACATAAACAATGCAGTTACCTCTTTCCACATCCTGTAGCCTCATATAAACTGATGCATTCAAGAATATCATACAAACACCAATCTCATATTTATTATCCTGAGACTTCTCCTATATTCAAAGCTGCATCCACTAAATTGGGAACATACAACATTCTAAATTTGATTTCACACTTTGTTTGATTAGTATTTGGTTTCAGTCGTGGTCTCAGTTCAATTAAATGTTTTTTTTTTTAACATTTTAACGTTTTAACTTTATCCCTTCAGCCGTCTGAACAACAATGACATCACCACTCTGGAGGCAACTGGAGCTTTCAAGAACCTCTCCCAGCTCAAGAAAATGTGAGTTAAAGCAAACTTACTCTTCTGTAGTTAGTTTTCATCTTTTACTTTTCTGACACATTTCATCTCCTCACAGTAACCTCAGCAACAACAAGATCACAGAGATTGAGGATGGGGCATTTGAAGGTGCTTCGTCTGTCAATGAGCTTCACCTCACGGCCAATCAGATCGATACGGTCCGAAGTGGGATGTTCCGAGGCCTTGAGGGATTACGCATGCTGTAAGTTATACAAGCTAATCAAGCTGACGCCATGATTTGCTAGTTTGGTTTTGAGGATGATTTTTCTTACATCATTTCCCCTTTCAGAATGCTGAGGAACAACAAGATCAGCTGTGTGCACAATGACAGCTTCACCGGGCTACACAACGTCCGTCTGCTCTCTCTCTATGACAACCAGCTGACCACCATCACCCCTGGAGCCTTCGACACCCTGCAGACTCTCTCCACCCTGTGAGGCTCTCACACCTGCACTTATCCTCACCTTTGATCACACAGTTAAAGCTGCAATCCTCTTACAGCCTCTATTACCCTCTCCCAGTAACCTCTTGGCCAACTCCTTCAACTGTGACTGCCGACTGGCCTGGCTCGGTGACTGGCTGAGGAGCAGAAAGATAGTGACAGGAAATCCTCGCTGTCAGCGTCCCGGCTTCCTGAAGGAGATCCCCCTGCAGGATGTGGCTCTGCCAGACTTCCGCTGTGAGGAAGGTAAGCGGTAACAAAAGGTGACATGTCAGTGAGCGGAGCAGCAGGCTCTTCAATGTGACTCAAGTGTTTCCTGTCTCAGAGATATTCTCTTTTGTTTAACCTTTGGTATGAAAATATGCAATAAAGGACAATCCTTTGTTAACACTGTGCACTAAAAATGCACTTTTTAATCGTGTTTGAAGAAGAGAGGAAATCATATCAAATTAAAATCAGGCTTCTTTTATTATTTGCATTAAATTCTGCGTATTGAAATGAGTGATTATATCAGTCTAAGTAGAATTTTATATCAACTTAGTTTTTAGGGGTTTTGGCATTCTGCTTTTTCAGCACATTTTTATTAACTTGTTCTAATATCTTAAAGTCTAAAGGTCTTATGTTGAGAAAAAACACTATACTAATATTTCAGAAATATTTTAAATACAAGGGCCTTTTCTTTTGTTGACAAAATTTACAGGAGTTGGACTTTAAAATTAATTTTAAAATTAATACAATTTTTCTTATCATAAACATATAAACCCCACTTCCAGAGAACTTGGAACATTTTGTAAAATTTAAATCAAAACAGAATGCAGCAATTTGCAAATCTTGTTACACCTTTATTCACTTGAATACACTATAAAGACAAGATAACTCTTGTTCAAACTGAAAAAAAACTGTTTTTGCACATGATCTCTCAATTTGGACAGTATGACTGCAAGACATTCCAAAAAAGGTAGGACAAGGTAATTTTTACCCCTGTGTTACACCACAATTCCTTTTAACAACACTCAATAAGCATTCGGGAGCAAAGAACACTAACTGGTGAATCTTTGAAGGTGATTTTTTTTTTCTTATTCTTGCTTGATGTTCTGTACGTCCTCGGTGACTCAACAGTCCATTGAATTGTCTTGCTGAAACACCCTAAAAAGGCATTGCTCGGATGTCAACACATGTTGTGGGATGTTCCAAGAGAGTAATTTTTGGGAAATGTTTCAACTTTCCCAACTTTTTTTTTTTGTTGCCTCTGTTCCAGCTTATTGGAACGTGTTGCAGGCATCAGATTCAAAATGAGTTAATATTTGCGAAAAATCACTAAACTTCATCAGATTGATCATTAAATATCTCGTCTTTCTAGTGTAAGCAGTTGATTATAGTTAAAAAAGATTTGCAAATCATTGTACTCTCTTTTTATGTACTTTTTACAAAATAAAATTCAAATCAAATCCAAGAGTAAGATAAGTCCCTTTCATCCCTTCAGCTGCCTACATGAGGCTAATAGTGATGTGTTGGCTACCTATTATAAGGCTGTCATGTTTTCCATCACTGAACCTGACTTTAAAATACACCCCTGGTTAAATTTTGGCTGTTAAATATTGGCTGATACAAACTGAGAGGCAGATTTCTGAAAAACATGTCAAACATGAAATAAGTCCTGATAAAAATGTTTTAATTGCAATTGTTCATGAGGTTGTGTTAAATACTTAAAAGGACAAAGAGGAAAAAGAGACACCTTCAAAACTACAAACTGTGAGTAGAGAAGCAAATCGGGGGTCGACATTTTCAAATCATAGGAGAGGTGAAGTATCACAGGGGGAACTAGAAAGCGCAGACCTCCGCCAATGCCACAGTCCTCACCCATATTGTGATTTTCACCATAAACATTAGTCCTACCTTTATTTAATGTAAATATTTAGATTCCTTGACCATGAAAACATACTATTAGCAATTGGATTCACAATGATATCTATTTTAATTCAGTAGTTATTCACCAAAATCACATTTTCTGTCATGGCGGATCCAGACACTGATCCAGATCAACACCACAATTGAATCACTTCTTCCTTTTCCCATGCTGAACATTTCCTGAAAGTTTCATCAAAATCCATCCATGACTTTTTGAGTTATTTTGTTCACAGACAGACAAACAGACTGTCCTGAAAACATAACCTCCTTGGCGGAGGTAAATATTACAGCTTGAAATAGTCAGGTGAATGGGGCAGTATCCAGTTTTTTGGCGGCACCTGAGACAGCCTGTCAAATTTTTAGTTTAGCCCAAGTATACCAGGGCCCCCTCTGTTTCCATCCCTCTCTCAACATTACTTAACTCAGCAGTCATACAATCCAGAGAGCTTGTTAATTTAGCGTGGTTTTAAAATCAAGGAACTCCATTTTTTTCTTGAGGCAATCCAAAAAATAAAAACAGAAAATCCCATTACTTGTACCCAGATACACATCTGTCTATCAGAGCTTAAACTAATCTCTCTCTTTTCCTTTCTCACTCAACCTGATCTTAACTTTTGTCACAGCTTTCCCTCTTTAAAAGAAGTGATCCATCTCTGTGACAGCAGATAAACATCCTCAGTAGACGGATAACCACCTCCTCTATGTGCGAAACTGACCTGTCTGTCTGACTGATGAAGACTTTAACTTCGCTCTTCTTCTCTGCCATACGTTATGAGCAAGAGTGGCTCAAAGTGTCTGAGATCATTTTAAATAATGGCCGCCTTTGTGTGACTCCTTTGTTGACTGAATGGATTGCCACTCAGCACTTCTTAAGCTGCTGGTCGATGACAGGCTGAGTGGAGCTATTGAGCTGTTTGCCTTATTGATCAGTCAGCCTATTTGCACCTGAATGAATGTTAGTCTTGTCTTCAGGCATTGGGCTGCTTCCATTCTTTGCTCTCGCAGGTCGATATTACATTAGTGAGGCTCCTCTTTCTCTGTCCTGTTTTACTTTTCACATTTTCACTTCCTCCTTTTTCATTGTCTCAGAGCCCCATCTTCAGCTGGAGGGATTTTGGCACATTCAAGCCTTTACATTTGCCCTGTATTCATACTTCACTCTTGTATTGCCTTTGCTGGTCATTCCCCTTCTCTCTGTGCCTCTGGTGCCTGATTTTTCTCCCTCTCTAATTTTGTTTTCTCAGGCCAAGAGGAGTCAAGCTGCGTGCCCAGACCTCAGTGTCCCAGTGAATGCACTTGCCTGGAGACGGTGGTGCGCTGCAGTAACAAGCACCTCCACACACTGCCCAAAGGCATTCCCAGAAATGTGACTGAACTGTGAGTGCCCCAGCATTTATCATGTGAACTGCAATTTTGTCTTATCAGTTTGAGTTCTAAATAGTATTGTTTTATCTCCTTGGCTTAAAGTGAGGCTTGTCTAAGAGAGAAACCAACTTTGAGATTATAAAAATGATAATATAAAGAATCGGTGTTGGTGGAAGCGTGATGCAAAGTAATCTAATGGAGCGCTTATGTTGTTATAGGCAGGATTACATCTTAGTTTTGTGTTTTATAAAAGTTATCCTAAAGGTCAATGGTCTGTCTCCAACCGTTTTTTTTAAACCACGGCTCAGTGTTTTGCAAAACAATATAGTTCCATATCATCCTTTGCATATGCAGGATGATGGGGGGATAAGAGACAGCTATGAGCTTGTTTCCACAGCCCCCAAAACATGCACATTCATGAGGACTCACATAGTTTTTTACCAGCTGATGAAAATGACATTTAGGATCGCTGTTGGGTGAAATTCACAAGACGACATGGTAGCTACAGCCTCTGAGCACTGAGGAAAATGCTTTAAATTTGGTGTGTACAATCCTGATGGTTTGTGTTTCACCAACAGATCAACAGTGCAAGTTGATCAGACACATCTATCATTAACAACAGACATTTTGTTGGTTCTTACCTCTATATTGAACCCTTAAACTGCAACCCTTACTGCCAGTGGTAACCAATAATCTACCATTATCAAATATTTATTTGCAACTGATGACCAGTGGTCAGATCTCACCATCAGCAACATCTACATGTCATTTCTTAAATCTCTTCCTCTATGTATGGTCATTACTGTCCTAATGTTATGACCTAATGCTTTACCATGTAAACTGATGATATGTGGCCTCAAAGATGTTGCAGTTGAGGCATTGGCAAAAATAGAAGGTGTACTCTCCAAAGATTCATTGTAAAGTATTTTTTGTTGTCAAAACTACTTATCAGAAGTTTATATGTAAGAGAACACAGCCATGGACGAAGGACACCACGGTATCAGATCAGGTGATACTAAGTCACCAGTTCACATGGTCATTCAGTGAGTGCACCTAACTTTTCCCCTGTCTCCGGATGTCTAAAAGGGAATTTATCCATCATCAGATAGATGAACAGTCAACTCTATGTCTGTGTAGTCTCTCAAATTATTTAGATGTGATGATTATGGACTTCATTCCTCACTTTGTCTTTAAAACTTTCTGTTATCGTTGTTCATGCTGCCTTGTTTACCCTCTCATATCTCCTCTACACTGATGCTACCAGTGATATGTAGACTGCAGCTTGCGACCACACTGGGGACACGTGGCAGCCATTCTTTGTCCATGTCCGCATCATTAACAACAAGCATATCTCCAGCTCTGAGCACTCTTGTTTTCCTTGAAAGTCTTCCAGTTACAGACATCATGCAGAGTCGAATATAAGTACAGTTACATTCAAGCACAAGTGGGAGAGTGCATGAGACAGAGCAACAAATGTATTTCTGGTTGTACCTTTTTGTTAATCAAAAAGGGGCCAGGGAGCCTGTGTGTGAAGACTGCACAGTCAAGCTACACAGGTGGACAGGGCAGAATCTTGTCATCCTTAAAAATAAAACCCCATTTAATCTCAGTTATTTTAAAAAGGGTAATACATTAATCATTTTTGTTTTCTATGGCCAGGTACTGCTTTGTGGCCCAGTGGTTGGAGACCTCTTCTCTTGAGCCAGCAAATTCCTAACTTATTTAGCCATCCAGACGGCTTGATATGAAAGCTTGGATTTCCTCTGCAACTTGCTTCTGGAAGTCAAGTATTGAGCATCAGCTTTGTGTTGGACATATTTACTTTAGAGATATCTCAAAACTTCCCAAAAACATGTTATTTTTATTCTGATGTGGACTGTTTACACATACCAAGGGGCAGACCCTTTGCTTGACCAGAATCCAAATATCACTCTTTTGCTGGTTGCCTATTTTTATTACAAAAAGTAGAAGAACAACATCAGGACAAGAGCCTGAGCTTAAGAGCCATGTTATGTTTTCATTGAAACAGCTGTGTCGGATACTGGATTTCTCTGCACACCTCATTGTCACATTGTTGGCATATTTAAGATCTGACATGGTTGAATCTGCTCTGTTTTTATGTTGTTTGGTTGTTTACAGATTATCAACCTTAAACCAGAGCGTGGAATAACAAAAGAGTTAGCACAATAAAAGGAGAAATGCTGTCAGCTATGTGCCACTACGTTCACTATTACAAGTTGCAAAGTGGTTTAAATTTTTTGTAACACATCACTTTTTGGATGTCATAACATAGTAAGTTGCATTCTTTTGACAGTGATCTTTTAACAAAACAAGTTTCTTTTATAATTTCTGAAGTCTTGTAGTAAAACAAGTGACTTTTTGAAGCTGCGTCACCAAACAGCAGTGAAAACAGGTCAGATATATCATTTGGAAAAGAAGGGGAAAGGAGTCAATAAACCCTGCAGTCATTCTCTCAGACATTCTTCTTCTGTGCTCCCATCAGCCCTCGGGGTAAGCACTGATGTCACTCACACACTTTGAGCCAAGGACCGGTGTGTGTTTGTGTGTGTTGGTTTGCAAGTATGTGTGCATACTTGTGTGAGGGCCAAAAGGCTGTCCACCGGAGCACAGGGGTGCAGGACGACAGTTTAATGAGCACATTTCAATGGAAAGGGGTGGGAGAGGAATAGGTCTAGAACTTTCCAATACTGCTTTGAGTGGTGCTGACTAACTCGCACACACATACACCCACACATGGACGCACACATGGACGCACACTCATGCAGTGCAAGCCTTAAGGCCTGTCATTGTCCCAGCAGGTGTGACCAGGTGTGCCCCTCTTTTCTGGGCTTTCATCTTGTCATCTGGAGAGCTTTCTACTCCATCATTAACCAAAGTGTCCTCTGCACCGTCATTACCTATCATTACCTCTGAACCCAAAGGGCCCCCCCTAACTAGCCAGCAGCCCCCCCACTGCCCGTCCCACCCCGAGTACAGTCAACAACAATAGCAGGAGAAAGGCCTGCAGCTGCACTCAGAGGGAACAGAGCCTAAATCGTCCATTTATCACGGTGACAGCCCTCTGGTAGCACTTTGTGTTAGCAGGCAGCGGGGTGGTTTCACCCCTGCAGGCGTGATGTCAGCCGTGGTGGCTCATACACATGTTAACACGCACACATGACATGAGCACACACTTTAAAACGAAGTGTGCTGGGTCAGATTCAGGAACCACTACTAAAGAGAAAATTCAATATAATGTCACTGCATTTATTAGCCCTGCAGTCGTTGCTCATTTATTCAGTGAAGTGATGCATTATCCAGAAAATGAAGAGAAATGCACAGAGAGAATTGCCTGACCTTACCACACCTGATACATTACGACTCCTACACTGAAATAACAATCTATATATGTTTACAAACTGTTAGCTTGACTCGAATTTGACTTTTTAAATGGATTTAAACATGCTAGACTGACTCAGAGGGATAGTTCTGGTTCCTGAAGTGCTGTTGCTCATGGTCTTTTGTACTGGTAGACATGGTTGCCACTAAAACAACTTGCAAGTTGTGTCCCATAGGGGAGATATGGCGGTCAATGGTACCACTGAAAGCCTTGTAATTAACCCACTTTTTGAGCAAAAGTACACTCTAAAACAACATTGGCAGCTTGTTGGGGAGTAAGTCAATATTTGTTGTTTCTTCTGACCGCCTAACCAGCTGATGGTGGAGGAATGCATGACCCTAACATCGCAACACATAATTTCTAAACACTATGGTTTTGTTGAGGAAAAAGTGAAACGCTGTAAAGAGTCTCGACCAACCTAAACCCCAAATCTTCCTTTTGAAACATTCTAAACATAATTCCTGAAAGTAATAAAACATTTAGATGACGTGAGAAGAGATCAGTTTTCAAGTAAGCACGAATAGATTGGACTAAAGACTATGCTCCACAACCTAAAAGTGAAAAAGCATATTTTCTTAGATCCCAATAAATCAGATATGTGAACTTGATATTATGTTTCAGTCCACCTTTGTTAAATGTTACCATGGTTTTTAGCTGATCTTTGCAACTGAATTAAATAAGTTCATAGACATGTTTGCCTTATAATTAGTCTATGTAGAACCATGTATTAATCTCTTGTATATGAGCAAAACACCATGTAAATTTTGATCAAATACAAACATGGAATATAAAAAAATACTTGTACCAGAAAATTCCTTTCGAAATATTTTATCTGAACTTATTACAAACCAACATCAAAGAGGCGGCATGTTACAGACTGGTTATATACTGCTGTTTCAAGGCGAAATCTTCATCCCTCCACTTGTGGAAATGGAATGGGGGGACGAGGTGACCCCCGCTTTCTTCCATCTCCAGAGGTAGTTACAGATATTGGAGCGATGGAGCACATAGACATAAAGGGAGACAGGAGCACTGCAAGTGGCCGTCTCTGCTTTGTGTGTCTGTGGGACCACCCACCATGTTGCGCACATCCATGCCGTATTGCAGCGTAAACAGACATAGATATTACAGCCTTATTGAATTAATGTGAATGTCTCTAGATAAAAATATACCAAAGCCTTGTTGCGCAGCTTTTTAGTCAAGGCACTGTAAACAGAGCCAGAGTTAAACATGCAAGTCTGCAGGAGACCAGTAGAGGATGCCAATGTTAAGCCAAGTACAAATTCCAGTGGAAACTTACAAGAACTGTCATAAACAGTATTCATACAATCCAAGCGTTCAAACAAGAGAAGTTATTGCTTCTAATCATGAAAATATCTTTAGGAAAAAATTTGAATCACAAGTTCAGATTTGTAGAGCTCTGGCGTCTCATCACAGAACTGCTCCTCTTCTAATTTACACGGCCCTCACAGTGAAGCACAAATATCTAAAGTAACATCAAAAGTTTCCTGCTAGTTTTACATGAATAATGTGATTGTGTTCAATTTTCTGATCTGTTTCTTTTGAATCAGGTATCTGGATGGAAACCAGTTCAGTGTTGTGCCAAAGGAGCTGTCTGCCTTCAAATACCTGCAGCTGGTGTAAGTGTTCCTCTGCCTTCTTCCTCTTTCTTCTCTCTGTCTCGGTGCAAAACAATATTAACTTGTTTGTTTTTACATTCAGGGATCTGAGCAACAACAAGATCAACTCTTTGACCAATTCTTCCTTCTCTAACATGAGCCAACTCACCACTCTGTAAGTCCTGAGCAGCCTCAGCCAAGAGCTTGTATTTCTCTCTGTTACTGACAGCGAGATGGAAACTGCAGAATTTTATCTACAAACCATATGTAATTATTTTTTCATTGCAGAATCCTGAGCTACAATTCTCTGCGCTGTATACCTAAAATGGCTTTCGGTGGACTGCACTCTCTGCGACTACTGTGAGTTTAAAATTATATTTTATATACAAAAACATCCACATGATATATGTTTGTCAAAGACCGTACAGGAGAAGAGGATGGAGACTGGACTGTTTTTACAATTATTTTTTTGGCTTTAACTGCCGTTACTTAATGGCACAGACAGCACTGTGGGAAATCATGAAGAAAGAAAAAGAAATGGCAGCAGGAAAGAGGCTGAAGGTCAGACTAGCACATGGGCGGCCTGCTTGAAGAACCTGAGCCAAAGGTTAACACTGCAGTGTCTAAAGCCACTTTATACAAACCCATAGTAAAAAAGATATTAGCCCAGAGAAAATCATAGTAATGATTTTTCAGAAACAACCCAAGAGAAAAGAAAATATGTAGAGTTTTTATTTTGACACATCAGAACTAAAACATAAGAAATTATACGCATCTTAGCCTCACCATCAGGCTCCAAACAGCTGTGGAAGAGTTTAGAGATAAAGCAAGAAAGAATTTTCATGTCATTAGATAACACATCAAATTTTATATTCTGGCCAAAAATGTTTCAGTTGGAGAACCAGTTCTCATGTCAGGCAAGTTGTAGTTATTTACTTACATTCCTGAACAGAAAATCCGTTCCAGTGGTTCAATGTTCTGCTTGATTATTTTCTGACAAGTTAGAGAAGCCCAGTTTTTGGGGTATAAAACATTCATACTAAAATTTGAGTATAAAAAGATAAATTGAGTTTGAAATTCCCCAGTCCTGCTCAAGCTGTGTCCAGTAATAAAAACATTTTCAAACACAATTTTAAACAACTTTTAGTACTTATTCTGTTTCATTTTTATGACAAGTGGTCTGATAAATGTGTTAATCACCTTACATTTTTTGTTTCTGTTCTACTTTTAATTTGATTTTTTTGGTCATTTTTATTTATAGCCCATTTTTTGTATTTATTATCTTAACAATCACAATAGTGCTTATTTACATCATAATAATGAACTCTTTAAACAATTTTCTTTGAAAAAAATCTATTTATTTTTATTTTCAGTCAAATGCTTTGACAATAATGCACTACAAAATTCATGCCAATTAAGCTCTTTGAATTGGACTGAGTTGTTATGAAGTTGTTAAAATGGCGTCCATCCTAAAAAGTTGTTCACATGATGAATCCAACAGACCCATTTTTGAAACTAACAATATCTTACTTGTGATATGAAGAAGTTTCTCTTTTATTCCATGTAGCTCGTATGTTTTAAATATTTCTTTGCTGCCACATATTCTCAAACCAGCAGCAACTTCAAAGTCAGAGACGCTGAGAGGCGACTCACTTTCTCACTAAATGACTTATTAAGGAGGATATTTTTGCAGTCTGCACTGACTACAGAGACAGAGCAGCAGATGCAGAGAATCTTTGATTGACTCCAGAGTCCTGAAACTGTCTAAACAGTTATGACAGCTTATGAACACACACACAGGCGCAGACACAACCTACGACCTATTTTCTGTTTAAACGTTGTTCCAGCTCCTACTCCTTCCCACACCTCGTCTTCAGACATCTGCCCAGTCTGCCCGTTAACCTCTAAACGCCCCGAGCTCATCGCCGCCTCACCAACCGAAGGCCAACACGCGCCCCCACACCCTGCTGTATAAAGTCACTCTGACGCTGATTAGCAGAGAAGGATCTGCCCTGCTAACCGTAATGGTTTTGACTCTGCCTCTGGGCTTCTTATGAAGTTATGAAGTCTTTGATTGTGCACTCTCGCTGCTCCCGGAGGAGGAATTGGTCTGCTAAATAACCCAGATGTTGAATATAAGCACTTTGGACACAAAGATGATGAAACTTAAGCAATCTGTGGACCTGAATTTAGCGATACAGCAGCGAGACGCCCTTAAACTTAAACTCAAATGTACAGTTCAGTTATGTGATGGAGGAAAAGAGAGTGGGCCCAGTAGCATATGGAGTGAGTTTGAGCCTTAGATCAACATAAAACTTTTTATGTAATGCAAACTTAGAAGATCCAATTTAAGAGAAAAAAAAAGTCCCCGAAGAAAATGTAAATAAATTATCTATTTTTCAAGCTAGTTATTTCTCTAAATGTGTGAACGACTAATCCTTAGGGATGCAAAGAACTTCTGTGTCAGAGTGAATAATCAAAACGCCGCTCTTACGTGTTTGTGTATACATCAAATTAGGGGTGAGTATTGGCAAGAGCCTCACGATACAATACGTATCACGATACTTTGGTCACGATACGATAATATCACGATATATCACAATATCACAATATTGTGATATATTGCGATATTATACAGCAGATTGGGGAAAACCTAGAGACAGTGAATATGTAACTTTTCCATTTTAGTGTAACTGAAATAACTTGAAAACTTGAAAACACAGAGTGCATCGACACTTAAATTAATGTTGCAAAGAAATTATTCCTGTTATCCCTTTAACAATGTATTGAAAGCATCCTAACCTGCAGTGCAGCTCAAACTGTAATTGAACACATGAGGAACAAAGTGCTTTGAGTTACTGACAGCACAAAAAGGTAAAAAAAAAGTCACATATTTCTCTTGTCACTGTCTGAACTGAATAGACTGCATGAAACAAAACCTGTGTATACATATTTATGCCTTGTATTTTATTTCCAACTCTGATAAAATATGAGGTTTCATTTTTACAAAAATATCAATACTAAGATTAGAAATATTGATATTGTATCGGGAGTCAAAATATCACGATAAATTGCGATACCGATATTTTTTCACACCTCTACGTCAAATACATCTTAAGAAACAATGCTCTTACAGCCCTGCCTCTCGTTAAACCATTTTGAGCTAACCCCAACAAACACAGAAACAATGGTGGAATACAGTGTCACAGTAATGCTGCATAAATGTCTGAGTATTTTTTGTTTTGCATTTTCGGCTAATTTTGCTGCTCTATGACTGTCATGAGCAACAAGTGGACACAGAGAACAGCATATGCCAGTGTTTGTTTGCACACACATTTCATACACATGCTCCATGTATTCTTCTCTGGTTTTGTTGCATGTTTGCCTCTAACAGGCCTGGCATATATTCTACAGTGTTTTCAAATGAACACATTTGTTGAAACAATGCTGCGATTATAGAAAAAAAGTTTGTCTCTGTGTGGACAGGGGCTTATTTTGTGGTAAGATTAGCATGCTAACTGCGTTCGATAACACAAAGAGTCACCAGTCAACATGGCATTTGTTTACCTACCTAAATGGGAGAAGCGGGCTGTGAAGGAGTGACACAATGACTGCCATTCATTGCTCAGGCTTGCTTTACATCAGATGTTAAAAAGTGCAAAAACTGATCATCATCATTTCATCTTCTGCCTGAAATAGCAGACCTGTGGCAGAACACATCGCTGCATAGTAAAATAGAGCCAAACACAGAAACTTACTGATGGGAAAATAAAATGCTCTGAAATGTTTTGCCTAATTGTACGTGCACTCAAAAGTGGCTCATTTTTAGGTAGAACTCACACAGTTACACAAAATGACTGCACCCACCACCAACAGCAGTGTACTTTACCTGTAGTCTGAGCTCATTCACCTTATGGGGCAGTGCTGCTGACTTTTCAAGTACCTGATCCAACCCACCGTCAAAAATACATTTAAACAGTTATACACATTTAAAGCAAGATAGTTTTGTTGTTATCACATGTATGTTTGGGTGTTTTTTCTATCTCAGGTTTTTGGTTTAAGATTCATGAAGTGTTGTTCGATAATACAGGGCTCAGGCTCCCTCCATGAGTGGTGCTTCTTATTGTGAGATTTATTATGCATCAGTGTGTGTGTGTTGGTGCATTTCTTACATGTTTGTCATCTCCTGGCTTGCTGCCTGTTAGCATGTGTGTGGGAGTCGACTTCTCGGCCTTCCATGTGTGCTCATAGCAGGCGCACTTTTTACTACAGACAACAAAGCTCCAACAAAGGCTTGTTTTTTTTACAGCGGGATACGACTAAAGCCCCGATCATTACGCACGCCGCACAAAGAGTAAGAGCCCCCTTTCAGCGTGCAATGAGAGTGAAGCTCGGTCATCATTAGCCAACGCCGCCACGCTCGCCCCGGACGCATACACTTTGATCCTTAATGAAGCTGCGTCCGTTACTCCTGCTCTTACTCACTCACGCCACCTTCACTTTTAAAAATATTCCCTGTGTGACGCCATGTGAGGCCCTCTGCACACACACACACAAACACACACGTGTGCACACAGACTGTCTGGACTACCTTGCTGTCTCAGTCGGAGCAAATGAAGCAGAAAACTTTGATGTCCCCGCCACTGCTGCTACGATCAATCATAAGCTGCCCATTAAATGTCAATTGGTGCCATGGTTTTTTTCTAAATTTTTTTACAATGCAGTGCTGGGGGGGTGCAACAAAAACTAAAGCGACAATGAGCCTTTTTTAATAGTTTCGACTTTAAGACCCACCACCAGGTTCAGAGTTCAAAGTTGGAAGCTTCACAGAAACCGCAGAGAGATGCAAAAATGGGCCACAAGGTGCCAAAACCTTTATAAAGCTGCACCTTTGGCTTTACAGAGCAGTAAAGAGGAGAAGAATCATTAACGCTCAGCTTCAAACACAACCACGGTCTCAGTCTGGTGTAGATGTGGTGCAGTTTGGTGCAGCTCTACATGTATGTGTGTGATGGCTGTGGTTTGAGCTGCCATTAATAAGCTGCTAATTGGCCTGCTGGGTATTAGGTGTGGGGTGAGTGAGCTGAGACAGCGCTGAGGGGTGTGGCAGGATTGGGGGTTTGGGTGGGTAGCTGTGAGAGAAGAAAGTGATATGAAAGGGCTTATAGAGAAAAAAAGTGGAGAGAGAATTTAGCAATAAACAGAATCAAAGCAGATGTATTTGGGATCACATCATGATGGTAGATTCTGGGTATATTGTATGATTGTTGAAACTGCTGTATACATAATTATTTACTGTCATTAACTGGGTTGAATGCTCAGGCTTGTGTAAAACTGCCTGAAAAGTTTGACTGTGGTGCTTCGCCATTATAAACAAATTGACTCACTGAAAAAAATGCCAGGTTGAGTGACAGAGCAGGTGCTCCCCAGGAATAATGGACAAGGGTTACGTTTCAAACTAGCATATCACTGTCCAGATCATACATAGACAGACGTTCTGAGTAAAAAAAAATGCAGTATGTATTAAAGAAACAAATATTTTTGGATGGTAATCCATCCTCCCTGAGGTTTAATCATCAAAAACACTAGAAAAAAACCCCACATACCTTATCAATTTCTTAACTCTTAAGAACTTGTAACCAGTTTGTGGTTAGTTTTTCACTCTTCAGAATCCAAGCTTCCCCATTTGGGCCTAGTCTGTTCTGATTTGTTGAACAATCTGCTTTGTGGTTGCTTTTCATTTCAGTGCTGATGATGTTAGTTACAGCTTCCCATTCACCACCCCTGGCTTGACAATCAATGATGGCTGCCCCCAGTGTAAACATTTATTAAGCTCTTGTAATATTCTGTTTATTTGCACTTCTGACTAGTGTTTATGGGGCTAAATCAGCTGTATGCACAGTATTGTTCCAAGCAAGAAAAAGTCTAAGGAAGAGCGATCACGCTTTTTATAAAAAGTCTGATGAAGAGCGATCACGCTGGAAACGTCACTATCTGAAAATATAATACTTTAAGGGAGCTACTTTTTTGGTGTGAGGATCTCTTTATACATTTTTCTTGCTTGGAATTCCTTGGATCCAGGACCCTACATAGGATGTGCGTACCCACCCCATTTATTTTGCACAGTATTGTTGACCATGTATTTATGGAAATCCTGCCATAGTGTTATTTACATTCTTCATGTGGTATTTGTGAACTACAACGCAGGGCGTGCTAACAACGGCTAACAACGATCAACGCATTTTTTCAACTTTGTAACAGGAATGCTGATAACTTGGAGATGATGTCACTTCCACTTCCCTCTTCCCAGTTCGGAGGTTAATGGAACGTAGCATTAAACTACTAACTAAACAACGGTTCAGCATCACACTGGTACATGTATTCAGCCATTTTGGGCTGCTATTGGGCCCATAAAAAGGGGGAAGAGGGAGAAGTCCTGATGCTGCAGACTTTTTACTTGCCCATAAAAGTATTTTATCTCATGGAGGAGGCATGAAAACTCACTATAGGGGCATGTTAAACTAAGTATGGGCTCTGTATAAAACTATGCACAGACTGCAGCTCATTTCTTCTTGACCTTTTCAGCATTATGTTGTAGCATGAAACAAATCATCCATGGACAGGGAAGCTGAGCTGCAGTTTGTATGCTGTAGTTTTTAGTCACACACAGTCTAAGTTACATCCCTTTTTTCATAATGACCTTTTCATAGTAAGCTTGCCCAGCATTTGGAGCTTCTTGATTCAATGTATGTACTTAGAAAGATCTATCTAGCCAAGCTCCAATATACAATGACTGTGAGCAGCCCAAAGTGGCACTGCCCATTCATCATCTTTTAGAGTGGGAAGAAATAACGATCTAAGAGTGAGATGACAGCAGGAAGTGACTGCTTTTATGGAGATTAACATTGATGCTAACAGCTTCAGTAGCAGTTTTATCAGACCTGGGCTGCATTTCTTTATTAAATGAAAAACACACAACACCAAAAGCACTCCAATAGAAAATAAAATTTCTTGGCTAGAGTTTGCTCTATGTAGTGGCGCACATTTGTATGTTACACCCTACCAGTTGCTCCCACCTAGTACATTATCTGACAGGCTCAAAATGAATGTAATTGACAGGATGATCACCCGCTGGATGTGCTATTGAAAGGTTCTGCCCATTCCCAAACTCTTTCACTAGCCAGCTGCTAGATGGACCAGTGAAATATATTTAATGGTCCGTCTGGAGGGTCAGGTTACTTTCCCAGTGGACAATGTTATTTTCATTATTGATAATATTAATTGACTGTGTGAAGGTAATATTACCAGTGAGCTTTTTCTAACTGTTGATAATCTTTAAATAACTAAAGTCTGTTTGTACTGCTCATTTTACTGTTTCCCTTCTGGCAGAATAAATTTTCTGTCACAACTGGAGGCAAATAATTAGAGACACTCTGTATATTGATGATGCTATCTGATGGACTCAACAACAATATAAACTACTAAGTCAGTGCTTTAAAGCACTGTTCCCTTGCACACAGCCAATTAACTTGTTAGATTGTTCCATACAATGTTTTTGTTTTTGTTTTCCAACTCGG
Source organism: Scarus forsteni (assembly GCA_036419115.1). Classification (NCBI taxonomy): domain Eukaryota; kingdom Metazoa; phylum Chordata; class Actinopteri; order Labriformes; family Labridae; genus Scarus; species Scarus forsteni. Next base: position 18,945,791 of record JAZDUH010000327.1, read on the forward strand.
CTCTGTCATTGTGCACAAACCAGCTTTGTTTGCTCTCTCTTTGTATCCTCGGCAGCATAGTGGCAGATCAAACAAAGAAAGGCATGTGGTTTCAAAGCCTGTTTATCCATCAGTTCTCATTATTCAGGTACAGAGAGCAGATGTGCCACGTATTGGTTTATGGACTGAGTGGTGGTAACATTAGAGTGCGGTCAGCTGAGGGTTGGAGGTGGTAATGACCCTGTGGATTACAGCAGCCATCAGTCAGAGAGCCATTAAGCCACATCGGCTTGTCACCCAAAATAGTAACCCAACAACGGCCAGAGGAATAACTATGGTCTCATGCCTACAAAGGCTGATATGACAGTATGTAAATATATCTGTTCATCATTTCCATACGCGCTGATTTATGATACTGTTTTTGTCTGCATGTGGTGCAGCTCTCTTACCCCCCTCCCTCTTTACACTTGTTGGTCCTGCCAGCCAGACGCAGAAACCTGACACCGCTCTTTCCCAGACGAACACAGCCTCACATCTTAACCAGCTGCAAAGAGCTCAGACAGAAATACATCCACGTACAACTCAACACCACACTGACATTTCCTCTGTACTTATTTCTGGTGGTTCTGTAATATTTTTTCTAATTATTTTCTTGATTGATGGTTTTCTTCTTGAAATGCCAAAATGCTGAATGTTGAAAGAATAGCTACCACCAGTTTTCAGACAGTCCAAAAAGCATTCTTGCTGGTGTGAAATTTCTCAGGTTAACTGGTTCAGCTGATTCAAATAGTGCTTGTAATTGCAACAAATTTCTTTTGGGTAAACTTAAAAAGCCCATGTTTTCACTTAACTTTGGTTAATGTATATCCGTTTTGATGACTGCTAGATTACATTCACAATGGCTTATAGTCCCGCAAATGTCAAGTTTTCATATGTAGAGTACCTCAATACAGGTGTATTTTCTTCTGTCTAAGATGTTTTTCTCGAGCTCCTGCCTCTTAAATACTCCCTGTCCCATGAGACCCCCATCTACTCTGATTGATTGACTGGGCAGCTCTGTGGTAATTGGTCAATTCAGCGCTACACTGCACCATGTTGTCAACAACTTTGCATTTAATGTGTCACCTCTACTCTGTGATGGGCTTCCAATGAATTTGAACTGCTGATGAAACAAAGGTGTGATGTCACACTAGTAAGTCTATTTAGGAATGAGCATTTTCAGGCATATTAAACTGAAAAAACGTTATATGGGCTCTATTAAGGCATTGTTTGTGTTTTTGGAGTAGAGTAGAGTTGTATCAGGTACTAGACAGTTGTCAAGAAAGACTACCAGTAAGATACTCTGCTGTTGATAAATAGTTACTTCATATACTTGTCATGCTTGTCATTGAATGTCTGTAATGTGTGTGGGGCATATGCCATGTCGCACACATCCAGTGTCCTCATCTCTCAGTGTGTAATGATGTTGCAGCACCTTTACAAGAATGAACTGTGTTTCTGCCGTCCATGCTGAGCTTTGCAAAGGTTAAAGCCAACAGACCTCTTTTTTAAAAAACAGTCAGTCAATATTCCACTGAAGCCCCAGTGAACTAACATTATCATCTTTGGCAGTATAGTACATAAGTTGCATGGTCATGCTTTAAACTTCCTGTGTTCTGTTCTTTTCCTCCCTCTCCTCTCAGGTCTCTCCATGGCAACGAAATCTCAGAGCTTCCTGATGGCATCTTTAACGATGTAGCTTCGCTTTCTCACTTGTAAGTATATAATGACACAAAAACAACCGTATGTGATGCTATGTGCACTTTTGAGGCACACACAGACGCACACTTTCAGGCACACGGGGGGTCTGATGACCAGACAGCCGAGGAGTGTGTCTCACAGTAGTCTGTCTGTAGTCCTCTTTGGTGGGCTCTCTCTGCAGGAGCCAAAGCCCTCCCTCAATCAGCTGTGGAGCTGCGGTTAGAGCAGCACACAGACCCCTGCACTGTCTCATCTCCCTGTCACATCTCTGACACTCACTAACACACACATGCTCACTCTAATACACAGATTCTCCATGGTCTGTGGACTTTTGTGTTTGTTTTAGTTTGTTTATTTATGTCTGAAGCTTCACGTGTAGCTGTGCTGGGATTATAGACCAGTATTAAGCTGTTCGGCCTCTGCCTTCCAGCCTTGACATCTCCATCAGAGCTACTAGTGTGAAAGACAAGGTTAAGCTTGTTAACAAAGACTAGTTAAAAGGAAAACTACAAAAAATGGAATTTAAGTTTTTCTGCAAAGTTATGATAGAGTGAAAATAAATTGTAGACAGGTATTTAGAGTTTTCCGCTATGTGGTATCTGCTGAACTCGGCCTGATTTTACTAGTTTGTTTCAGTTTTCTATTAGGAATTGTAGCATTGGTGCATTCCAGTTGATTTGGAAACTGGGATAGACTGTGATAGATAATTAGATAACATCACGGGACCACTTTGGTCAGAATTCCCTCCTCGAAGTCGGTCCTTCAGCTACCATGACTTTACTAGCTCATAACTGGAACAATTTAGTGGGTTGTGGTGTAAATCCCACTCCCATCTTCCCAGTTCTGATGTAAATAGAACACATCACTATTATCTGGATACGTTGTCGTATTACTTATAGCTGGTTTTCAAGTGAGCCAAGCCAGAACTAAACATGTTGTGGAGCTGCTGACCTCTGAATGATGAGTATTGCCACAAGTTAGGGGCATTAACACAGAAATAAAATGCCCCCCCCCCCCCCCGTCAGATCCAGAAAACTGTGATTTCCCAAACCCTCCTTTGCTGAAGTAGCATATTTTTCTCCTGCTTGAAACTGTCTTTAGAAAAAAAATGACTCTCCCAAATCTGGCAAACACCCACAAAGAGGTGGGCAGCTCTATCACTTCTGTTTCCTCCTTTGTTTTTTTTTGTTTTTTTTGAGGATGTCAACATAATTTTACACTGGCACACTGACAGTCCCCCTACCTTAAAGAGACACTTGGTGGTGGCAAGGGGCCACATCAGACCCCCACAGCTGTCCAACTGGTCCCAAGAACACATACAATTTTGAAAATGTGAGGTAGAACAATAAGTTGCCAGTTCAAGAGTATATTTTTGTCGTTACATCCCTAAAACTCAGTCTGTTAAATCTTTTGTGTCCAGTTAAGCAGATGTGGCAAATGGAAGAGTACCATTTGATGCAGAAAACTAATTGGCACATGTTGATCCTCACAATTCCAGTTTCAGTTTCAGAGTTTGCTATCAGTGGAGGTTTAAAATTGTGTTCCTGTTGTAAATGGTATTAAATTATGTATATGTAAAGATGTTGTTCTGTCCCAAATCTGTCCCATACTCATTAGGAAACTAAGAGTGCAAGCCTTTGCACAGAGTCCACATTCAGCCAAGTCCTCTACTGTTTGAGTTATGTTTGTGCACTGACCCTGAGATTTTGTCCAGCAGGTTCAAGACTCTGCTTGTTTCTTACATTAAATTGTTGAGAGAGCTGTTTAACCCTATCTACACTCGCAAGAATCCCATGAGATTTTCTTGAAGTGACCTGTGTGAGCTATGTGTTAACACAAACAACATAGTTTTTCACTCTATAATGTTCCCACTGGTATCTTTACCAGGGGAGCAGCAGGTACCCCTACAATGTCAGCTGGTTTAAGATGAAGTCTAAACCAGCTATCATTGTTTGAGATGCAGGGTACACCCTTGACTGGTTGCCAGTTGATCACAGGGCCCTAGAGACAGAGTGCCCCAGGGTGAAAATGCAAACTCCACACAGGGCTATAACTGACATAAGACTTGAACCAGCAACCTTCTCTGGAAAAAAAAATAGATTTAGACCCTAACATTTTCAGTGGCCCCATCTGAATGTCCTTATAAGCATTTCTTGAGGCTCCACTGGTGTCTTAACAGCGATTGTCTGTTGCTGCACAATTCATATCTGACACTTTTGAGTTGTCCAAATAGGAATACAAACTTTTAAATCCTGTTATATAACACTTTTAATGGGTGTTGAGCCTCACAGAAACATGTTTTCTGTTCACCCTCTGCCATCCAGACTCAATATTCCATCATGCCCCGATGCCCACTGATCAATAGACCTATCAGTGTCAAAGATGAAGAGAGAGAGTGAGACTGAGGCAAAGACATTCATATGGAGGGCAGATTAGGAGTCAAGGCTGCATAAAACCCAGTTAGAGGGGAGGGCCGTAGAGGAGGGGAGCCATTGATCCACAGCCACAGTCAAGTGGCTTTCATGTTAGCAGATGTCAGGTGTCAGCGATTGGCGCGGCCCTGAAAGACGAGCCTGTGCTCTCGGGTAATGGAACAGCATCGATTCACCAGTGTTTGTGCATCCAGCAGGACGACAGAGCCGCATTGATTCATGACCGCCATGACAGAAGTAGTTAAGAGTGACTTCTGTTTACACCCCTGCCTTTAATTGAGAAAGCCCCCCACCCCCTCCCATCCCACCCCACATGATGTATGGCAAAAACTAGAGCTGTGAATTAAACTTCTGATCTTGTTCATTCTCAGAGAGGTGGTGGTGTTTAAGTTAGATGGTGCACCAGGTTAAGTTTGGCAGGTTAGTTTTGCATAAGGCTGTAGAGACACCTGCTGGTGAAAAGAGAGTGTTGCAGTAAAAATCTAGCAGGCTTGATAAAGTAGAAAACTCCAACACAGCCCTATAGAAATGTGTCCCAATACTTCCAAACTATTAACAACTTGTGTAAACTGAATATCAGAGTGTCTTAACATTTTTAGTTTGGCTTGTGTAGCAGGCGTACAAATCACTACAACTGACTACAAACATAAACACTGTTCAAATAAGTTTTGTCCTTGCAACCAAAGATATACAGAGTTTATCCTCTGTATTCATTGTATGATCAGCTCATATTAAGACAGATTTTCCCCCTGGCATTCATACGTTTGAATACATTCAATCTCTTTATCAGTCAGTGTGAAAATCAACATTATTCTTAATACTTTAGTCTTGTGCCATATGTCATACTTCCTTATGTACTGAGGTTTATCTGTACAACATTAACTGCTGCTTTTGATGAATAGGTTACACATTCTGAAGCAGTGAAGAAGAATATAAAACCATATTGTCAGCACAAAAGTGAAACTTTGCATCAGCAATGTTACATTACTGCATAAATTATATACGTATAAAACAAAATGGGACTAAATATGGACCTAAGTGGGACACCATTTTAAATATTAAAAACTAGAGAATCATTCGAAACATTCATCGTTCTGTCTGTCACTATTTCCCCTTCTTTCATACTGTGGTGTGGCACAGCCCTCCCCTTCAGCTCACATCAGGGGTTAAATAAAGTTTGATTTGATGGAGTAGCCTACAGGGAGGGCTGGTGATGGTCACTGTAGCAGTGAATCATATTCACATATCTCCAACTGCTAGAAAAAAAAATGCATTGGTCTTTCCAATGCTGTCATCAGACACAGTGCCCAGCTGAAAAGACAATGCAGACAAGGGGGAAAAAAAACCTAGAGAATCATTTTAAATACACGGCTCTTTGCCACTCAAGTGGTCTCTTCCAGTTCCTTCCCCCAACCTCCCTGCAGGAGAGATAGAAATATAACAGTTTGTTTTTCCAACTATACTCAAAAAAACTACTGTGACTAAAGGTGATCTTGCTTTCATTTTCAAACAAAACTTTCAGGAGTTTTCAAGCTGCTTTTGTGTTTCTGTTGGAGGCAAACATGGGTTTAAATGTTCTCTGCCAGAGCCCAGAGGGAGCTGAATGAGTGGCAGATGTAGTCTGCTTTAAGCCATCTATTATGGCCGGGTAATGCACTCATGCTGGATTCATGTTGGGTTTGGATGTATGTATATGTGTGTCTGTTTGTTTTTACATGTATGTATGTATATATGCATACATGAATGTCTTTAAAGTGAAGAGTATGGCTTTTGCCTGCTCTGCTGTACCTTAAAATAACAGTTTTTATGGTTTTATTTAATGTTATACATACAGTTTAAAGATTGAATTGATAGATTGATTAAGATTAAAAATAAAAATGTTTTATTTTTTCTAATCTTTTACAACAAAAAGAATAATATGTCATCAATGTATTGCACAGTCTTACCTTGTTTTGCCTTGTAATGTGCATGATAAAAGTTGTGAAAAAATAACCCACAAAATACGAAAGCAGTAAAACAAAAAGTCAACAATATGGTTTATTATTGATAAAGCAAAAGGAAATATGAATGAAATATAAAAATGTGATTCCTTCATCACAAGAAGGAAAATTAAAAGTTTAAAAGATATTAGTCTAAAAGTTACAAATGATTGTCCAGTTTATAAATGTCAAGCTTAAATATTTTCAAGTGAGTAAAATAAGGAAGAAACTCGCTGAAATGGATCTAAATAAAAAGACCAAGGTTCAAGGCACAATTTTAATGATTAATTAATCTTTACTTGTATAGATCATTTAATAAAAAGTTTTGCAAGAGAGCAGGCCAAAGCTATACTCAGCATTTTAAAGATGTTATGCGTTTATACTTATAAAAACACATGTATACATACACATATGTACTGCACATTTATCTGAATGGTGTATATATTGTGTTCAAAGTGCAGATTATGAAAATCAAGTGGGCTTTTTGGTATGCACAAGCAGCCCTCTTATGCATTCAAACCAGTTAATTCAAACATTCATTTATTCTACTTTCTCAGGGCCATTGGTGCCAACCCTCTGTACTGTGACTGTCGCTTGCGCTGGCTGTCAGACTGGGTGAAGACGGGATACAAAGAGCCTGGCATCGCCCGCTGTGCCGGCCCGAATGGCCTGGAGGGCAAACTGCTGCTCACCACACCTGCAAAGAAGTTTGAATGCACTGGTCAGTTCATGAAAGTGACAAAGACAATGAACCATCTTTGCACCAGCATCTGTTTTAAAATCTGTTATCTCTGTCCTGTATTTCCTGTAGGAGAAGTGGACACTGCAGTTCTGGCCAAATGTAACCCATGTCTGTCCAGCCCCTGTCAGAACCTCGGCATCTGTCACAGTGACCCGTCTGAGATCTACAGGTGCAGCTGTCCTCCAGGATTCAAGGTCAGAATGACCCCAGCACTTGGTGGGATCACCAAAAGCTTACAGTCTGCTTTAGTGTTTAGACGATCCCAGTTACACTTCAGAGACGCCAAAATGAAACTAATGAATGATGATTTCTGTTGTCTTCAGGGTAAGAACTGTGAGACGGCTCTGAATGCCTGTGTGTGTAACCCCTGTGCCAACGGAGGAACCTGCCAAGTCAACGATGAGGATGAGAGCGAGTACAGGTAAGACAAAAAAACTCTTTTAAATCATTTTGCTAACCCTCCTAATTTGCATTAACTCTGACAATAAATGTGTGTATCTTTACAGCTGCATCTGTCCAATGGGCTTTGAGGGCCCAACTTGCCAAACCAACATTGACGACTGTGAAGACAACGACTGCGAGAACGGAGCAACCTGCATCGATGGAATCAACAACTACACTTGTTTTTGTCCCCCCTACTACACAGGTCAGTGAAAACAGCAGAGTTTAGCATATAATATGAGCTCTCTCCACAAATCACACCTCACAGAGCAGCAAAATGTTCTGATGATTGATTTCTGATGTTAACTCTTCCTTAAAATCACACCATTTTATATGCAACTCTGTAATACCAAATCAAATCGTGGCTTAGTCTGGTAGTATGCTTTACCATCTTTTAGAGGTCAAGGATTGGAGCTATAGGCTGTAAGAAAATTGGACAAAGCCATGTGACAACAGCCATTTGATTGTCGTAGAAGCCTTGTAATGTAATGTAAAAGCTCATGAAGATGTTTATACTCTGTCATACTTCTAACAGAAATTAAGAGGACTCTGTCTAAGTTGCACAAACTGCTTGGTTACTTTCAGGTAGTTTGGTACAGCCAGCTCGAAGCGAGGGTTTCTTTCCAGCTTCACAACATTGCTTATGTGCCTGTGCAGGCTGGGAAGTGTCTGTTTGACATGCTAACATGGACTCTTTTTTTGTCTATGAATAATTAGAGGATAATCTGGAGGTAAACAAGTTGTTTAGACCTGTTTTTTGGCAGCAGGGTAGAATAATACAGGTCTCTTTTTGTTCAAAATATCAGTAACCCTTCCATTTAATAAGATGGTAGGTGAGACTTATTGTGTAATAACACTGATAATAAGAAGGTAATTACAGAGAAAGTGCAGCTGAAGGAAAAACTCCACTGTTACCATTAAAATCTGTTAACCACCATGTAGCTCTGACTGGATAAGAATGGTTATAACTCAGACATCAGTGTGTAAATCACCTGGTATTTAGCTGCAGTAAAATGGTTATTTGTAAGGAATTATTTAATATTACCAATGTGACAAAGTTATTGCATAGAGAGTATTGTGGAACCTACATGTCACAAGCCAATGGTGTATGCACTAAAAATGGGAGAAATCTACTCCAGGTTATATGGTAATGTCTTAGTTAAACCACAGAAACAAACAAGACTCAATTTTACAGCACTTTCATCTTACTTGCATGTTAACTTTGAGGTTTACTCTAATGCTTGGGGACCTACATGTAATGAGCCAGTGGTGTTAGCATAGATGAGGATAATCCATCTGTCTTTACTCGTGTAATATTTTATCATTCTTGAGGTAAAGTAATTATTGCAGGGTAACTTTGTGGAATTTTTTTGTATTGAAAAAGTAACTTACTTGAAAGTACTATATAAATTTCCTCATATAGAATAATAAAACATTTGCTGCTCCAACAGTGACCCCATTAACTAAAGTTGTCATCAGTAACGAATAGATGATGGAGATGTTTCGAAGAAATGGTTTCCTAATTTCAAAGAATTTATAGCCTAAATTCAAATTATAACCATCCTCATACTTCCAACAACATTTTCTTTAGCGAAAAATCTTGGCATGGATTATTAGTGGAGATGTTTTTTGGCCATTTTTAGTTGTTCCTTCCATGTAATTACTTCCACATTATCAGTGTTACCACACAATAATTCCTCTCAATTTTCTTCTTAATACCAGGCAAATGCCGGGTTATTAGCAAATTGTAAAAAGTTTTACATTTTGCTTATAACAGTTTTACAAACATTTACTCAGACAGTTTGTCCTGAACCTTTGGACAAGACAGACACCTAAATGTCAAACAGTTCTACAAGCATTTATAACAGGCCTCAAAGATTCACGTCACTAGCCGAGTATCGTTTTAGCACACAGCAGCATCATTTTACTTTAATTCATTTATTCCATGTCCTGAAAATAAAAGTTCACATGCTGAACAATTTTAATTCTGCCATTTTCCATTCCATGATTGAAAAAGAAGACAGTCTTATGATGACCAATAAAGCAATAAAGCAAAAATAATAAAGCAAGAAATTATTACAAAAGTAGATGGTCTGGATGTCAGATATTTAAAAAACACTGCTTATCAAAAAACAGTGAAAAAACTAAGGCTGTCACTTTAGTGCATTAATTAGATTAATTAATTACACCGCAAATTAATGCATTATAAAAATTAATCGCAAGATTAATCATAGCACACAAACATTTTAATATTGTCCAGCTGGAGGACCCGTACATGGCAGTGGCACGTCACTTCACACATGCATCTCTAGTCAAACCAAACAAAGCCCAGGTGACAACAGGAATGGCATATTTAAGACTTAGTCTTATTTTATTTTTTAATTTATTTATCTATATTTGTACTAAATTCTTTAATAATGCATCAGGCCTAATTGTTTTGCTGGATGTCCTCGACCTTTTTCTTATTTTGAATTTGATTTATGAAACACACTTAAAGTGTAATTTGAGTTGCCTGATTGAGCTTAGAATTTTCTGGACAAGTTGCCCTGACTTTGGTTTTATTTAGTCACCAATAAAAATGTGGATTTACAAATCTTCACTTCTGAGTGTATTCATTTGATTAGTCATGCACTACAATTTTATAATATCCTAGAATTCAAATTCTTTATTTGGGTACTTTAAGCAGATATGAGATTAAAATGCGATTAATTAGATTAATTAGTTATAAATTTGGTAATTAATTAGATTAATTTTTTTAATCGTCTGACAGCACTAGAAAAAACACTTCACTTTAGAATATTGGGGACATTTGCTGACAGTTTAAGTGTTTTCCATGCTTCATTACGTTATTTAAAACATGTTTGTCAGCAACAGACCTGACCAATCACCCCCCTGAGACAGTCCACTGGACCTGCCACCATGATGATTACCTGACCTCAGATCAAGTCATCACAACTTAATGAGGGCATTCAATAGTTTCCACTATAACTGAAACAACTGATTCACTTTTGTCTGACTTTCATGTTTTTCCTCCCAAAAGTTCACCTCTTAAGTTACTGTTTTGTTTCAGGGGAGATGTGCGAAGAAATGGAAGATGTGTGTGCTCCAGGACGGAGCCCCTGCAAACATCAGTCTACCTGCCTCATCACCTCCACTGGACCCAAGTAAGTGTCTTATGATGGTGTCATCAGACACAGCTGAAGGTAATGATGCATTATACAGAAGTAGATGTTGTAGATCATTGGTTTTCAAAGTGTGAGACGGGCTTCCCCAGGGGGGCCAAGAGGACACGTGGGCTGAGAAAACAATTTAGGACAAGGTGCTCTCTCGAGCCAAAATCAGGGGAGGATCAAGATGAGTATGATTTAGTAAAACAGAGAGAAAACAGTTTCTGGAGCAAGAGGACGATTTAAGTAAAACTGGTTAAAAGGTCGTAAACTATGCGATCATCCTTTTATGTTTTTAAATGATTTCGATAAGACAATATAAAAAAGTCAAAATCTTACAAAAATGTTAACAAAGACAAAAAGGTGTTGTGATTTATTCTGAACTGTAAAGATTTTTACTGCTACTACTACGAAAGAATAAATGCAAAAAACTTCACCAGAAGCAGAAGTGTTATAACCCCAGGAAGTGAAAACAGTGTTTTATGAGGCCTTTTCTTTGAAGAAGCATACTATATTTCTTCATAACCAGAGAAAGCAAAGAAGATTGATTTTGCAGGACATGGGACCCTCAAAGAAATTTCAAAGATGAAAAAAGATGTTTAAACAATATTTAAAGTGCAGTAAAAGCATTAATTTTAAAAACCCATTTTCAATGGAAACATGGTGTGTGATGGTGGTAGTGGGGGGGGGGGGGGGGGGGTCACAGTAGACCTTCATTCTCCTAGACCGGTTCACTCCCTCAAACTTTGAAAACCCCTGTTGTAAATAGACTCAGAGGTTGTTTTGTCCCAGTGCACCTTGATTCTAGTGGTTTGCGTATGTGTGTGTTGCAGGTGTGTGTGCTCTCCTGGTTATGTTGGTGATGACTGCAGTATAGACTACAACGACTGTGAGGAGCATCGCTGTCAGAACGGAGCTCAGTGTTTGGATGAGCTTAACGGATACTCTTGCATCTGTCTTGAGGGATACAGGTGAGGCCAGACCAGATGTGATTTACTGTTTTCTTCTTCACCGTTTTTGAACCGTCTATTAAATGAAACTATGGTCTCCTCCACAGTGGTCAGCTGTGCGAGGTTCCCCCGTCCACTCTGTCCCTCTGCGAGCTGGCTGACTGCCAGAACAACGCCCCCTGTGTGGAGCGGGGTGGGCGGGCGCTCTGTCAGTGTCCCCCTGAGTTTGGGGGCCCTCGCTGTGAGAAGCTGGTCAGCGTCAACTTTGTGGACAGAGACTCCTACCTGCTGCTCTCAGACCTAAAGAACTGGCCTCAGGCTAACATCACACTCCAGGTACCATCAGGGTTTGTTGTTGGGGACAGAGAAGCAAAGACAGTTTTAGGGTCTCTATATGAAGTCCCATGAAGGGTGTTTGACTAGCTATTCATGGGCAAAGCTACACAAACCTTGTGGAGAATTTGGGGACTAGTAAATAACAAACAAGTATTAAGACATCCAGGTCAGTTAATAGCTTAATTACTTACGCTGACACAGTGAAGAAAAACTTAAAATAATGTTAAGTTCAGGTCCACTTGGTCCAAATCAATTTTGAATATTTACATACAGGGTAAGAAAACTCTGTTTCTCAAGAACAGTGTGCAAAGGAGTACAAAACATGCCATGGTTGTATTTAAAGCCCCACCAAGGACTTTTTTCTGATCATGACAAGGACTGATGTTAAAATAGATGTGTTCAGGTGAACATTAAGTAAATGAGACCACTGGCGACAACAATGTTTTAACTGTGATTTCAATAAACTTATGGTTTGTTGACAATTTTGTCGGAAAAGAGGAATACCATCATGCTTCAGAAACTGCTTTTCTCCCTCAAAATTCAATGGATATTTCATTTTTAAATGTAAGCAGAGTGGAAATCTAATCGGAAACAAACCTCATACATATGAGATGAGATTGGTGAAGTTAAAATCATTTTTCAAAACGTGAAAGGACATCTATTTATGTAGAAATGTGGGAGGTACAATTAGTTTAAAACATACTGTATGGGGGAGGGTTAAAGCTAATGAGATTAAAATAGAGATTGACATTTTTGTAAGTCTATGAAGGAAGTTAGAAGTCTGAGAATAAAGTCAGAATTCTAAGATTAAAGTCACACATCTGGAGAAAAAACTAAATTATAAGTAGAAAAAAAAGTCAGAATTTGGAAATTAAAGTGACAATTCTGATATGATTCTGAAATTGATGGAAAGAAATCCTAACCATGGGATTAAAGTGAATCCTGAGGGAAAAAAAATATTCTGAGATTTAAGTCTCTCTTTTGCAGAGATCTAAAGTTAGATCTCTGCAAAAAAAAAAAAAAGTCTGATGAAAGAAAGTCACATTCAAAAGTCATAATTCTGATCTTAATATTTGTGGATTTCAATCAGACTCCTGAGAAAAAATACAGAACATGGAGATTAATGTCAGACTTGAGAAAACAGATTCCTGAGCAAAATGTCTGAATTCCAGGGAAAATGTCCATACGCTCTCAGAATTGTGACTTTTTCACATCTTAAATGAAATTTCAACCTCTAAATATACATATATTTTTGTGTCCCTAATCCTCTTCCATAAAAGACGCACACATTTGAGTAAACTAAGAATCAAGGAAGCTCAAATTAAGTACGGCAACAGGTTGTTTTTTTAATTCACTCTTTATTTTGTCCACTTTACAAATGTCCATTACACCACCTCCACTCCCTCTGTAGGTGTCGACTGCTGAGGATAATGGTATCTTGCTGTACAATGGAGACAATGACCATATTGCTGTGGAGCTCTTTCAAGGTCACGTCAAAGTCAGCTATGACCCCGGCAGCCAGCCAGGACACGCCATCTACAGGTATGCAGTCATGTTTAAAGTTCAGTGGCCGGTCATAATTGTTACAATAGTTTGATTTAAGTTCTGTTATAAGTTAGTGTGTAGAGTCCACACTTAAGCTTATGTTGAAAACTGTTAGGCCGTGATTTAAGTTGTGTCAATGTCTGTTGACCACAGAGGTAAATCTGAACTAATAGAACATTAACATAAAGTACCTTACCTAGATAGCACTCGGCGAGTGCAAACCTCCACCAAGGTAGCTCACATATTGCTGTTACATTTATAATCAATAGTCCCATGATAAAGTTACCATCATAATATGATTTCTTGACCATGAAAACCACACCTAGCATGTGGAATCATGTTGGTATCATTAATTGTTAGACATTTATCGAGCAAAAGCGATCATTCATTAATGGCGGTTATCTAGATCACCAATAAAATCTAAGCATTTCTAAGACCCTGTTTACACGGAGACTCTTACCTGAAATGCAAAGGTTCTTACTTTACGTTTCCAAAAGCAATCCACGTTTACATGAGCACGCCAGAACAACTGAAAATGCTGTAGTGTGCATGCCTACCCAGTAGATGGTGATATAGGTTTGCAGAGATATAGCACTGTCACAACACACGCACAGAGGAGAAAAACTTTTAACAAAGCAATGGCGCACGAAGACGTTTCTTGTCTGGACAACAACCCTGACTGGGTAGTTTTGTCTGGATAACAAACAAAGCACGTATGTGCGCACAGTCTTCATGTGAACAAGTACTGTGCATGAGGTGACGTCAGCATTTCACTCTGAAGTGCTAAGTCCTGTTTACATGAAATTGGCAGCAATGCATTTTCAAACCTTTCCACCCTGGACCTTGGTTTCAAAAGCTTACAGATTCAGGCACTCCTGGCACTGTTCCCATGTAAACTGGAGGCTAAAACGCCAATGAAAAACTCTTCAGATTGGGCCGAATTCTGCCTTGAGTAAACAGCGCCTAAGTTGGGCCATTAACAACATCGGAAAATGTCAAAATCTGTTTGCATTCTTGTTAACAAAAAAAAAACAACAACAGACAAACAAACATACACAGACAAAAACTTGACCTCCTTGGCTTTGTAATTCAGGCTCCATTTGAGCACATGCATAGCTGGTGCTGAAGCTTACAGTCATTGTTGTTTAAGTGGTGATTCAAGTTGACATTTTTAATGCTAAATCCAAACATCCACTATCTCTTTTCTCTTTCCAGTACTGAGACGATCAATGATGGTCAGTTTCACACTGTGGAGCTAGTTACCTTCGACCAGATGGTGAACCTGTCCATCGATGGGGGTCTCCCTACCACAATGGACAGCTTTGGGGCGGTGCGGCCCCTCAACGGGGAGGCTCCACTTTACGTGGGGGGTAGGGGCCCTCTCCAGAACACACCTCCCTCCTCTGCAGGCACTCTTAACTACTACACTACTGTCAATCACCACCCCTCCCCCCTCGCTTTATCACCACCGCAACCAATCCCTACATCCAACCATGCAACCCTTCAACCCCACCCTACCTTCCAACCAAAACCGAACCTAATCCTAACCCCTGTTCTCCACCCACACCATCCCCTCCTTCAGTTGTGACTGTGTTTGCTAGGAGCTACACATGCATTCACAAAACAGGCATACAAATAAAGCACATATTTCTGAATGCAGGTAATAAAAAGAAAACCCTGCCTCTAAAAAATACACAAAACATGGTTATTACTAACACACTCATTTTTCAATCCACAAGATCTACTGCCATTTTTACAGATAGTCAAGTATGCCCCCTGGTGGTCATCATTCAGAACTACCAGACACAGTCTTCACTCAATAATTTTTTTGCATGGTTTATAAATGGTAGAACATTTATTTGTGATTATTTTACATCACTCTTGACAATCACGAATTGATTGAAATTATATCAAGAGTATGATTCTTAAATAATAAAGATTTCATTTGTCATGTTGCCCAGTTTAAGGGTCAACATGGCAGTTTGCTCAAGAGTGGTGGAAAATTTGAGATGTTGTCTCAGTGCAGTACTATGTTGTGTTGAGCTTTTCAGTATTCATACCACTTCAGGAGACATTTTCTCATCTTTGTGCCATTTGCTTCCCTTTGTTTCAATAATGTTGTGTCCTGTGGTGTAAAAAAAAACCTGTTGACATAATATTCCTGCACGCCCAGGACACACATGTTTGAAAATTCCTTCTTCCATTACCTTCATACCAGCCCTGTGTTAGCTGTCTGTCTGTGATCCACTCTGCAGGTCTTCACCTTTAAACATCATCGCTCTCTCCTCCTCCAGGTATGCCAGTGGATGTCCACTCAGGCACTTTCCGTCTCTGGCAGATCCAGAACGGCTCCAGTTTTCATGGGTGTATTCAAAACCTGTATATCAACAACGAGCTCCAGGACTTCACAAAGACCCAGATGAAGCCCGGTGTGGTGCCAGGCTGCGAGCCCTGCAAGAAGATCTACTGTGTCCATGGCATCTGCCAGCCTGATGGGGTCCAGGGACCTGTGTGTCACTGCCAGCCAGGCTGGAGCGGGCCACACTGTGACCAGCCTGCCAGCAACCCCTGCCAGGGCAGCAAGTACGTTTATGAATGGGAGAGATGTTCTTAACAGCAATGATTTGTCGCCTTTTAGCGGGATGTTAAGAGAGCAGTGGTGGAGAAACGCTAACAGACTTCAACATATATAGAAACTTTACAGTTATTGGCTGATCTTTATTTAATAGTGATGCCTCAGTATGACTGACAAAGCAGGCCAGACTTTCATGCAAAAACGACTGTTATTGAATTTATCCATCACTTCCTCCAGATTTAAAAGAGCAAGCCCCCCAGGAAAACCAACCAGGAGAATCTTTCTTTGCACTGTTTCCCCGCCCCTTCAGTATTTATTTATTTATTTTTGAGCTGGATGTGTGCCAGTTACTCATTTTGTCTATACCAGGTTAACCTGGTGCACAAGATGGACCATTCATATTTCACTGGTCTTTTGGGAATCAGCCCATAGAAAGTGTTTGGGAAAGGGTAGAGCCCTCCACAAGCATGTCTGGCAGGTGACTTGATTCTGTTCTGTCAATCCCAGTCTTTGCAGGCCAATCAGATAACGTAGTAGGTGCTACAGCCCGATGTAAAATACAAAATATGAGTCACTACATAGGACAAACTGTTGCCAAAACGTCTCGGACATGGAGCAAAAATATCCTGTCCATGGAGAGATGCTTTCACTGGATAAATGACTGTGACTACACAGAAATGTATGGAAAGTAATGGCATTAAGGACAGCTTAGACTCAGACCTGGCTTTGTTTACCCAAGCTTCAGAAAGTGACTGAATCTTTAAGACCATATGATGATAATGAAAAGTGACGCAGCGTATTACAGTGATAGTAAAGTAACCTTGAGAGTTGTAATGAACACAAACAAGTATTTTACGTAAGCATATAGTATTGCATAGGCTAGCCTAACTTAGTTTATCCAGATAAAAAAAGGTTGACTACATGTGAAGATAAATAAAATATTGTTCATAATTCTAAGATTATCACTGCAAAAATAAAGAAGATAATAAACTGAAAATTATACACTAGTAAATTATTGGGGGTTTTATCGCTGGCAATATATTGCAAATGTCTGTAACTGTTTTTTAAGCATTTCACTGATTTAATTTGGAGCAGAAATCTTACCTTGGCATTAATATCTTACCAGGTGTGTCCATGGAAAGTGCATCCCTCTGGACCCTCAGTCTTATCGCTGTGAGTGTGTGGAGGGTTACCGAGGTGCCCTGTGTAACCAACAGGGAGAGCTGTTCAACCCCTGCCGCCGCCTAAACTGCAAACATGGTCGCTGCCAGATCTCAGACACAGGAGACGCCTACTGTCACTGTGAAAGTGGTTACACCGGGGAGCTCTGTGATGCAGGTATGTCATGACTTCAAATTTGGGTACCTCTGGTTTTGTCTATATCTGTACAGCACTGTTATTTGGCTGTGGCTGTTTTTAAAAGTGCTTTATACAAAAGTAAATAACATTGAGTTAAGTTGGGTTGAAATCCAGTCTGAGACCAGACTGTTGTTCTGGATGTAGAGTTGAAACTGCACTATTTCGTAATGTTTATCTATCATTTAAGAAGAAAAAGTTGGAACCTCATTGGAATTTCAATCACTGTCAAAACTGTGTTGCTTTACTTGGGCCATGAATATTATTACATGAAAATGTCATGAAAATCTGTTTGACATTTATTGAGTTATGTGCAAAAATGGTGAAAACTTCACTATTTGCAGTATTAATAAATCCTTTAAAAAACTACAGGATCTGCAACTGAATAAGGCCCCATCCACACAAATACAAAACACTTAACAGTTTCCAAAACGATCGTCATAAAGACGAAGGTGCCTCAGAAAATTTGTGCGTCTATATGAATGCACTCGACACGCATCAAAACGCTGTAAAACACATGCCAGACCTCTAGGGGCGCTGTAACGATATGACGGAAACAAGCAGAAACAGACGAAAAAACAGTGGGCATGCGCACTTGCGGAAAAAGTTGTAAACAGAGATTGTGATAATGTGATCATGAAGTTCCGTAATGTGTCCTTGATAATTGTTTGTTCAACTCGGTGGTGATTGAGAAGAAGGATATTTTGCTGCAACAGGGATAGTAGGGTCACTAGCTTCATCAGCACATATGCTTCACGAACGCCGCCATTGTCGCTGCCGCGTGTGGCACATGCGTGTCAATGAAGATATGAAACTATGACGTAAGCGTATCTGAAAACTTGCGGAGAGCCAGTAATCACGGAGCTGTGTATACGGCATTTAAAAATCTTTCCACTCTGGAACCTGGTTTCAAAGATGATTGTTTACAGACCCCCCAAAACGCCGTCTTCATATGGATGATATGCAAATTCGGCAAAAAACGTATGCGTTTAGACCTCGGTTTGGCTTCGTGTGGATGGGGCCTGAGGATCACCACCAAAATCTCAGCTCTGCTTAGTTGAGCCATGACCAACAATCCCTGAATATGTCATAAAAATATATTTAAGATCTTTTGAGCATTAGGTTCACCAGCAAACAAACATCACTTCCTTAGTGAAAGTGATAAAGTCTTAAAAAGTTTATTTGATTTTTCTGACTGAACAAACATCTCTTGTTTTCCTCCTATTTTCTAGAGTCCGAGTGTCGAGGGGAGCCTGTGAGAAACTTCTACCAGGTCCAGAGAGGCTACGCCATCTGCCAGACGACACGCATGGTCTCCTGGGTGGAGTGCACCGGAGTCTGCGACTCTGGCACCTGCTGTGCCAGCCAGCGGATGAAACGCCGGAAATACACTTTCGAATGCAGTGATGGAACCTCCTTCAGCGAGGAAGTGGAAAAAACCATCAAGTGCGGCTGCGTGGGCTGCATGTAGCATCATTCCCTCCCATTCTCTGTTGCTGCCGCTGAGCAGAAGATCGAGTGAAAGAAAGGAAAGAAGGAAGGAAGGAAGGATACAAGAGAGAGGACTGGAGGAAGAGATGGAGGGGAAGAAAGAGAGTATAAAGAGTATATATAAAACATCTATCTATATATTATGGACAACAATGTTTGTAAAATAGGACATTTCCTCCCCTTCCGAGGGTTTGTGACCTACAGTAACACAACATCATGAGCAACAATGAAGAGGTGACAACAACGGCAACACAACCATTGTATCTGCAACATTGTTCCAAGAGGTCCAGAGATTTCAAAGGTGTTGCATTCAGAGTGAGGCATCCCTCCAACCCCAATTACCCAGTGTGAATCCCCCAACCCATGTACAAAGCCTCTGACAGTCAAAACCAACATCTACCATCTTTATCCGTGGAGGCAGGGAGGACAGTGGGGTCGTGCCTGGCTGGGAGAGAGACGGAGAGAGAAAGACAGAACGAAAAAAGGGACAGAGGGACACGAGGAGAGCTGGACCGTTTGACTTGGCAAAGCTATCTTGAGTTGAGCTTGGCTGGGTGGCCTGGACTGGACTCGACGTGGTTTGCGTTGGGTTTAAGTTGGTGTAGCTAATTTTTCTCTGCCAGGATAGAGTCATCCATGCACACATGCACAAAGAACGGTCAGATTAGAGTGGCACATAATGTGGATGTGATGTCATGAGAGGCCAGGCGGTCTGGTGTTCAGGTGTTCGCTGTGAGGTAACTCCAAAAAATAGAGACTGCACTGACTGGCAGCACTGAAAAAGGACAGTCATACACCTCATCACACATGCATGGTATACATACATTTACAGCAAGCTAACCTGGCGCTCGAGGCGTCCAGTGGTTTAAATCTCCCAGCATCCTTTGCCTCAGGGTTAGGATCATTTGGATAACCCCGCCCCCTTTGAGCAGGAGGCTCTGCTCCTCTTGATGCCTGCAGTATTAAGTAGTGCAAACTTGTTGCATGTGTGGAGATGAGTTTGCAAATGAAGATGTCGTGCTTCTAATACCATTATAAATGTTCTTACAAAAGGTTGCAGGATCATCTGATTTTGTTCTAATTCTCATTTTGGTTTGTTTTTGTTATATTTTGTTATATTTTGTCTCATGGTGTAATCTAACTTCCTTAGCCGCCCCAAACAACCCCTTTATATAGAAATGCCTAACAGATTCTAATATATATATATATTTGTATTTCATTTTGGTATAGTATTTTTCTATGTTAAAGAGTAAGTCTCTTTTTGGAAGCTTTGAGGACAGTGGAAAGGCATTCAGTAGGTGTTTTTATTTGTTGATTCATTTCACGCCAACAAGGCGATTAATGACGTCAAAATGGCCCAAAACACAGCAGCAGGTTGGCCTCCTTCCATGTATAGAAGGCAGTACTGATCTAGACTTACGTTTAATATTGTATATGTTGTCTTCCATGTGAATATTACATCTAATTCATGAGAGTCTGTGCTTTGTTTTTATTTATTTTATCTTCCTGTAGAAAACTGTGCTGACTTTCAGATATTGTGTAAAATGTTGCTTGTAATGTCTCTGGTGTAAAACTTAAAAAAAAAACTTCAAATTCTCATTGGGAGTTCTGTCTGTTTGTTTTGTGCAGGATGGTTGGTGGGATTAAAAAAAAAAAAATGTACAAAAATGTATTGAATGTACCATTCTGACATAAATTTGTTTTTTGTCCTCTTCTTTTGTTTGTAAAATTAAATTAAATGTGTGTTTTTTTTTTTTTGACTCAGAGATGGGTGTTTTTTTTTTTTTTAGTTAAAGAGAGTTAAAGAAGTCAAGCTCAACTGATCATAAGCTGCTGTCAAGCCAGAAGAAAAAGGATGAAGTTGCTTCCTTGGACAATTTTCATGTTAAAGTACGTCATCCTGCATCTGTTTGAACCGGCGTGGAGCACTGCACGCCCCCTAGTGGACAGATTATAAATGAAAACAGTCTGGACATTTCAACGTGTGCCAGTTCACACAAAAAAGAAGAAACGGTGCCAGTTACAGTGATCACAACAGTCATACCTGAATGTATAAATGTGTATAGATAAATATGACCTATGCTTATTCATGAAGTGGTAACTTTTAGCTGTTATTTAGTTTCCAATGTAAGATATAGAAATCACATGCGTGACAGTTCATCAGGATGGCTTAAGGCATTGTTCTCCCTGCAGACTGGGATTGTGTTAATCCATTTTGCTGATCTAAATGTTGAAAGTCTCTTAAAATAATAGTCAAGTGAGATGACAGAAATCCCACAAAGCTCCCATTCATATGCTTCCCATGTTGTTTTACATGCTGTTGATGTGATCCAGTGGTGTACAATAGCATTAAAAGAAGATCTCATCAAGGATACTGATGAACAATTGTTTAAGGCTTTGTGCCTCATAAAGGTGCATCTTTAGTCCAATGTGGCTTTCTTTTCATGTCTCCTTTCCCTCCTCTGCACTGATCTGTGCTGGACTGGTGCGTTCAACTTCCTGGTAGACATTTTAGTGGTGCTTGTGCTATATTGAGATGTAATTCAGTTGTCTGGTCACATGGCCAGAGACACAGATTTTTCATCCTATGAACTATATGCATAAATATGTTATTGTAAGCAACACAATGTCTCTGTTGTATTGAACTGGTGCAAAAACTTAAATATCTCTGGTTGGGTTCTGTCTGTTTGTTTTTTGTTGCAGGATTGATGGTGGGATTAAACTGAAAAACTCCCAATAATGCTGAATGTATGTAGTGCCAGTTCAAAAAATGTTATATTTCTTTTGCATTAATTAAAATTAAATGTGTGTGCATGTTGTTGCACTTGAGTTCTTGAACACTCTTCTCTAATCTTAAAGAACACTACAAAACAACGATTTGGTCATTTTCTACTCACCCTCATGCTGAACAACACTGTAGTAGTTTGGAACATCTAGGATGCAAGATCTGAATCTGCTGACTGATATTGATGTCATGTTTCGGTCAGAAACAAACAGTGTCATAAAGTACAAAAGTCACAATATTCCTCCAGTTGCGCTGTAATCCAAGTGTCCATAACATGCCATTTACAAACGACATCATTGCATGTTTATAGCCTAAACAGCACTACTTGGCATTTCTAGATACTCTTACGGTACCTACGGAGCTGGATGACCAAACAAAGGAATGCGCACTCTGCAATAACTAGGAGCGTAGAACAAGAAATCCCACATTCTGCTGTGAGCGACGGAGCCATGGACAGACACAAGAGGGGTCAGCAGAATGTCGGATTTCTTGGGTTCTTGTTTCTTGTTCTACGCTCCTAGTTATTGCAGAGTGCGCATTCCTTTGTTTGGTCATCCGCGGCTCCCGTAGGCACCCGTAAGAGTATCATAGAAATGCCAAGCTGTACTGTTTAGGCTATAAACATGTGCAAATGATGTCAAGCATTCGAGTAAATGGTGGACGTTACCCGCTCAGGACACTTGGATTACAGCGCACGAGCAGTATGGAGGAATATTGCCGACTTTTTGTGGACTTTTAAGGACACTGTTCGTTCGGGCTCGTATCTAAGTCATGATATCATTGTCAGTGGACAGCGAGTATACCCCCAGATCTCCGGCTGCATCCTAGATGTTCCAAAACTACTCCACAGTGTTGTTCAGCATGAGGGTGAGTAGAAAATGAGGCCAAATCGTTGTTTGGGTGTAGTGTTCCTTTAAGCTTCAACAATGAACAGGAGAGTGTAAATGACTTACTTAGGGGGTCTTTAATGAAACACATAGTTATAACATTATTCTCATTGAAATAGATACATTTCTGTTTGTTTTAGGAGACTCATGCAGATTTTTTAAAGGTAAGATATATACTAAATATCACATATATAAACACTATTAGGAGTCCCTTTAAAATATTTTGGTGACTGTAGCTATTCCACTACACTTCTGAAAGTACGTATAAGATTTGTGTTTTCTGTGAACAATACCAAAGCAAGTTAGTTTTAGGGGTATGCCAGAGCTGTCAAAAATGTTAATCATTCGGAGATAAGGACAACTCCCAGATACTTATTAGGGGTCTTCACACTGTTTTGATACTCCTGTGGGTTCTGCTCATCCTTAAAGTGCTGTGAGTGATTAAAAGATGAATTGTTAGTGATATACAGTATGTGTGCTACATAGTTTCACCTTAAACCTGAGGGTATTTTGCAACAAAGCTGAATGAATCACCAATTTCCTTCTGAAAAATTTGCTCTGGTTAAAAAGTCTTTTGTGAAGCCTGTAATTTCTGCAGCAACCAAGGAAGCCGACTGTTATTCAATCTGTCCCACAGCAGGTTCTTCCTGTGGGGCTCAGGACTCTCTCTTGTGCCGTATGGCAGATTATGGCAGTCTGTATATTGTGTAATACCTTTACTGACCAGAGTGAAGACATTTAAAAGACCTTTCCAATCTGTTAGACACTGCCCTTTTTTGTATGAATGAGGAGAACCAGACAAAAGATAGCCAAGTTGGGAACAAATCAACAGGTGGGCACATATATGCTCAAATTGTTTCAAAGTTATAAAAGACATATATTAATATGTTGATTTTATCACAAATCTGACATGTGGGAAAAATGTCTGAGGCTCATGTTTTCAGTTAAATATGACCAAACCTGTGCACCAGCATATTTTTACAGGAAAATTCTTAGAACATTTATTTTTAGGGTAAAATATAAAACTGCACCTGTCATATGTTGATTTAAAAAAGACCCTAAAAAGTCACTTTTTAGCAATTTTAATTTTTTCAGGTGAATATGAAGCAAAAGTCATATGTTAGTATGTTGATTTTTTCAAAAATCTGACCTGGGGAAAATTCTTAGAACTTATTTTTAGGGTAAAATATGACCAAACCTTCTGCACCTGTATATTCTCTTGCCTGAAAAGACCCTAAAAAGTCACTTTTTAGCAATTTTTTTTTTCGGGGTCCAATATGAAGCAAAAGTCATATGTTAGTATGTTGATTTTTTCAAAAATCTGACCTGGGGGAAAAATGCTTAGAACTTTTTTTTAGGTGAAATATGACCAAACGCTATTCACCAGCATGTTTTCCAGTTTGAAAAGACCCTAAAAAGTCACTTTATAGCAATTATTTTTTCGGGGTCCAAGATGAAGCAAAAGTCATATGTTAGTATGTTGATTTTTTCAAAAATCTGACCTGGGGGAAAAATGCTTAGAACTTTTTTTTAGGTGAAATATGACCAAACCTTCTGCACCAGCATGTTTTCCAGTTTGAAAAGACCCTAAAAAGTCACTTTTTAGCTATTTTTTTCGGGGTCCAAGATGAAGCAAAAGTCATATGTTAGTATGTTGATTTTTTCAAAAATCTGACCTTAGGGAAAAATGCTTAGAACTTATTTTTTAGGTGAAATATGACCAAACCTTCTGCACCAGCATGTTTTCCAGTTTGAAAAGACCCTAAAAAGTCACTTTATAGCAATTTTTTTTCGGGGTCCAAGATGAAGCAAAAGTCATATGTTAGTATGTTGATTTTTTCAAAAATCTTGAAACAGGGAAAAATGCTTAGAACTTTTTTTTTAGGTGAAATATGACCAAACGCTATGCACCAGCATGTTTTCCAGTTTGAAAAGACCCTAAAAAGTCACTTTTTAGCAATTTTTTTTCGGGGTCCAAGATGAAGCAAAAGTCATATGTTAGTATGTTGATTTTTTCAAAAATCTGACCTGGGGGAAAAATGCTTAGAACTTTTTTTTTAGGTGAAATATGACCAAACGCTATTCACCAGCATGTTTTCCAGTTTGAAAAGACCCTAGAAAGTCACTTTTTAGCAATTTTTTTTCGGGGTCCAAGATGAAGCAAAAGTCATATGTTAGTATGTTGATTTTTTCAAAAATCTGACCTGGGGGAAAAATGCTTAGAACTTTTTTTTTAGGTGAAATATGACCAAACCTTCTGCACCAGCATGTTTTCCAGTTTGAAAAGACCCTAAAAAGTCACTTTATAGCAATTTTTTTTTCGGGGTCCAAGATGAAGCAAAAGTCATATGTTAGTATGTTGATTTTTTTAAAAATCTGACCTTAAGGAAAAATGCTTAGAACTTATTTTTTAGATGAAATATGATCAAACCTTCTGCACCAGCATATTCTTCTGCCTGAAAAGACCCTAAAAAGTCACTTCATAGCAATTTTTTTTTCGGGGTCCAAGATGAAGCAAAAGTCATATGTTAGTATGTTGATTTTTTCAAAAATCTGACCTTGGGAAAAATGCTTAGAACTTATTTTTTAGATGAAATATGACCAAACCTTCTGCACCAGCATGTTTTCCAGTTTGAAAAGACCCTAAAAAGTCACTTTATAGCAATTTTTTTTCGGGGTCCAAGATGAAGCAAAAGTCATATGTTAGTATGTTGATTTTTTCAAAAATCTGACCTTAGGGAAAAATGCTTAGAACTTATTTTTTAGATGAAATATGACCAAACCTTCTGCACCAGCATATTCTTCTGCCTGAAAAGACCCTAAAAAGTCACTTTATAGCAATTTTTTTTCGGGGTCCAAGATGAAGCAAAAGTCATATGTTAGTATGTCGATTTTTTCAAAAATCTTGCCACAGGGAAAAATGCTGATAACTCATTTTTAGGTGAAATATGACCAAACCTTCTGCACCAGCATGTTTTCCAGTTTGAAAAGACCCTAAAAAGTCACTTTATAGCAATTTTTTTTTCGGGGTCCAAGATGAAGCAAAAGTCATATGTTAGTATGTTGATTTTTTCAAAAATCTGACCTGGGGGAAAAATGCTTAGAACTTTTTTTTTAGGTGAAATATGACCAAACCCTCTGCACCAGCATGTTTTCCAGTTTGAAAAGACCCTAAAGAGTCACTTTTTAGCTATTTTTTTTTCGGGGTCCAAGATGAAGCAAAAGTCATATGTTAGTATGTTGATTTTTTCAAAAATCTTGAAACAGGGAAAAATGCTTAGAACTTTTTTTTTAGATGAAATATGACCAAACCTTCTGCACCAGCATATTCTTCTGCCTGAAAAGACCCTAAAAAGTCACTTTATAGCTATTTTTTTTTTTCGGGGTCCAAGATGAAGCAAAAGTCATATGTTAGTATGTTGATTTTTTCAAAAATCTGACCTGGGGGAAAAATGCTTAGAACTTATGTTTTAGATGAAATATGACCAAACCTTCTGCACCAGCATGTTTTCCAGTTTGAAAAGACCCTAAAAAGTCACTTTATAGCAATTATTTTTTCGGGGTCCAAGATGAAGCAAAAGTCATATGTTAGTATGTTGATTTTTTCAAAAATCTTGCCACAGGGAAAAATGCTTAGAACTTTTTTTTTAGGTGAAATATGACCAAACGCTATTCACCAGCATGTTTTCCAGTTTGAAAAGATCCTAAAAAGTAACTTGATAGCAATCATTTTTTCGGGGTCCAAGATGAAGCAAAAGTCATATGTTAGTATGTTGATTTTTTCAAAAATCTGACCTGGGGGAAAAATGCTTAGAACTTTTTTTTTAGGTGAAATATGACCAAAAGCTATTCACCAGCATGTTTTCCAGTTTGAAACGACCCTAGAAAGTCACTTTTTAGCAATTTTTTTTTCGGGGTCCAAGATGAAGCAAAAGTCATATGTTAGTATGTTGATTTTTTCAAAAATCTGACCTGTGGGAAAAATGCTTTAAACTTTTTTTTTAGATGAAATAACCTTCTGAACCAGCATATTCCAACATATTCTTCTGCCTGAAAAGACCCTAAAAAGTCACTTTATAGCAATTTTTTTTCGGGGTCCAAGATGAAGCAAAAGTCATACGTTAGCATGTTGATTTTTTCAAAAATCTGACCTGGGGGAAAAATGCTTAGAACTTTTTTTTTAGGTGAAATATGACCAAACCTTCTGCACCAGCATGTTTTCCAGTTTGAAAAGACCCTAAAAAGTCACTTTATAGCAATTTTTTTTCGGGGTCCAAGATGAAGCAAAAGTCATATGTTAGTATGTTGATTTTTTCAAAAATCTTGCCACAGGGAAAAATACTTAGAACTTTTTTTTTAGGTGAAATATGACCAAACGCTATTCACCAGTATGTTTTCCAGTTTGAAACGACCCTAGAAAGTCACTTTTTAGCAATTTTTTTTCGGGGTCCAAGATGAAGCAAAAGTCATATGTTAGTATGTTGATTTTTTCAAAAATCTGACCTGGGGAAAAAATGCTTAGAACTTTTTTTTTAGGTGAAATATGACCAAACCTTCTGCACCAGCATGTTTTCCAGTTTGAAAAGACCCTAAAAAGTCACTTTATAGCAATTTTTTTTTCGGGGTCCAAGATGAAGCAAAAGTCATACGTTAGCATGTTGATTTTTTCAAAAATCTGACCTGGGGGAAAAATGCTTAGAACTTTTTTTTTAGGTGAAATATGACCAAACGCTATTCACCAGCATGTTTTCCAGTTTGAAACGACCCTAGAAAGTCACTTTTAAGCATTTTTTTTTTCGGGGTCCAAGATGACCAAACGCTATTCACCAGCATGTTTTCCAGTTTGAAATGATCAACGTATGTTGATTTTTTCAAAAATCTGACCTGGGGGAAAATACTTAGAACTTTTTTTTAGGTGAAATATGACCAAACGCTATTCACCAGCATGTTTTCCAGTGTGAAACGACCCTAAAAAGTCACTTTATAGCAATTATTTTTTCGGGGTCCAAGATGAAGCAAAAGTCATATGTTAGTATGTTGATTTTTTCAAAAATCTGACCTTAGGGAAAAATGCTTAGAACTTATTTTTTAGGTGAAATATGACCAAACCTTCTGCACCAGCATATTCGTCTGCCTGAAAAGACCCTAAAAAGTCACTTTATAGCAATTTTTTTTTCGGGGTCCAAGATGAAGCAAAAGTCATATGTTAGTATGTTGATTTTTTCAAAAATCTTGCCACAGGGAAAAATGCTGATAACTCATTTTTAGGTGAAATATGACCAAATCTTCTGCACAAGCATGTTTTCCAGTGTGAAACGACCCTAAAAAGTCACTTCATAGCAATTTTTTTTTCGGGGTCCAAGATGAAGCAAAAGTCATATGTTAGTATGTTGATTTTTTCAAAAATCTGACCTTAGGGAAAAATGCTTAGAACTTATTTTTTAGATGAAATATGACCAAACCTTCTGCACCAGCATGTTTTCCAGTTTGAAAAGACCCTAAAAAGTCACTTTATAGCAATTTTTTTTTCGGGTTCCAAGATGAAGCAAAAGTCATATGTTAGTATGTTGATTTTTTTAAAAATCTGACCTGGGGGAAAAATGCTTAGAACTTTTTTTTTAGATGAAATATGATCAAACCTTCTGCACCAGCATATTCTTCTGCCGGAAAAGACCCTAAAAAGTCACTTTATAGCTATTTTTTTTCGGGGTCCAAGATGAAGCAAAAGTCATATGTTAGTATGTTGATTTTTTCAAAAATCTGACCTGGGGGAAAAATGCTTAGAACTTTTTTTTTAAGTGAAATATGACCAAACCTTCTGCACCAGCATGTTTTCCAGTTTGAAAAGACCCTAAAAAGTCACTTTATAGCAATTTTTTTTTCGGGGTCCAAGATGAAGCAAAAGTCATATGTTAGTATGTTGATTTTTTCAAAAATCTGACCTGGGGGAAAAATGCTTAGAACTTTTTTTTTAGGTGAAATATGACCAAACCTTCTGCACCAGCATGTTTTCCAGTTTGAAAAGACCCTAAAAAGTCACTTTATAGCAATTTTTTTTTCGGGTTCCAAGATGAAGCAAAAGTCATATGTTAGTATGTTGATTTTTTCAAAAATCTGACCTGGGGGAAAAATGCTTAGAACTTTTTTTTTAGATGAAATATGATCAAACCTTCTGCACCAGCATATTCTTCTGCCGGAAAAGACCCTAAAAAGTCACTTTATAGCTATTTTTTTTCGGGGTCCAAGATGAAGCAAAAGTCATATGTTAGTATGTTGATTTTTTCAAAAATCTGACCTGGGGGAAAAATGCTTAGAACTTTTTTTTTAAGTGAAATATGACCAAACCTTCTGCACCAGCATGTTTTCCAGTTTGAAAAGACCCTAAAAAGTCACTTTATAGCAATTTTTTTTTCGGGGTCCAAGATGAAGCAAAAGTCATATGTTAGTATGTTGATTTTTTCAAAAATCTGACCTTAGGGAAAAATGCTTAGAACTTTTTTTTAGGTGAAATATGACCAAACCTTCTGCACCAGCATGTTTTCCAGTTTGAAAAGACCCTAAAAAGTCACTTCATAGCAATTGTTTTCGGGGTCCAAGATGAAGCAAAAGTCATATGTTAGTATGTTGATTTTTTCAAAAATCTGACCTGGGGGAAAAATGCTTAGAACTTTTTTTTTAGGTGAAATATGACCAAACCTTCTGCACCAGCATGTTTTCCAGTTTGAAAAGACCCTAAAAAGTCACTTTATAGCAATTTTTTTTTCGGGGTCCAAGATGAAGCAAAAGTCATATGTTAGTATGTTGATTTTTTCAAAAATCTGACCTGGGGGAAAAATGCTTAGAACTTTTTTTTAGGTGAAATATGACCAAAAGCTATTCACCAGCATGTTTTCCAGTTTGAAACGACCCTAGAAAGTCACTTTTTAGCAATTTTTTTTTCGGGGTCCAAGATGACCATACACTATTCACCAGCATGTTTTCCAGTTTGAAATGATCAGCGTATGTTGATTTTTTCAAAAATCTGACCTGGGGGAAAATGCTTAGAACTTTTTTTTTAGGTGAAATATGACCAAACGCTATTCAGCAGCATGTTTTCCAGTTTGAAACGACCCGAAAAAGTCACTTTATAGCAATTTTTTTTTCGGGGTCCAAGATGAAGCAAAAGTCATATGTTAGTATGTTGATTTTTTTAAAAATCTGACCTTAAGGAAAAATGCTTAGAACTTATTTTTTAGATGAAATATGATCAAACCTTCTGCACCAGCATATTCTTCTGCCTGAAAAGACCCTAAAAAGTCACTTTATAGCAATTTTTTTTCGGGGTCCAAGATGAAGCAAAAGTCATATGTTAGTATGTTGATTTTTTCAAAAATCTGACCTGGGGGAAAAATGCTTAGAACTTTTTTTTTAGGTGAAATATGACCAAACCTTCTGCACCAGCATGTTTTCCAGTTTGAAAAGACCCTAAAAAGTCACTTTTTAGCTATTTTTTTTTCGGGGTCCAAGATGAAGCAAAAGTCATATGTTAGTATGTTGATTTTTTCAAAAATCTGACCTGGGGGAAAAATGCTTAGAACTTTTTTTTAGGTGAAATATGACCAAAAGCTATTCACCAGCATGTTTTCCAGTTTGAAACGACCCTAGAAAGTCACTCTTTAGCAACTTTTTCTCGGGGTCCAAGATGACCATACAAAAGCATGTTTTCCAGTTTGAAATGATCAGCGTATGTTGATTTTTTCAAAAATCTGACCTGGGGGAAAATGCTTAGAACTTTTTTTTTAGGTGAAATATGACCAAACGCTATTCAGCAGCATGTTTTCCAGTTTGAAACGACCCGAAAAAGTCACTTTTTAGCAATTTTTTTTTCGGGGTCCAAGATGAAGCAAAAGTCATACGTTAGTATGTTGATTTTTTCAAAAATCTGACCTGGGGGAAAAATGCTTAGAACTTTTTTTTTAGATGAAATAACCTTCTGCACCAGCATATTCCAGCATATTCTTCTGCCTGAAAAGACCCTAAAAAGTCACTTTATAGCAATTTTTTTTCGGGGTCCAAGATGAAGCAAAAGTCATATGTTAGTATGTTGATTTTTTCAAAAATCTGACCTGGGGGAAAATACTTAGAACTTATTTTTTAGATGAAATATGACCAAACCTTCTGCACCAGCATGTTTTCCAGTTTGAAAAGACCCTAAAAAGTCACTTTATAGCCATTTTTTTTTCGGGGTCCAAGATGAAGCAAAAGTCATATGTTAGTATGTTGATTTTTTTAAAAATCTGACCTTAAGGAAAAATGCTTAGAACTTATTTTTTAGATGAAATATGATCAAACCTTCTGCACCAGCATATTTTCTGTTTGAAAAGACCCTAAAAAGTCACTTTATAGCAATTTTTTTTTGGGTCCAAGATGAAGCAAAAGTCATATGTTAGTATGTTGATTTTTTAAAAATCTGACCTAGGGAAAAATGCTTAGAACTTTTTTTTTAGGTGAAATATGACCAAACCTTCTGCACCAGCATGTTTTCCAGTTTGAAAAGACCCTAAAAAGTCACTTCATAGCAATTGTTTTCGGGGTCCAAGATGAAGCAAAAGTCATATGTTAGTATGTTGATTTTTTCAAAAATCTGACCTGGGGGAAAAATGCTTAGAACTTTTTTTTTAGGTGAAATATGACCAAACCTTCTGCACCAGCATGTTTTCCAGTTTGAAAAGACCCTAAAAAGTCACTTTATAGCAATTTTTTTTTCGGGGTCCAAGATGAAGCAAAAGTCATACGTTAGTATGTTGATTTTTTCAAAAATCTGACCTTAGGGAAAAATGCTTAGAACTTATTTTTTAGATGAAATATGACCAAACCTTCTGCACCAGCATGTTTTCCAGTTTGAAAAGACCCTAAAAAGTCACTTTATAGCAATTTTTTTTTCGGGGTCCAAGATGAAGCAAAAGTCATATGTTAGTATGTTGATTTTTTCAAAAATCTGACCTTAGGGAAAAATGCTTAGAACTTTTTTTTAGGTGAAATATGACCAAACCTTCTGCACCAGCATGTTTTCCAGTTTGAAAAGACCCTAAAGAGTCACTTTTTAGCTATTTTTTTTTCGGGGTCCAAGATGAAGCAAAAGTCATATGTTAGTATGTTGATGTTTTCAAAAATCTGACCTGGGGGAAAAATGCTTAGAACTTTTTTTTTAGATGAAATATGACCAAACCTTCTGCACCAGCATATTCTTCTGCCTGAAAAGACCCTAAAAAGTCACTTTATAGCAATTTTTTTTCGGGGTCCAAGATGAAGCAAAAGTCATATGTTAGTATGTCGATTTTTTCAAAAATCTTGCCACAGGGAAAAATGCTGATAACTCATTTTTAGGTGAAATATGACCAAACCTTCTGCACCAGCATGTTTTCCAGTTTGAAAAGACCCTAAAAAGTCACTTTATAGCCATTTTTTTTTTTTCGGGGTCTAAGATGAAGCAAAAGTCATATGTTAGTATGTTGATTTTTTCAAAAATCTGACCTGGGGGAAAAATGCTTAGAACTTATTTTTTAGATGAAATATGACCAAACCTTCTGCACCAGCATGTTTTCCAGTTTGAAAAGACCCTAAAAAGTCACTTTATAGCAATTTTTTTTTCGGGGTCCAAGATGAAGCAAAAGTCATATGTTAGTATGTTGATTTTTTCAAAAATCTGACCTTGGGAAAAATGCTTAGAACTTATTTTTTAGATGAAATATGACCAAACCTTCTGCACCAGCATGTTTTCCAGTTTGAAAAGACCCTAAAAAGTCACTTTATAGCAATTTTTTTTTCGGGGTCCAAGATGAAGCAAAAGTCATATGTTAGTATGTTGATTTTTTCAAAAATCTGACCTTGGGAAAAATGCTTAGAACTTATTTTTTAGATGAAATATGACCAAACCTTCTGCACCAGCATGTTTTCCAGTTTGAAAAGACCCTAAAAAGTCACTTTATAGCAATTTTTTTTTTCGGGGTCCAAGATGAAGCAAAAGTCATACGTTAGTATGTTGATTTTTTCAAAAATCTGACCTTAGGGAAAAATGCTTAGAACTTATTTTTTAGATGAAATATGACCAAACCTTCTGCACCAGCATGTTTTTCCAGTTTGAAAAGACCCTAAAAGTCACTTTTTAGCAATTTTTTTTCGGGGTCCAAGATGAAGCAAAAGTCATATGTTAGTATGTTGATTTTTTCAAAAATCTGACCTGGGGAAAAAATGCTTAGAACTTTTTTTTTAGGTGAAATATGACCAAACCTTCTGCACCAGCATATTCTTCTGCCTGAAAAGACCCTAAAAAGTCACTTTTTAGCAATTTTTTTTCGGGGTCCAAGATGAAGCAAAAGTCATATGTTAGTATGTTGATTTTTTCAAAAATCTGACCTGGGGAAAAAATGCTTAGAACTTATTTTAGATGAAATATGACCAAACCTTCTGCACCAGCATGTTTTCCAGTTTGAAAAGGACCCTAAAAAGTCACTTTATAGCAATTTTTTTTCGGGGTCCAAGATGAAGCAAAAGTCATATGTTAGTATGTTGATTTTTTCAAAAATCTGACCTGGGGGAAAAATGCTTAGAACTTTTTTTTTAGGTGAAATATGACCAAACGCTATTCACCAGCATGTTTTCCAGTTTGAAAAGATCCTAAAAAGTAACTTGATAGCAATTATTTTTTCGGGGTCCAAGATGAAGCAAAAGTCATATGTTAGTATGTTGATTTTTTCAAAAATCTGACCTGGGGGAAAAATGCTTAGAACTTTTTTTTAGATGAAATAACCTTCTGCACCAGCATATTCCAGCATATTCTTCTGCCTGAAAAGACCCTAAAAAGTCACTTTATAGCAATTTTTTTTCGGGGTCCAAGATGAAGCAAAAGTCATATGTTAGTATGTTGATTTTTTCAAAAATCTGACCTGGGGGAAAAATGCTTAGAACTTTTTTTTAGGTGAAATATGACCAAAAGCTATTCACCAGCATGTTTTCCAGTTTGAAACGACCCTAGAAAGTCACTTTTTAGCAATTTTTTTTTCGGGGTCCAAGATGAAGCAAAAGTCATATGTTAGTATGTTGATTTTTTCAAAAATCTGACCTGGGGGAAAAATGCTTTAAACTTTTTTTTTAGATGAAATATGATCAAACCTTCTGCACCAGCATGTTTTCCAGTTTGAAAAGATCCTAAAAAGTAACTTGATAGCAATTATTTTTTCGGGGTCCAAGATGAAGCAAAAGTCATATGTTAGTATGTTGATTTTTTCAAAAATCTGACCTGGGGGAAAAATGCTTAGAACTTTTTTTTAGATGAAATAACCTTCTGAACCAGCATATTCCAACATATTCTTCTGCCTGAAAAGACCCTAAAAAGTCACTTTATAGCAATTTTTTTTCGGGGTCCAAGATGAAGCAAAAGTCATATGTTAGTATGTTGATTTTTTCAAAAATCTGACCTGGGGGAAAAATGCTTAGAACTTTTTTTTAGGTGAAATATGACCAAACCTTCTGCACCAGCATGTTTTCCAGTTTGAAAAGACCCTAAAAAGTCACTTCATAGCAATTTTTTTTCGGGGTCCAAGATGAAGCAAAAGTCATATGTTAGTATGTTGATTTTTTCAAAAATCTGACCTGGGGGAAAAATACTTAGAACTTTTTTTTAGGTGAAATATGACCAAACGCTATTCACCAGTATGTTTTCCAGTTTGAAAGACCCTAGAAAGTCACTTTTTAGCAATTTTTTTTCTGGGTCCAAGATGAAGCAAATGTCATATGTTAGTATGTTGATCTTTTCATAAATCTGTCCTGGGGAACAAATGCTTAGCACTTTTTTTTTTGGTGAAATATCTCCAAACCTTCTGCACCAGCATGTTTTCCAGTTTGAAAAAGATCCTACAAAGTCACTTTGTAGCAATTTGTTTTTCGGCGTCCAAGATGAAGCAAAAGTCATATGTTAGTATGTTGATTTTTACAAAAATCTGACCTTAGGGAAAAATGCTTAGAACTTATTTTTTAGGTGAAATATGACCAAACCTTCTGCACCAGCATGTTTTCCAGTTTGAAAAGACCCTAAAAAGTCACTTCATAGCAATTTTTTTTTGTCCAAGATGAAGCAAAAGTCATATGAAGAGTATGTTGATTTTTCAAAATCTGACCTTAGGGAAAAATGCTTAGAACTTATTTTTTAGGTGAAATATGACCAAATCTTCTGCACCAGCATGTTTTCCAGTTTGAAAAGACCCTAAAGAGTCACTTTTTAGCTATTTTTTTTTCGGGGTCCAAGATGAAGCAAAAGTCATATGTTAGTATGTTGATGTTTTCAAAAATCTGACCTGGGGGAAAAATGCTTAGAACTTTTTTTTTAGATGAAATATGACCAAACCTTCTGCACCAGCATATTCTTCTGCCTGAAAAGACCCTAAAAAGTCACTTTATAGCAATTTTTTTTCGGGGTCCAAGATGAAGCAAAAGTCATATGTTAGTATGTCGATTTTTTCAAAAATCTTGCCACAGGGAAAAATGCTTAGAACTTATTTTTTAGATGAAATATGACCAAACCTTCTGCACCAGCATGTTTTCCAGTTTGAAAAGACCCTAAAAAGTCACTTTATAGCAATTTTTTTTTCGGGGTCCAAGATGAAGCAAAAGTCATATGTTAGTATGTTGATTTTTTCAAAAATCTTGCCACAGGGAAAAATGCTTAGAACTTTTTTTTTAGGTGAAATATGACCAAACGCTATTCACCAGCATGTTTTCCAGTTTGAAAAGATCCTAAAAAGTAACTTGATAGCAATTATTTTTTCGGGGTCCAAGATGAAGCAAAAGTCATATGTTAGTATGTTGATTTTTTCAAAAATCTGACCTGGGGGAAAAATGCTTAGAACTTTTTTTTAGATGAAATAACCTTCTGCACCAGTATATTCCAGC
Source organism: Scarus forsteni (assembly GCA_036419115.1). Classification (NCBI taxonomy): domain Eukaryota; kingdom Metazoa; phylum Chordata; class Actinopteri; order Labriformes; family Labridae; genus Scarus; species Scarus forsteni. The sequence continues at coordinate 18,981,123 of JAZDUH010000327.1, forward strand.
ATATTCTTCTGCCTGAAAAGACCCTAAAAAGTCACTTTATAGCAATTTTTTTTCGGGGTCCAAGATGAAGCAAAAGTCATATGTTAGTATGTTGATTTTTTCAAAAATCTGACCTGGGGGAAAAATGCTTAGAACTTTTTTTTTAGGTGAAATATGACCAAACCTTCTGCACCAGCATGTTTTCCAGTTTGAAAAGACCTAGAAAGTCACTTTATAGCAATTTTTTTTTTTCGGGTCCAAGATGAAGCAAAAGTCATATGTTAGTATGTTGATTTTTTCAAAAATCTGACCTGGGGAAAAATGCTTAGAACTTTTTTTTTTTAGATGAAATATGATCAAACCTTCTGCACCAGCATATTTTTCCAGTTTGAAAAAGATCCTAAAAAGACACTTTATAGCAATTTTTTTTTCGGGGTCCAAGATGAAGCAAAAGTCATATGTTAGTATGTTGATTTTTCAAAAATCTGACCTGGGGAAAAATGCTTAGAACTTTTTTTAGATGAAATAACCTTCTGCACCAGCATATTTTTCCAGTTTGAAAAAGACCCTAAAAAGTCACTTTATAGCAATTTTTTTTTTCGGGTCCAAGATGAAGCAAAAGTCATATGTTAGTATGTTGATTTTTTCAAAAATCTGACCTGGGGAAAAATGCTTAGAACTTTTTTAGGTGAAATATGACCAAACCTTCTGCACCAGCATGTTTTTCCAGTTTGAAAAAGACCCTAAAAAGTCACTTCATAGCAATTTTTTTTCGGGGTCCAAGATGAAGCAAAAGTCATATGTAAGTATGATGATTTTTTCAAAAATCTGACCGGGGGGAAAAATAATTAGAACTTTTGTTTAGGTGAAATATGACCAAACGCTATTCACCAGCATGTTTTCCAGTTTGAAACGACCCTAAAAAGTCACTTTATAGCAATTATTTTTTCGGGGTCCAAGATGAAGCAAAAGTCATATGTTAGTATGTTGATTTTTTCAAAAATCTGACCTGGGGAAAAAATGCTTAGAACTTTTTTTTTAGGTGAAATATGACCAAACCTTCTGCACCAGCATGTTTTCCAGTTTGAAAAGATCCTAAAAAGTCACTTTATAGCAATTTTTTTTTCGGGGTCCAAGATGAAGCAAAAGTCATATGTTAGTATGTTGATTTTTTCAAAAATCTGACCTTAGGGAAAAATGCTTAGAACTTTTTTTTTAGGTGAAATATGACCAAACCTTCTGCACCAGCATGTTTTCCAGTTTGAAAAGACCCTAAAAAGTCACTTCATAGCAATTTTTTTTTCGGGGTCCAAGATGAAGCAAAAGTCATATGTTAGTATGTTGATTTTTTCAAAAATCTGACCTGGGGGAAAAATGCTTAGAACTTTTTTTTTAAGTGAAATATGACCAAACGCTATTCACCAGCATGTTTTCCAGTGTGAAACGACCCTAGAAAGTCACTTTTTAGCAATTTTTTTTCGGGGTCCAAGATGAAGCAAAAGTCATATGTTAGTATGTTGATTTTTTCAAAAATCTGACCTGGGGGAAAATACTTAGAACTTTTTTTTAGGTGAAATATGACCAAACGCTATTCACCAGCATGTTTTCCAGTGTGAAACGACCCTAAAAAGTCACTTTATAGCAATTATTTTTTCGGGGTCCAAGATGAAGCAAAAGTCATATGTTAGTATGTTGATTTTTTCAAAAATCTGACCTTAGGGAAAAATGCTTAGAACTTATTTTTTAGGTGAAATATGACCAAACCTTCTGCACCAGCATATTCGTCTGCCTGAAAAGACCCTAAAAAGTCACTTTATAGCAATTTTTTTTTCGGGGTCCAAGATGAAGCAAAAGTCATATGTTAGTATGTTGATTTTTTCAAAAATCTGACCTGGGGGAAAAATGCTTAGAACTTATTTTTTAGATGAAATATGACCAAACCTTCTGCACCAGCATGTTTTCCAGTTTGAAAAGACCCTAAAAAGTCACTTTATAGCAATTTTTTTTTCGGGGTCCAAGATGAAACAAAAGTCATATGTTAGTATGTTGGTTTTTTTAAAAATCTTGCCACAGGGAAAAATGCTTAGAACTTATTTTTTAGATGAAATATGATCAAACCTTCTGCACCAGCATATTCTTCTGCCTGAAAAGACCCTAAAAAGTCACTTCATAGCAATTTTTTTTCGGGGTCCAAGATGAAGCAAAAGTCATATGTTAGTATGTTGATTTTTTCAAAAATCTGACCTTGGGAAAAATGCTTAGAACTTATTTTTTAGATGAAATATGACCAAACCTTCTGCACCAGCATGTTTTCCAGTTTGAAAAGACCCTAAAAAGTCACTTTATAGCAATTTTTTTTTCGGGGTCCAAGATGAAGCAAAAGTCATATGTTAGTATGTTGATTTTTTCAAAAATCTGACCTTAGGGAAAAATGCTTAGAACTTTTTTTTAGGTGAAATATGACCAAACCTTCTGCACCAGCATGTTTTCCAGTTTGAAAAGACCCTAAAAAGTCACTTCATAGCAATTGTTTTCGGGGTCCAAGATGAAGCAAAAGTCATATGTTAGTATGTTGATTTTTTCAAAAATCTGACCTGGGGGAAAAATGCTTAGAACTTTTTTTTTAGATGAAATATGACCAAACGCTATTCAGCAGCATGTTTTCCAGTTTGAAAAGACCCTAAAAAGTCAATTTTTAGCAATTTTTTTTTCGGGGTCCAAGATGAAGCAAAAGTCATATGTTAGTATGTTGATTTTTTCAAAAATCTGACCTTGGGAAAAATGCTTAGAACTCATTTTTTAGATGAAATATGACCAAACCTTCTGCACCAGCATGTTTTCCAGTTTGAAAAGACCCTAAAAAGTCACTTTATAGCAATTTTTTTTTCGGGGTCCAAGATGAAGCAAAAGTCATATGTTAGTATGTTGATTTTTTCAAAAATCTGACCTGGGGGAAAATGCTTAGAACTTTTTTTTTAGGTGAAATATGACCAAACGCTATTCAGCAGCATGTTTTCCAGTTTGAAAAGACCCTAAAAAGTCAATTTTTAGCAATTTTTTTTTCGGGGTCCAAGATGAAGCAAAAGTCATATGTTAGTATGTTGATTTTTTCAAAAATCTGACCTTGGGAAAACTGCTTAGAACTCATTTTTTAGATGAAATATGACCAAACCTTCTGCACCAGCATGTTTTCCAGTTTGAAAAGACCCTAAAAAGTCACTTTATAGCAATTTTTTTTTCGGGGTCCAAGATGAAGCAAAAGTCATACGTTAGTATGTTGATTTTTTCAAAAATCTGACCTGGGGGAAAAATGCTTAGAACTTTTTTTTTAGATGAAATAACCTTCTGCACCAGCATATTCCAGCATATTCTTCTGCCTGAAAAGACCCTAAAAAGTCACTTTATAGCAATTTTTTTTCGGGGTCCAAGATGAAGCAAAAGTCATATGTTAGTATGTTGATTTTTTCAAAAATCTGACCTGGGGGAAAAATGCTTAGAACTTTTTTTTTAGGTGAAATATGACCAAACGCTATTCACCAGCATGTTTTCCAGTATGTTGATTTTTTAAAAATCTGACCTTAAGGAAAAAGTCACTTTTAGCAACTTTTTTTAGGTGAAATATGACCAAACGCTATTCACCAGCATGTTTTCCAGTTTGAAAAGACCCTAAAAAGTCACTTTATAGCAATTTTTTTTCGGGGTCCAAGATGAAGCAAAAGTCATATGTTAGTATGTTGATTTTTTTAAAAATCTGACCTTAAGGAAAAATGCTTAGAACTTATTTTTTAGATGAAATATGATCAAACCTTCTGCACCAGCATATTCTTCTGCCTGAAAAGACCCTAAAAAGTCACTTTATAGCAATTTTTTTTTCGGGGTCCAAGATGAAGCAAAAGTCATATGTTAGTATGTTGATTTTTTCAAAAATCTGACCTTAGGGAAAAATGCTTAGAACTTATTTTTTAGATGAAATATGACCAAACCTTCTGCACCAGCATGTTTTCCAGTTTGAAAAGACCCTAAAAAGTCACTTTATAGCAATTTTTTTTTCGGGGTCCAAGATGAAGCAAAAGTCATATGTTAGTATGTTGATTTTTTCAAAAATCTGACCTGGGGGAAAATACTTAGAACTTATTTTTTAGATGAAATATGATCAAACCTTCTGCACCAGCATATTCTTCTGCCTGAAAAGATCCTAAAAAGTCACTTTTTAGCTATTTTTTTTTCGGGGTCCAAGATGAAGCAAAAGTCATATGTTAGTATGTTGATTTTTTCAAAAATCTGACCTGGGGGAAAAATGCTTAGAACTTTTTTTTTAGATGAAATATGACCAAACGCTATTCAGCAGCATGTTTTCCAGTTTGAAAAGACCCTAAAAAGTCAATTTTTAGCAATTTTTTTTTCGGGGTCCAAGATGAAGCAAAAGTCATATGTTAGTATGTTGATTTTTTCAAAAATCTGACCTGGGGAAAAAATGCTTAGAACTTTTTTTTTAGGTGAAATATGACCAAACCTTCTGCACCAGCATGTTTTCCAGTTTGAAAAGATCCTAAAAAGTCACTTTATAGCAATTATTTTTTCGGGGTCCAAGATGAAGCAAAAGTCATATGTTAGTATGTTGATTTTTTCAAAAATCTGACCTTGGGAAAAATGCTTAGAACTTATTTTTTAGATGAAATATGACCAAACCTTCTGCACCAGCATGTTTTCCAGTTTGAAAAGACCCTAAAAAGTCACTTTATAGCAATTTTTTTTTCGGGGTCCAAGATGAAGCAAAAGTCATATGTTAGTATGTTGATTTTTTCAAAAATCTGACCTGGGGGAAAAATGCTTAGAACTTTTTTTTTAGATGAAATAACCTTCTGCACCAGCATATTCCAGCATATTCTTCTGCCTGAAAAGACCCTAAAAAGTCACTTTATAGCAATTTTTTTTCGGGGTCCAAGATGAAGCAAAAGTCATATGTTAGTATGTTGATTTTTTCAAAAATCTGACCTGGGGGAAAAATGCTTAGAACTTTTTTTTAGGTGAAATATGACCAAACGCTATTCACCAGTATGTTTTCCAGTTTGAAACGACCCTAGAAAGTCACTTTTTAGCAATTTTTTTTCGGGGTCCAAGATGAAGCAAAAGTCATATGTTAGTATGTTGATTTTTTCAAAAATCTGACCTGGGGAAAAAATGCTTAGAACTTTTTTTTTAGGTGAAATATGACCAAACCTTCTGCACCAGCATGTTTTCCAGTTTGAAAAGATCCTAAAAAGTAACTTTATAGCTATTTTTTTTCGGGGTCCAAGATGAAGCAAAAGTCATATGTTAGTGTGTTGATTTTTTCAAAAATCTGACCTGGGGGAAAAATGCTTAGAACTTTTTTTTAGGTGAAATATGACCAAAGCTTCTGCACCAGCATGTTTTCCAGTTTGAAAAGACCCTAAAAAGTCACTTTTTAGCAATTTTTTTTCGGGGTCCAAGATGAAGCAAAAGTCATATGTTAGTATGTTGATTTTTTCAAAAATCTGACCTGGGGAAAAAATGCTTAGAACTTTTTTTTTAGGTGAAATATGACCAAACCTTCTGCACCAGCATGTTTTCCAGTTTGAAAAGACCCTAAAAAGTCACTTCATAGCAATTTTTTTTTCGGGGTCCAAGATGAAGCAAAAGTCATATGTTAGTATGATGATTTTTTCAAAAATCTGACCTGGGGAAAAAATGCTTAGAACTTTTTTTTTAGGTGAAATATGACCAAACCTTCTGCACCAGCATGTTTTCCACTTTGAAAAGACCCTAAAAAGTCACTTTATAGCAATTTTTTTTTCGGGGTCCAAGATGAAGCAAAAGTCATACGTTAGCATGTTGATTTTTTCAAAAATCTGACCTGGGGGAAAAATGCTTAGAACTTTTTTTTTAGGTGAAATATGACCAAACGCTATTCACCAGCATGTTTTCCAGTTTGAAACGACCCTAGAAAGTCACTTTTTAGCTATTTTTTTTTTCGGGGTCCAAGATGAAGCAAAAGTCATATGTTAGTATGTTGATTTTTTTCAAAAATCTGACCTGGGGGAAAAATGCTTAGAACTTTTTTTTTTAGGTGAAATATGACCAAACCTTCTGCACCAGCATGTTTTCCAGTTTGAAAAGATCCTAAAAAGTCACTTCATAGCTATTTTTTTTTCGGGGTCCAAGATGAAGCAAAAGTCATATGTTAGTATGTTGATTTTTTCAAAAATCTTGCCACAGGGAAAAATGCTGATAACACAGTTTTAGGTGAAGTATGACCAAACGCTATTCACCAGCATGTTTTCCAGTTTGAAACGACCCTAGAAAGTCACTTTTTAGCTATTTTTTTTTCGGGGTCCAAGATGAAGCAAAAGTCATATGTTAGTATGTTGATTTTTTCAAAAATCTGACCTGGGGGAAAAATGCTTAGAACTTTTTTTTTTAGGTGAAATATGACCAAACCTTCTGCACCAGCATGTTTTCCAGTTTGAAAAGACCCTAAAAAGTCACTTCATAGCAATTTTTTTTTCGGGGTCCAAGATGAAGCAAAAGTCATATGTTAGTATGTTGATTTTTTCAAAAATCTGACCTTAGGGAAAAATGCTTAGAACTTTTTTTTTTAGGTGAAATATGACCAAACGCTATTCACCAGCATGTTTTCCAGTTTGAAAAGACCCTAAAAAGTCACTTTTTAGCAATTTTTTTTCGGGGTCCAAGATGAAGCAAAAGTCATATGTTAGTATGTTGATTTTATCAAAAATCTGACCTTAGGGAAAAATGCTTAGAACTTTTTTTTTTAGGTGAAATATGACCAAACGCTATTCACCAGCATGTTTTCCAGTTTGAAAAGACCCTAAAAAGTCACTTTTTAGCTATTTTTTTTTCGGGGTCCAAGATGAAGCAAAAGTCATATGTTAGTATGTTGATTTTTTCAAAAATCTGACCTTAGGGAAAAATGCTTAGAACTTTTTTTTAGGTGAAATATGACCAAACCTTCTGCACAAGCATATTCTTCTACCTGAATAGATCCTAAAAAGTCACTTTTTAGCAATTTTTTTTCGGGGTCCAAGATGGAGCAAAAGCCATATATTAGCATGTTGATTTTTTTTTTTTTTTCAAAATCTGATAATTGTTTTGAACTTATTATTTAAGGTAAAGACCAAACTGTCTGCACCAGCATATTCTCCTGCCTGAAAAGTTCCCAAAAAGTCACTTTTTATCAAAATTATTTTCTGGTGAAAAAGATATGCAGTTTGGAAAAACTGTTCAGCATTCAAATGCACTGTCTACTTCCCATTATGTATTGAAAGGCATGGAGTTTCTACCTTGAGACTTATCTGTTACCCCTTTAAGCTGTATTTATATTCTAAATGACAAAATGATATATTATTACTTGAATAAAAAAAATCAGAGACCAGGCATAAAATTCAAACATCTTTATATCAATTCCAGCAAAAATACAAAGTTCTTAACATAAAGATGTTTCATTCTTGGGATTACCACAAATAAAGCAGTTATTTCTTTCTAATATACAAAAATCAAAATATTTAAATAGCAATTGTAAAGAATAAACATGTTCAAGTCTGGTATTTGGTGGGCTGTTTGAGATTTGCTAAATACATGAGCCTACATGAAGTTCTTAAATAACAATAAAAACATGACATACATGTTTTTTCCATTTTCAGGTGTCTCACCCTCTAAAGAGAAATAACAATAAAAAAAAAGTATAACACTGAGCTAAAAATTGTATGTTTTTCTTTGACAACACATTAATGCAGGTTACTACTGTGGAAGGAAAAAACTTCACATTATGAGAATATCTGCCAGATAGTCTATGATAATAAAATAATGTAATAATAAAACTGCAACACACTTGAAAACACAAATCATACATAGGATTACAATATTCCAAAATGTCATCCTCTGAAAAATGATGGACAAAGAGGTCATACTTTTTTGTCTTAACAACCAACTCAAAACAATTTTGAGGCTTTTGCTGTTTTTTTAAGTTGTGGTACAAAAGCAAATTTCAAAATAATGCACTATTTTTGGGGTGTACGCTTAAAGTCTGAGAAATATTAAGAAATTCTAAAACCAAAAAAAGTTGAAGAAGACATAAGTTAGGTCCTTGGTTTCAGTTCTGGGAAGGCTATATCCAACAAAATTTGCACAAACTGTCTCAACGTTTAAGACATTTGAGACATGGAGAAGGACCTCAAAGAGAAGTTTCCATTGAGAAGACATTGATGGACGTAGCAGTCAGGAAGGACTGCAGAAGTATAACATAAGGATGAATGACCCAAAACAACCAAAACTTGCATCATGACACAAACACGACATCAGTTTGTTTCATTTGTTTGACTTGACATCTAAAACAACATAAAACAATTTAATGGTAATTCTCAGAAAACGGGCATGAAAACCAGCCTATAGGGATATACAGTTGAAGCATGACACATACACCATGTCGATCGAGAAATATTTGCACTCCAGAGCAAACAAATGTCTGTTTAAGAATAGGAAGCTGCAATAACTAAGGAGACAGGAGTTTTCACATTTTGCACATTCTATATTTTTACACTTCATAAATAAGGCACCTGGTCACAACAGTCACATATTCACAATGTTGTGATTGGAAGACAGGCTGGAGATACAAGCTGCCTGCATACTGTCAGTAAGGGTTTCCAAAAGCTGTTCTTCCGTCACATAGCAAGCTCTCAGTGCATGCCATCTTCTAAAAAAATAATTACACATACAATGGAGATAATGAAGGAATCATAAGCTACCTTGATGACTGCATCAGACTGCAATATTAGCTTTCTGACCTTTAAATTATAGGTTTGATAGGCTATTTTTATCTCCAGCTATGTCCTTTAGTGCTACAACATACACTCAACTATAACTTAATTAGATTCACTTGTTGGGTGGGTGCATGAACAATTATCTTAGTCTGGCAATCACATGACAGCAATCAATTAATTTATGACTTTGGATGAGGTCTAGACAATGTACTCAAGTTAAAACAAGCATCAGAATGTCAGAAAGGTTGTTTGAGTGACTTTGAACACACATGGGTCTTCGAGAAAGGTGTGAAACATTGTTTTGCCTATTGAAATTGCATAACCGTGTTTTCTGCAAACAAAGCATGTGTTTTTTCTTTTGTAAGTAACATAATGTGACAGTCAAAATATCTATTAAATTAGACTGTTTTTTTAAGTTCTACCCCTCCAAATCACTTCTTACGCCTGGACTGATTTGAAATATATCCCACAGGTATGAGTAAAAGTCCATATGGTGTGTCCTGTTAAAAACAACCTTAACTAGGCTTTTAATTTCTACTTAAAAAAAGTGGCCTCTCAAAACTAGGTGTATGCAACACCAACTGCAACTGCCGACAGCCTCAAGGGGGAACACAGTGACCTGCCTTTTTGCACCTGGTTTCATCTCCCATCACTGGAGCTTGACCCCTTGGTTCAATTTCACTTAAACCCTGATTTTTTTCCTCTCTGCTCTTGAACTTTTTGGGCTACAGCAGGATAGGTTTGACCATGTCACCCAATGCATTGGTTGCTGTCATGCAACTGGCTGATTTGATGTTTGCATCTATGAACAGCTGAACAAGTGTGCCTCATAAAGTTATCAGTGAGTGCAAAACCAGACAGCAACTGCACCTGTGATATAATGTGGGACTTGTGTAGTCCATACAAAAAAAGCGGACGCTCTGCAAAATTTCAGTCACATTCGCATTTTCACACAGAATCTTTATAAAAACATAAATCCTTTTTTTTTTCAAAATCAGTTTCTTCTTCACAACCTCACCTAATAAAAAAGGTGTCCTCAAAGGTGTGAGTCGAAAGTAGATGCATCTGTTCCTTCTGAAAATATTGCAGATAAAAATAAAATAACAAAATAAAGATGATCTCTCCCTACCACTCCTTTCTATCTTGTCCTGGTACGCTTAGCTGGAGCCTCAGAGAGCTGCTGAGTTTTCTTAGCTGATGTCTTAGTTGAGCTGCGTGGTGGTGAGGCTGGGCGGCTTCTCTTTGGTGGAGACTTCACAGCTCCACTTCTTGTCACTGAGGGTTTGTCAGCTTTTTTGACTAATTTGGGTGATGCAGTCTGGGATTTTGACTGGGTTTGGGTCACTGACTTTGAGTTTCTCTTTAAAGCAGGACTTGTGCTACCACTGGCAGGGGCCACTGTCTCCATTTTCCGCTGTGATCTTGTCAGTACCTGGTCTGGTAACTCTGGAACAGTGCCCTCTGTCATTTTGCTTTCAACAACTGCACCTTGAGATGGCTCACTCGTTTGGGTTTTTGCAGCGTTCATTTTACTTACAGTGGGGTGTTCCAGCTTGGCCCTCTCTGTTTCCATTTGCATTTTACCATCAACTTCTGGCGTTTTGACTACATTGTGATCAGGCATTTTAGGAGATGCCAGGCGGAGAGAACTTCTCTTAGGTAGTTCTTTTCTAATTGTGTCTTTTGAACCTTTAACGGCCTTCACTACCTTCTCTTGGACAGGTTGCTTTGTGTTTTGTTTGTCTGCTTGGTCTTGAACCAGCTGCTTTGTAGATTGGTCATCTTGCTTGTCTTGAACTGGTTGTTTTGAGGAAATGTCTGCATCATCTTGAACAGGTTGCTTTAAAGGATGTCTGTCTGCCTGCTTGTCTTGAACAGGCTGCTCTGTGGTGTTTTGGTCTGCCTCATCTTGAACAAGTTGCTTTGTGGCTTTGATGGCCTTTTCTTGAACAGATTGCTTCGAAGATTTTTCAGTCTGTTCTTGAGCAGGTTGTTTTGTGGGCTTTTTATCTACCTTGTCTTTAGCAGAAGCCTTTGAGGTTGTGTCTGCTTTCTCTTGAACATTCTGTTTTGCAGGTTTTTTGTCTGCCTTATCTTGAGCAGGTTGTTTTGTCGTTTTGTCCTTGTCTTGAACAGATTTCTTTGTTGGCTTTTTGTCCGTTTTGTCTTGAACAGGTTGCCTTGTGGGCTTTTTGTCTATCTTGTCTTGTATAGGTTGCTTTGTAGGCCTTTTGTCTATTTTGTCTTGAACAGGTTGCTTTGTTGGCTTTTTGTCTGCCTTATCTTGAACAGGTTGCTTTGTGGGCTTTTTGTCAACTTTGTCTGGAACAGGTTGCTTTGTGGTGCCTACGTCTACCTTGTCTTGAACGGGCTGCTTTGAAGTTGTGTCTGCTTTATCTTGAACAGGTGGCTTTGTCGGATTTTTGTCCGTCTTGTCTTTAGTGGGTTGCTTTGTGGGCTTTTTGTCAACTTTGTCTTGAACAAGTTGCTTTGTGGGTTTTTTGTCTGCCTTGTCTTGAACAAGTTGCTTTTTGGCCTTTTTGTCGGACAATATTTTCCTCTTTTCAATTTTAGCTGCTGACTCTTTCATTTGTTTGCAGATAGGTTGCTGTGACTTCTGTGCCTTTTGGGATGGTCGGAGAAGCGACTTGGCAGTAGGCTTCGAAGGTGTCAATCTTTTCAGATTGTTGTTATTCAAGGTTTTTGAGGCCTTGCTTAGTCTTTCATTGGTTTGCTGAACCTGCATTTTCTCTCTGATATTTGAATATTTCCTCAAGATTCTTGCACTTGCAGGATTCTTAGACTTACCAGAGGATTTCTGCGATTCACTGATCTGAACGGTGGCTGCAGCAGAGGCTTTTGATTTCATCATAGTAGGACCTGTACTGGGAAGTTCTCTTTTTTCTTTCCCTTTGACAATGATTGCCTCTTGTTCCAATGCTTTTGCAATCAATTTTTGGCTCTTGGGATTGCTCTTAACGGGTGAAGCAATAGCAAACTTCTTTAAATGTTTCTTTAAGCGCTCTGCCTGTAAGCTTGGAAATACCCCTTGAGAGGTTCCTGAAACACTTGACGAGCTATGGAAACACAGCTGAGTTTCTGATGGAAGCCGTGTATTAACCTTCTTGACAATGACAAGGGACTTGGTTTCTGTTGATTCAAGGAACCAGCGACATATACTGGTGAGATTGAAACCTTTCATGAATAGCATTTGAACTGGTGAATACCTCTGGTGCTCCAAAGACTTTGGTTTTTTAGTCCTGCGTTTACTCTTCCATATTGCTGCCTGTCTGTCCGCCTTGTTTTTGTGTTTTATCACTGGCTGACCATCTTTATCCATTTGTACCCAACCTCTTTGCATCTTATCATACTTGAGGTTCAGATTTGAAATGAGGTGCTGGTTTTCCTCTCCATTCAGGGTCTCTAAGAATTTGTTTGCTTGTTTTGAGGGCTCATGTCTTGTAGTGACAGGGATGGATGAGCGATGTGGCAAATCAGGTGTGACAGGTACTGGAGGGGACTTCTCTGGACCTTTGGTTATTCTTTCTGGCATTATTCTACCAGGAGAGGCTACATCACTGTGTTTTTCAGCTACAGTAACTGCACAGGTAGAAGGCGAAGCCAATCTTTGTGATCTCAAAGCTAATTTCTTACTGTCCTCAGGTGTCTGAGGTGTAGGTTGTTGGGACGCTGCAATCTTGCTTCTCTCACTCCTTAATGGCATTCTTGTAGGTCTATCAGAGGAACTATCATCTCCACTTGCAGACCAGTCTTCCAGGGTTGCTACTTTAGGGTCCATTTTCAAAGCCTCTACTTCTGTTCGATGGACACGCCGACTTTTTACTGTTATGGATTGTGATGGCATTTCAGCCTTTGCAGGACTCTGATTTTCCAACAAACTAGATTTCCCACTCAGTTGCAGATTCTCCTTCTTTTCCTCTATTACGGTCTTTGCTGAACTTATTTCATCCTTTAAAGGACTTTCTTTTTCTAACGGACTGGATTCCTCACTGTTTAGGTGCTGCTCCTTATTGCCCTCTTCTACCACCATTGCTGACCTAAGTTTCTGTCTCGCTTGTGATTTATCTTCTATGTTGTGTGTTTGTGCATCCTTAAAAGTCGTCACTTCCTGCTGGATTTTCTCAGTGTTCAATTCTACAGTTGTCTCTTGATCTTTGTTTTCTTGAGATTGTTCATTATGTTCTGATCCATCATCTACATTGTCCTTTTGTACATCCTTAGAAGCTGTCATTTCCAGCAGAATATTCTCAGTGTTCAATTCAACAGTTGTCTCCTGGTCAATATTTTCTTGAGACTGTTCAGTGCACGGTGGTGGACTGACTTGTGGAGCAGAGAAAGATGCTGCAGAAGAATGGGGGACCAGGGTCAGGTTCTCTGTAGATGGCGAATGGGTAGTTGCAGCAAGTTTTGGCATTGAAATTGAAGGGTCATTATTTGCTGTTGGTGTTGAAGCCTGAGATTCTACTGGCTTCTGGTTTACTGATCTGACTTGTGGAGCAGAAATAGATGCTGGAGAAGAATGGGGGACTTGGGTTGGCTTCTCTGTAGATAAAGGGGTACAGGCAATTGTAGTGAGTTCCAGCATAGAAATGGATGAGTCATCATTTGATGTGGATGGTGCGGTTTGAGATTCAACTGGCTTCTGGCTTGCCGATCTTAGTTGCCGCTGAGATTGGCCATCAAGCTGATCAGAGCAGACGAGTACACTATCCTGACCCTTCTGAGGTTTCTTTTGTTTATTAGTTTGTTTTAACTTTGAGGGAGTTTCAGATGTTGGGCTAGATGTGGAAGAAGGTTCTTTCACTTGGTCAGTCACAGGAGACATCTCAATACATTTCTCTGGTGTTTCAGGTTGCTGTTTCTCATCATTTTTGTCTTCAGCAGCTAAACCAGAGATTGGATCAACAAGATTTTTCTTGTTGGAGGACTTGGCTTTTGCAGGTGTCTGATTGGGTGATATGCTGCTGCCAGACCTACGCCGCAAACTTCTGTCACTGGCTGATACAGGTCTTCCATTTACGTAACCTATAACAACATCTTCAGTGTGTTGCACTCGTTTTGGCAGAGAAACAACACTGCCCTTTTTCCGCCGCCAAGGAGGTAATTCATTTAAGAGTGAATCAAGTGTTTTGGAAGACAAGTCCAAGCCACTACCAATTTCATCACCACCTTCTGTCTCTGATACAACACTGTCAACTGCTTCAGAAGTTTTTATATCTGGCTTTCCCGTCATCAGCTCTTTTACTGAACCTAAAGTTACTGGCTTTTCTGTCCCTTCAGTGTTGTCACTGTGTGTTTGTGTGTCTGACTTTTCCGTAAATTCAGTATCTTCACTGTGTATTTGCTTCTCTAATTTTTCTCCAACTTCAGGTATGTCAAAGCATGCCTGTAAATCTGACTTTTCAACATCTTCAGCAGTGTCTTTGTGCAGGGGTGTCTCTGGCTTTTCAAGGACTTCAGTTTTATCATTGTGTGACTGTGCCTCTGGCTTTTCAAGGACTTCAGTACCATGACTGTGAGTCTGCTTCTCTTGCTTTTCTTGGACTTCAGTCTGATCATCGTGTGTCTGTGTTTCCAGCTGTTCTGTCACTTCAGTATCCATATTTTGTGTCTGTGTCTCTGGCCTTTCTAAAGTGTTTTCATTGTGTGTCTGAGTTACTAGCTTCTCTGTGACTTCAGTGTCAGCACTGTGCTTAAGCATCTCTTGCTGCATTCCTTTTGGTTGCTCATCTCTTGCCTTTACTATATTTCTTTCCTCTGTTTCTGTCTCTTCCTCCACTTGATGCACTGGTTCTGTGATGCTTATCTGCTCGACAATAGACTCACTAGTAAGAGACTCACTAGTAAGAGACTCACCTAATGAAAGCCTGGGCTGAGCCTCCTTTGCGATAGTTAGCTCTATCTTTTCAATTACCGTTTCTGCTACCATTTGCTTAGTATTTTCATCAATATCCTCCTTAGGCTCAGGCACCACATCTTTTTCTGCTTCAGATGCCACCTGACCAAAACTTTCTTCACATCCTGTTGTCGTCCCTGAAACTGCAGGCATATGATCCTCTACATCTGTGTTGATATCAGTTTCTGTGCTCTCAGATGGTAATCTCTCCAGAGATTGAAGAACAGGCTGTCCCATGTTTTGACTCTGACCTGTCTGACTTGTTTCAACTACAATATCTACTTCACTGGCTGCTACCTCCACCGTATCTTCTGTACCTGGTATCACACTCTCATCTGATTGCTCAGTGGACATCTGTTGGATCATTGTCTCTGTGCAAGCTCCAGCAAAAGGCATATCCACAGGTGGAACACCTTCAGGCTTTGAAAGTACTTGTTTTGGGGTGACCAGTGTTATCAGTTCTGGCATTGGATTGGGACAGTTACCCCTCCCAGCTAAAGTACGAACAGTCTTTAACTCCCAAACTTCATCTAAATACATGTGCCCCCTAGTGCTTTTCCTAGCATTGCGTCGAGGGACCATGCCGCTATGCCTCTTTTTGAAACACTCTGTGATTGGTTTGTCAATAAAAACAATGTCACAGTGGCCGAGATCAGGGTCAACCATGGTTTTGTAGGCAGAGTCCCTAATCTGATGTTCAGGGGATGCTCGAATGGTCTTCCTGGCTGTCCGTGGAGAGTCTGGAGGAATGGTCATATGAACAGAATACAGTTTTGTGGGTGAATCTTTGGCATGCCTGAGAGTCTCTTTCTGCCTTGCTTGATGTATGTTGCTAGACTGGCTGTGTCTTTTATTAGAAGAGCTGAGTCTAGCACTGTGAGTCTCAGTTCTGTTGTGTACATCTGAGCTGCACTCTCTGTCCTCAGGAGTGTCAGAGAGAGGTGATAGAGAGGTGTTGAGCACACATGACAACCTCTTACCAGCAGCAGCATTGCTTTTCATGATTTTCAATCTAAGAGGTGCATGGTCACTATGATGCTTGTTCTCCGAGTCAACCAGATTGGCATTAGGGGTGATGGAAGCAGGGTTACTCCCCAACCCAGAGCTGCAAGGATCAAGGGCAGGGCTAGCAGCAACAGATGTTTTCAGCGATGTCACTTTCTCTGGAACATTCGTTGTTGCACAGCTGCCGCGGATGGAATGGGACATATCCTGAACCTCCGATTTGGGGGTGAATTCGCTGGGTAACCTTAAATCTCCCAGTGACTTCTCAGGGGTGACTGAGCTTGTCATGGAACAAATAGTTCCCTGGATCCCAGAGGTAGAGATGGAGTCTTGGTGTGGACTGGAAGATGCAAGGGCTTTGACTTCTGTCTGCAGGAAACCTATTGCATCAACTATTTGCCTTTGATGGTGGCGACAGAGCTTGGCCATGAACTGTTCCAGCGTGGAGGAGGACTGTAGGTCTTTTGCCTTTGAAATACGAAAGTCTGAAGACTCACTAAAAAGAAAAAGAAAAAACGTAGTTTTTACATCAAGAAGATTACCACTGCTTTAAGCTATTCAAAAGTATCTTAGTGATACATTGATGAAGGTGAACATTACTTCCTAAATACATTATGAGGAGCTGAATATCTGGTAATGAAGCAATTCACCAATGCATTACAGTTTCCAACAATGCATATTTATTAGAAGAATAGGTGATTTTTAAAGTGAATCTTTCAGCCAGTGAACTTGAACAGCTGTTACAACTAATACATCTTTCTTTAGACAGTAATGATTTTTGTTACAGTATACATTGAGAACCATGCACAACACAATTAGTAATGGTGGCTCACTTTGATTAAAACATCACATATTAATAACTTCAAAGAGCAGTACAAGAGGGGGAAATATTAATTACATTGTCAAGTTCTAATTCATTTTTTAACAAGTGCATAAGGTGACATTTACGTACAAGTGCTCAACATTTTTGACAAATAAATACAATGAAATCAAGCATTAATAAATACATGCTAAATAATATGTTTAATTGGGAGGTTTTGTTTAGGCCAATATAAATTTTGATTGATCAGTCAATAGGGGGCTGGCCTGTTTCTTATATTTGGCTCAAGATGTTTAAGTGAGGTAGGTATATTATAAACTCTCCAATACTTTCGGAGAACTTATACCATCACATTATGCAAGAAATATGTTAACTTGTAGCTCTGATAGCTCAACTCCTTGTAAAACAACAAGTCCCATCACGGCAATGCTGAACTTTCACAAGAAACGCATTGAGCAGGGACATGATGCCGTATATATATTCCTGAGGTTACATGTCAAAAGGCTGTGTTGTATAACACTAAATAGAAATACCCTCTCCTTCAGTTTGTACCAGTAAGATTCATGTGCAGACAACAGTCAGATTAAAGAAAAAGTCTAATTCTTTGTTGACTATGATCTATATAAATACAATCAGAGGCAATATCATTGCGTATAATATATAATAATATGCGTTGATGCAACCTTATAAATTGCTTAGACCTTGGTAAAACTGGTAACTTTTCAACTCTTTATATTTCAGTGTCTGTGTTAGACTCATTAAAAACGCAGCTTTGTGGCATGATAATTACATCTCTGTTACTTTTAACTTTCCCCATGAATGTTGCAGAGGCCTACTGGGAAGGAGAACCCCCCTCTGTGCCATCTTTGGAGGTAGTAAGAGGCAGTACAGGGCAAAGAAAGGATAAACAAAGCCAGCAGGAAAGCTCAGCACATACATGTACATACATACATATATATATATATATATATATATATATATATATATATTTATTTATTTATTTATTTATTTATGAACAAGGGAAGGCCCCCTCTGCACAAGGAATTCCATTGTGAAATCCATGTGAATACTCAAAGTTGTAATGATGGCACTTCTTTGTTATGGCGCTGTTACAGCAATTTGCTGAGTAAAGGTCTAAAGATGCTGAAAAATAGTGTAAAACATGCTCTGAGTCTTAACTTTAGTGTGCTGCGAGTTGCCGGTGATGTAAGTGACAGTAACGGATCAAACCAGTTACAGACAAGGGCATTTGCCAACTTCAACTTGTCAACAAGGGCTACATTGATTAGCTTCGATGAGGTAACCAGTTGCATTGCAGAAGGGCAATACAGCAAGTGGAATAGTTGCTTGTTTCAGTTACCATATTACAACTCAGTTAAAAAAGTAAGGAAAATTGTTGAAAATATTGGATAATGAACATTTCATATCATAAGGTATCATACTTTTTTATTCCACAATGTGCTCACAGACAAATAAAACCATAAACGAATTAGAGTAAATTTCCCTTGGTCAACATATTACCTTCAGAGAGGTTATATTGACATTCACTGTGTAATAAAGTATAAAAAATAACACAAAATAGATGTCTTTCTAAATAGCACACTGCAACTTCTGCAATGAAATCCTTTTAGTTTCAAAAATAAATGTCCGATGTAATAAAAATAACCATTTCCACAAATGGAACCTGACTATATTATTTGCTTAATTAACTGACTTCATATCCCTGGTGGTAAGGTCTATGGAGTTTGTTGAGGTACCTGAAGAAATAATTGTATCTTCCCTGAGGGTTAAGCTTTCTCTCTTTTGATTTAGTAGTACAATAAAGAACTGACACAAAGCACATGCCTTCTTCTCCCAGGAGAATGAATTTAACAATCCAACAAGCAAAATCAAACCATATGACAACTTATTTCCACAACAGCTAACAAGCACACTTACAATGATGTGTTAACTTATCCACAACGTTTATATATGGAATATTACCTCTATAAATGATCTGGCAATTACAAACTACTGCATGGGACTTATCACACACCTTTAAATGAACCCTAAATAAGAATCTGACGTGGTCAAAGATATTCCAGGTTCACAGTTACTCTACCTGCAACATTACTGACTTTACAGTAAACACACCAACACTTCACAATTTTCAATAAAACATCCTCAAAGATAACCATCACCCTATACATCTAACTTTCACTAGCAAACAAAAATCATGCAATATTTCCCCTTTATCATTCTTGCATTAATCATACATGGTTAATCAAACATACAAAGTCTGTACATTGTTTTTTTATGGAGAGGAAGTTAG
Source organism: Scarus forsteni (assembly GCA_036419115.1). NCBI lineage: Eukaryota > Metazoa > Chordata > Actinopteri > Labriformes > Labridae > Scarus > Scarus forsteni. Next base: position 18,999,953 of record JAZDUH010000327.1, read on the forward strand.
TTTCAACTCACATCTTTCCAGATGTGTTAAAACATTTGGCTTTATATGTTTGAGGACCCATCGAGGAAAAGGCTCAAAGCTTTTATCACAAATAATCAGATCATCTGTAATGTTATTTCTTCCCATAAATTCTTCCCATAAATCATGTAAGCAGTTAAATATACATTTTTATCATCTGATACTAGTTTACAAATAGTTGTGATTATTTTTTTGTTTTATTAAAGCCATTTACATTCAAGGTTACTTAAGTGGTGATGAAATCATGGCTTCATACATATCGATTAATAAATACTGCACTACTAAAATAAATCCAAAATATATTAATTTATGGTTTATAAAACTGAGGTTGACTTTTCCCCAATTTTAGAACACAGCAAACTCTGTAAAGTCTGAAACTTCCAAGTCAATTAGTTAACGTCTGTTCCCGCCACCATAAGAGCTCGTTAAAGAAAAGAAAATAAACAAACATTAAATAGATCACAGTGTAATGACATACACTGGACACACTGAAATATTTACATTTGGTTATATAACGACCATAATCTCAACAGTACTGTATGTTATCAGAAAGACAGCTCTTTCTGTGAGCCGTTTACCCCATCTCTAAGGATTTGACCATCAACTGCATGTTGTGTGCATTACAAACTGCTACATAAATCCTTGAAGATAACAGTGAACCATGATATGGTTTTCCAGAAGAGGTAGTTGACTATAGGATTTGCTACAACGGACAATGGGGAAGGCAAAATTATGATTTGCCTTCTAATAAATCCAGTTAGGTGGTTGATAAATTATTGAAATGCATGAAACCCTTTTAGTAAAAACAAAGTATGACTCTTGTGAAATGCTGGATGATTGTCAATGCATAACACATCTGTATTAAAATGTTATTAAAAAAAAAACATTGACTTTTTTTTGGACAGTCCATGACTAAGAATAATATGGATACAGAATGGAGAATCCTTAATTATGAAGATTTTAGGCTGTAATTGTAGAAAATTTGAACCATACTTAAAAAAAATGTGTCTGCAGTCAGAGCAAGAAGTTGCACAATTTGAGAGAATTTTATACAAAAAAGAGCTATACTGATGCTTAGTGTTTCAGTGCTGTAAATATACAAGTGAAAAAGTCCCTGAACTGTTATTCTTCTGACTGAACTCAAGAATATATGTTTACAATCTAAAAAATGTACAAAAATGTCTGAGTTAAATGCTTGTGGTTTGAATCACTTTTCTAACCAAAACATCCAAAGATATCTCAGCAATTTTGTGTACATATAAAAGGCTGCAAGATTCGCAAACAGAATATTTAACACCAACATTTGCTTGAACTGCGTATAAACCTGATAAAAGAATACTTCGCCATGATCCCATATTCCTAAATATCCTGAGGTATAAGTGCACAATGAGGCAAACTAATTTAAACAAGATATCATGGATGAGTCCCCAAACCAAAATAAACCAACAAAAAATTCAATGAAAATATTGGGTTAATGCAACAGTGAGTAGGCCACAATTATAGCTTATACATATCCAGCTTTTCATACTATAACAATAAAACCAACCTTAAGTGGATGTCCTTTTAATAGGGATGCACAATATCATCAGCACAATATTGGTATGAGCAGATAATTGCATTAAGTGTTTATTTTCAGTTTGTAAAGATATGAAAAGCACATCAGTACTTCACATACATTACCATACTGAAAATCACTGAAATGAAATATTTCTTTGGTGTTTATCACTGATTAACTTCCATTAAAAATACTAAATAACAAATAAACGCAGACCAAATGTTTTTGTCTGTTTCTACATGAAAAGACAAAATGGAAGCAACAGTTGAACTCTAGTACGGGGTAACTTCGTAATTTTCTATCTATTCTATTCTATTCTATTTTCTATAATTATCTAAACATAGGTATCAACTACACCACGTTTGGGAATGTCAGCATTTCCAATATTGTCAAAAATCCAATACTGTGCATGCCTACCAGTCCAAAAGACAGCATCCACCTCAGCTTTGTTATAGCCAAACAAATCAAGAAAGTGGTGAGAGGGAGATCAAGGTTCAGGCCCCATTATAGGTCTACAACCTAGAATACTTGGTTTTGGCTGCAGCAGTGGGCTGCACAGCATAGTCGAATAGTTGCTAAAAAAGTCACAGTAAATCAGGTCAGATGTTTGCCTGAGATATTTTCCATTCACAGATGCTTCATTGCTCTAAGTAAAAGGATCAACAGAGGATACTTTTCATACATTTTCATTGAATTTTTGGGTTGGTTATGGGAGAGAAAAGGAGTTTTTAGAAAGAGGTATGAGGTCAACAGAAACTACCGAGTTTGCTAAATCTGCTAGCAGACACGTGGGTAAGCTAGCATTATCAGCCTTTATTGAGAGTCCATCTATCAATATTGCTCAATTAAAATATGTTTTATAAAAATAACCACCATAAGATCCAAGAGCTTCTGAAAACAATACACCAAGTTTTATCTAAAACCTCATGCACGCGACTGATATTGTTGACTACCTGAAGTAAACATTTTAAAAATTACCTGAATGTAGCTTTATTTTTGAGAGTAAGGATATATATGATAGAAAGAGCTTAGCTTAGTGAACAATCTGTGAATGAATAATTAGGCCACTAAATACTCAAAAAACAGGCGAGTATGGTTGATGTACCTGAAGATACAATTCTGAGTAATGCTAAACTAGCAAACATGAAGTATAATGCATGTTTATGTTCTACATATGTACAAAAAATAATGCTACTTTATTGTTTTGATATCAAAAGTCACAGAGAAAGACTTCCCAGAGATTATACCTGACATCTGAAAAGACGAGCCCTGAATCACAAAGAACTGAAATGCTCTGAAGGCTTGCACTGGCACTGAGATGCTACTGAAAACTAGTTAAGGTAGGTTGTGAATACATCTGACAGTATGAGAGAGTTGTCAGTAAGACATCCTGAAATGTGACCTCAGAGGGTTTGGGTACGCAACCCTCCCCCTAGAGAGGTGAATTATTAAGGAGATGATGTAAGTTATGAAGCTTATCTGTATCTGAGGTATATTTACAGTCAGTGTGTACATTGATGCTGTACCTAAAGGATATTTCTGTAGCTGAAAAGTACTGCATCCCAACCTAATTCTATCCTGAGAGTAGCGAAGGCATGAAAGAGTTATACCATTCATATTGAAGACTAAATTGTACAGACAAAATATAGGCGGCAGTAATCTGTCATGCTTGTTGAGATAGGCTTGATCTGAGTTCAAAAGAGAAATGAAATCCTGCTCATCATCATGCTGTTCCACCAGACAACAATAATAAATAAATACTCTGTATACTTAAGTTTGGTACAATAAATATTTAAAATATATTAGAGTTTGGAAATAAAGTCTTCTCTCCAGTGATTATTTTGCCAAAGAAGTGCATTTGCAAAACAGTGACAGTCATCGACACTAAAATGTTGTTCACTAAACATTTACGGAGAACTGCGGGGTCTACATACATCTCAGAATGTAAAGACCAAGTGCTCAATCAGTACTGGAAGAAGACACCAAGGGGCGCCACTTCCTTTGACCAGATTTAGTGTTTGACTCTGTGCAAATAGCATCTACGGAGCCAGGAATGATAGTTTTCCAATAGATCGTATCAAATAAACTAAAATACATACAAATCCTTTACATATTAGCAATCACGCCTTACAGGCAGCATCCCACACTTTAAGTCTTTCCAAAATTGGCAACAATAACTTGAGTGTTTTTTTGACTGAAAGTTAGGAATTAAACTAGTTAATCAGAAAAGCAATTACTCAAATTTAAGTGTTTCACACATTACAAAAAAAAACGGGCAACCGCAACTGTCTGGCAAATGCATCATCTGTGCAATCTGAGTTCATAATCAGTACTTGTGGGTAATATCACTCGTGTGAAGAGAGGCTCCCATCATGAGAGTCATTCCCGTTTTCATCAGATGTACTCTCTCTCTTCACAGACACAATGAGCGGGGAGTTCAGGAGTTCCTTCCCCTCCAGGGATTGTTGAACATCCTGCTCCTGTATGTGGCTGATCAGCTTCAGTTTCTTTTTGGGGGGATTTTTCAGGGTTCCCAGCCGCTCTTTGACTTTATATTCCAGGGTGCTGTGAGGAATGCCATAAATTGCTTGCGCCTTAGACACACTCATTTTTCCATTCATAACCACCACGATGGCCTCTTCGAGGAGCTCTGTGTTGTACTGACGATATCTTCCGCGCTTCTTCCTAGGTTGCTTATTGGCCAAATCTGATTCTGAATCCAGAGGATAGTTCCCCCCCAGTGCTTGGCGGTCGGTATCGTAAGGCCAGTATTCCTTCTCTGAACCGGAGCTACTCAAACCACCACTGTTCTTTTTCTGAATCGGTCGGGGGATGACTGTGCGGATGGTCTTTCCCAGAACATTCTCACAAAGTGAACCTGAGTATTCGCTGGACAGGAAATCCCATGACGAATCTGTTCCTGAGGGCAAAACCCGCACTTGGGGAATCTTGAGGTCATAGGCTGATGGCTGAGAAGGAGAGAGGCTGAGGTCCCTGCAGGCCTCCTGGAAGTTTCCTTTCTCATAGGCAAGTGACTTTGTCAGAAGTCCAGCAGCTTCTAACAACCTGGGTATATCTTTGAGGTGCTCCTTAGCCTCGCTGTTGGTTTTAAGTTTGAGGATGGCTCCAAGACTAGTTTTAGAATTCCATGAGGCAAATCCATTTGTGAAATGATCAGTGGGTCTGGAGCTGAGAGGGGACTCTGGGTCGCTCTCCAGATCGGCCTCCTCTTTGATGTGCAGTGAGTAAGCAAGAGATGAGGAAGGCTTATAACGGTTGGAGTGGCCGATATTCTCCCTCCTCCTCCCATCCTGTAGGCTCTTCATAAACAGCCCGACCTGTCCGTCCGCTCTCAAGGATCGCCTGATTGGATGGAAGGAAATTGGGTGTAAGCAGAGCTTGCACAGTTCCTGTCTTACTAAAGGAGGATGGGTTGGGGAGGGGAGGATGTTGGCCACTCCTTTATTATATGACCTTGCCTTGGTAACATCACTATCATTTAGAATTATCAAATGTGTTGAAGTGTGAGTGACTTTTAACAACAAAAAAGGCTCAAGTTCAAAAAATGTTTTATTTCTTTGGTGTGATAACTTTACAAGATTTGCATCAACATAAGAAATAGCAAACAAAAAGAAGAGAAAGGGTAAAGAAACAATGAAGATAAAGGCAAAGGAAAGGGTATTAAGTGGAGTACATAAAGGTCTTCCTGTGGCTCGAAAAGCTTAGCCAGGAGGAGGGATTATTTGTCATTGCAGTAAGGCAGCTTTGCAAGAAGCCGTTAAGCAGGGCACAATAACTATGCCATATAAAATAACTAATGTATATGAAGCTCTTGACATTTTGTGTGTGACGTTACCACTGAACAAGCACAGCAATAAAAGAGTAAGCCAGCAGAGGGTGATTATGCATCTGACTGAAAACCTTATTGATTAATGTCACTGTGATCAAACAAAAGGAATATTTGCAAAATTCATCTACAGCATCTATTTAGTCAAGCAAACAACAAACAATGCTTCAGGTTTCTTTACTAAAATGCTATATTATTCAGCTAAATTTTTCTATTTATTTTTTTGGAATCCAATTTACTTAATTCCACCTATTAGTCTGACATAAATATTAAATACTTAATCATGTTCTGAGGAAAAAGCAGCTCTTAAAGCTGCAGCAGAAGAAAATGCCAAGTCACTACTGCTTAATAAATCCTAATTAAAATCGAACAAATAGGCACACTTCAGACCATATGGCTAATCATTAAGAAGCATGTATAAATTGCATAAATGGTATATATTTGCACATGCAAGTCAAGGACAAACTTCTGCCTCTGCATGCAAAAGTGGACTCATTTTCCATTCTGTTGTATTACATTCTATCATGAGGACCTTCTGGGCTACATGGAAGGATTCAACCAAAGTAAAATAGTGAATAAATACAGTTCGTTTAGAAAAATCCTTCTTTGGATAAGAAATTTTCTAGACAATTCTAACAGGTTTTCCTCTGCTGAATCCATTTTTAATGAAAAATTTCTCTCATGAATATCAGAGCTCACGCATTTGAAGATTTTCAAATTCATCATTCAGGTAGACATTAAATATAAAATAATCTAACCTATTGAAACCTTTCATTTCTGTTAGGTTAGATAGGTTTTGAATAAACATCTAGGCAAGGTCTATTGACACTTGATAGACCATCTAGAACATAAGAGACAATGACTGCCTGTTTTTTTATTCCCGATGCCCACCTCTGATGCTTCTGTTTGCAGAATACCTCCCAGTTTGTACAACCTTGTTGCACATTGTTTATTTTAATCAACCTCTAATGGCTCATTGTTAGCCTGCACAAGTACAGGATTCTATTTCCAGGCCTCAGCAGTGAATGAGTACCGGGTCTTTTATGTCTTGTCCTTCATTTTTTTTATCTAAAACTCTTTATGGTTTATCTAACCTCTATTGCCACACAAAAACATTACTGCAGTGGGATGACTGGGGTCTCAATGTTAAAAGAAAATGAAACTCACCCTTTGATCGTGGGAGTGGCCGGAGAGAGACAGGGACTTCTAACAGGAAGGCCGCTGCTATAGCGATTCTTTTTTATCGACAGGTCGAGGACGCCATCTGTTTGGAACAAAAGGAGAAAACATAATTCAAATGTTTATTAAAGACTGCCACATTAGTTCAATCCTGAATAAAGTGCTCTCACTCTTACAAAGAATTCACAATGGTCACTAGCACTATTCACCTTGGAAGCATTTCTGTTGTTTTAGTTTTTCCTTTCCATCAATGCTACCAGTTTTTCACTTCATTCAATCTAAATTCATATGATCTGGAAGTGGAATTAGATGCTGCTCATTGTTCATTCAAATATAAAGTTTGCTGTGTTGTTCTTCCAACAGTTCCACTAATGTATCCCACCCACTGCCTTTATGTCATACTTCTGCTCTTCAACACACATTTGTAGTTTGGACAATCTTTCTGACAAAACATTAATTTTTTGTATTTCGAGCCTTTATTTTGTGTAAACTGGACGACTCATTTTTGAATTTCCTTTCAGACAGGAGAATAGAACAGGACAATCACAAGAGTAAGGATGTATAAAGCTGCCCCTGTAGATAATCTGTAGGTATTCAATAGTGGAAGAAACAACAACACAAAGTTGATGTGCTGTTAGAAGAATTTACTTATCACTGTGTTAAAACAAAAATAAACAAAAATTTAAAAAAAGGAAGGGGTGATGGCCTGGTGGGTAGACCGTGGCAATTTCCCATGTCTTCACTCTGCACTATCAATTTAAGGATAAAAAGCCTTTAAACACAAAAACATCATAGATTTGTGCACACATTTGTGTAATGAAATTCTTCAGAAGGCAGTGAATGAAATCTTTTAGAAATCTTGTAGTTTGGGGAGGCAACAGAAAAAGTGCTCCAAGAGCAAAAACCTCTGCCAGGGCACTTACAACATGAAAGGTGAGTTATTACTGAAAATGTGGAAAATTTTTCTATTTCACAATATTAACAGAAACAAAATACTGGATCCAATCAATTGTTCTTTGACCAAACATTCCTTGAAAATTACATCCACATCTGCTGAGAACACAGATGGATAGACAAATGGGCAGACCTATGGAAATGAAAACATAACCTCCTTGGCAAAGGTAAAACATATAAGCTGAGAATTTGTGCATTATTTAAAAAAAATAGAAAATGAGTCAAACAAAGGAGCAAATTGTCCTAAAAATCAACATGAAAACAGACTGTGATAAACTTGTGACCCGAATTATGCAATAAAAAACTGTGCCATGACTTTCTTCCCACAATGCCAACCTCTTGTTTGGCATTAACAAAGTGCCTATCTTTGTCTTTTAACGTCACTGTTTGTGTTTACACTACCTTGGTCACTTGGCACAGCCAGGGGCTTCTTGATGGTGAGGTCAAGAGGAGCATCCTGGTCTGCCATGAGGAGCTTGCTGAGGACGGGGTTCTGGCTGTGTGCGGGCCCAGCCACAGTGGGTGCCGGGCTGGTACAGGGAGAGGCCCCTGGGATGAGGGGTGGGGTCGGCAAGCTTTGGTCAGAGAGAGGCTGAGAATCTGAGCAAGTGTCCTGAGAGGAGCTGGATTTTGAGGTATATTCGGCAGCAAACTGTTTGATCATTCTCTGAAGGATTTCTCGAGCCACTACTGGAATGTGTGGGTCTGAGAAATTTGGCACATCTGGAAGAAAAAAAATGACAAGGCATGCTTGTTAACTTTGGATCACTTCACTGAACTGAAAGTGAGCATGGAAACTCACAAAACCATATCACAGATGTTCAAGGAGAAAGTAGGTGCTTGGTTTTAAATGATACAAAAGGAAGCGAAAGTCACTGGTTTCATAAAAACCTCAAACAATGAAATTAAAGGGGCATAGCTGGTCAACTCCAACACTAGGAAAAGCATTTTCAAATAAACTGCCAAGACTTGAAATTCTCACAAGAAAGAGAAAAGGTTTAGGGAATGTTTTCTCAGTCCGAGTTATGATCACTGTTCTTCCACAGCACAGTGAAGCAGCCAAACAGAACAATGTAGCTGTTGGCTATCCCAGATTTATGCATACCAGTTGTCAAAGAGGGACATCTTTGTTTAAGCCTTGTTTTGTTAGAAATTTCTTTAATTCCGTTTCTTTCCATGTTAAGCTATTATAACCTTTCTCTCATATCTTTCAGACACATCCTATATTTCTCTCTATCAATCTCTTTATACAATAAATGCTGCAAAAAGAAGGCACCATAATGTCATTTTCCTGTGGTAGTCAGCCTGAACACGTTGATTTACTTTAATTTTTTATTTTTTGAAATAGGAAGTCAAGATTATTCAACAAATAAGCACTACGCTTCAATGAAAATATGCCAGACTTGGCACAAAAAGCTTGATTTAATTCTCTATCCTAAGGCAGGCCACTTAAGAACAAAAAAAAACCAACAACAAAAAAACAAGCTAACAGTCTGACCAACATGATAGTACAAAAGACAGCGCATCAATAAACTCTCCTTTACCTTTTCTGCTGAGGACTGCATGGAGAAACTCCTCCGCTTGTTTCTCTAGTCTGCTGATCGTAGTCTGATCTCTAACCTGTAGAGGTTTGGGTGTATCTTCAAGACCCTCGTGGCCCAGGCCGATTAAATGTTCCTGTTGACAGAAAAAGTTGATTTTCTTTTTACATAAACTTCAAGGTAATTCTACACACAAACTAACTGATTCTAAAGAAAAGAAACACCAGAAAAATGTACAATTACGCAAACAGCAGCTATTTCCACATCAACATTAAAGAACTAATTTTAGGAAAGAAATAAAAACAATCTTACCTTTACTTTGTCTCTTCTTAAACAACAGAACAAACAGTTTTCATCAAAAGACCAGTCTGTTACTGCTGTGGGCTCAAAGTCTGTGGACAGACAGACAGACAGACAGACAACAGCTTTAAAGACAAAATAACTTAAGTCTTTGTTTTCCATGTTAAAGAATACTTTGGATTGTGAAATTTGTATTCAATAAATCATCATGTTTGATTTTAGCCGATACTGTGGGTTGATCTAAAGGTCTAATATTTTTCAAACAAAAACTTGAGTTGATGGCAAGTCTTCAAGAGTTTCATTTTAGTAATTCAGTTAATAATGCAGGAAAATTCAATTGGGTATTTTTTTTCTTTGTCATCCTACACTATTATATACACAACTGCTGTATTGTCTTGCTATATAATAAAAAAGCAGTTTACGACTAGAGTCTAATCATTTTATTTGCAAGGTTAAAGGTTCCTCAGAGCACCATGACAGTAGCACTGAGATTTATCTGACTGAATGGGCCAAAATCAAAGTGAGGATGATTCTGTATCCTCAAGATTTTCGCAGCATTTTTCTCCGATTGTTGTCAAACAAAGTCCATTTAGACTTTGATAATCCCCTCACTGTAAACGTGAAGGGATCCAAATAAAGCCCACTATTGTGTCACTGACATCATGCATTATAAAAATGTCTGTAGGACACTGTAGACTTCACACTGGCCCCACGCCATCCTAAACACCAACTTTGTAGGAAGCACAAGGCATCTTCTCTTCTGCAGCCTGAGGGGCCATCTTGTACAGTGAATGTACTTGGGTACCAGAGGGTACAAAGAAGCAGCATTGTCATATTAAACAGAACACATATTACCGTAACGCTATAAAATATTCCCAAACAAGCATTTGGTCATGAAACTACTGAAGGGCAATTCAGAGACTTTAGATTTCAATCACAAGTTTGTCTTCCAGTTCAAGAAATCTGGGGGGTCCAGGGTAAATGAATGATCACTATGCCCCGTACAAAACTGCTCTCCTTTTATCCAGGGTGTGTAATAACGGTGAGGTCAATGTTTGAAAACTCTTAGTTATGTTTTACCCACAACAGTATATTACAAATATGTGAAGACAGCCCTCATGCTTTTAACATCTTCACCCAGAAACCTCATCTATACATTTCAGACTGTTCTACATATTCAACTTCTGACGAGTAACATTAGCATCAGATCTAAGTGTTCTAATTAGGGATTTTTTGTTTTATTTAAACACTCGGAGACGGACAAAAAGTATGCTTATTTATGAGAATAAATTAAATGACTGGCAGACTGAAACAATCTAGTGGGGTAAATAAGGGGGGAAAAAAAGTGTAGATAAAAGACAAAGTCTCAGCAACCTTAGTTACATTCTGGAAATGATTTCATTCTAATAATAAGAAAACAAACTGCACACCAAATGTGTTTTGAAGTTTCAAGGGAAAACCGTGATTGCTCTCTCTTTAAAAGCATTTAAACAAAAAATGCACTAATTTAATCAAAAAGTAATTTCTCCAAGCCTGCATTCACACAACACAATGTTCCATTGGGACCTAAAAAGCATCACAGTGAGCTGTTGTGGCACTTGTTATCTTGAGAAGCTTTAATTCTGCTGGTCTCAGTGCTCAAGTTTTTACACAAATTCCAACACTGGATTCATGTTTTTAACTAACATGACAAATAAATGAAGCTTTAGGGATTCTCCAAGAGTTTGTTTAAAAATATGACAGAGGTAAAAGCAGCATCAGCAGATGAGTGAGGAGGTTTGTTCACAACCTACAGGTGCAATGTGGTGTGTTAACCACAGGTGATCGTATCAGTGATCGCAGGCATCATCACCTAGCAACAGATCATGTGTTTTAAATAAACACCAGCCAATGATGATCAGTTTCCTATCGACCAGGTCATATCTAGTTCTGATTGTAAATTAGCATAATATCACCAGTCTTCACCTGTAATACTCTGTACCATTGCTAAGAAGTTCACATTTTTGGTTGAACAAATCACAAGAGGCCCAGAGGGAGGTTTAATTAAGAAAAATTAAATACGCATCCAAGCAATGAACCAACATATACATTTAAGGAAATTAGGCTCTTAACTCAAATCAATACCTCATAATTTTGTGTTTAAGAATCTATTCTATATTTAAAAACACAACTGGCGCCTTGCACCATTACTTAAAATATATGAATACATTTATAATTAAATTAAAGCTTAGTTTATTTCCATTTAGTTTTAGTTGTTTTTGTAACTGTTCATAATGTTCGTGCGAAAGCTGTGCTTAGGTTCTACCAAATCACGAGATGTAGATGTTTCAAAATTATTTAGCTATCCAGTTTAATGTCAATATTATTTAGAAATTAGGATAGTGATATCCGAGCAGCAATCATGACCATCACAACAAAGATGAAAATGAAGAGTGATTCTTACCTTTACATAACTTGAGGTCTTCCACCAGCTCTGGGCCAAACAGACCTTCGATAATGCTCTCAAAACCTGAGGAGAGACATAAAGTCCATTAAATATTTAGTTGTCTGAAGTAATCCCACAGTAGCACACTGTATAAATACAGTCTCAGCCAAAGTTCAGACATGCTTTTATTAAGACTTGATGCAGAAAAAAAGAGCAGTACAAACAGATTCTCAATGGACCAATGTTTAAGACATCCATATCTGCCCAAGGGCCCAAATTAATTTGATGTTCTTCTGGAAAAAAGTAGTTACATCGTGCTCTGCTGTACATCCCTGACATTTCATGTGATAATATCGGTTTCTCTCAGCCAGGCGTGTCTTTGCCTGTCTATTTCATCTTGACAGCTCCTAAGAGAAACCATACACTCTGTTACAAAAAATATATATTATCAGCCTTCACCCCAGGATTTTACTTCAGCACTTGGATCATGCACTCACTCCCCCCTGTTGCCAAGCAACTAAAGCACCTACAGAGTTGGGAGTGTCTGCGTGTTGATACACTAAAAAGAAACAAGAGTGCGAAGTGATGGTATGCAGCAGGTATCCTTTATGATGATCAAAAATAAAGAATTCGAGCTGAGCCTAAGTGTCACAGCCCACATCACATGATGATTTACACTTAGCTCTATTTGTTATTAAAGAACATCTTTAATAACAGCAGAGGCCGTGGAAAAATCTTTACATTACAGATGAGACAGTAGCCTCCTAATGTCCCAGATGTCTTAACATATAGAGTATTGCTCTGCAGGGGCTAAACAGTGCATTAACACAAAATGCAATATGCACTTACAGCTGCAGGGTTTTTACATGTGATCCAAAACCATAACATGCATTAAATGAAGAAATCAAGCGATAAAGAGGCCAAAGGTAACATCTGTCTGCTCAACTGCATCTTACTAGACAGTGAAGTACTCCAAATGTGCTCGGCAGTACAAGCATGGGGAAAAATTCAACATCATTCAAAACATTAAGTCCAAAAAACTGAAAATGCAGTTAAAGGCTGTATACAGCAGAAAGCATCACTATTCAGCTAGGAGTTAACAAATGAGCACAGCAAAATAATCAACCAACACATGATAAAACTTAGCTTCACAGAAAAGGCCTAATTACAGAGAATCTTCACAAGAGAAAGAAAATGAACCAGCTCTTACCATCCACTCTCTTCCCAAACTCACAGTGAATTCAATAAAAGCTGTCATCTGTTAAAATGCCCTCGTTCTGCTTCCCTACAAATACCCACCCACTTTTCAACAGCCAAACATGAAGAGAGAGAGAGGGGGCGGGGGTGGGTTGGGTGGGGGGGCATGTGGTGAAACACAGGCTTGCCTATAGCTGCAGCGTGAGTCTGTTTCTGGGTTAGTGCACAGGACTTCAGCTGGAGCTATCCAATCCTATTTCTGAAATATTTCAGAGGCAGGGAGGGGAAAAGTAGGTCATCCACTTTCGTTTGACAGAGCAGCGGCATGACATCAAACTACTCTTCAGGAATTACGGTTAGGGGCATTTTAAAATGTGTCATACTGTAAACCATGACTTTGAGGCAAATTTAACACGTTCCCACTGACGGAGCAAAGTGTGCTCTGCAGCGGCTGACACAGAGAGCTTCTTTGAAGCATCACCATTTTGGGAGCAGTAACTCAAAATTATGAGCACATGCTTCCTATATGTGCAAGGGATGAAATATTGATAGCGTGCATAGCTGTCATGTGAGTTCTACAAAATAAATGAGTCTATAAAAACAGTGAATAATGACTGAAGAGCAGAAGGCAGAATACAGAAACTAAATAAAAGAATGTCCGTAAAACAAGTATGTCTGTATTTTATTAATCTAGCTATCAGATTAATCAGGTAATGGTAATAATCTAATCTGATGCATTAACTTGCACCTCAGTGATGCAATACTGAAAAAAATTGTGTTTACAGGAAACAGTTCATTGATAACTATCACGTGTCTTCACACACATATGAAACTGTGAACTGTACAGAGACAGACAACAAACACTCTCCTCTCCTTTAACTCCTGGTGCTTTACAAGCTGTAATTGCCATGGTTACAGCAGATGATGAAACCAACAGGAATACCTATGAAGCTTATTAATAGAAGGATTTTATCAAGATTATCAGATATGTTTTGAATTAAAATATAAACCAGGAAATATTTACCCAATATGCATGCTGAAATAAACACAAAATACAAGCAGAATACATCAGTCACAATTGTTATAGGAATAAATATATTATAAAACTGCTTTAGCTGAGAAACGTCCCCTAAAATGTTGCATATCACAGATTTTACAGTGCATTTATGCTGGGTTTTCTAAAGCTTGCATGAGTGGGTAAGATTATTTTTGAAAGTAGAAGAGAGAAATCTCCATTTTAAAAAATACCTGCCTTAATGTGAACTAGGGCTGGGTATTTCCAGAAACTTCACCATACGATACGTATCCCGATACTAAGGCCACGATACGATACGTATCCCGATACACGTAAATTGTGAACATTGACTATGATTTAAGCAAAATTCTTGACAAGTTTAGTTTTTTCTTATTAGAAGGAAAAGAACAAGGATGAGTTTTAAGTGGTTCTACAACTTGAGAGAAATAAATTCAGATCCTCAAAGATGGTAGACCTAAGTTCAAATTTAGAACATATGCTTCATTATGTAGCTTGTCTTCTACCTTGAACTGTGCCACTGTTAACATTACCTAAAGTGTATTTACAACAACTGTCAAAATATTTAGGCCGTATCGATTCTGTAGAATCCGTATCGATACACGTATCCCGAAGGAGTGCGATACGATATTTTGCTGTATCGATATTTTGAGCACAGGCCTAATGTGAACATAGCCTTAGTTGTATTGAGCCCCCCCTTCACTTTCCAAACAGCAGCATTATAGGGACACACATTAAAATGGCACATACATTGAAGGAATTCAATCTGAGCAACACTATGCAAGGGGGCAGCAACTCTCAGGTCCCAAAAGTAAACACATAAGATGGCAAAAAGTTAAAAAGATCCCAGAGACACATGCTAAAATACTTTAGTAACTCGTTTTTGTATCCATAAAATTAAAAGATAAAGAGACCAGAGTGGCTACATTTCTGGACTCATACAACAAAGAACAGAGCTTGTTCTGTGGTCTTTGTATAAACTTGTTCTCGGGTGTCTTTAAGTAGTGCTGGATACTGCCGTTACTGTATGGTCCTGTTTCACTTTGCTTCTTATTTCACTGAAAGCAACAATAAAAGTAACTTTTCCACGGACAACATAGTTCAACATTTGATCAAACAGCACATTAACTTTGATCAGAAAGCATCTCCTCCTGGGACAGGTTAACTGGCTTCTTTTTAGCTGGTGCATGATATAGTGTCATTTAGCTGTCATACATCTTATAGCCCTCTGCCATTGACAGGTGTGACTGAAAACACTGCTGTACTCTTAATTATAAAATTACCATCTCAAGGAGGAAAAGTTGCATTTTGTTGCTTTAATGTCACTTCCACACCTAAAGCTCAGCAGACTTGGTCCTGTTTTGGTGGTGAAGTTACAATGTTTAATTTTCCCACTTGGTTCGGTACTTGGTAAGTATTTTACAACATTAAATAATCATAACCCCGTATTTTGACTGTGCCGTTGTGGAGCGTGGTGAAAATATATTCTGCATGGATTTATAGACATTAACCTGCTTAGAGGGCCAGAGGCTGGCAGTGCTAGTATTGTTAATGTTAGCTGCTCTCTGGTTGATATTGTCAATGAAACTCAGCTCGCTTGCTTGATTCAACCCACAATGCACTGCTGTTTGGTTCACATGCCTTGGTTGGTCCTTGCTTGCAGCAGGCGAGAAAGCCAACAGAACCAACAAGTTTCGTTATTTAGTCTTTTCCAAAAAGCGGACGGGAGTTTGTTGGACCAGACAAAATGTGGTGGACGTGAAATACCTGAAGTTGCCAAAGTTAGCCATCTTCATTTTGTCTGCTTAGTGTTAGATCTGCAGTCCTGAGTTCTTTATATAAATCATCTCCACACTTAGAAAGTCTTACACCTCTGGGAAAAAAAATCCCTTTACCATAAATTAGAAATTTTCTCACGCTACCTGCTGAATCAAGTCCATATGGAGCTGAAGCTAAGAGTCTTCTCTTCATTTTGTATCATTTCTATCAAGCATTCTTCACTTTCATACCCTGCCATCTGTTTTTCACAAGTCATCAGGGCCTAAAGGACAAAAACAAAGCGAAGGTTTGATTATCTTTCAAAATCACATGACGATAGACTCAAACTTCCTGCTGTTTCCAAGAGCATAAGAAAATGGACATGTCCCTAAATTAGACCCGCCTGTGTTGTTCTCTCTCACAGCTTTGTAGTAAACTCATTGATTTTATTTCTCCTTTGTATTTGAAAACTCAATTTTAAGATACTTTAATCATTTCACTACATGTACCTATTCTTATCTTTCATTTTTTTAGTATAAAGGCTTATTCAGCTTGACCCAAAAAAAAGCTGCTCCCTGGTGCTGGACATGTTCACTTCAGTGATTGTTAATCCAAATGATCGATTTTTCTGTGAGCATTTATACACATTTTATACAAATACACTTTATTTTTTAACCTGAAACATTGTGAGATTTCAAAAGGCTTTATTTTTGGTTTCAGAAAAAATGCACAAATTAATTAAGCTGAGGAGAGAATGAGGCCACATTTGTGCTGCTGCTATACGTACACATTTCTAGTTTGATGTAAAGCGATCAGCCTGCAGATACAACATTAAGCAGCAGGGACAGAGGTACATAGTGATTATTAGAAGGGTAAAATCTAATTATATTAAAACTTATTAACAAGAAATTAAAACACAGGACAAAAATATCAGGTTAATGAGGCTGACAGGGGTCTATTATCAAATAGGAGACAACACCTGCAGGCCTTAGTAGATGAAAAAAACTCATCTAATTGTCGATGCTGATGATTTTGGGAATGTGTAGGGTAGCCACTGACACTAATAGTCTACTTCTACAGGAGGGCAATGATGATTCAAGACCAATTTGCTATTTTCAACTCTGAGTACAGCACATACTGTGGCTTGCCTCTAGGCAACATATAGCTGAATGAAGTCACAGATTATTGCTCACTGTAGTACCTAAAATAAGTATAAATTTACATTAGGGCTAAGGAACAGATCAAATGTTTGAGAAGTATTGTTCAGAAAGACTAAGATCATTTTTTATATCTATACTGTTTCCATGATCCAATAAAAAACTATTAGCCCCGATGCTTAGTGAGTGCTTCATTTCACTGACAGTGAAGTTATTATGGACCACAGTACAATCTAATCAAACTGCTGACACTGAACGGATATTCTATTTTTAAATAGTTTTACAGTTTTTTTGCATTTATAGCAGTGCCTTGGTGACATCTGGCATTTGACCCAAGAGAATACTTCTAACTGACACTTTATTGCTTTTGTCTCTACCCCCAATGATGTAGAGACAAAAGGTATTCATTTAATCTTGCTGTTTTGGTGAAAACTATTTCAAACTTGATACATGATGATGAATCTTTTACATCCAAAATAAGCTTAAGATCTGGAAGAAGCAACTTAGACAGCTGGAATGAGACAGCTCCCATCTTTCAACATGATGCTACGTATCAAAACAGGGAGAGATTTCAGGACAGCAAGTAATGGGTCTAGCTAGTGCTAGATAGCTTTTAGCAAACATGGCAAGTAGAACTGAGGAAAGGAATGGATGGAGAAAAGGAATACTCCAAATACAAGGGAAGCATGGCCATATATATTTGAGCACGGTCGCAGACCAAGCTGACAGCTAGAGACAGGCTAAAGCATGAGGCTAATGCATGACAATCATATAATAGTGGACATACTACTTTGGGGGAGGAGTTGTGTCCTTGCATCTCCTCACCCCAGATATTGTGTTACAAGTATTTATAATACTCTTCGGTAAAAACAACATTAAGTCATTTAGAAGACAAACTGAAAAATCACTTTTCACCATTTTGCCAAAACATGTTACACTTGTGACACCAATAATCACATTTCTAAAATCCTATTCATATAAAAGTCAAAGTCTTGATACCTGTGATGTTGAAATGGCAATACAGTATAAAAAATAGAATGAATTAGAGTCTGATGTAAAAAAAAACAAGAGCATCAAACAAGCAGACTGTAGGTCCTGTAAAAAAACCTTTAGGTAGCACACAGTCCATGTTGTACTCACTGAAATGTAACAAAATGCATGCTACACAGATGCATAATCTATGAATTTGCCTTCAGCCTTCATGTGACCTACATTGCTATCCAATCAGAAGCTAGAAAAGAGGAAACATTTTGAGTTTGTGATACTCTTGACCTTTCCTCCAGCACTTAGAAAGAAAAATCCCACAGATCTAGGATGAGCTTAACCTCCCTAAATCCCAACCTTAACCTATGCAGTACGTCACTCTGAATTGAACATAATGTGTGATAAACCCCTCTTTACTACTTATTGCTCCAGGGGGTAGTGTAGGCAAAAGGTCAGTCTTATTTTAGCAGACTATGAACACATGTTTGATGTGCAATCACATGGCACATCACATGCCCATTATAAAAGGTTTTCAGACAATATTGTAAGACAAAAGTAAATCAATTTAAAAAAAATTACTCTAGACTGGCCCAAATGAAGCCATAGGCAGCTTTAGCTTTTTATGACAGCATGGAAATAAAATGAGCACTGCATTGCTTTTCACTGCAGTGAATTAAGACTGTTACAGTGGAATTATTGCAAATGTTTGCATTCCTACAATATAATATTGCGATTACTTGCACAGCCCTATTTAATATTATTAACCTTTGTATCATATTTTTGTCAATGCTGGAGATACTTTACGATGCTTAATGCAATCTTTCACAAATAACTGATGATTCTGCAGATAAAGCAGTCTGTTAATCTGTTAAAACATCTCTATATGGTTCAGTAAATATCTTATTCCCTGATTATACGTGCAGTAAAAGTACGTTTTAAGAACAGCCCTAATCCTTCAGCTCTCATCAGTGAGAAATGACACAGGCAATGCAACCCTCTTATACACTCTTATCTTTTTTGCAAAGTACAGGTAAAAATGTTTATTTTCAATACAATTGTCAAAAACTGTGCAAATTAAATCAATCATATTACCTGGAGCAGCAGGCATATTCTACAAGCTATAAATTATTCTATATGTTTTTAAATAATAATAATAATAATAATAATAAAAATATGATTACTAGCAAAGCTTAGAGGGTACAATTCTTTGCTAAGGCATTTCCAACATTTTTAGGAAAGTTGTTAAAATGTGGGAAACTGCCCTCTCTTTTTATTATGAGGTCCCACCAGGAAGTTATACGACACCTCATGTTCAGGTTCAGGGTGAAGGAAAGGCAGAGCTGGCTCCATTGAAGCTCCTTCGGCTCACTGTTCACCCAAAATGAAGCCCCTTTATTTGGGATGTTCAGGCTGAACTCAGCAGAGAGGACACACAGTGCTATTAAAGGCAGGCGGAGGGAGAATGAGTGCTACATGCTGTGTGGCACTGTGATTATCTAATGCCCATTATTTTGTTTTTATTGTGGGAAGCTAAAATCTCAGTCTTAATTTAAACCCAAATTAATCAAACATAAGTAACTTAAATAAGCAGTTTGTAACTAAAGGATCATTTCGTCTGCAGGGGTCATAAAAACTAGCACATAGTTAAAGTATTTTGAGCACAGCTTAACTTTTAAGAATTTTATTTCCCAAAATATTGATTTCCCAAAAGTATAACCGACTGATAAAGTCGACCATCCAGTTATCTTCTATGTGTGGATTAGTGTATGAGAACTGTCCGAGGTAGAAATGTAATTGATTTTTTTAGTACTTTAAATGTTGTTAAATCAAATGTTAGCATATATATACGTACCATAACCTCTGACAGCAAAAAAAAACAACCATTCCAAACTGTACCTATTTGCCCAAATGTATATACAATTCCTTAGCTAATGACTCTAAAAGGTATATATTTTACAAGGTGAGTCAGTTTTGTGTAAGTACATTATTTGACAAAATAAATGTTTATCATGGAAGTATAGCAATTACAAAAACTTCATTACAAATCATCTTTTTAAACCAGATGATATCAATTCTAAAAGTGAAAATTTTAGTGGACCAGTTTCTCATTCAGTGTAAAATTAAGAATCGATGTAGTTATTCAAGTCTCAAGCAACACCTCAGTTTCTAATATTGTGTGTTGTACATTAAATTTTGGTATTGTGACAATACTTGTATAAAAACAAAGCTTGGTGTGCATGAACTTCATAGGTGCAGCGAGGATCCAAAGTGATGTTTTACTAAAGTAAAATTCAAGAGAGTTTTGGATGTATCGTGACAGAGTTTAAAGCTTAACCTTTAAATGTCTTGTTAATGCACACAGCTAAAATAACCGAGCTTGTTAACATACAGCCAATTTTGCAGGACTATTCTTCATTTCAACTTCATTTTAGAGACTGCAGTAGTGTGCCTTTTGGATGACCCACCCTTCTCACTGCCGCTCTAGTTGCTGAGGATGTACAGTGCTGCATTAAACCCCTCACAGCCCATCCCCCCACCGGAGCTACTGTACACATGCTATCTCAGAAGGAGTGACCACGAGCTTGCAGAGCAGGAGCTTCCTTAAGCTTATATTAGTGAGCAGCCAAAACCAACTTCGCTTAATCTGTCACCTTTCTCTGCAGCCTTTGAAAATACTGGACTGGTTGATCCAGAATATACACCCTTTAAGACGGCATCAAATCGACTCTGGCGCTCGGTCTGTGATGCTCAGAAGAGTGTAATTTTGTATGAAGAGGGTCACTGATATCCCTGAGCAATATTCTGTGAGCATGTAAGATGGAGCCAAGGGCTGAGGATGAGTGCAGAGATGACAAAGTTGCACAAATTAGTCGAGCTACAGTACGTGACTATTTTCAGCCCATCACACAGAGAGCACGCCTAAAGCCCAGCCATCTAAAAAGCATTTACAGTTGCCCACTATGCTATCTACAAAAAAAGGGAACAGAGTAGAAGTCAGACATACAAACACAGAAATGAGAATATCTATGGTTGAAATGTCACAGCACATTTTGTTAATTAAAGGCAAAATACAGTATTTGTATCACGCTATACAGTGAGCAATGAGGTGCCAGCTCTGAGCAACATCCATGGCGGGGAAAAAACACACTCTATGAATACTTAACGTGATCTGATGCAAACTGACAGTCAAATGATGTAACACGGCGCATAGCATAACTTTGAATAACAAATATGAGCCCACCATGATTTAAGCAAATATGAAAAAAGAAGGGGTACGCACATGCATGAATGCTTAAGCACACACGGACAAACACACACTCACAAGACAGAGCATTTAAAATGAAACCATTCAGGCTGTTCGCCATCTTTTGCAAATGTTAACAAACTCAACATTTCTTTGGAAATTTGGACAATGTAGGACAAGTGCCCATAAAGAGGGTATGCTGGAGCAGAAAATGGGCCAGCTGAAGTTTAAATTATAGACAAGACAATCTGCCTGATGTCAATACTTGCTTGTTATTTGTTTGAAGAAAATCTTGCATCCCACTCACTTGCATGTCAAGAGAAAGTATGAATAGCAAACATTCCAGGCATTTTCACATGTGAGCTTGGGCTGATGTTGTCCAAATTTCCCCTAAAACACACATTTTCTACCACACGGGCTGTATGAAGGGGCTCTTGGTCCATGAACACATGTATGGGCAAACATACAGACAATTGTTGCTGCTGTTCTAGGGGACAATTGCTCTTGTCTTGGCCCTGCAGTTTTCCTGCTCACATTAAATACACAAAGACAAAATGTCCATTTCAGCGTCAGCAGGGTGGTGGTGGTGGCGTGCAGCACTCTCCACCAAAATGCAAAACAAAAGTGTGTCCTTGTTGTCATGGACAGAATATGCCATTCTGCAGCAGGCTGGCTGATACTGTTGTCATGTCACTTTGCAGATGAACAATTAAAACCCAAACACAAGGGACATTTGTCAACCCTAAAGAAGGAACTGAGTAACCGAGCTGTCCAGAGTCTGTGGTGACGAGTCAGACAGCTTTTATTCTCCCCCATTTTGTTGACAAGCACATAGCCAGCCTAGTACTGTAACCTCTACACTGAAGATGTTCAATTTGAATCACTCTGAATCAGTTTTTCAGTTTACAATAGATTTTATATGTACAGTCGCCAGCTGTGCAGTTTAAGGTCCAAGTCCAACAATCCAATAGATGTACAGTTCACTTTAAGTTACCAAGAGCATCATAACCCTGGAGCCTTGTGAACCATTTGATCTGTTACTTTTATTCATGCTACATTTTTTGTTTGATTTATTGTGTTTTTTTATTAAATTTCTACATGAATGTCAATTTGGCAGCAGGTTTGTGTGTCACAGCCATAGACTGTGAAAAACATGGACGTCATGTCGCTGGGCTCGTATTGAAGCCGCCACAAAAACTGCTCCCCCTGGTGACTGGCTGCAGTATAGGTCAACTCTCCATCTCCCCCATTCATCTGAACGGGGCCGTAGTAAAACTTCAAAAAATTAATACACCTCGTAGAAATATTTCTCCCATTCGTATGCTGTGGTCATATGAAAGTATTAATGGGCTGCGTTTTTTCCAAGTCCTCTTTTTTCTGAAAAGTTTCTTTTTCAGCAGTTATTAGAGTTTTAAAAAATAACCGTGGTTTACGGTAGTTTCACAATAATTGTGTATGCTGTATGCTGCAGAGTTTTGCAACCGTTTACAACAGCTGCGTCCAGATATGGTCCAGATTCTCTACTGGCTGCACAATTGCGGCGCCCTGACAGGGGATATTATGGCTTCAAAACTGTTAAATGGTAGAAGGCGGAGCAACGCTGTCCACTATATACAGTCTATGGTCACAGCATACTGTATCCCCAGTGCATGGGTTTTCTACAGGCAATCTGGTTTCTTCCCACAAGACGGAAAACATGCTCATTGTGTTAACAGGCAAATCTAAATTGTCTCTAACAGGGCTCCAGAGTGCAACCATTTTGGGCCCACATGCTCCCAAAATTTGTGAGAGTGCACCTAACATTTTTTCCTGGGCGCACTGGTGGACCAAGAAAAAATGTCAGGTGCACTCTAACAAATTTAAGTTGACAAAAGTAACTGAGGTAGTGGAAAAAATCCACTGAAAGCGAACAAGACACAGTTTTGCAAATATTGACTATTGTGTGAAATCTTATTCTAGGTTCAAATTTATTGGAGAATAAGACTGTCCAGTTAAATGTCATGTTGTTGGTTGTTAAAATCTGGATAGTTATTTCATTTTTCAGTTCAGTATAGCACCTTAAACATTAGCTCTCTAACGTTTTAGTTTGAATTGTCAATTTCATTCATTGAAGCTCTTTAAATGCTGTTTTTCTGTAATATATAATTTTGCTTCGAATAAAGACATGTATTTCTTTACATCTTATTCTTGTTTAAAAATCATTTAAAGTATATAAAAGTTACGGAGAGTGAAAAAATGGTGACCATATGGCAATAAAGATGACCCTATGAAAAATTTGGGTGCATCTAATTTTTGTGCTGGTGCACCTTAAAAACTTTTTTAGGTGCACTGTTGCAACCAATGCAAAAAGTTAGTCTGGAGCCCTGCCTGAGTAAGAGTGTAGATGGTTGTTTGTCTCTCTATGTGGCCCTATGATTGACTAGCAGCTGGTTCAGGGATGTACGCTGCCTCTCACCCAATGTCTGCTGGATGGATGTCAGTTTGAAAAAAGTTTGAGACCATTAAGTTTTATTAAATTTAGCTTCTATCTATGTTACTTTTCGTATGATGTTGTACTTCTCTTCACAGTTGCTTGCTGCACCCTGCACCATGGAAATACTATTCTAGCATATAGGCTTGTTAGCAATACATTTCTAAGATTGTGTCTTACCTCTTGATATTACAGAATACGGAGCTAAGTACTTCAAAACAAGTTTTATTTTTTAGATTTTTTGCCTTGCATACAGAATGAAGCTGTGAAGATTTCCTCAACCTGAAACCTCTAATGCCTCTATGTTCAAAATAGCTCTGAGGAAAACTCTGCACAGTGCCACTCTTTTGGTATGATCCTGAAACAGTTTACCTGAATCTGACTGTTACAGACGTATGAAAAGAACATTATTTAAAGAAGCAGTCATGTAAGCTAAATATTAGTGATCGAGAAAAAAAGGGTGACCAGGAGTCAGACAGTTGATTGTTATCTGGTATGACAGGCCTGTGTAAAATGACCAAGGATTCTCTGAAGCCCTTTTAACAGTGCATTTCTGCAAATGCACTGCAACGCAGCTCCATCATCATTACAATTCAAGAGATTTACATTAATTTCTCAAGGATGTAACATTTGTGTCATTTTACAGTGCTATATGGTTTTGGAAGGGCAGAAGATAGCATGGCATATGTGTGCTTCACATACACACAAAGGGAGACACGGACACAAACAGTGTGAATACCCCCACTGTATTCATATATCCCCTCCTTGGCAATATTACACCTCTGACACTACGTCTGGAGATGGGATAACTATCATCATATATTTCACTTTCACACAAACACAACCCTACAATTTCTCTGGGATCCTGGGGATCAAATGTGCAGAAATGAGCAGCATGTGTGAATGTAACATACCCTATCTTTATCAACAAGTATACAGTTAGCTGATGGAATTATATTTTTGCTTAAAATTCAGGGTGAGTGATGCAAGAAGGCAGCAAGACAGATTCTGGGAAAAGTCGGTGCAAGCAAATTAAAGGGGTATAAACATGAAACCTGTGCAACACATGAGCAAATGTGAGATTGCTGTGCATTTAATGAAAGTACTTCATGTTCTCTGCTGACTTGTTTGCTCTTTTGCAATCATTAACTGGTACTATAACTATTTACATACACATCAATGTAATTCATAAGAGCAATAGACACTGTAGCTTTGCCTGATTTTCATTTTTACATCTTGTCCTGCCTCCCGAATCCTTCATATCCAACACTGACAGTTTCCCACTGTGAGATGCATAGTTTCAGGAAGCTTTCAAGACAGTGTGCTGATTATTTTAATTTAATGGTCTAAAGCCAGACATGGACCATGTAACATAATATTACACAAAACTTCTTCAGAGGGATGTAAACTTAGTGCATTTTGTTCCTAGAGTCTGTGTCACTGCTTCTTGCCCCTCCAGGTCATCTATCCACTGAAATAATTTTGAGGCTCTGCAGTTCATGTGCAGTTCAAACATAACACATTTCAATGAGACCTATACATAGAAGCCACTTTATTTGAGACTAATTTAATTTGACATTTTGAGATCAGCGGTGTCAGAATTAGTGTTCTTATTTCAGATTAGCTCTCTGTCATGTCCTTTAACTGCTTAGTCAAACTACATTTTACATCAACACCAAATGTCACAGGGAAGAGCGCTGAATGCATACGTGCTAAGGGTTCAAGTTGTTAAATAGCTTATTTCCTGTTACACATATACCAATACCAAAGCAACAAATCTATCTATAGGCTCAGCAATAATGGGAAAGAAGTATTTTCAAATATTTTGTCCTCCTAGGTCACATATCTTGATTTTTAAAAGAAATTATCCACATTGATGCCGTCTTTTATAAGTAGCATTTTGCGTGGATATATCTTGTTCTCCTAAAAGCCCAGTTGTCCTTCTACTGCTGCCGCCCTCTAGCAGCTACTGATTTATTTGAACTTTATTTAACTAGCAAAACTTCACTAAGTGTAAAAATCCCATTTTCAAGACTGTTTTGGTCAAGACCGACAGCAGCATCTTTGCAAATTGTAGGTATGCTGCTGCCTGTCTTGGATAAACACACAGAAGAGGGAGAATAAGGCTTGTAATTGCACTGTAGCTTTGTCACAAACCGTTTCTGATTTTTTTTTAAGTTAATTTCCTATGACTAGCCCCACATTTTTAATATTTAACACACTTCTACCAATAAGTGTTTGAGGTTGTTGCAGCTTAGATCATTTTAGAAGGCAAAAATGTCCTTACAATTACTGTTTGTAATTTTGCAACAGTCTTTTATGGCTATGATTAAAAAACTAAGCAAAGGAAACACCTGAAAGTCTCAGGTCAACATGGTAACATGTTGAACTGTAACACAGATGTACTTGTGTCCAGTATAGTCTGTAGTCTTTAACATTTTACGTGCAGGAAACACAAGCCAGCATGCACCTTAATCCCTAAAACAGTGATATCTGATCACAGCTGCTTGATCATGACAAAAACCATGATTTTGATTATTTTGATTGATTTGAAGATCACAACTATTAAATTACTCGCTGACTTGACATCAACCGCACTACATTAACTTGTTGGACACTTTAAACACTTCAGCATTATATGGACCAAGATAAAAAGCATTAAGCAAAAGTAAGTGCACAAAAGTAAAACACATTAAAGGTATGGCACAAGTTCATAGATACAATTAAATTAAATATGTGTTTGAGGTTGTGATGATGAATGCATAAGGCCAAAAACTAACATTGCTACAGTTACCACCCATGACACAGCACAAGGACAAAAGCACAATGTTGTATGTGCCACTTATTATTATTATTCATCTCAATTATTCAGAGTTGTAAGAAGCCAACATTATCATTTAAATTTAAATGATTATTTTCCCATCCCTATATCAAACACACTTTTATTGTAGCTATTCAAAGAAATAAAAGCATGGTAGTTTTGGATTCCAACAAATACACAAATGTATTTTGTGGCTTTATCTAAAAGGTGGAGGTTGAATTGGGGTAGTGGGCTGTCAAAATGAGTTGTTTGGGGAAACCTGGAAATTTATCCTTCACCCATCCATTCAAAGCCTTCCCTGCATGTGAAAAGTCAACAATATTTTCCACAGCTGACTTTTACACTAATAAAATGAAATATGAGTCCAAATAAAACCAGAAATGCAAACAAAGAAAGTAGTTGCTTTATAAGCACGCCCATAACCAAGCGACTCTGTGCTCCTTGTTTATGTGAACAATCTGTTTGCGATGGCACAGAGTATCCACCTTGTCTGTTGCTATGTTAACTCTCTAGAAGGAGATTGTCAGGGATTTAAAAATGGCCTCTCCCTCTTCTCCAAGCTCCTTTATCCAACAGTGTAAAACACCAGTACAAAGGAGCCCGTCTATTAAAACTGTGGTAAAATGCATCAGAAAAAATCCCTATTTTTCTATTGCCAATGGAATTGTGTCTCCAACAATAGACACAGGGGAAAGGTCAGTGTAGATACACAAATCTAGAGCAGCACTGTCTGATTTTTTTTAACTAAATAAGGTAGAAAGGTTTTTTCAGGGATGCATATCAGTCTTAGGCAAAGCATTTGCAAACAAGTGAGACTTAAAATATTAAATTATTTGTTTTAATTCTAAACATATCTGCACAGCACCATCAAGAAACAGCACCCTAAAATTAATGTTGTGCACTAAGTGTTTTTAGAACTGCAAATTAAACTCTTCCTTGTAACCGTAGACAATAAAACCAGCCTTTACTAGTGCTCCTACATCAATACCCTGCATTATGAAAATAAGTGAAAGATAAAACAGCACATAAAGGTATGGCACTTCTCTGCCCTAGTACAGAGAAAGCATGTTTAAACAATCAATGACTTTATCAGACTTGATGGTAAATTACTTAAAAAGGCTATTGATTTTTCTTCCTTTAAAATTTACTTCTAAAATATTACTTCTATATGTCTATAACTTTCATTTTACTCCCAGTGTTCCTGGTGAAAACATGTTAAACAATAATTTTGCATAATACAAAATGTAAAATAAATAGGTGATTAATAATCAGAGGAGGAAATTATAGAAATTGTGGTTTTATTTTTTGCCATTCTATCCTTTGCAGATATTAGTAGCCAGTGTATTAGCAATACCAACTAGCCATAAACATCCCAAATATAGGCAGAACATCCAGATATACAATCATCGTATCAACAAAATCATGATTCCAATATCTTGCATCTCTACTCTGTATGTCTTTAAATGATTTCAAAAGTTTACTTATTTTCACAAGATGTTCCTGACCTCTCTTCTTTATGATCCAGAAGTACATACATTGCTGTCTGCTCTTCTTTTGTCATCATTTATATTAAAGTATCACCAACTGCAAACGTTGCTCCGAATTTGCTTTCTTTCCCAAATTATCAGTGGCAGTTTGTTGCCACTTAGACAGAAGTTTTGTTCCCGAGTATATTTCAAGCACTAATTCCAATTTATGATGCAATGCATATGGGAATGGGAAAATACACAACAGAGTGAAGCTGAAAACAAAATGAGTTTCATTTGTCAGACACTTCACAATTACAAAAGGGAGATAAAGTCGAGGTGTGGAGCTGGAACAACATGGTAGAAATGCACCATTTTTATCAGCACCAGCAACTCTGCAAGGAAGTCCTGCAGATATTTTTTTTAAATAAGGTAGCTTGATATAATCAGAACGATGTCGGTATCAGCACATAATTTTCTGAAATGATTTTTGATATTAGAAGATAGGTGTGCAAATTACAAGTTGAGACATTGGCTGCAAAATTGGCATAATGCAAAACTGTACTGTATATAATAGTTTTACTTATAATCAATCAATACCCACTTATATAAATCAAAAAGTCATTTATTAAAAGACAAAATGTTTGTCTAGCTTGAAATCTGTTCCTAACGAAAGAAGACTGTCATATCAAAAAATATCAGTATATCAGTATAGAGATTAGCTTTTAGCAAGAGTGAGTTTGGAAATACTGTCAAGTCGAATAAGGCAAAAATCCGACATCACCTATCCCTAAAAAAAAAAATTAAAAAGCATAAAGGAGTCAGAAGGAAACATTTATCTTTGGACACATGGCAAGGCCAGCAACTAATTAACCATTAAGGTGCAAAAATCTGAAAAATGAGGGCATGAGGAGGCAGCAATAAACATCTAAACTGATATTGTTTCAAATTCTAGGCTTGATTTTTAAACCTTATCAAACACATCAAATATTCATTAATCTTTAGAGATTATAACCCTTTGAAAGCCTAGTTTTTAATCATGATGCCACTATGTTTTTTAGATGATGACAAAAACTGAAACATAAATTATTCTCAATACTCTGCATGCATGCAAAGACATCTGATGTAGGGGTACTAAAAGTGTTCCACCCCAAGGCAAAAGCCCATACCGACACTCAGGTAAAATAAAGTGCACGTTTCATGCTTTACTGGACATGAGATTAAGCACTGCAGTTTGACTTGGTTTTAAAGGCACATTTTTGCGCATAAATGAGTGCAAGACTTCTTTGTACACAGTGTATTTTACTTATGCTGTACGAGCTGAGCTGTAAGTAACATGGTTAAATAAGAATTCACAGTATTGCCTCAATTCATGCCATATGCATGAGCACAGCCAACATTACCAAACGAGGGAGAATTAAAAAACCGCTTCAAATGCACAAGAGCTCCGAGAATGTGAGTTGCTAACAAGAAGGAGAAGTTTATTCGTGATCGGTCGTCGAAAACAGACACTCCCCCAGTAGCAGCAGCAGCAGAGGGGTCTCTACCACTTCCTCAATGCAGTAAATGCGCACTCCCGGTTTTCAGAGAGGCAACTAAGCTAAATGTTAACAGAAACATAACACAGGCATTAGTCTCCCTCCCCCATCCAAAATACAGTATCATCACGCGGGGGCGCGCATTTTAGCAAACACAACGTTTTGGCCGACGCAACATCGAGACACTCCCTTTAAAACTAGCACGGTGCCCTTTAAACAACGTAAACGCTGCAGTACTATTATAAGTCTATATACAGTTCAAATTACTGCCTAATAAAACAGGCAAGAAGCAAATTAAGCAGTGCAACGTGGTCATGAACTGCATCGATGAACTTACTCAGGCCGGCTGCCGTGAGCAGGAAAGAGTTGAGGACAAAAAAAGTCGCTCGAAGATGCCCCGACTAAATCCGGTAATAGCTGGTTATTTGCGTCGATAACGGACAAACGGGAGCGAAATTCAACCGGTGAAACGAAGGAGTGTGTGGTTGGCTTCGTCCTTACCTACACAGTGGATGAGTTTGTGTCTCCACGAGTCAAGTTCCTGCCGAAAGCCGCGCCTGTCGATTGTGCATTGCTGCCTTTTGCACTGACTCGCCATTTTCTATTGCTCTTGTGTGGCGGGCACCAGCACAGCACAGCTCAGCACGGGAAGTGGAAGCGCTCTGTGAGCGTGCGCGCCCCCGCGGCGAGGAGGAAGTCACTCAAGAGGGGAATGCTCTGTAACTCATCTTCCGTGGTCACGCAGATTTTCATAACCAAGGAAAAGTAGGCTAATTTATTCGACATGTAGGCAGCTGCCTTCGTTAACATACGCATAGACTAACATTGTAAAACACGTCACATTTCAAAAAGCTTTATATTCATGAGTGTGAGGTATGACTGCCAAAGTATACTTAAAAAACTAAAAGTACTCCGAGGGCATAAACCCCCATCAAGCCATTTCCAATATTGTTAGGTGAGTAATTTCTCAAAATATGAAGAAAAAAAAGCCCTTGCACCGTTAACAAATCCTGAAAAAAATTCTGGACTCACAGCTGGATTCAGATTACCAGTAAAAACATATTACTTGTCCCTTGTGCCATGATCAACATTCACTGTAAATGTAGCTAATCAAAATCTATTGAGAACTTACTGTGTTATTAGCAAAATGTGTACACCTGCCCAATTTTACACAGTTAAGAAATCCTTTTAAACATACATGGATCCACATCCAGATTATATCACTAACAAAATCCTATCAACTCTCCCTAGAAACATGACCAACACTACCTGAAAATAATTTAAAATTCTGCTTGTGACTTTCACATATTCCCAAAAAATAAAACTAAAAAAACATGTAGCCTACTGGGCAAAAGCTATGATAACCTCTGCCAAGCCTTTTCCAAAACTGTGGGCGAATTAGTTTAAAAGGAGAGACAAAACAGCCCTAATTTACACTGTTAACAAATCCCTTAAACATCCACCTCCAGATTCAGATCATCAGCATATCTATTCATTTGTCTTTTGTGCCATGACTAAAATGTCCTGAAAATGCCACCAAAATCTATTGGAATCCTTTTCAAGTTATCATCATAAATGTGTAAAATTGCCCTATTTTGCAATCTTGACAAATCCTTTGGACAAGTATTGATCCACAGCTGGATTCAGACTACCACCAAAATATAGTCGATTAGCTCCTGACCCATTTCTGACCTGTCTTGAAAATTTCAGCAAATTATCTACTTCACTTTTTCAGTTATCTTGTTAAAAAACAAACAAACATTGACAAGAACAAAGCCTCCTTGGGAATGTCACTAAAAGGGAAGTGGTTACTTATAATGAAGAAAAATAAACTAATATTGTGAGAGTAAAGGTTGAAAGAAGAATATTAAAAACGGTTTATTTCTGATAAGATATCGGATAATATAAAAATGCAAAGGAATGTGTGGGTTGTGGTTGTTCAGACTTCATTGGTTAACTCACAGCTTTGCATTTCTCCCAGTAAATATATGGTTTTCTGAGTAGCACTTACATATTCAAATTCTGTGTGTGTGTTATTTATGGGTAGTAGTCCTCTCCCACAGCCTAATTATCAGGGTGAAATGAGAGGGAGTGGAGCTCTGTCTTTACCTGTTGGATGTCTCAGTGGAGACAGTCTGTCCTCCTCTGGGAGCCAGCTCTATTTGTGGCAACCCGTCTCTATAGCTAATCTGCGGTCACTGGGTCTGAACCTTGTTAGGACTTTCCCTAGTGAAAGAAGAGAGAGCTCAGGTAATTGTCTTGAACAGTATAAGATTTTCATTTGACCTGTTTTAAGTTGCTTCTCACAAATATTTTCTTCTGTTGGATAATGACTTGATTTTGTCTAATATGTGAGACATTGGTGTCCTGGGTCTGATTTGGTTGTATTGGTTGGTTGTATTGGCAGCAGGTGGGTTGATGGTTTACTCAAGAGGACCTGGACAGTTGTTGATACGTGACTTGTCAACTTTGTCTTGGTCAAAATTCAACTTGTAAACATAAAGCTTAAACCTCATCTTCTTGCCATTTTTACAACATACTGAGCTTGACGTGCTGGTCAAGAATAATGCTAACCTAACTATTAATGTAAGCATATAGCCTGCAAGGCTGGCACTGTATCTATGACCTCTCAAAAAAACATAAAGATTGGTTAAAAAAAAAAATCCTGTCCAAATGAAAAATGGATTTTAACTCTTGCTGCACAACTGTCTTTGTTCGATGGACTGTTCTTTTTATTCCCTAAACTATCTAATGGCAGAATATAACCCATAACCCACCGTATTTGTAAGTTTTAGATCATAAAAAGATAGAAATTATATTTACACATATTTTAACCACTGTTTCAGAATAATGTGTTATGGATGAACTGCTTTGATTTGCATGTTTTGGTTTGATTTCTGAACTTGTCAAAAAAAACAAAGATGAATAAATGATCAAAAAAACCTATAGTCATAAGTAATACTAGTTTAAGCTAACTAATCCATCTGGACACTGTAACACTTAATGTTCTAAAAGAGTAGGAAGAAGCGTACATTTATTTCATCCTACCTCTCATTGATTTCTACAGACAACTTTAAATTAAAATAGAGTGTTATCATTACTGCTGCATCGTGTTAAAAAGAAATTAAAATCATTTTTTAACTGAATCATGTTTTAACTTTGCACGAATTCATCACTCCAGCTGTTCCATAAATCCTCCCCATAGACATTTTAACATTTACTCTTAAATACACAATTTCTTTAAATAAATCCCCACCCCAATATGTTTAACTTAAGTTATAACTTTGTTGAAGACCAGTTTTTGAAAGTAAGTTGGAAGTAATTCCTCTCTTTCTTTAAATGTGTTCTTTTCAATGGCAGCATGCCAATAAAGGCACTGTATTTGTTTTTGTTGTTGTTGTTTTTAATATCTATACAATAAGATATACTGAGATCCCTTACCAGGTTTAAATAAGTACTGCAAAGTAATTGTTTTGGAGGGAGGGCTTTTTACGTCCCCATACCTTCATAATAGCAGAAAATAACCCCAAAAGTAGTAAGTCATTACTTTGTTATTGATGTACTCCTGCATGTGTCTAAAGTTGTAAAACTAAAAATTCAACTCACCATGTTTTTAAACTATACAGACCATACTGCTGTGAGAGAACAATGATGTCTTTTTTGTGTTATCTATCAGTCCCTTTTCACAGATTATAAGCAACAAAATCTACTGCAATTTGACTTTCTCATATTCAAAAAGTAATAAAATGCATTCATCACCCTGCAGTGTAACATAAAACAACACAGATGATAACAAGCCTGACCGTGGTCTGGTCTGGCTTTATATGGTGTAAATGTTCCTTCTCAGACATGAATGCGACCAAAACAAGGTAATTGATCATTGACTTCATTAAAAATGTGTCACCTGTTTCCCTCTGTTATCCAGGGCCGGGCTGTTGAGGTGGTGACACACAGTAAATATTTGAAGACAATGATGGATGGCAGTCTGACTTTTGAAGAAAACATTGATGATCTTTGTGCATTTTTTTTCTTTTTGTATTTTGGGGGTATTTTTGCCTTTAATCGATTGTGGAGAGAGATATTGGACAGACTAGTGAAAGGGTGTGAGAGTGAATAGGGGAGGACACGCAGCAAATGGGCCTCAAGCGGGAGCCTAACTAGGGCTGGCAAAGCATTTATGGGACATGCCTGGTTGATTGCCACTCCACCAAACCAACACCCTGTAAACATGTGTTTTTACTGAAACTGTGGAGTTTAAATGTCAACTCTGTTTTACTGAAAATGTGTTATTCTTGCTTCACTGAGTCTGTTTTAACCATCTTGTTTATCTGCTGGTTTGGCCCCCTCTCAAAAAAAGGGAAAGGCTGGAACTCACTTAAAAATGACTGGCACTAGTTTTGAAGAACTTGCGTCTTCATACAGAGCCAGAGCAACAAACAAAGCACAGGCATTACCGTCCAACTGCACTCAACCTCTCTATTCAGAGTATAAGCTGCCGCCATCTGGATGCAGTTATACTCTGCCCAGGTATAGAACAAACAGATTTATAAACTCATTTGTCCCAGGCACTATTTGCCTCCTGACCAGCGTCATGTCACGCGATGCCCTCTGTGTGAGCTCAAACCTTAAACCTTTTATGTAAATGTGGCTTTGTGTTTACCCTGTTTTTTCACTTCTACTGAAAAATAACCTGACCTTTGGAGATATTTACATTTACCCTGACCTTGATTTCCATTGCCCCCCTCAGCTTAAAAGTATATTTTTCACACGTGTGACAGCTTCATCAAGAGAAGCTGTCAAAAAAAACCTGAAGTCATATGGTGTGACACACTTTCAGATGGTTTAAAAGAACAGTTATCCTGAGATAATTTTCAGGTGAGGTCAGTATTCAAC
Source organism: Scarus forsteni (assembly GCA_036419115.1). Lineage (NCBI taxonomy): Eukaryota > Metazoa > Chordata > Actinopteri > Labriformes > Labridae > Scarus > Scarus forsteni. Next base: position 19,034,333 of record JAZDUH010000327.1, read on the forward strand.
CAGAAAGTGAAGCAAACATCTGGAAGAAGAAGCTCAAGGGTAAGGATAAGCTTTCTGGTGTTAGTTGCTATGTACCGTGTTTTGTAAATCACTTCAGTTCTCTATATTTTGATAAGGAATGGTAAAGAGAAAGTAATTTGTATAAGACTGTCTTTGTTTTTATGTTGCAGTAGCTATACTGTTAGATCAGTAACATATAACCACAAGATCCAATGTAGTGCTAGTTGCCTAAAACCTCAGACAAAGTAACCCTATTTTTTTTTACAGTGTGCATGGTTTTCCCTTGTTACACCGTATGATATTTTTATCAACGTTATGATTTGAAAAATGTTTTGCACGGAAAATAATTTAAATAAGTTAGTCTAATAAATGTATTCTGTATCTTTGCAACCCAATGTTTGCCTTTATTTATACTTTTTGGTCTACCATTGCACATAAAACAGATGTTTGCCTAAACCCCTTTCACAACCCCCTTTTACACCTGCACCCAACTGCTGAAAATAGTTGAATAATGTAGGTGTTGTCCATTAATACATCTCTAATACAGGTTCTGAATCAGAACAGAATACACCTAGTTCCTTTTGCACAAAGTTGGTTATTTGTTCCATTTATTGTGGAAAAGCAGTACTTAACTGTAATTTTGTGTGATTAGATTAAGGTACAACTCTTCTCTTTGTCCAGTGGTTTGTGTTTTGGACATAAACTTGGTGCAGCATACACTGGTAACTGAAAGTAAATCTCATTATTATCTCATTGTTCTTGTATATTGCCACAGTCTCTGCTTGACCACTTTAAGCATCGCTGTTTCTAGCCAAAAACCTGTTAACAATATACACTTCTCTTATTTTGCATCTACATCACTTCACTCCATGTTGACATAAAAAGAAAAGCCAGGTTCTTTTTGCTAGCTCTGAATTGGGACAGCTAAAGACCCAAAAATGGTAAGTGTGGGTGTTCATACTCTTTTCTTTTTATTTTATCTAGTCGAAAAAATGTATTTTCATGATACATGAGTGTAGTTTAGGACATGGATATATCTTCTGCTACATAAAGGTATTTAGAAACCATGATTTATATTATGAAAGCATATACAATAGATGTCTGGGATTGTATTGAGAAAATGACAAAGAAACAAGCATATCTGGACAAATAAACACCCACTGGAGCAGGGGCAAGGCTTCTTGAGTATGCACAGTAATCTTATTGATGCAGTGATGATACAAATCATCTCTCATTTCACAAACATGAGCTTGTGAAATGACCATGGGTGCTCAGCTGGAGATTCATTATCCATCTCGCCGACAACAGCCTGCCACAGAAATTATGTTTTCAGAATGTTCATATGTACAGACACTGCTTGACAAGGTGATAGAACCACCGCCCATATAAGGTTTATACCATAGCTGCCCTAATATAACACATTGATAATCACCGACATCCTTTTTATGTTTCTGTAATGGTTAATGTATCAGTATGTAGAAGCTCTTCAACTGAAGTTTTATTTTATATGTTAAAATATAATTATTGTTATCAATGACATTTCAAATTGACTGTATTACTTTAACCAGAAAAATAGCAAAGCGTGTTTTTTTTTCTTAAGATGTCAAGTTATAGTTATTTACTTGCATTGCTGAACAGAAAAATAAGTTTCAGTGGTTGAATGTTATGCATGATTAGTTCCTGACTTCTCAGAGATGCACAGTGAGTGATTTGGATCTAAAAAGGTGAATTCAGTTTGAAATTCCTCAGTCCTGTTCAAAATGTGTGTCCAATAATACTAACATTTTCTTTTATCAACATGTTTTTAAAAGATTATTATAGAATATTTAAGTTTTCTGGTTTAATGACAGATTGTCTGATACATTTGTTGAACACTGTCTGCAGAAAGTATAGCTGATACCAGCTATTTGTGAAGTTGTTATAATTTGTGGTAAGAAAAAACTTAATGAATATATAAAATACCTACAAAGGTAGCACTTAAAGTATTACTACCTAAAGTAGTCGCTGTTATTGCTATAATTTTATTTTACTAAATTGTGGCAGCATATATTACAGTTAAAATTTATAAGAAAATCTCACCTCTATTCATAATCACTTCATACTGCAGGTTACAGCATGGTAATAAAACACATCTTATACTGTCAAGCATTAGGCCGTTATATCTGCTGTGGTTTAATGTGCTTCAAAGACTCAACATCCAAATGTCTTTGATAAATGTGTCTGCCACAGCCTTTAAGCTGTAACAGATCAGACCAATCAGATAAAGTTTTCAAAGACAGCCAGCAGCAGTCATGCAATGAAACAGCGCGGCGATCAGGCTGCAATGATGCTGTTGTAATGATGCTTTCACAAACCGTCGGAAACATGGCCTTCCTATGGATTTTTATTTCATTCTCCAGAAATAGCCGACAATTTGCTGATTGTTATCCATTCAGTCTTGATAGATCTTGTTAACACTTAATTTAAAATAAGATTCCCTGAATTCTATTTTGTTCGAGCTCAGCATTTGCGACAGATCAGTTTGAATACATTATGGCCCTTTAAGTTACTAGTTTTCAGATTTCGGAGTTTAACGGAGCACGTGAATGCATCATACGTTTCTCAGCCGGTGTTTTTATATTTTTACGCCCTTACGGTCTGTATTGTGGTTTCCATGCTTCGAAGACGCCTAACGTAGCGTTCAGGTAAATATAATAAAAGATATCTAACAATGGTGTTGTCACTTTACTCAGATACTCGTTTTCCACCCGGTTACAGTCGAGTAAAGCAGGCTTGTCATTAAAATGTTAGCTTATTCTGTAACATGTATGTAGAGGCTGCTGTGACCGAAACACATTGACGTCCAAAGTTAGATATTTACATGGACGGCTGTCTGTGTGTCCGTGTGAGATGATCAATTATGTATTCACGCTCCGTCAGAGGGGATAGATGACACCTAACTGGCGTTTTGTTAAAAAGCAAGAGAGCCAGTGTGGGCTACAGCAGGCTATTTTTATAGTCACAATACCCTAAGCTTTTGTTTGTATTCTCAGTAATGCTACAGTCACGTTTTTAGTCTTTTCCCACGGAGCAAGCTTCAAGTCATTGTTGTGTGTGATTAACTGGACTTAAGCCTACAACATATTTATACTCTGTTACTGTTACACACTCAGCTGCACCAAAACTAATGTAACCTGCAGGAGGATCAAGTACACCAATGCTCTTCACCATTATAGTTGAAGAATTAAACCTATTTTAAAAAGAAATCAGAGAGCAGGGAACATGTCCAAATATTTTATTTAAGAGTCAAGCAATAAAAACACATAAGTCTATTATTGATGATGGGCATTGTAAGCATATACAATCCAGGACTGTATCCATCAGTGTTGGTCAGTGAGTAGTTACATGTACTAGGGCTGCTTGACTATGGCAGAAACCACAATCGCAAATATTTTAATAATATAAATATGAATCACTATATCACTATTACTCACTGATGTTAGAAAACACATCAAATGCTTTCACCAAATGTATATGCTTTAAAACTATCATTTAAGGACAGGCAAGACATTAACGTTTACCTGTGAAGTTACAAATACCCCAAAGTAATGCTCACAATAGAAAAACTTGAACATGTCATTTAGTACGCTTTTAACCTTAATTACTCAGTTTTCATACTTGTGGGAGACAGTAATTGTAATCTTGATTAAAATGTGATTAATTGCTCAGCTCTAGCATGAAATATATCACTGTGATACAATATTTTTTCCAGAGTAACCAAAGAAGAGGGGATTTCAAGTTATAATCAGTAATAATAATACAGTAACTAGGTCTGTGCATCTTCACTTGTCTCACAATTCAATCTGATTATGATTATTAAGTATAAGTCAGTTTTAATTTTATTATAGTGATGCAGTGGGTAAATACCCTGGATCATTTATTTTACTTTTTACTATTATTTTATTTTACTAAAAGCAGAAAAGGTAGTGTGAGCCAACAGCAGGAAGTGACTGCTCACATGGAGATAAGAATTGATGCTAACAGCTTCTGTGGCACTTTTGTCAGATCCCGACTGCAATACTCTCTGATAGATGGAAAAACAATAAAAGTTAAAGCAATTCTCAATAGGAGAGATATTTTTGCTCCATGTCTGACATGTTTTGTCCAGAGTTTCTCCAACGTAGTGGCTTACCTTTTGCAATTTTTCACAAAGGCAGTGGCACCTGCCTACTAAATTATCTGATTGGTCCATAATGAATGTGATAGATGGAATAAATAAGTTACTTTGGCATTTGTTCCTGTTTGAAAATTAGGGTGTGGCTGGAATCACAGACATTTGGCAACAAAATACAAACAGTGTTAGAAATGACAAATAAAAACACATCAGCATCTCTAGAAATTCGAACAATGCATTCATGCAGAGGAAAAACAAAGGAAAGTTTGTATTGTCAAGACAGAGGGTGGGTCTAGATCAGCTAGATCTATTTAACATGACTGTTTCTCATTATTTAAAATTTGATCAATTGTGGAACAAAAGATAAATGAGATGTTTTTGGTGAGCTGAGGAGTAGCAATGGCTGGAGAGAAATTATGTTAATGAAGAGAAAAAGGGTTGTCTCTGATCACCATCGCCCACAACGCAGAAAGCCTTTGACTTATACTCTCGGTTCATAAATGCAGTCCATATTTGCAAAAGGGATGCCTGACTGTCTACTGGACAATGTAAACATTTTCCTGAAGACTTTTTTCGTGCTTCTGTTGCATTGCTAAGCCAGCAGATCATGAGAGAGGATGCTGTCAATAAGAGCACGTTAATAACACTGGAGTCTTTGCTACTTAAATTTAAGGATAATAGTTCCCTCCCATCACCTGCTGGGATCAGTTACTCAGATGGACGAGTGAAAAATTAAACTGCCCAGCTGGTTTGTCAGGTTATTATTTTTCAGCACCTGGCTATTACGTGAATTAAATAACCCAAACAGTCAGATAATTATGCTCCTTTTAATGATCAGAAATAGGTTTTGAAGTCAGTTTCAGTGAAAATGGCTTTTCTTTGTAAACCAAAGTAAATATATTTTATAGGTCTCATCTTCATATAAGTGTTTTTTTTTCTCTCCTCAGAAACAAAACTGATTCTGCAGCCAGGCAGCAGCCTCTGCAAGATGAAATGATCCTTTATTGTCTCTGCATCGATGCAGAACTATTTACATCACAATGCATCAATTAAATGATTGTTTTTGACTGCGCAGGCAGTAACTAATCAAAGTAATGCAAAATTACTATATTACTTTTTGTCCTTGTCAAGCCAAAATCGATTTATTATCTCTCTTTAGTGGACAAGAAAGATGCAAAAAGCTTTTTGTATGCAATACAATACAATACTGTACCGACTGTGTAGTGTATTTGCATTGTAAGAGCAAAACTAAACATACACACAAGAATTATAAGTTTAAGACAAAATATTATAGCAATTAAAAACTTCAGTTTCATGCAAAGATTTCAGACCTCAATTGGCAGTGGTCCTATCACCTTGTCAATTGCAATTGAACAATTGCACCAAGGCATACATGCATTTGGTGAGGGCTGATCCAATGAACGGTTGTACAGTATGTTAATTTTTGTTTTTTACAAGGCTTCCACTCAATTTACCACTGCAACAAAAACCTATCTAACTGTAAGGGTCAGGATTTGCAAGTCTGTCCCTCAGAGACCGTTACTACCATTTTTCATGATTCAGACTATCTGAATTACAACAAGTGAACGTTCTGGAAAATCTCTTTAAAGGTCCTGGACACTCAGACAGGTGTTTTGAGTCACTCTGGTTGATCAGACACGGGGAGGTTGAACAAAGAGGGTGCTATGTTGAGAGTTTTTGATGTCACAGCTTAAAAAACAATTTGAATGATGGCAGGTCAACAAGTCCTCTCAGTAATACATGGTCTACAGATTTCACAGGCTGTGAAGCTGTCAGTCAAACAGAATCTACCACACAGCCTCAAGAAAGGATTTAGCCGAGGGCTTCTTCCCCACCACTTGTTTAAGTGTCCAGGGCATTTCATTAAAAAAAAACCCTGAAAAACTCACAAATAAAACCATAATAATGCAGCATTAAACTCTTCCCAACAGCACAAATGTGTCCCGAGTTCTGTTACCCATGTGTTTGTGTGTTTGGACAGGGGGTGACATGACTCTGACCAGAGGATCTTTCACCTACGCCAGTGGGGAAGAGTACCATGGCGAGTGGAAAGAAGGTAAAGGTCTCGTTTCTCCGTGTCTGTGCAATCTTGAATATTTTAACAACAGATTTTAGACACGCTTTCACTGCCATTATGTGTGTTACAGGGGTCATTGTGTTTCCCGTCAGTCAAAGGGAAGTAAATCATGAAAGACTGGCTGAACGGGAAAATGCTTTGAGTGGCCATTTTCACAGTGCATTTCCACAACAGTACTGTAACAAAGCCCCACTCTCGTTCTTCTTTATTACACTTATACTGACTTGACAACATTGGTATCCCGGTTTTTTAAATCCTTTCGAAGTCCTATGCTTCCTCTGCAGATCCCGTTCTCGCCCCCGTAACACCCTTGTTTCTACTTCTGAGGAGGGAGTTAATTTTGTCTCTTCTTTATGCTCCTGCAGCGTTCTAAAGGAGGCAAATACTCACAAGGACATTGGTATTAATTAGCACAGCCTTGACCACTGACTTGATCAGGGCACATTATGACAAAAAACATTCATACATACATTCATTTTCTATAACGCTTATCCCTTTCAGGGTCACAGGGGGCTTTGGAGTCTGTCCCATCTGTCATTGGGCAAGAGGCGGGGTACACCCTGAACCTGTCACCAGTTGATCGCAGGGCCACATAGAGAGACAGACAACCACTCATTTTCATACCTAGGGGCAATTTAGAGTCACCAATCTACCTAATAAGCATGTTTTTGATCTGTGGGAGGAAGCCGGAGTGCCCACTGAGAACCCACGCATGCACAGAAAGAACATAAAAAATTCACACAGAAAGGTCCTGCACAGCTGACCTTGCGGCGAGGCATGTGCACCACCTGCTGCACCACTGTGCCTCTCTAAGATGATAAGTGTACTTATAAAGATGACACACAACAGACTGTGAGTCTATCTGTGAACGTGTGGACATTTCCGTTGGTCTACAGTAAGGGTGTCCAAACATTTTTCCCTTAGGGCCAAATACTGAGGAATAAAAGAATGGCTGTGTCACCCTGTTAGTAACTTTAAGTGTATTAAAGTTAAGATTTTAGGACTGAGGTGACAAGTCTGTTTTCTAAAGCTCCTGGTTTCCCTTTGGTACCACAAGGTTCAACCCAAAATCATGACAGAACTGATGCTCTGTGTGAAAGAGCGAGGAGACACTGACTGCTAATCTCCAGTCAGACACAAAACAAGAGCAAACTACAAGAGACTGTCAAAATTTGTACGGTCGTTGGTGCTGAAAGAAGAAAAGTGCAATGTTCTTAATATACTGAAGCTTGTGCAGAACATGGACTGCGTTAATCCACTTGATTAATTCTGTTGCTTGGGGGACAATTTAAAATGGACTGGGGGCTGCATTTGCATTTGGCCACTGGGCCATTGTTTGGGCACCCCCCGTTTTTCAGCTAGCTGTACATTAAACTAACTAGCTTAGTTTACAGCACATAACCGAGACATCCAGACATTATCTAATTCACTGGTCACAAATGTTTTTAACCTTCCAGATCATGGAACAAGTATACAACTGATTATAAACAGCAAAGCTATAGTACCCTAAAACTTTCCTAATATTTGGTGAAAAAAATCTTGAATCCAGGTTTTCTATTGTCAAATGTTGGCTCACCCTGTGCTCTCTATCAGGGATCATCAACTACATTTGTACAAGATATGCTACAGGGGGCAGATTTTAGAATAAACTGAAAAGATGTAAACATTTTTTCTATAATTTATAAATGTAAGTTTAATATTTTATTATCAACCAAAATTAAAAGTATCTTATCTTTGAAGAATGACACCCTATTACCTGTGCAACAGACAGCAATATGAGACTAATAAAAATATTTTGGCTACTGTATTGTAGGGCTGTCATGTTTTCTTTGATAAACTCATTCTCCTGATTGGATGTTTGCTGACAGGTGGATTTCTGCAGAACAGGTCAAACATGAAGTCATTACTAATAACAAGGTTTCACTACAATTTTTTAAGGGAGTTTGATAAATACTTGTAGGGGTGAAACAAAAGAAGACACCTTTAAAAATCCTCAACCAATTTTTCCCCTCAATTTCAGAAATTGGTAAGACTCTTGGGGCCGGATGGAAAGTTGTTGGGGACCCTGATGTGGCCCTCAGGCCGCCAGTTTGTGGTCACTGCTCTGTATGATTGTGAGTAGGGCTGAACAATTAATTGCAAATTAGATTAAATCGCAATATGGCTTCTTGCAATTTTCAAATCGCAGACAGTACAATATTTTTAACCCAAAATGTGTTGAAGTTTTTGGCATTGTGATGTAGTTTCTTGCAATTTCATGCCTATTTTAACCTTTTTTAACCCAGTTTTTACAACTTTATGCCTATCTTGCTCCCACTTATCTTTTTTTTTGGCCACTGTCAGACCATGTTTGGAATTTTTACATGTTTTTTGAAATTTTGCTGCTATAATCAATTTTCCTTAGTCACTTTTGATTTTTTTTTGCCTTTTTTTTTGCAATTTCATACCTATTTTGCACCTATTAAATTTTTTTCCACTTTCGTACCATTTTTTTTTACCTAGTTTTTACAATTTCATACCTATTTTGCTTCTGTTCTTCACTCCTTCACTTTTTCTCAAATCTTTTTTCCTAGATTGATTTAATGTCATATTGGTTATACTATAAAACAATGTACTGCTTATTTTTGTTTAAGAATACAGAAGATGAGGAACATTAAAACAATCGCAGAGTAAATCGTAATTGCAATATTGGGGGAAAATATCGCAATTAGATTATTTTCTCAAATCGTTCAGCCCTAATTGTGAGTGTTTGTTTTTGTAACTGTGAGTGTTACTGCAATTCTGGGTCAGGTCTCTCATCTCAGTGGCACCAACCTGTCTAAGTAAAGGTTGAATAAATACAATAATTTCGAGCAATATTCTGGACATTCATAAATTAGAAATACATACGCTCTCTGTTAATGGAAACCCTTCCACGCACGTGTTTGTTCTGGCCTTCTGAAATATCGCTGCAGCACTGTGTCCATCATTATTAGGTGATAAAATGTGTTTTTACAGTTTTTTTCACTTTGAAACCTCATGTAAGACGTATGAGAAACCTCTGTTATATAGTCACTATGTTGTTATACAGTGCCAATGCAAGCATTGTCACAGGAAATATCCATCCATTCATAAATCTGCTCAAATGAGTAAATCTTTCTGTCAGGGTGTAAATGTCTTTTCAAATATTACCTGTTGCAAATCTTCTGAGGATGCCTTGAACTGCTTGAACTCTCCCAACACACACATACAGCCATGCTGGTGACATGCAAGCTCAAGCTATTTAATCAAATCCCAATTAGCTAGCATTGGCAACCCATGACGGACAGAGCCAGATTTACCGGCTCAGGATTTGTCAAATCTTCTGGATTAGACTTTGGACTTGTTTGGGGAATCGTAGAGAGTGCTCGGTCAGCTGCCTGCGAGAAACCAAAGTAGTCATTAAATCTGGAAGAAGACCATCAGAGGGAGTTTATTTTGTCATTTTAGGGTTTATGATGATTTCTAGCTGCACGTACGTCAGCTGTAAAATGGTTTCTGTCCATTCTGTTTTTGACTGTATAATCCTTTGCCCTTCAGAGGTAAATTCACCTACTTTTCCAGGGCAGGTGTGAACCCGCTGACTTGATAACAAGCATCAGCAGTGAATCATAGGAGACTTGGAAGGGAAGAGAGTTGATTCCTTGACTGTCTGGATCCTAAAGTAGAAATCCCTGCTAAAAAATCTGCAGGATTAGAGTGCTGTAATTCCATCCATGCTGGAGGCAGATGGGACTCCTAATTCAGAGGTAAACCTTTAGCTGACAGCGAGGGGGGGCAAACGCAGAGCATGTACTGACTCGTGACATATGTAAAAGCTCCAGAGTGCCATGTGAATATCAAACCCAGAGCTGCATAGCAAGGTCAAATGCCGCACTCTTGCAGTATGTTGCACATTATAGGAAAAGTAAAATCCATATCAGGCTCAGTGGTCAATGAGGAATGATGACACTCGTACATTAATGTGTTTCAGCAGATGGTATCAGTGTCTGCTGTCAAGGCTGTTTGACTTGACAGGATTTCTTATGTTTCCATCATCTGTTTGAAGCTTGATCCTTTCACTCTCTCTGATGGTGTGCAACTTTCCAGGTCGGAGGCATGGAGTCGGTCAGCTCAAGTTTCAGGATGGAACCTGCTACACCGGCCAGTTCGAGAACGGGCTGTTTCATGGCTCTGGCGTGCTGCTCTTTACAGATGGATCCAGGTGTGAATGCACGAACAATCATATGCCTTAAATGTACAGTATGTGTATATCCTTCTTGCCTTACAGCAGGCTTTATAGCTCTTGTAAGGACTTCAGCTTGTTATGAACAGTGTTGTAAGTAATGCATTACAAAAGTAATGGGATTACTGTAATGCATTCCTTTGTACTGTAACTTAGTAATGTAAAGCATTACAAAAATAAGTAGTATTACTCAGTATAAACATGTAATGCAACATACATGCATTTTTGTTTGTTTAAATACAAATTCGCCAAGTACTCTGTGAGATCTGAGGAGGAGAAAAGTCCTCTGCTAGGCCTAAAGTTACGGCATTTCTCACAGAATTTACCAGAATTTTACCTTTTGTCTGTTTTTGCTATGATCGTTTCTTGTATTGTGCCATGAGCCATCAATGTGTCTATTATATTTTACTGTTTTTAGCCTTAAGCTGAACTCAGTCATATAGCCACCACATCACCTTCCACTGGATGCGCAATGAGCTTTTTGAGCGTAATGAGCTACATTTAGAATACCAAACCATATTTCCTGTTATTATGACAAGAGTTACTTAAAAGTAATGTGATAATAGTGCGATGCCTTACATTTCAAATATTACAGTAATATTGTAATGTACCTTATTACTTTGAAATTACAGTTAAAATAAATAAATAATGCATTTCATTTTTGAAGTAACTTGCCCAACACTGGTTATGAAGCAGATGAATACTAATAGAGATTTCTCTGCATGAACTGCAAAGGCAAAGAAGACCATCACAAATGAGATCGACCATTTTACGCTGGGATTTTTTATCCAGACTGGTGGTGCCACAGGGCAGGTGACAAATACAGACCATTAACAGCACACTAAAACAGAAGTTTCAAAGTTTTGAATAGTAGGAATTTTAACAGGGAGGTTTCATTCCCACTACCTCAGAGCACCCTGATCATCTACATATCGAGGGTATGAACATGACGTCATGGTCAGCTCAAGTGAGTGGACTGTAAGCCTCTGAGTAGCAGAGCACAGAGGGTGGTATAGAGGAGAGGGCGGCACAGCACATGTTCACAGAGGGTGGTATAGATTATCAGCCTATTATAGGACAGTTTCAGCCATAACACCAAGTAAATAACAAAGCCAAAGTCGTGTTGTTACAACAACTGGTGTCATAGCAGTAAGCGTACACACATTCAGGTAATGATAATTATCAACCCCACTTCTTTCTCTTTCCTCTGGTATTTACTCTTGAGAAAAATCAAGACATTTACTTTCAGCAAATCGTTCATGAAATTAAACATTAGTGTCTTACACAGCAAGGCACTGAGGACATGAGATTATGTTTCTCCTGCTTGTTGTTTATGTAAAACCCAAAGCATTCTGACTACAATAGCTGGTTTGACAATAAACATTTAAAAGGTAGTTCTGTCAATTGGTTTTACCACAAAGGGATGAAATAATCAAAGCAATATGACTTCTGTTTGGCCAATTATCAATGATATTTGTATATATTTTTCATAGCATGACGGTTTCCAACCAGTTCAGGGGTCACTGCAGGGCTTCATCCTATGGCCTTGGCTAGTTTCTGCTGCATTATGGCTCCAGAAGCTTATTTGGCCATTTTTTAAACATACTGTATATCAGACTAAGATCTACATTCACAATAATCAGAAGTAATCAGGCCTTCTGGCCTAAAAACACGGTGCCTACCACTGTTTCTTACCACCAGTATTAATAACTAGACGTTGCTCTCTGCCACTCATCAGGTGAAACTGCCAGTCTGGGGCACAAAGTGTGATGTCAGTGTATATCCTCAATAGCACTATGTAAGTCTGGCAGTCAGCTGCAGTCTTCTCAACAGAAGTACATTCTCTGCGTTAGTTCACACTTAGATATAGGAAAGAGCTTGAAGGAACAACAGGCTGCAAGTTGGAAGCTGAGCTGGTTTATATTGTTGTTGGACAGATTGATAGGACAGATTGTTTCATTTTACAAAGATTTTTTTTGTAAACCCATTCAACCTCACTAACTCTCTATAATAACCCTCACTAAAGTGGCCTTCTAGCCGGTGTTTATAGGCTTCAGAGTAACAATCTCGATATGCAAACAGCCTGATAACCGATGGCTATGCAGCGTGTTTTATGGGGTTGGTGATTTTGGAAAACTAGCATGAATTTGAAAGTAGCATCTCCTCAGTATCCAGAAGACTTATTCAACTCCAAAACCTCAGCACAACGTGTTTGTTTTACACTACACCAAGTCATGTCTCAGTCAGCGGTAAGAAAACACCAAACAAACATGTAAAGTTAGTTAGTACTCACAGCCGATGTTGATCGGGGTATAGGTAGTTCCTCTGACATTCTCCACATAGCTGTCAACTCTCCCATTTTGAAGAAAAAGCCTCGCAAGAACGTCCACCTGCAGTAGCCTGGGTGGCAGCTATCGCGAGATTAGAGCAGCAGAACAAACTTAGAAAAACAAAGAGTTTATTTTAGATTTCTTGTAAATCTGTCTTTAAATGTGAGGGACACTGGAGCTTGTCTGGAGTTGTGGGACGGCTCACAGTGGGCTTCCCTTATTTTCAAAGACAAAACTTGAAAGGTAAGCATTCTCCGGCAGACTCTGATACGTATGAGCTCAGCTACACGGACCGAGTCTGTGCACGCCGGGAAAATGCATGCGCAGTAGGCGGGCAGAATGGTGACGGGATTTGATTGGTTTAAAAACAGGTATCCCGGCATGATTATTGGTTGGTGTTTTCCCTGTTTTACTCCTGCTGTAGATAGCGGATATTTTTCGCTCTGTTTTAAGAACACATTATGAGTTGATTACCATCGGGTCATAAAGACCATTTTAACCAGTATTACAAAAAGTGTGTCTAAATCAAATTGCCAACCCCAGCTTTAAGGAAACAAACTTTTCAATGTTCCATCACAAACATGAACAAACTGACTGTCAAAGAGTAGAGTATTTTTTTCATCTCAAATAGACCATTATAATAAACCAAAATGTGCATATGCAAAAATGCCGCCTTCTATGGTGAGGTGTAAACATATAAAAACTATCACAAAAATATTTGAGCAGGAAAACAACGGGATGGGATTCTTACTCAAGGCTCCCCATGGAATACATAGAGAATGCTTAGAGTGCATTTGCTCGAGTGAATACCACAAACAGAAATTTGATGTTCACATGTTGTGCTTATTAGGTCCATCCGCTCATGCATGTCTATCGACTGAAAACATAATGTGCATATGCAGAAAGATGATCATCTCATGAACTGTAATGGATGAGCAAAATCCCTGTCTGCAGAGGAAACTACAAAACTGCCAAAACAGTGATATTTTCAAAAATTATAACCATGGAATGCGTTATCAAAACTGTCCATAACTTCTTTTTTTAAATGTTGTTCGGTGAATGAAGGGGTTCTTTTTGTTTGTTTGTTTGTTTTGTCTGTTTTTTGTTTGTTTTTCTCGTGAACATGTAGAGAATGTGGCTAAAGTTTTAGCTGCCATACAACTACAATGTGTTTATGGAAAATGACATGTTGAAGTACTTTATTGACACTGTTTATTTCAATAGTATTGTCTGTCTTTGCTGAACAGCATTTTGTTCATAGCAGATTGTTCATAAACAAATCTTAGAAATAGATATTGCTTATTTGTAAAGTTATGAAAACAACTGGTGACGTGAAAATGCAATAGTATCTGGGGAATATGGGATGCTTTACTCAGCTTCTTAAAAAATGTTGACAGATATAACATAATGGAAAACATAATCAGCATCCATAAAAAGAATGGCCCTATTGTTGTCTTGTCAGTATTTGTAATTTTGCCCTTTGGCTTTACAACTGAATGTAGATGGTAAAGAGGATAAAAGAAAGGAAGGATAAGAGAATAAGGGATGGCAAAAACCTCAGGGTCAGGATAATAAACAGAATCCACACCCACCATGTTCCAGTTTGACTATTTTCTACTTTTTTTGCTGTATTTCAGGCGTATATGAATATATCAAAAATACTGTATTTCACTATTTTGCTGTTATTTTCTGAGTGTTTAATGTGAATAGTAAAGTGTGGATAGTACTTGTGTTTGTTAGTGTCTACATAACTGTCATTCTTTGCATCAGAAAACATTAGTGTAATGTTAAAACTAAATTCTCTCTTCTCACATTCCAGATATGAGGGGGAATTTGCACATGGAAAATTTCAAGGCCTGGGAGTCTTCAGCCGCTACGATGGCATGAAGTTTGAGGGAGAATTCAAAGATGGACGTGTTGAGGGCTATGGTAGGTATTTTTGTTCCCACCGCCGGCCCAGTTTGTCCATCAGGATGTCAGAGCCTCTCTTTGATTGCTGAAAGAGTTCTGTGTCTGTGCCTCCAGGGTTATTGACTTTCCCAGATGGAGCTCATGGTGTCCCACGAAATGAGGGCTTGTTTCAAAACCACAAGCTGCAGAAGAGAGAGAAGTGTCCGGGCGTGGTGCAGCGAGCCCTGGCTTCAGCCTCCACCGCCCGCTCCCTCGTTTTTTGACTGTAACAGACCCTGGAGGAGAGACGGTCAGATCCTAACACCTACCAGGAGGACCTCAGGGACGTATACTCCCATCCAGCTTTATTCTCTGTGTCTTTCTCTATTTTTTAAACATCTCTTACTCTACTTCTTATTTATTTTCCTAGCTCAGCCTTCACAGTGGCTTGAATGCACATGCAATGTTGACCAAACTAAGGCTTTCTTTAAGGCTGACTTGAAATGCACAACACCATGAAGCACACCTTTAACTTCTCAAGTCACTGAAACACCAAATGCTGCTGTTTTTTCTCTTATTCTTATACATTATGAAAGTGTTTTTCTCTTGATATGTTAGCTCTTTTACATCAAAGAACTGAAAATCTAGACCTATCCTTAATACAACTGGAAACTTGAAGAGGGATATCTCTCCTGCAGTAGAATGAAGTGTCTTGAAGTCTGTTTATCAAAGAAACGTCTCAAATGAGAGTCTACAGAGGCCCAGAGTAAACATTCTTATGTTTATTTTATTTAGTCCGTTTTCCATGAAAATGGGTCACCTCTAGCTGTATTCTTGAGGTCTTGACTTGTTTACCTTGTGTTTTCAGACCTGTAAAAACACAAAAATGTAGAAGTAAGTTGGCTTATCCAACCAGAGTGGGCGATGGCAGCACAGCATGTTGTGGTGTGTACATTCAAAGCATGCTTTTCTGTTTTCTAGATTACAAAAAATAGCCTGGTTATTATGAGAGTCAAGCTCAAGCATTAAAATGAACGAATCGTCAAGTTGGTTACATTGACCAACATTAAGAAATAACAACATTTTAGTAAAAGAAACTTCCTGAGGTCAGTTTTGCTGAGTTCAAAGCTGGTCAATGCATCTAAAGGCAAGATAAGATTGTGTTAGTGAAGTGTGATGTTTTTCTGACAGCCCCTGACTAACTGTAGATTTTGCTGCTGTTGAAGAGGTATGTGGAGCATACTCAACCTAGGAGAACTTTGGCCTAACTTAGCTCGACATTGATGAACGTTGTAAAGATGCATTGTGACATCACGCAACAAACACCATATAAAGCAGGTCTACATGCTATTTTAGCATTTCTGATTCCATTCCAAGAGGACGAAAGACTTCTGTCCCCTAAGTACAGGAGCCAAGTCCAGAGGATGAAGCAGCTTGACCCAATGAAAGGCCCCAGTGTTCGCCAACTTAGATGATCATAGCTGTAACTGAGGGCAGCAAAAGTAAGCGGAAGTCAAGTTCTGTGGCTCAAACAAATGTGTTTGATCTAATGCTGGGAATTTCTAAGCTTGTGTAAAATTGGTTGATGAACCCAACAAGCATCAGTGTTGCCAAACCGATTCAATTTATTACTGCGTGGTCTGACCAAACTCAACCTGGCCTGACGTTTCCTTATATCCCAAATCTTCAGTGTGTGAATGCAACATTAGAGATGACAGAAGAACAAATGTAGTTATTTTGAGATTATTAGAAATCTAAGGGGGGTCTCAAGAGACAATTGACTGTTACTCATTATCATTGAAAATGGAGTAAATAAGATAAGGCAGCAGCTTGTTTCACCCAAAATGTCCTGCAATCAATAACAGAACTTCAGAGGTACCCTGTTGAGTTTTTTTCTCACTGGTTGGGCTGATGAACTGGGTTCTTGTGGGGGGGGTTTTTCATTGATATCACCCAAAGGCATGCTGGTGACATAATACACAGTTGTGCAGAAGGTTCTTTCTCTAACTTTGCCAGTGGACAGTTGATGCCTTTATTAAAGGTCACATGTCCTGCAAATTACTTTTAAATGCAAAAATATGTGTGGCTTCATAACAAACCCTCCAAAAATGAGATAATGCCCTCTCTCCCTATTTTGCTAGCTCCAGTAGAAAGTGTGCTTGAACAGTTGGTTTGAACCAGTATGCCCTCTCATCAGACACCCCTGGACCTGGAGGTGTTCCTTTAGCTCTTTTGTTGGCTCCAGAAGAAGAAACATGTAACTGCTCTTCTGTGGGGCCATAGACCAAAGAAAGAAACGTCCACTTTTTAACAGGGATGAGGATTAACATGAAAAAACGACAGCCTGTTCTGGACAGGGCTGCAACAGAGAGGTTTAAAGGTGGACTGAATAATATCTGACCAGATATTTTGGCAAGAACCTTTAGAGGTCCCATGTCCTGGTGGGTTTGACCTTTTATATCATGATTTGGGTGTCTTAGAGGGAAGAACTTGACTTAAGTTGAATAAGAAAAATGATAATAATGTATCTGTAGAGGGTCAGATGCAGCTCTCTTTCCCTCCCCTTGGGAAAAGCTTGGATCTGACAGCAGGGCGAGGGTAAGGAGGCTATGAGGATGAGCTCTGAACGGTTTGGTTGCCCAAACTATTTCTGATGGGAAGGGCAAGGAGGGGTTTCAAAGCAGCCATCATATCTGCTTGTGACAAGATTTTCTTTAGAGGATTTCTCTGTGACCTGAGAGTTTAGTTAAAGATGTCACATTCTTCTGTTCCTAAAGCCCTTCTTACAATATTAAAACAAAGAAACTTGATTTTGCAGGACATGGGACCCCTAAAAAATGTCCAGGGACTTTTGGGACCAGTGTTAACTTGATGAAAAAAAGAGAAATATGTGACTTTTAAGTAAACGTCACAGCATGCTAAAAAAAGATCCAGTATCTAAGAAGCCTGTACACTAAAAACTCAAATCCAGGGCAGAGATTTGTTTAATCTTTAGTGAAAATTAAAATTACTTTGTTATACTTACATAAAGCCATATTTACTTAATTATCATGATAATCGTCTTATTTTAAGAAGTTAAACAAAAAAGGTCACTTGAATCACAAACCAACAACAATATAAATCCAGTAAATCAAAATTCAAAGTACTGTATGTGTAATGACAGCTCTTTTTATTATCAAGAATTAAACAAGATTAGATTTGAGTTTTTGTGTTGCAGTTTAGATAAAACAGATCTGAGCACAGCAAAATGTAAATGCTCATAGAAGTTGCTTTTAAAAAGATTCTTGAGGGATTGTTATGAGGAAGGAAATATTCAAATGATCTTAGGTTCAAAACATTAAACAGGGCACCTTTAGATTCTCATTTCCTTTTCCCATTTCTCACTGCACATTTCCTCTGCTGACGAGAGCATTTTATCACGCATCTTTCTCTGTTTAATAGATCAGTATTCACATTTGCCTTAAAGATGTTTTGGTACCAGAGCAGTTCAAGGGTGTCCATTTGAAAACAAGATCACACGTGTCGCCCTCTCTCCCTTTTCCTCTGCATCATCTCGCCCTAAGGTGTCTGTCGCCCCAGTGAATTGGAGGTCTGTTTGAAGAGTGCCTTCACGCTGCGACACGCGTTGCTTAGCTTGTGCCGACTCCCAACGCTCGTCACTCACATTCAGTCCAGCAGCTCCAATAAACTCCAATAAAGCCTCGGCTCTCCCCGAGGAAATCATCAGAGAGGAGATTTAAGTCAGAAACAGGGAGTAGATGATGATGATGAATAATCCTAATTAAATGTGTTAATTAGGGATGTAGATCTTTAATGAGGCAGCTGATTGAAAGAATTTCTAAATCAGATATATATTTAAGAGTTTGTGATTTTTACGTGTGTTTCTGTGATGTATAAAATGTTAAATGTGTCCATTCTGACCTTTCATACTTAAGAACATTTAGTTGACCTTTTGTTAAGCCTGCCCTCCTTAATAACTGATGTTTGCTTAGAAAACTAATTGAACTAATTGAAAATAATCCACTGTTCATTAAGTATGTTTGATTTATGTAATCATGTACCGACTCACCCTCAGAGAAAAAAACAGAGATACATCAGTGCATACAAGAATAGTACAAAGTCTCTTAATACTTGTTTAAATAATTTAAAATACAAGAATGGCCCAACCAAGAGCAAACCTGCGTCAAGGCTTTTCGAGTCGCTATGGACAATGTTGAAAACTGCCCTATCTCTTAATTTAAAACAATCATTTAAAAAGTTCCAGGTTCCACGTGTGTTTTTAGATCATCAAACTCTAATCACTTCTTCCTTGTACTGCTAACATAATTCCCTGAATATTTAACCAAAATCCATTGAGTAATGTTAGAGTTATTGGTGACTATGTGGAAAGCTTTCCAATCATAGTGTGAACAAATTTGGTTAAAAAATACCTGGATCTGCATTCTTATTCAAATTACCACCTAAACTCAAATCACTTCTTCCTTGTACCATGAAATATGTTCATAGGAACAACTTATTGTTGTGTAATGTCAACTTTAAAAAA
Organism: Scarus forsteni; assembly: GCA_036419115.1. Classification (NCBI taxonomy): domain Eukaryota; kingdom Metazoa; phylum Chordata; class Actinopteri; order Labriformes; family Labridae; genus Scarus; species Scarus forsteni. The sequence continues at coordinate 19,053,590 of JAZDUH010000327.1, forward strand.
TCCAGGTTATACATCCCTTTTTGTTTTACCACCAAAGTCAAATTACATATGTCTTGTACAGCAGCCAACATTTCGTGAAAATTTCACTGAAATTAATCGAAAAGTCAGAGACAGACAGACCAACAAACTGACAAATAAACATTCTGTGGAGGTGGCGATTACAGTGAAGTCTGCTTCTGTTAGCTTGGTGTTGCCACACCTTAACGGCTTGTAACTTTAAAGCTACCCAGCAATAAAAAAACATCACATAGCCTACTATCATAAGAGCAAAACAGTAGTATGTGATGTTTCCTCTTCCCTATGAACATATTCATTCTCAAACTCTAAAAGGGAATTTTAGTTTTGGAAAAAAAACTTCAGTGTTAATATCTGGACTCACGGCTATAGACACCTCAAGCAAACCTTTAAATCATTGTTAAAGTAACAATAATATGGTCGTGTTTTCACCACGATGCAAAACAAAAACAAGGCTTAGACGAAAAATTTGTCCAAACAGAAGTAGTCCTGCAATGGTTGCTAAAAAAGGGAGGCTTCTCTGATTGGTGGGACAACAAACCCATCAGTCAGCCAACAAATGGTCAATGGTTTGATTGGTCAGCCTTTCTAGTGTCACTGAGTTTTTTCTGAGTTAGTTAGGACTTTGTGTTTGACTTTTTATTCTGAGAATTGTAAATGATTCATCTATCGCCTCTAACAGTCATTTGTGATTACAGATTATTTCTTTCATGGTACTTGAATAGTTTATAGGCCTTAAAAAGCATTTGTATTTGTGGCTTGTCTAGGGTTGCCTACATGAAATTTCAACCAAAGACAATCAGATGATATGACCAATAAGAAAGCTCTGAAGGGTCACAGGAGTTACATGTGTTATTCCTTACAGCTGAACATTAAACACAAATAAAGGACCTAAGGTGATTTTATGTACAGTAGAAAATGAAAGGACAGATGATCAATGTGTAAGGAGGAGTGTTAAGGCCATAAAAAAGGAAAGACTGGGGAGAGATTGAGAAAGAAGTCAAAATGATGCAGCAGTTATCAGAATGCAAAGTAATAAATGTAAAGTTTGTTGAGATTCATTGTGGAGAATTTGGGTCTAAATATATAGAGAGAAGATGAAGTGTTGAGATGAATAGTAAAAAAATAATATTGAGAATTGAAAGAAGATGTTCAAATTGACTGGAATAAAGGAGAAGTGATAAAAAAAAGTAAAATTTTAAATAATGAGATTTAAGATAAAATTGTTTGTTTTGTTGCTGTCTGTACTGTTGAAGTATCAAAAATTATTTTGCAATGCAATTTTTAAAACAGTCATAATTTAAAGGAAAAATTAAAAATAAGAAGCAATTTAAAAAAGTCAAGTATAATATTGAATAAAAGCTGTACAGAATATAGTTTAAGTGTTGAGAAAAATGTTGGAAGTACAAGATAATGTCCAAACACTTGCAATTTTTCAGCAATGCAGAAATGTTGAAAGAAAATTCTAAATCATAGTAGAAGTATTTGCAATGATGGTCAAATAGCTCCAGGATTTTGGGAAAAGAATCAAAATGTTTTAGGTGAAAGGCAAAATATGAGGAGCAAAACTGAATTTTCCTATAAAAAATAATCATGAATGACATGAAAATGTTGGCAAAAACTGTAATGCTCCAAAATTCAGGTAAGATCAATGTTTAACTTTGTCAATGACATTTTTATGAAGCAATAAATGTTGGAAAAAATAAAAATCAGAAAAACAGGAAGAGTTAATGTTGAACTTTTAACTGCTGAACAAAAATCCATATTGTAATTTGATTTGTTTTTAACGTTTCAGCCTGAATCATGAAATCCTATCCGAAGTTTGAATTCATCCTCCTGATTTGTTTAATAATAGCTTTGACATTTTTCAAAGTCAATTTCCATTTTTACTCAATGTCTGCCAAATGTACAAGACATTCAGAAAATTAGAGTTATTTCCTGCTGGTGTGAAATGAATCTGCATGAAATAATGTAAGAATGCAGAAAAGAAAAGTCCCAAACAATACAACAAGAAGAACATGAGTAGATATGCAAGAAATAAATCAATAATGGAGTGCAACTGTACATATGCTGAAATAAAGTGCATTGTTGACTCAAGAAGAGAAAAATAAGGGAAAAGATCAAATATGGTGCTCAGGTGTTGTTCATCATTTTTACTTTTTTCTCAAAGTGTAAAATGAAAAAATGCCTCCCTGCTTGTTTTCCTTTCTTCTGCCTGGTCCTAATACTCCTCCACAGAAACGAGAGTCCTCTGTAAATATTTCTTAAATCTCCAGCCTAGCTTGTTGCAGTAATTTATATAATTATTTTTTTTCTGACTGGGTGAAAAATCAATACTTAATATTGTGAGTCTGTTGCTTGCTTTAAAAATCCCCACCGGTACGCAGCGTGCTGCAGAGAACAATCAGAAAGACTCGGGGTAACATAGAAACCAGTGCATGTTTCAGTACCACCATCTACTAACACGCAATGATACTTTAATGTTTGCTGTATGTGCCGATGTCTGGTATCCTGTGTTTCACATCATGTGATGATATTTTTTGCCTTCTTTGCCTACACACACATCATGCCTGAGAGGAGTTAAATCCACCAGAATCCTTCATCCATTTCCAGCTGGAAACAAATGGTGCTTCAAAAGCGTGCCTGTCCAGACTCTCACCTGCCTGGAGAATATCATCCCCATGGTTACCTTTTTTTCTGTAACAATAGAAAAATGCTTTGAGTGCTCTTATAGAAAAACTGCTGCACAGTATCCTCTCATTCTCCTGCAAAAGGCGGAGTCTGTATAATAAAGGTGGTTGATGTGTTGAAAATCAAACATTGATGTGAGATCCATTTTTCTGCCGCTGTTTTTGATGTTCAAATATACAGGATGCAGCTATAGGAGGAAGTTTTTCAAGGATGAAAAATGTGCCTCTGGTTTTTTGGCTGCTGCTCAGCGTGAAGCAGAAGCCTCCAGTTTTTTACCATCCCCCCTTCTCACTGTGCAGCTCTCTCAAACAGCACAGCTCCGCAGCACACTGTAGTTCACATGGAATTAGAAATGACAGAAGTGAAGCAGTAAAACATGCATGAGTCATACAGATTTAAGAGCTTCACAGTGTTTCTCTCTCTGATCCATGAACCATTTTGGCAGTCGTATCTCTGAGAGAAGAGGAATAAATGACAGCACTGTTTTTAACCTTATATTGAACATGTTCTGTGTCTTCACTGACGTCCCTGACAGTTGCTCCGCCATGCTGGCAACAGGAAACATTGTGAGCTGCTGATAGTTTATCTGCTGAGCTGTTGACATGGAACACAGAGTTCAACAGGAGACTGCATTTTACATTTACATTATGAGCAAATAAAGCAGAGCTGGAATATTTGCTCACGAAATTAATTGATAAATTACGGAAAATCTAATATAAGCTACATCCTGAGAGCAAACCTAACATTTCACATCGACTTAAACTAGATTTTTCTAGGCAGCCTTGAGGTAAATTTTCAATGAAAATTAGAATGAGATGATGTGTAAACACAGCAGAAAACAATCAAGGAAATTTATGTAAAACCACCAAGAAGGGGTCCATCCATCCTTCCATCCCTTCAGTGGATACAGGAAGCTAGTGCCAAACCTGCTGACATTAGGCCTGGACTAATCATCAGCCAATAACAGGGCTGACAAACATTCACACTCACACTTGTGGGTAATGCAGGATCACAAATTAATCTATTACCAGTGTTTTTGGTCTGGGGGAGGGGGGGCAGAGCACCTGGACAAAACCCACTGTACAAGAACAGAAAGTCAGTCCAGCAAACCTCTTGGCAACAAAGCAGGGGTGATCGAGTTTACATTCTGAGGCCTTTTACCCTTGCAGATGTTTTAAAAAGTTTTCCATAAACACAGCAGCATTTCAAGAAATTTGTCTTTCCACAGAGGAACACTAAAAATGCTGTAGTATGTATTCCAGGCCTGTGAGTGGTGCTGTGTCTCTGCCACAAACATACAGCAAAAAAACAGAACTACACATGGAGCGTTATGTGTAAAACTGCGATGTAAGCAAACACAAGAAGAGCAGAAGACTGCCAAGCTGCTGGAGAATGTCGACTCCCCCCTCCTCTATCCAACAGAGAAGCTTTACTCTGTGATGGACATGTATTATAAATTAGCAGCTCCAGATTTCAGGGACATCCTGTCCTGATTTTTTTCTGAAATTTTCAGTGGTGCATGCGTGAGAATGGCTTCTGCAAAATAAGTTAACAGTGTAAAAACAACTCCAGTGTAAATAAGCAAGCATGCTGTTGGTTTCCCATGTGTGAATGTCCACCATCCCTGGAGAACATTTGAGCCACTGATGATAGAAGGAAAGTATGTCCACTGAGCTCCCCTTCAGTCCTGGACTTTAGCAGCAGGCATACCGACCATCTCTGCTCTGGTCAGCTGACATCTCTAACACACGGCTACTGTGCGCTTTGGCCTTGTCTGTCACCTCGACGTGTGTTCAAAACAGCTTCTGTGCAGATCTAATTATTTAAGTTTTTTATATGTTTTCCAACCTCCAAAGGCAAAGTAAACCAAGGAACCAAGGAACATCAGACACTTGGAGAGCCAGAACAAGAAGATAGGCAAAAGGAAAAGATTTTATAACTTCAGTTTCGTCACATTTTCAGTTAAACAGATCATGCTGTTTCTATCAAATCTCCACCAGAATTTCCTCTGGTAGGACTTCAAACTAATCTGAGGGGTTAAACAGCCAAGTCCTGGAGAGACAGATTGCTTTTGGGCACATCTCATACATGATGTACACAAGCCTTGATGGAATTACAGAATGAGATTTGCACCTGAGACAGACAGTCATAAGAGTTGACCTTATAATGAATTTACTGTAGAAATAGATGTTCAGAATTTACATCCCTCACTCCGCTCTGGAGGGGTTTTCAGGAAGATCCACTTCCCTCAGTTTGTCGAGCCTCTGCAGCATCTCCATGATGTCAAACTGCCATTGTTTCACCTGCTGCACTGCTGTCAGTCCGCCCTGAAACACAGACCGGAGCATGAGGTTGTAGAAGAGCAGGGATGAGATATGAGCTCAGAGTTATGAAGTTTTGCAGTTCAGTTCCTCTCAAAGAAATGGTGCAGAATTTGGAGTAAAGGGCTAACAAAGGAAAGGTTGAACCTGATGAAGTGGATGATTAATGTCTTTAACCAGGATATAACAGAGTGATGACTTAGATAAAGCTGTTTATACAATAAAATGACTTTGTTGACAGTCATGTAGACTTTTAGGTCTGCATTAAAATAAAGGTATTTTAATAGTATAAAGAGAGAGCCTTGGAGTCTTTTCTTTTTGCTTCAATGACTTAATGAATCCTTCTCCAAAGAGCACCTAAAACAAATGCTTTTTGGGTCCAGGTAGCACCCTGCCCTTTGGCCTTCTGAAAGCTGTTTCCTAACTGTAAGTGCTCATGCTAAGCTAACTTAATGATCCACTCATTGCACCATCAGCCGAATACACTTTTTATATGTCGTGGTACTGGTCTTTAGATTTAAAAGTGAGGAAAAAGTGCCAGAGATAAATTTGAAAGGTACTGGGAGCCCTGGAAATCATACCTAAACCTAAAGTGATGGTGATGCTTGTTTTGCCATATATGAAAAGGTAATTTTATTTTTATTTATTCATTTATGTATTTTTATAGTTATTACTATTATTGTCATTAATATTATTTTTAATTTAATTTGGTTAATTTTTCTATTTTTATTTTTTATTATTATTGTTATTATTTATTTATTTTGCATTGTATTGTTTTGCTACAACTGCTAAAGAGGTGAACTGGTATATTCTGTAACACAGTGCTTTGTCTTTAACTACGAGTCTTAACTGCATCAAAAGTTGATTAGAATCCTTAAAATGATGTCTGATGAACCTGTAATGACCCTTTCTGCTAATTGTTTTATTTAATTTTGTTATATTCCATAAAACATGAATGAACACAAAGTTTAAAAAAAAAAGGTGAGGAAAAAGGCATCCTGAAGATAATAGTTTTGCAGTCATTGCCAAGCTAAACTAGGCATGCAGAAGACACAGAGAGACTCACATGATTTTTTATTTTCATGTCGGCTCCTGCCACAATCAGCAGTTTCACTATCTTGTATCTGTTCAGACGTACTGCATCATGCAGAGCTGTGTCTCCTTCCTGAGAGGAGAAGGTGGGAGGGGGTTATCACAGAGAGAAGGTACAGAGACGTCGTAACAAATACACAGCAGAAAGCTTCTCACCCTGTCTCTGGAGTTGATTTTTGCCCCGCAGGTCAGAAGATACTCTACAATGTCAGAGTGGCCTGTTCTCGTGGCCACATGCAGAGGAGTGCTGTACAGCTGGGAGAAGATATGTGGAGATACACTATGGGAGAAATACACTTAACCGTATGAAATCCAGGCTCAAATAACAGGCATATTCACCTTATCTCTGACGTTCAGGTCAGCCCCGTGGCTCTTCAGGGCTTTGACGACCCCCAGGCTGCCCCCCCTGCAGGCCCAGTGTAAGGCCTGTGAGCCCAGCTGAAACACAGCAGCACGGCCCCGTCCTATTAATAGAGCTGACTTCAGGCCACCAGAGGCTTCAGCTTTAATGTGTGAAGATAATCTCGCCAAATCTCATCAACATCTTTACAAAGCAGCAGTGTGCCCGCTCGTCTTACCTGATCTTTAAAGTTGATATCAGCTCCTTTTTCTAAAAGCATTTGGACCACGGCCGTGTGTCCCTGCAGAGAGGCTCGGTGCAGTGCTGTCCTCTTCAGCTGGAGTAAACAGATACACTGTTGTTGCTGTTGTAGATTTGAGGGTTTGTTCTGAATGTGGGGGCAGATACCTCATCATGAGCATCAGGATTCCCTCCATCAGTCAGATACTTCTGTACTGAACTCAGTTTGCCTTGACTCGCTGCATCCATGAATTCTGTGATGTCTTCAGGTCCAACCTGTACATGCCAGTAAACAAACATGTATGCAGAAACACACACAACAACACAGGCAGGGAAAGGAGAGGGAAGAAGATTAAATTACATTTTATATCTTTGTTGTGCACATGAAGATGGAATTTTCTGAGTCATTGCTCACTGCTGGGATTTCTGTAGAAACCTCCGAGGGAAATGTTTTCTTGATCATTCTTCTCTTTCTGCACAGCCCTGTGTGAGTTTCTCCTCCATTCAGATCCAAAATCTCACAGCAGAGGTTTGAGGACACCATATCTTTTGTCTGGAAATGACAGAAACAAAACCAGCTTCACCTTTAACCCTGTAAGGCCCAGGACCATAGATTATAGCCAGAAAATTATAATTATTTTGGAGATTACATTTTTACTTTACTTTCTGCTAAAATCCTACAAAAATCAAAATGTCCATAAAATTCAACATATAGATTTTTCGTATCTCATTTGATACATTAGGTGTTTTTGGCAACTGATAATCCATCTGAGGACACTTTATCATTTATCTGATTGGATTCAGATGGGTTTTTTTGTAACTTGTTGATCATATTGAGTAGACAGAGGTATTATAAAAGTATGTATCAAATATAATAGGCTACAATTGGTGTCATAGGGTTAATATCATGCTGGGTCCTTTTGGTGTCATGTGCATTTAGAGTGTCACTGATGAACCACGTGACATGTTACTGTCACAAAAATATTTTATTTCAGATGTTTTTTAATGTGATCTCCATAAAAGCCAGACAACACTCTGTGTGGTGATCAAGTGAATCACTCTTAGCCTGTTAAAGGGGTATTATATTAATTTTTAAGATGTTGTATCAGGTTCCTGACAATAGTCGGTGGAGGGTGAAAGTGTTTCCAGTGCTTTACTTTTAAAGGAGGCAAGCTGAGACTTCTGTTACGGTCCAATGCTGTTGGCAGGTACAGTTATTTTCTTAATTGTGTGAGTTTTATGTGAAAATGAGCCACAGAACTATGTTGGTTGGATGAACAATTGGGTGAAGATTTCAGATTGCTTTATTTTTAATTCAGGAAGTCTGTGTGTTTGGTTTATTTTATGATGATGCAGCAAATTTGTTATGGGACAATATAAACAGTTTGAGATGACAGAGGAAATGCCAGTTTGTTAAGCACATCTGCCAAGTGGGCTACGGGCTGCTGAGAGCTGGGAATGGAAGTGTTAATGGCAAAATAAATTCACTGCATAGTGAAAGCTCGGCTTGGCAAAGACAAAAGGAACACGCTACCTTCATATGATATCCACAATTTATCTGTTCGAGACATTCATTTAAGATGTACATCTAGAGCGTCAATTAAAAGACAATAAAGGAATATAATCCAGGAGTAATCTTTTTTAATGTATTTTGGGGCATTTTTGTGCCTTTATTGATAGGAGAGAGACAGTGGATAGGTTTGTGAAAGGAGGTGAGAGAGTAAGGGAAGACACTCTGCAAAGTGGTCACAGGCGGGATTTGAACCTGGACATATGAAGTATGTAGAAGTCTGTATATAGGATGTGCCTGATTGCTAACAACTCCACCAATACAGCACCCGATCCAAGAGTATCTTTGATAAGACTGTTTTTGTAAAGTGTATGTTAAAAGAAACAAACAAACAAACAAGTGCAATGAAAACTAAGTGTGCATGTATTTAATGTGGTCTCAAATATCAAACTCAATTACAGATACACCATAATCACAAATACATTTTAAAGATATTTGGGGGCTTTTTGTCTTTTTTGATGGTGGAGAGACAGTAAATAGGCTCATAAAGGAGGCAGGACAGTCGGAGAAGACACATGGAACATGGACCACAGTTTGGAGTTGAACCCAATTACTGTTTATGGTGAGTGCACATTTGTAACCCACTGCCTGCAGCCCTTTATTATCCTGTTTTTTCATACAATGCTCTAGAAAATACGGTATATTCAAAGCAAACAGCACTGATGCTCTTACCCATGGTAGCTGTAACTATTTTGCTTAATTAGATCCAAATTTGCACATCATGCATTGATTTGATTTAACATTATGTCTTTATTCTGTTTTTTACTGTTTACATATATAGGAGATATTTCTAAGGTTCAAAACAACATCTGTCAAGAGCAGATTAAAATCAGAATTTTTAAACTCGAACAAATTAACATTGGGCCATGTTAATTAATGAACATTGTCCCTTTTGAGTAAATTAATGCACAAATGGCGAAGCATAAGGACAGAGCTATTATTTTCTACGTGGAACTTCTTTAATGAAATTATGACAGGATTAACTGAAACAAAATTACATTTTACTCATTGTCAGACCAGTATGGAGCATTAATTCCTCCAGCTGCAGTGGTGCAATTTCATATCAGCCATGCGAGCTTTGATTTGCATACAGTCCATCAGATAATTTGTAAATACACTAAAGCACGCTGACATGAATGTTCCCTCTGTGTTTGATTAAACAGAAAGTGCTTTAGAGTCTGAACTCATGCAAAAGTAGACATCCATCTTTGACTTGTATGTGAACTTTTATGGGTGCACATGTTTTAAGAACCATAAATAAAACATATACATAATAAAAACAAAATAAAAATAGAATTATAAAAGGAGGAAATAAAGCTTCACAAAACAGCTAGTAAAGGCTTCAAGAAAAAGGTTATCATTTCACCCATAAAAAATTAAATACATAAAACTATTAAGCCATATATAAACGTTGATAAAGTGCTTGGCAGTGTATCAGTTGTTTAGAGTCATTTTAAAAATAAATAAAGGTTAAGGCGGTTTCCTTTAGATTAATACTGATCATGCTGATGTTAATAAGTGAACAGATTGTTCATGATTAGAGCCACAGTTACATGTCCACTTACCATGGACATGTTATTGTAATTTTACAAGATAATCTGTTTGAAATATGGAATCATCATTAATGTATATAACTGACTGAAGGAGTATTTTTATTAAACAAAGGTTTTTCTTTTTTTCCTAGAAAAATGTGGTGTATTTTCTGGTGTTAACATTGAACAGCTGACTACTACAGAAGTGTTAGTGCAACATTTGGCCCATGTGGATTTGACCTTATTTAGTTACAAAGAATGTTTCTAAATACATGGTCTTGTCATCATAACACTCTAAAATATTTGAACAATTAATAAGGTAAGTAAGGGATTTGGAAGGTAAATAAGGGATGTTTGAACACCTAGTCCTAGTATGCCTACTCAAGACATATGCTGGCCCACAACACATGCAGTTTCACAGTTTTTTAAATTCTGTTTAAGTGATCAGTGATTTTTGAAGGATATTCTCTTATGAAAGGGGATTTACCACAAATATAAAGAATATTAATAGAAACAATAACTTGTATTCACTGAATAATTTTCAAAACAGATGTTCAAATAGGCTTTAAAAGACAGCAAACTAAAACAAATACTATTAATATGGATAGGCATATATACAGGGAGAAAAGTAACTAATTACTGTAAGTCAATTTAATGTCTCAGAAGATTTTTTTTACATACTTGTATTGTAATCAAGTAATTTTGTACACCAGTACATCTACTTTTAATTCAGTGGGGTTGTTGTGATGTACTTTGCTCTATTACATGTGCCAGAGTATCTACTGAGTAAATAAATAAGAAAAAAAGCCAAACTGATCCTAGTTTTCAACTAACTGGTGATGTCACAAAAGCTAAATTAAAATTTCAATATAGAAATCAAGTTTATCACCACAATACTAGATAATTAAACTACAAACTTTTAAGTATACTCTGGTTAAAAACAGGACATTTAGCACTATAAACAAACCCAAATTCCAGTAAAGTTAGGACATTGCGTAAAACAAAAAATATTAAGAAAACGATAGCTTACAAATCTATTTCAACCTATTAACTGAATACACGATAAAGACAAGATATTTAATGTTCAAAGTTCTATACTTCATTTTTTTTATTTTGGAAAACATTTACTCACTTTTAATTTGATGTCTGCAAAACACGTTACAAAAAAGCTGGGAGAGGAGCATGTTTACCTCTGTTTTACATCACTTTTCCTTCTAACAATACTCAGTAAGCATTTGGTTATGAGAACACTTATTGTTGAAGCTTTGTAGGTAGAATTCTTTCCTACTCTTGCTTAAGTTCAGTTGCTCAAAAGTCCAGCGTCTCTGTTGTATCTGCCTCAAAATGTGCCACACAGTTTCAATGGGAGACGGTGGACGACAGGCAGGCCGGTCTAAAACCTGCACTCTTCTACTATGAAGCCACGCTGTTGTAACACGTGCAGAATGAGACTTGACATTGTCTTGCTGAAATAAGCAGGGACGACCCTGAAAAAGACATCACATGGATGGCAGCATATGTTGCTCCAATACCAGTATGTACTTTTCAGGGTTAATGGTGCCTTTACAAATGTGCAAGTTACCCATGCCATGGGGACTAATACACCCCCACACCATCACAGATGCTATCATTTGAACTTTGAGCCAGTAACAATCTCGAGGATTATATGTCCTTTCCCGAAGGACATGACATCCATGATTTCTGAAAAACAATTTGATATGAGAACTCTTCAGACCACAGTTCGTTTTTCCTCTCTGCGTTTTAAACAATGCCCCAATTTTCCTAAAATTTGGTTTGTAATGATGGAAACAGTTTTTGTAATATACTCTACCTGATGAATCAGAAAAAGGCAGTCCACGAAAACTGAAAATGTACGACTGTACTGTAATGTACAACTGTTTAAAAGTTTTAGTGTAAATAAAATATTTGAATTAAAGCTTTAGTCATTTAATCAAAGGCAAATCATTAACTGTCATTCATGAATCAGATATCCTGTTTTTATTTGTTCAAAACACAACTCACTGACATTAGAAAACACACTTTCACATTTTTTATTACTTTATTACCTCTGCCATGAAGGTCATGTTTTTGGTCCGGTATGTTTGTTTGTTTGTTTGTTTGTTAGCATGATAATGCAGAAACTACGGGACAGATTTTGCTGAAATTTTCAGGACATGTTGGTAATGGTCCAGTTTAAAAATGATTAGATTTTCGTGGGGATCCAGATTAGCAAACAATCCTTTTTGCTCAATAACTGTCTAACTAATAATGATATCAACATGATTCCGAGTGCTATGTGTGGGATTTAAGGCTCAAGGAATCATATTAAGATAGTAATTTTATCTTGGATGGAACATATTGCTTATAGATGTAACAGCAATGTGAGTTACCTTGGAGGGGGTTTGCGTTCTCTGAGTGCTTCTATAATGTATTAGGACACATTGCTACCCTGTGGTTGTTATCAGTGTACTTTAAAATGCAAATAAGGTGGTTTTTAATGCAGCAGATTCTCAAGAGCTACTGTTATCTTGTTTTTGAAATGCATTAAAGGGACAGTTCAGTATTTTTGAAGTGGGGTTGTATGAGCTCCATATGGTCACTAAGGACAGTAGATACAGTAGAAAGTTCTCTCTTCTCCACCAGAAAGCCACAGACAGTGACCATCGGTGACGAAGAAAAGACGCTAATAGAAAAGTACCGTACCGGAGTTAAAGGCTATTTTCTCCGCCTACAAGAACTCAAATCAAAAAGTAATACCACAGTTTAAGAGTACGCTACATAGACAATTTTTGAAGTGCATTAATCTTTCGGAAATATAAAGTTTATAGCTGAGTTCTCCATGATGCACATCTGCTTCTGAATCAAGGGAAGCATCACAAAAACCCATCTCAGCAATATTTGTCTTATAATGTGCTTTTAATTAGTCTAAAACAGCCATTAAAAGCAGCTAGCTAACTACGGCGGAGTGATTTAGCGGAGGGACACACGGCGTGAGTCGGCTTAGGTCCGGATAAAATTTATATTTCCGAAAGATTAATGCACTTCAAAAATTGTCTATGTAGCGTACTCTTAAACTGTGGTATTACTTTTTGATTTGAGTTCTTGTAGGCGGAGAAAATAGCCTTTAACTCCGGTACGGTACTTTTCTATTAGCGTCTTTTCTTCGTCACCGATGGTCACTGTCTGTGGCTTTCTGGTGGAGAAGAGAGAACTTTCTACTGTATCTACTGTCCTTAGTGACCATATGGAGCTCATACAACCCCACTTCAAAAATACTGAACTGTCCCTTGAAGTAGGGCTGTCACTTCAGTGCATTAATTAGATTATTTAATTACACCGCAAATGAATGCGTTATAAAAATTAATCGTAAGATTTATCATAGCACACAAACATTTTAATATTGGCCAGCTGGAGGACCCGTACATGGCAGTGGCACGTCATTTCAGACATGCGTCTCTGGTCAAACTAAACAAAGCCCAGGTGACAACAGGAATGGCATATTTAAGACTTAGTCTTATTTTATTTTTGAATGTATTTATCTATATTTGTACTACATTCTTTAATAATCCATCAGGCCTAATTGGTTTGCTGGATGTCCTCGACCTTTTTCTTATTTTGAATTTGATTTATGAAACACACTTAAAGTGTCATTTGAGTTGCCTGATTGAGCTTAGAATTTTCTGGACAAGTTGCCCTGACTTTGGTTTTATTCTGTCACCAATACAAATGTGGATTTACAAATCTTCTCTTTTTAGTGTATTCATTTGATTAGTCATGCACTACAATTTTATAATATCCTAGAATTCAAATTCTTTATTTGGGTACTTGAAGCAGATATGAGATTAAAATGCGATTAATTAGATTAATCAATTATAAATCCAGTAATTAATTAGATTAATTTATTGAATCGTCTGACAGCACTAGTATTAAGATAGTGTACCTTTTCCTAAGAGCAACAATTGTGTAATCTTTCCACCCTGCTGACATTAAGATACATCCAAGTAAAATAACTCAAAGAAACTTAAATACATGAGTCTGGAAGTCTTGCTCTCACCCACCTGAGTTTTCTTGTTTGTTCCTGTTTTACTGTCCATCATGTCAGCCGTCCACTTTTCAGCCTCCTCCATCTCTGTGTGCTTTAGAGGGAGCAGAAACACTCAGTCAGTGAAGTCGAAATGAGAGACTGAAGCCTTAAAAACACTACATAAAATCAAAAATCAATAAACTGGTCCAACGTGTCACTTGAGAGAGCGGTGGACTCTGTGGCTGTCCTGCTGCAATGTGGGGTTCATGGTGGGACGTTGTGTTGGTCCAAACAGGTGTGTGTGTGCACTTTGATGTGTGTGCACTCACTTGTTTGTGTGTCCCTACCAACAAAGCACTCTGCCTCTCTCTGCCACACACTCTCACGTACAGATACACGGATCCTGAAGCCTCTGTGTCTCTTCCATGTCGTGCCTCAGTCATGATCTGAGGGGGGATTCATTCCATCGGCTCCTGCTGTTACTCTCTCCTGTTGCTGCCTCCGTCTAAACTTTCCCTTTTACAAGCAGACGACCCTCACACACACTCTGATGTGGAGGATTATAGTATTTAAGATGGATTTGTCTGAGGGCACAACAACTATCACTGACCCACCAGCCTTGGCTTTGGATATTTTTGCAGTTTTATTGGGATATCAAACTACATACATATACAAGTAAGCTTCTCCCAACCCCACTGACACATGCATGAAGCTCCTCAAAGTTTTCTGTAAGTTTTATGTGTGAGCTGATGTGTCAATGAAGCTCAAACTTAAAACTTTCATGTGAATTTGCAGAGGGGTTGAGTTGATTAGGTATAGAGCACTTCTGGATTCATGAAGCTCTTGGAGAAGTTTTGCAAAACCTTAACTTTAACAGAAATATATAGAGTGCTTAATAAATGTATTACTCTGCCTGTCATTAAAGGAGACATATCATGCTGATGCATGATTTCATACTTACATATAATACAATAAATTTGAAAACAAGACCTTACACCCCCTTAATTTTCAAAAAATGAGATATTGTATTTTTTCTGATATCCTAGAACGAGATTTTGATGCCTCTGAAAATAGGTCATTGCGAGATGTCCGCGAGATTTCAAACGTCGCGACGACACGAGGTACCTTTCTTTTTAGTGGACTAATCTGATAAAACACTTCCTCCTCTGTGATGTCCGTTAGCCACAAAACCGTCACCGAGGAACACATCCACCAGCAGGGGTATATAGGTCCCTAGCTCGCATTCACTCATTACCAGCTCTGGCCTGTAGGGGAACTCTATACACGGTCACTACATTGAGCCTGCCGGAAAATACAGTAGAAGAAGAAGGACAGGCTGGCTCAGCCCCCGATAGAATTGACCAATCAGAGCACAAAGGGCTATGACGTTGCGAGGTAACTTTAGGTCATCCTCGGATCCAAGTGTTTCAACGACAGCTTGTTAATGGCCTAAAATAAGGATATTGAGAACGCTATTGTGGGGCAATGAAGGAACTAAATGACTTGTACTGAGGGCAGAAATGCTTTACAGGCATCCTAGTCTGGCATAGTGAAAAGGAGAAACAAGCATGATATGTCCTCTTTAAACAAGAAAAAGGATATTTTAGTAATATTTAAAAAGACTTGTTTAAATCTGAAAATATGTTTGTTATTGGACACACAGGAATAAAATACTGTTATGCACCTTTTAATTCACCCAAATTTAAGCCTGCTAACTCTGAGCAGTCAGGAATAAACCAAGCATAACATTCAACCACTAAAATTATTTCTTTACAAAGCTGCAAGTAAGAAACTGTAATTGTGCTTTACTTTTTCTTCTGTTCTTTTATTTGTAAAACAGTAATTTTACAATTCATGAATAACAATACTGTTTATATGTTAGCATTAAATATGTAGTTTATGTCAAAGAACTTGAATGAATGAATGAATGTTTAATTTCGGTTTAAAAAACAAAAAAAATAAAATCATGTTTATACAAAAAAAAAAAAAGAAAACAGACAGCAACCGAAAAAGGAATAGGCTGAAGCCCCAAGGCTTATTTTAGCCTACCCCTGTACCACCATAGGAATAACTGAATAATTCAGAATAAACATCAGTACTTTTACATTATTTCAAAACACATGATGGCTTAAACTGAAAAATTGAATTCAATCAAATTTCATTGTAACCTTTGATAATTTTAGATTTCAAAGTCTTCTTAAAAACTAACATAGAATTACACATTTTATTTAATTGTTCAGTTCATTCCATAACTTTACACCCAAAACTGACACACATCTGTATTTGAACTTCAACATACTGGTGTATAAACCATTACAGAGAAAAATGGCTGTAACCAATGCTGTTTGTTTAGGGCAGCTCTTGCATAAACCTGAGAGAGGTGATGGTCTGATTGTTTTTTTTTTTAACATAATTTCAGCTTTCTAAAAAAAAAAAAAAAAAGAACTGATCTTTGCACATTTTTTTTAAATCAGCAACCTGATGTTTGAAGGTTCTCACACTCTGGATTAAATGTGGGCTTTAAACAGGAAATGTTTATGTAGACTTTTGTGACCAGAGGGTTTTTTTTCCATGTGTTTTTTGGTCATTATGAATTTGCAAATTCATAAACATTATTTTGCATTATTTACCTTTTGGAGTCCACATCACAGTTTTGTTGCTGTGGATGCACCTACTGGTGGTAATAATATGGTTTCAATACCTAAGAAAAAATAGAGCTATGCATGAATGTGTCTAAAATCACAGATGTGAGCATCGAGCATCTCCTGGTTACCATCCGTCAATAAAAATGGGATGTAGACTAGCAGTTTAAGATAATTATCTGAAATAAGGTTTGTGGTGAACACACATGATTTTTAATGTTAAACAATAAAAAGCATCTGATGATGCCTGCTTTAGAGTTTTAAAGCCTTGTTGTGCACAGAAAAATGATGGTTGCTAACTAAGTTGCTAACAAGGACTACAAAAATGGCTGGCAAGCATTTCTGATTGTTTTTAATACTCAGTTATTCATGCACAATTTCCACAGCCATGATGATCAACTTGATCAGGTCGCTCAATTATAAGGTAATTCTCAAACAAAAGGTTATGATAAGATGTTACACAGTGGAAATAGTGTAGTTACTTCTAGCTGGAACCACCATGTTGTAGTTCTATAGTAATTTACGTAATAGCTTTTAACTCTTGTAGGTAACATTTCAGCTTAAAACACTGCGAAAAGTTGGTTTGTTTCATTTTTAGTTTGCCACAGAGCAGTGATCAGAAACACAGTGAAACATCACACAGGGTTTTAGACGGCTTGTGGGAACCAGTGTGACGCTAACTCCACTGACAACCTACAAAAACTGTCACAGCTGCACCACACTCTCTGGAAATGTTGTTTAGAATACTGATAAATGGGTAAAAGTGTATTAATGTTCCACCAGATTTCAGTGTAGAGATGTGAAAAAAACATTTTTAAGTATGACTGTTACCAAAGACACTCCCGGGCTATATAGAAGAAGAAAAAGCAATATGTGTTTATAGTTCTTTGCAGTTTTATAACATTCATTAAACAGTTTGTTTAACGTAAACAGTTAATGCTTATATACCAATAACAGTTTTCTTATCATGACACATTTATGGCTCATGTCTAATAAAGTTGTGATTACATACCTGCAGCTAGCAGTGTTACTGTAAGGAGATTGTATTAGGTAGTTGAAGATGGACAGTTTTATAGCAAATGTTGTGTTTAGATTTCATTTCAAACTGAATGTGTTTTAGATGTGTGGCTTTATAATTTTAAGGATGTTTAATAATTTAAACATCTGTATAACAGTGAAACAACAGACAGATCCCAACAATTGAGCAGTTAGCACACATACCAACTATCATGTTCGGCACAACTTCAGTCCTAATTATAGAAATATCAGATAAATCTCAGTATTTAATGTTGTGGGCAGTCTGTGTACCCTCAGATTTCCTTGATATCATCATTGGGGTTCACTCTACAGACAACATGAAGATTTCTTTTGTCTGTCTAGTTAATGGTTAATGGTAGCCAACAAAAAATGAAGCTAAAAAACTCTTCCTACATTTTTGAAGGTTTTCTTGCCTTTGTAATACCAATGCATGTCTGTTAAAACTATCAAATCATCAGAGAAAGTGCCCAGTGTGTCCAGATCTCCATGATGTGCATTAGTTCCAAGCTACAGCAACATTGTGCCACCAGTTAGGCTCCGCCCACAAAAATATGTCACCAGTATATTGAGAAAATACACAAAAAAGTATTGCATTGATTTGGAATAATTTGGAATTGTCCATCACTAGATGAAAGACTTCTCTTGGTTGTGTGTTCATTCATTGTCAAGATCTCTATAAAACAACAAAAGTGAACCTACAACAAAAAATGAAGGTCAAATCAAACGCGTGCAATCATATCCTTTCAAGGCCTTTATATCCTTTTAAGGCCTCTGCAGGGTGTGCTTTTGAGCAGCGTGTTTGCTCTGCACCGTCGCCTTGTTCAGGCAGGTTTGTCCCACCCAAAGTCCACACTGCAGCATTCTTCATTCAGTAAATAGGTCATGATTTCTCAGTGAGAATGTGCAACAGTGCTGTGAACCAGCGCCCTGCAGGAAGTCCCTTTGACTGTTTCTGTGCTCATTTCACGCTCTAATATTCTGGTCACTACCTCTTTCTTGCTGACATTTGCATGCAGCTATTATGGCCATCCGTTTGGTCGCATTTATTTACAGCCACACCTGCCTCAGTGTGACAGAGGTTTGTGTTAATAGTTAACCAGAGCTGAGAGAGACAGAGGCAGAGTTCAGGGATCACCAGCAGCCATTTTACCTGCACAGGACACAAAACATCTTTACGCTCTTTCACCTGAATCATGGAGAAGACAGACTAACGAAGAGCTCACTATCTGCTTATGTGTCCATCAAGGTGGATGTGAGTATTACTGCTCATCACATTTGTTTCTAATGTGCTTTTAAGAGCTGTTTTTTTTGACATTTTAGTTGAAATTGTGCTGCTTTTAATGTCACCAGTGCTCTCATGATGTTAAATTAAAGGTTAAGCTGACTTTGAAGCCAGGATTCTTCTCAGATATCGATACAGTTTCTGGTCTGTGAGCTGAGAAAGAACCGTGTGTTCCAGGTGTAGGCACAGGCACCATGGTGACGATGAATCACTTGAGTGTCGAGGACTCAGACGACAGCTCTCTTCTCCAGCCTGAGGCTGCGGAGGCGTCAACACCTACAGCTGTCTATCACAGACAGAGAGGGGTCACAAAGACCGAGCCCAAGGAGTTTTTCATCAGCAGGTACATCCCTGCAGGATCCACATTTATACATGGACCTTTTATTCAACGATTTACGCCTGTTTCCTTTCTCTCTCTGATATTCAGACGTGACAACCTTATCTTCAGCCTGGTGCTGCTGATTGCAGGTTACTCTGCTATTCTGATCCCTGCATACCTGCCTGTGAATAAAGCAGCAAATTACAGCGATAACTACCAGCAGCCCAAAGATCTGGTATGGATACATGTTAGAGTGGGCTGATACAGACCAAAATTAAGTCTCATGATCTTATTGCTGAATCCAATATACTGTATTTGTTGTTACATGTTTTTTGGGATGCATGATACTGATTTTATATTAGTATCTGCCGATATCAGCCTAAAAAGTTAATTATCATATCAGCTGATATTGACATTTTTGCAGATATTTACAGATTATATATCGGCCACACATAAGGGCAAATTCTACAAATGTTCAAAGTTGATTGCATGGGTACATTTAAATATTGAGGGTTTCATTTTTTAAGAGTTAAAATCTGTTTTTCGTGTTTTACATTTGTTCATGCAATAATATGCTGTAATACTGAAAGAAACGAGTCAATTTTTATTAAGCTCAGAGCTTGTGCTCTTGACCTACAATATCGGTATTGGTGTCAGTATTGGTATTGCTATCAGCGATAACAAATAAAAAAAACAAATCTGCATATCAGATATCAAAAATCCAATATCGTGCATCCTTTTTTTTATGAACTTTGACAGTTCCACCCCCAATACAGCTTTATTACAACAAAAATGCCTCATATTTTGTTTAATTTTTAAAGCTAATCTTACTTCTCTGCCCTTAAAAACATCTTAGCAATGATCCTCAATCAAACTTCACTCTCACTCTCCCTCTTCATCGTCCGCTCCTCTCTTCAGGTCTTATTGAACCGCTCTGCGTCCCTGCTCTCAGGTTCCTGTCAGCCTCACTGGTGTTTGGAGCACCTGAGGTACCTCTCTTGTTCTATGGGTCTCCAGGACATCCCAGTGTTCATTCAGCAGGACCGGCCCTGGGATCTATCTCCTCCTCTGGGTCTGCAGGGCAGTGAGGAGGATCTGGCCCAGGCTCTGGCTTCTCTGCCTCAGCCCGGCCTGCCTCCATCAATGAGGAGAGATGGAGGCTGCATGAGATGTGTGGTGGTGGGAAGTGGAGGGGTGCTCTACGGCAGCCATCTTGGATCTCACATAGATCAGTATGACATCATTTTCAGGTATGTGTGCCGGTGTCAGATGGAGAAGAAGAGGGAGGATCCTACATTTGACCTTGCTCTTTTAAAGACAGGCTATCAGTGTATCAGGGTGAACATTTGTGCTAAGTTTAACAGAAATCCCTCAAAGAGTTGCATTTTCACAAGCATAAGATGATCATTAGGCCCACAGACATTTGATCTCATCACATCCAAGTCCTACCAACTCACCCTCAAGTTAAAAGAAACGGGGCACGACCAGATCGAAAAGCCTTATGGCAGCTTATTCTCCATCCTCTACCCATTTCCTCATTCGCTGCCCTGTACTCTTCCTCTTTTCATAATGAAGGGGGACTTTTTAGCCATGTACTTCTGCTGAACTAAACTAGGCCAGTCTGAGATCATTAAGCCTCATTTACCTTTTCTAAAGCATTTAAGGATGCAGCCATGTTGTTCTCTTTTACCTCAAACAAACGTCTAATTGCCAGTTTTCAGAGTGAGACTCCTGTCAAACTTATTTGGGCATAAGCCGCAAAAACAAGGTCAAAAAAAGACTTAAGTTGATCATTTAAAGGAGACATATCATGCTGATGCATGATTTAATACTTACATAAACATAATAAATTTGAAAACAAGACCTTACACCCCCTTAATTTTCAAAAAATGAGATATTGTATTTTTTGTGATATCCTAGAACGAGATTTGATGCCTCTGAAAATAGGTCATTGTGAGATGTCCGTGAGATTTCAAACGTCGTGACGACACGAGGTACATTTCTTTTTATTGGAGTAATCTGATAAAACATTTCCTCCTCTGTGATGTCCGTTAGCCACAAAACCGTCACCGAGGAACACATCCACCAGCAGAGGTATTTAGATTCCTAGCTCACAATCACTCATTACCAGCTCTGGCCTGTAGGGGGACTCAATACACAGTCGCTGCTTTGAGCCTGCCGGAAAATACAGTAGAAGAAGAAGGACAAGCTGGCTCAGCCCCCGATAGAACTGACCAATCAGAGCACAAAGGGCTGTGACATTGCGAGGTAACTTTAGGTCATCCTCAGATCCGAGTGTTTCAACAAGCGCTTCATAATGGCTTAAAATGAGGATTTTGAGAACGCTATTGTGGGGCAATGAAGGAACTAAATGACTTGTACTGAGGGCAGAAATGCTTTACAGGCATCCTAGTCTGGCATAGTGAAAAGGAGAAACAAGCATGATATGTCCTCTTTAAGGGATTTTAGTGGAGAAATGCACTACCTGTAGCAGCAAAAGTACAGAGGCTTATTTGAGCCACTGTCTCTCTCCTATCAATAAAGGCACAAAATGCCCAAAAAATTCTTTGCATACTCTATGCAGGTATAAAACATTAAAAAGCCTATAGCCTTCTAAAGCCTACATTATAAAGCCTTTATAAAACATTAAAAAGGCTTGATTATAATACATTATGTCCACACTTGTAATACTTTATAAACCTTGGTACAAGTTCTTATACATGGTTATACACCATTATAACGACACTTATGAAGCATTATACATGCATTATAACATCTTATGCATGTGTTTGTAATGCATTATAAACTAGACCTTTAAGTAAAGTGTTACCAAAGAGTTTTTTCCTTTTGTCATGTAGCATTAAAAAGAAATGCAAATAAGCTATTAGGGCTGGGTATCGATTCAGATTTTCTGGATCAATTCGATTTGATATTACCAGGTCTCAAATTGATTCGATTCACAATTCAATTCAATATTTATTCAGTCTGGGATATTTTATTTAAAATAGTGCTGTAAATTTAAAAGTGACCTTTTGTCCTAGTACATTACAACAAAAAAATTGTTTTAACATGAAGAACTAAACCCAAAGCAGTTACATGAATCATATTTTAATTACATGCATTAATACATATTACTTGTTTTTTGTCCAACTCGTATTTTCCTTTGTACTTGTTAAATCTAAAATACTGTACATCCAAACATCAGCTTTAAACTTGCCGGTGGTGCCCATATAGTGCTTCCACCATGTTTGTTTGCAGTAACATCTCATGAGATTTTGTTCAGTAGAAAGCAACGCTAAACGCTGATCACACCAGACTAGCAGGTTGATACTACAGGCTGCTTCTCTGCACATCCAAAGAAGAAAAAACTACCCAAGTTAAAAGATCGATCTTTGGATTTTATGAATCGATTATCAACTAGTCAAAGGAAAATCGATTTAAATCTAAATTGATCTAGATCGATTAAATTGATTTTTTCTATAAGCTATAAACTTTCCCCCCCCAAAAATGTTTTTTTTTTTAAGGATTTTAAAGGCTTACATTTATGTGGGAACCAAACTCAGAATTTCAAGTTTATACAACTTAAAAATTTACAGGAAAAGTACTTAAAATTTTAGATGGAAGAAATCTAGATACTTTCAGTTTACAAATACACAAAATTAGGGTCTGGGGTTGTGAAATTACTAAGATTCTCCATTCGTCAGAACTAATCGATTATTTTCATAGGAAAATAAAATATATAAAGGGATTAGTGAGGTTTAAATTAAGATGAATATGAACTTTTAAGCAAACAGACGAAATCTTAATTGAATCTTTCTGCAGGCTGAATAATGCTCCAGTGCCTGGATTTGAGAGAGACGTCGGTACTCGGACCACCATCCGCCTGCTGTACCCAGAGGGAGCCCCCCACTCTGCAGATGAGTACAAAAACACCACCATGGTCGCTCTGGTGGTCTTTAAGAGCCTGGACCTGGCCTGGCTCACATCTATCATCACTAAACAGCCTCTGGTAAGCCTGCTTGTATCCCAGCAGCCATTGCACACAGAAACAGAGTTACATAAGCACAGAGTGTCACAGTAAGTCACACAGTAAACACTAACATCATCACACTCGCTCACCCCGTGCTCACACAGAGCTTCTGGTCCAAAATGTGGTTCTGGAAGGAGGTGGTGGACGAGATTCCTCTGAGAGCAGAAGACTTCAGGATCCTGAATCCAGAGATCATGCACAAGACGGGACAAGTACTGGAGAAATATGCCCAGAAACAGGGGAAAGTGAGTTCTAAAACATTACACATTTTTAGGTTTCATCTTTTGTGATGGATGTTCTCATGCTCGTTTTGTTTGTGTACTCTCACCTGCTGTGGATAATAAATGGTTATGAAACATTAGTAAAGACTTTGATATAAGACCAGGACTTACCCAATGCCAGAAAAGCAAATACAACCTCCAGTTCAACAGGGTTAGCATGCTCATTATTACAGCATAATAAAGTAAATAATGTTTGGGTGTGGCACAGATGAAAAATAACACCTAAACTCATGTGCACACATTTGACTTTACCCATTGTACTAAGATGCTGTTTTTTTTTAACTCCTCAAAAAAGAGTTGGAAACAGTTATTTTATTTCAGTTGATTATTTTGCTCCTTTAAACATACCAGTTGGTGTATTTCTAGCATTCAGAAGCCTGATTTGTCACCTTTACAATGAGGTACAACTTACAATTAATTATTGGAATGAGCACAACAGCTAAACATGCAGGAAATGCAACCCCAAACAATATGCCAACATCCTTGGCAAATGGTGTTCTGGTAAGCCGAGTGGCAGCATTATTTGGTGTCAGGCTTGGTGCCATTCACAAACTAAGAAAGTAGTTCTGTGATACTGGTGAAGTCAAAGACAGACAGAAAATTGGGCGTCCCAGGAAGACAACACTCCAAGAAGACCAGTTCTTCACCCTTTGTTCACTTCTTTGGGCAGCTACCCACATGTTTAGATTTGTTGTTCATTCCCCAGATAAATAATCCTCACATGCTGTACCTTTTTGTAAAGCTGACTAATTAGGAGTTCTACTGCGATAAAAATAGAAGTCCAGTTGATCTTAGGGGAAAATAATGAACCAAAATAAACGTTTCTTAAACAAATGGGGTGTGTAACAATTTTATCACAATACTTCACCATATTGATTCTTTTGACAATGATCTGAATTACAGAAAACAAGCAGTTTAAACAACTTGATGACCACTTCTTGAAGTCTTTCTTACTTTTGTAGAAGAAAAATGGGAGATTCAGCAGCTAAAAGGTCTCATGTAATGAAAAATCAATTTTCTTTGCTTCCAGTGTTGTTAGAATGGGTTTAGGGAGCAGGGGATCATGATACCTTTCAATAAAGTCTAAGCTCACAGTGAAGTACACCATGTCTCTCTGAAGAAAATTCTCCTTAAAGCATTCTGTCTTTTACTTCCTTTAGTTTATTTTGCAAAAGTTATACATTCTCCATCTGTGTTTTCTGCTTGTCACAGGTAATCACATTGACTGTTTTAAGTCTGCTCTGTAATCTGTTTTCTAAGGTGAGGGGAAAAGACTTGAATCTGATCCTCCACAGACTAAATTTTACATCTTTTATTCAACTTAAATCAAATCCTTGCTTGATAGACACCAAAGACATGTTGATAAAACCTTTAAACAAACCAGGACATGGGACCTTTAAGGTTTGTTTCACACAATAGGCTATTTTACACTCAACAATCAAAACCAATTCCAGGATTTTTTTCAGGTAGATTTATGACTCTCTAAAACACATCAGCTCTGAGTTTGGTGTCTCATAAATCTTCCACTTTTTGGTTTGTAATTAAAGAGTAAATATAGTTTGTAGCTTTTTTGCTCTGTCATTTACAGTAAACTGCTGTTTCAAGGTGTAAAGGCTAAAAATGGTTTCTTTCAAGAGCCTTGTCTTGCTCCGGATGGTGCCCACATTGGGGGCCAGTGCAGTGGTGATGGCCCTGCAGATGTGCGACCAGGTGAGCCTGGCAGGGTTCGGATATGACATGCAGCACCCCGAGGCCCGGCTCCACTACTATGAGGCCTTACGCATGGACACCATGAAGGCTCAAGTAAGCTTTAGACTGATTACAGAACAGGGCGTTTTGACTGTGGGGGACTCATTAATGACTCATTTAACCATCACCCTCCAGGTGGTGCATGACGTCAGTGCTGAGAAGCTCTTCTTGAGGGACCTGGTGGCTTCAGGAGCAGTGACAGACCTGACGGGAGCTCTGTGAGTCAGCAGAGAGACTGATGATGAATCCACCTCTGTATACACTCCTTCCTCTCACTGAGAGCCTGACACAGTTCTCCGGTACTTAAAGATAACTGAGCTCTGCTTGAAGAATCCTGCACAGCGTGGACTGACCTTTGAAACACTCAGTCTCCAGGGGTGCCTCGAAAGGTCACACAGGCTTAAGACTGTAGAAAAATAAAACTCCATTAAAATAAGTGAACATTTTCACTGCCAGCTGTGAGAGGTATTGCAAACATCTCATGAATGTGTGATTGTACAGGAACATACAGAAACCTGCTTGAGCACTGGCTTTTTGGTAAGACAGAAATGACCCGATTGTGTTTGTTGCTGCTGATGCTGGTCGTATTTTCAGTGGTGTGTCAGTACAGCAGCTGGTTTGGTAGTTGGTCAGTCTTGTTAGCTTTGTTGTGTACTGGCATCCTCTATGAATGGTGGTGTAATCTGATAAAAAAGACCATCTTAAATCAATAACTTGCTTTTACAAACTTTGTTCAACATGGCAGTACAGAAACCTCCTATGGTCTGTTGTAACAAGTGTCTTGCAATCACAACTTTGTTATTAGATGTTAAACATGCACATTCATCACGCACTGCATTACACTGATAATGACTCACACATGGGAGACGAGGTCACATGAGGAGGGAGAACAGAGGTAACACACTACTGCTAAACTTTACAAGGAGACACAAGGCCTTGGTCTTCAACTACTGCCAACCATGTTTTAAGTTATTATTTTAAACGTCCGACCCTGTTTTAGGACTGTAGCTGAAAATGAAATAACAACTCACGGTTTCCGTTAAACAGCACAAACATGGAAGTATTACAGCTGTCACCTTATATACAATATTTCAGTATCTGTTCCAGCACTGAGGTAAAAGTCTGTACTCCAACTGTGACATTCAAAGTCAAAATATACACAATTCTGCAGCACATTAGGGCACCCGGAGCAGTGAACTGCCCAATCCAACAGTTCCCAGCACAGCCAGACCATCCACACACTCATGCTGCTCTCTTGATCTGAGTAGACAATGGCCCAATCCCAAACCACCCACTACGCACTTTCCCTACCCACTACCCTTCCGTTTGCGCATCCTCGCGGAGGGACCGCCATATTAAGGGCCATCCCAAACTACGTAGTGCGGAGCGGGTGTGGACCGTTCAGCCCTTAAACAGCGAGTCTGCATCGATGCAGGCTTTCAACAACTTATGCAGGAAGTGCAAAGTCTAAATGGGAGAGGAAACAACATAAATGTAGGTGCTGCATGTGTCCATATGTCCCTCACACTGTCACGCTAACAGAAAATCACATCATGTGTGGTTTTAAAAGATTAAACGAAACAAGCAACTCTTTCTCTGTGCTGATGTTTGATATGATCGTGCAGCCCTGGCACCATAAAATGTGAGCAAAATTGGCAGCATTTATTTATTTCTTTGATTGGAATTGTCAGATGGTAATCAGATTGAAATACATGTGGAATCACCTAAAATTATTTAAAGAGGACATATCATGCTTGTTTCTCCTTTTCACTATGCCAGACTAGGATGCCTGTAAAGCATTTCTGCCCTCAGTACAAGTCATTTAGTTCCTTCATTGCCCCACAATAGCGTTCTCAAAATCCTCATTTTAGGCCATTATGAAGCACTTGTTGAAACGCTTGGTCTCAAGGATGACCTAAAGTTACCTCGCAATGTCACAGCCCTTTGTGCTCTGATTGGTCAGTTCTATCGGGGGTAGAGCCAGCTTGTCCTTCTTCTACTGTATTTTCCGGCAGGCTCAAAGCAGCGACCGCGTATTGAGTCCCCCTACAGGCCAAAGCTGGTAATGAGTGAATGTGAGCGAGGAAGCTATATACCCCTGCTATTGGATGTGTTCCTCGGTGAGGGTTTGGGGTTGACGGACATCACAGAGGAGGAAGTGTTTTATCAGATTACTCCAATAAAAAGAAAGGTACCTCATGTCGTCACGATGTTTGAAATCTCGCGGACATCTCGCAATGACCTATTTTCAGAGGCATAAAATCTCGTTCTAGGATATCAGAAAAAATACAATATCTCATTTGTATTTGTATTGGGTGTAAGGTCTTGTTTTCAAATGTATTATATTATATGTCAGTATTAAGTCATGCATCAGCATGATATGTCTCCTTTAAAGTAGACTATAACGTAGCTGAGGCTGTGACCCCCTAGCAGCCAACAGCCATACACGGGGCGTCTTTCTGTTGCCATGGCCACAAGGTTTTCCATTTTCTGGTGAAGTGAAGAGAGCCTCCCACTCTTGCCTGTCATATTTACATACCCTCCCCCTCCAGTGGAAGTGCCCTCCACATCTGCGAGTGTGACTTAATTTTGGAGTGACACTCGTTAATGAAGGGGTAGTGTGTAGGGGGCAGTTTGGGATTCAGCCCTCGAGTGAAGTGGACCTCAAAAAATGGAGGCTGTGTCAATAATGTGCAAAGCAGCTGGCTCACTCCTTATCCACAACACATCTGCAGGCCCATTTGTCAGCCCTCCAACCAGGCACGCGGCACTGGAGAAGTTGCTCAGTCCGTTGAGACCTCTTTCTCCTCGGCAGGCCCTTGAGCCAGAGGCACAGTATAAGGGCTATCACGGGTGAGACTGTAGGATTCATTTGCAAAGAGACGTGGCCAATAGGTGCGGCTTTGGAAGAGGTGAATATTAAAATGATCTGATGGAAATGCCTTGTACTGGCTGGTGGGGGAGGGGTTTTGTTATCTTGGGTTATTAGTGTGTGCGCTACGAAACAGATCAGGTTTGATTTTTGAGAAACGGGACATCCAGAAGAAGCATGACATGCTTCAAAGGCCCCGGTCACTCAGACAGGTGTCTTTAGATGCTTTATTTGATAAGACCTGTGGGAGGCTCAAAACAGGCACGGCTATGGTCAAAACTTTTTATGTCATAATTTTATCAACTAATTCAAATAAAAACAAGTAAACAAGTTCAGTAATTTTAACAAATTCAACCACACACACAAACCTGAGAAGTCAAACCAAGACTTTTTTCACTCACAGCTTAGGTGGTCACCAGGGCCTTTACGTTATCTGACATTTCACTTCCTGCATTAATACTGTCGCATGTGAACACATTACAGCTGCAATACTGAAAGATCAAACTTTCAGCCCTAACACAAAGCACACGTCAGCTTTCTTTTACCCGGAGAAGTAACGTCAGGTGATTTTGGGATCTAAGACCAGAGGCCCCAATTCTGATCTTTGTATCACTTATTTTTCATGACAATCAGTCAAACTCAACTATTTATCAGTCAATCAGGGTATCTGTAGTGAAAAGACAATGAAAAAAGGGAAAACAATGGATTGGAAAAACTAATGACTAAAATAACTCGACAGACAGTATATTTAGGACTCTTCATGTTTATTGTCTCAAATAATATATATCATAAGAGACAGTTAGAAATCACTTTCATGTTTCATTCATAAATTTTATGACACTAGCAGTAGTAAAGGCACAAATGAAAAGAATCTGCATTTATAAAAATGAGCTATACATTTTTAAAAGTGAAAAAAACAAATACAGAAAAGCTAATAAATAGAAAATAGGTCACAAATGTGTGCTGCAATACATTAAATTCTACAAATATTAAGGCACAATCCAGTCAATACTTCAGAGCAGAGACGATAATCTTTAAGTGCAAACAGATCTTCAATAGGCATCAGTTTCAGTAATTCTAATAAATACTTCTTTTTTAAGGATACAAAACATTTCACACAATGAAAATTTAGAAAACAAGAAAGACAGGCAGTGAACAAGTATAAATCTATAAAAAGAGACTGGGTTTCTTTTTTGTTTATCTTGGCATCCAAACAAAAGGTGCACCTCAGCTATTGTTCACCTGTGTGTGTTTAGAGCAGGGGGTTGCGTGATGGCTCCCACAGTTTGCTGGCCAGCTGCCTGCAGTGCTGCAGGATGATCTCAGTGGGGATGACCCCCAGGTGAACCGTCAGCAGCTCATAGCACTTCACTACCTCCCCCTGGTGGTGCTTACTGTAGTACCGAAGCAGCTTCCTGCAGGATGAATGACCATACAGTCAGCTACACTCTCTCTGGGCTTCATCATCTTTACTCAAACATGCTCTGTGGTTTACCTGTAGTAGTCCCAGGCCAGCATCCCAATAGGTGCAGAGTCATCAGGCAGGTGTGGGATGTCTCCTGCCTCTAACTTGTAGCCCTGGTTCATCACATGGCTCGTTTTAACATACGATTTAAGGAGTTTACAGCTCTCAAGGTGCTAATGTTTCTTTACTGTGTAGCTATAACAGATATGTTAGTTACTCACTGTGTCATTTTCAAACCAGAGGAAGTAGCAGAAGTAGAAGTCTCCGTCTCTCAGTGTGACGGTGGAGTAGCCCTTTTGGAGGTAACGTCGAGTTGTGCTGACCAGGCTCCAAACCTTCAAGTTTGGGTTAGAAAGAAATAAATCAGCTACAAATATGCTAATTTTATCCAAAGAAACACGATCACTGTGCCCTAATGGAAAGGTTGAGTACTCAGTGAGGAGCCCCACCCGCCTGGCAAACACTCCCATACAGCCTAACTTTGAGCTGTACCCTTCCCTTTGTGGCTCAAGCTCAAAAAGGCAGCAACACCAGAGTTGTCAGCCCCAACAAGTGTAATGATCCTGCATCCATTACTCTCACTATCAGTTGTACAATTGTCTTTCTGATTCTGACTCAGAACCTCAGACTTATTATGCAGTTTGCACAGATTTTAACCACAAGTTTGTATTAGTGGACCCAAGAAAGAAACTTCTTTGTGGTTATTGGATAATACTTTCTAAGCCTCCACTGTTTTTTTCCACCAGCTTCTCTATCTCTAGTCTTTAAGCTAAGATCAGCTATCTAGCTTCTAGCTCAATAGGTACAGTGCTTTACAGGTTTATTAGACCACAACCGATTTCAAGGTTTATTTCCTGAATTTACAGTATTGGTTATATCCAAGAGCATTGTTTATGTATCTGTAATAGTAATTACACCTCTATGTAGAAGCTCTTTAGCCAGAGTGATGTCTTTAATGCTAAAATATAAATACTACTGTTTTTCATGGATTTGCTATTGTACTGTTTTACAGAAAACAAAAAAAAATAGCAAAGCATGTTTTGTTTCTTGACTAAGGTGCTGAATTATGTTTACTTAATTGCATTCCTGAACAGAAAATTAAGATTTAGTGGTTGAAAGTTCTTCTTGATTAATTTCTGATCTCTCAGAGACGCCAGGCGAGTCAGCTCAAAGTTGGGTATAAGAAAGTGAATTCATTTTGAAATTCTCATTCCTCGTCAAAATGCTCATCCAACAAAAGATAAGTTAGTTTAAAACAAGTTTTGAAAGACTTCTTAAAGATTCATGTTAGCTCATTTTCATGACAGGTGGTCTAATAAGTTTACACTGCGCCGTACAAGTTGTATTATCAGGTTTTAGAGTGTTGTTTGTCATCTTGTTTAAATATTTATCTGCAGGTTTTTATTCATTTTTTATCAGGATGGAGAGAAGACTCATGTCAGAAATGAGCCACAGGTCAGACATGAACCTGCATGTCCCTCTTGATGCACCTTAACCTCTGTACATGGAGATTGACCAGACTGCATTTATATCTGATATCTGGAGGAATTTTCAGAGATAAATGTAAAAATGTGCTGAAATTGACCCCATTACTCTATTCTTAATACAAAAATGAGACCTCCAAAAATGTCCTTCACCTTGCTCTTGATGAACTGAGCCACTGGTCCCTTCCCGAGCTCTGACGTGCTGCGCTCTGTGACGTTGAGCGACGGTGCGATCATCTGACCCGTGGAGCGGTCCACACAGATGAAATGAATGAGTCCCGGGAAGTCCTCCAGGTATGTGAGATTTACAGGGTCAAGATCCACATTCATTTTTCAACATTTTTCAAAACACAACAGCAGATTCATAGAATTTGTGTCAAAGCGAGCAAAGAGCATGCAAAATATCAAAGAGAAATGTCAAATTTGTTCAAAGTGTTACTCAAACATCAGACATAGCATGGATCATCAGGAGGATTATTTTGCTGACAGGATATGACACCATGGTGATGTTTCTTTTGCTCTTCACCAACAGAAAGTCCTTCCAGTCCATCAGTTTCTCTCTATGGGAAAGAAAGAGTAATGAGAAGACAAAGATAGAGGGATAAATAACCCTAAAATAAAACACATCAGATGTTGAAATGGACAATCTTGGAGATATGGACATGTAACTTCAGTCTAGAATATGGGCAGGACAATCTGGACCAAAAATATCATATCTTTATGTTTTTGCTGAATGGCAATATTTGGTCAAAGAGAACATGTTTGGGAGTGCACAAACACATTGTTCACAACGATGAGGAGAAAGTAAAGTAACAATTTCTACCAACTTTTCTTACATGTTAAAAAGTATTGGAGTAAATTTCAAAGTGTGTAGAAGTTTGCACACAAAACACAAAATGCTTCTAAGTAAGAGAATATACAATAAAAAAACTGGAACATCACACTGGAATTAAGTACTTCAATTAATCTATCTTGTGGTCAATCATCCAATTTTTGTTAAAGAGGTCTCATTTGTCCCGAAATTGAGTTCAAATTGTTTTGGACGATTACTATGTTCACGATCACTAATGTTCAAAAAACCAAGTCGGGGGTAGACATCCATCTCCACCTCAATATCAGTAGAAGAAAGAACTCAGGGAATGGCTGCAGGGGTCAGGAAGCCTGATCCCTGCAGCCATTTCTGCTCTAAATAACAGGCCGTGCTGAGTTTCTATGTTTGTTTACCTGTGATTTGAGGTGGGATTTTTTTCTGTCTATGTTGTTGTCTGAATATGGACAGTACTGTGAAAATGATTTTTCCCTTGGGGACAATAAAATCTGATCTAATCTAATCTAGTTTCCATACACAGAGTACCCTGGTCCAGCTGTATTCTCTCTCAGTCTGAGACACTCTGTAAGAGCTCACACTGACAACAAAACAATGGTAGTACATCACACTGGTCAAGGGTAGCAAGGGTCGGCCAAGAGAGCAAGACGTTACAGACCAATGAGCATCATTAAAGGGATATTTCAGAAATGAAGCTGGGTTGTATCAGGTACTTGAGAATAGTCAGTGATGTGGCTGAATGTGCTTCCAGGAGCACGGCTCCTTTAAGAAGAATGAGCTCAGACTACTGGTAGGTCCACTGCTGTTGGAGGGTACAGTTATGCTGCACAATTGTTCGTTATTGTTCAGTATTATAATACAAATACTTAAATGAGCCACTGAACTATGGTGTCAAATAAATGATTACGTAAAAAACTACAAAGTACTTCATTTTTCCTCCAGGAGGTCTCTGCATTTGGCACCATTTTATGATGCAGCATATGGCTTTGTGTCCTTCCACCTGAGCACACCAGTTTCACTGCTCTGCTGTTTGAGGTGGCAGAACACATGGGCATTTGCTGCATCTTAAAAGAGCAAAACACAGAAACTTCTTCAAGAAAAAATAAAGCGCTCTAAAGATCTTCACCCTATTGTTCATTCAATTGGACATAGCTTTGGGGCTCAATTTTACAAAGTCAGTTACACAATTAAGAAAACAACTGCACCTGCCAACAGCAGTGCACCTTACTGGTAGTCTTAGCCCTTTCTTCTTAAAGGTGCAGCCTTGCTGGGAGCCCTTTCAGCCACTTCACTGACTATTAACAAGGACTTCATAAAACCCAACTTCAAGAAAACTGAAATATCCCGTTAACATGATGAGAAGAAGTCCTGATGCCACACACTTTGTGAAGAAAGTGTTCTGATACAATGTCAAGAATCAAACTTAAATGATATTTATATTATGATATTTCTTTCTCCTTCCTGGCCTTGATCATCTTTCAAAGTCTTACCCTGAATCTGCGTTTGAAGTATTTCAGTCTTAAAAATCATTCATAAGTTGTGTGGCCCCATTCAGACCGACTGATACTTACTGCACCATTGTCTGAGCTCGCTCCTGCAGGGTGGGGGACAGACGTCGTGGAACATCCGAGGGCCCGGGGTCGATAAGAAAGCACTGTCGGTAAATCCCACACAGCTGAGTTTTCATATTTTTACAACAACGGATGAGCCTGTGAAAAAAAACACCAGTGCGCTCATCAGGATTTTTCAACCTGTTTATCTTTTATAAACTTTGTCCAGTAGAGGGCGGCAGCGGCACACTTACTCTCTGGTGAACCCCGGTCCTCCTCTGGTGAAGGCTCGGATTTTGAACTCTGCCCACACATTTTGCAACTGTGCAGACTAAAGTGGAAACAACAAAAACAAGAGCAGATTATATTTTTCCATGAGCCTGTTTTTATTTTTGAATGATCACATTTAGTTTTTCAGTCAAAATAAGAGGCAACTTCAGCTAATGTAATCTCTCGGATGCTTCTTCTTTTTTGGCTTTAAAGTAGAATTTAGTAAATTCAGAAAAATGTTGTGCAAGGACAGATGATCTGGCACTTTGTCTTTGTGTTATGATATTCGGAAAAGAGTGAATATATACACACAAAAGTCCAGATTGAACAGCTAAGACAACCAGTATTTTGCACCTAAAAAGGGTATATTACTTTTACATAGGAAGCTTGACAATTCAGCTTTACTGACAAGGGATAAAATGATATCATAAACTTAATTTTAATGTTTACAATAAGAAAAACTTTTTGACAAGCTGCCTAACAAAGGATAAAACTAACAATAAAAACTCAGCAGCAGGTTGAAAAAGGGAAAAACAGAAAATAAAAAAATACTTGCTGCACAAAATTATGTATAAATTATAACTACATACAGATCTAACCTTATTAGAGTTTCAAACTCTATTTTAAATGAGATTTCTACTCAAAGGTCTCATGTCCTGCAAAATCAGTTTTCTTCACTTTTAAAGCTGTTAGCAGGGGTGAAAGAAGCAGAATATGACGCCTTTAACTAAACTCCTTTTTCACAGAGAAATGTGTGATGCCTTTTTAAAGAAAAAGCCCCTTAAGATGCTGTTTTTATGATGTAATTGCTATTCAGCCTCCACCTAAATGTGTGTTTTCTGATTCAAAGCACCATGACTGCTTTGAGATTCCTCTTTGCAGCCTTTAACCCCTCCTTCCCACTTTCATCGATTCATTTGGGCAGCCAATCAGTAGGGCTGGGACGATACGCTTTTCATCTAATTCAATTTTTTTACCATTTTTTAGGTGCCAATTCAATTTAAATTGCAATTCTACTATATTGCTGATTTTTGCAATCTTTAGTTAGCTTTTTTAACACCAGCAAGAAAGATGAACGATGATAATGCCTACAGACTAAATCAGAAAAACAACACATCACATGTGAGTCCGTTTTTAGTTCTTATTCAGCAATATATTTTAACAAGCTGTTTATACTGTCTCTTCAAAAGCCTGGATTGCATGTAAAAGTGGCTTATTAACAGACTACAATGAAGCATTTGGATTTGGAAAAACACATTTTTTTGAACAAAAAAATAAATTCAAAAATCTTTAAACAAAAAATCCCAATACTCATGTGAATCGATTTTTCCTCCCAACCAACCAATCAGTGCTGAGAACACTATCATAGCCACCTGTAGCCTCCCTGACCCCTCAGACAGGAGCATTTCCAAAGAGGAGGGAAAAGAGCTGATCATCTACAGAGACTACATGTTTCCTTTTTTAATACAATTTAAATATAATAGCAGTCAAACACACCAGGACGCAGGACTTTAATGCTGCTTTAAGATATTGGACATGTTATACGTTATGTAGAGAAAGCACATACCTGAATCTCACTGGGCCCCAGAGCTTTAATGAATTTGTCCAGTTTGCTGCGGATGTCAAATATCGTGGGCTGTCCTCTGGTGGCAGAAGAACCTTCATGACCTTCACTCAGACGCTTCTCCAGCTTAGCGAACACCTCCAGAAACTTGTACACTGACATGGCCACTGCACTGGTAGGAATCTAAAATGGTAAATATAAATGCTTTCAAAGACCATTTACATGAAATACATGATACCAAACATGCCTCCTTATTTGTCTGTAGCTCCTGGATGAGCTCCTTGGCTTAAATACTCTTTCATAGGGGTGGGCGATATAAGGAAAAAATATCATATCACGATTTTTTTAAAATAAAATCACGATCATGATTTTATCACGATTCCTTTTTACTTTGATTTTTCTAGGCTAATTTGAATGCTCGGCCATTTGTTCCCTACGTTTAACATATAAAACATGTAAAACCCTAAAAGAAAAACAACTGGCCATTTCAAGCCAAAGAAACTTTCTGAACAGGTTTTAATTTAAATAGTGCAGTTTTTATAAAAATGTGCAATAAATGTAAACATAAAAGGTAATGAACAACAATATCAACATTATCTCTTAAAGTGCAACAATTTAAAACAAATGTTATCTAACTGCAATGTCTATAATCTGAGTGAATAATACAGCTGCTTTAGAACAGATTTTTGTTCTGACATCTTCAAACTTTTATCTCCTTTTCTCTTTCTGTCATGGCTTCACGCTACATAACCAAACAGGAGATCCCATCATGCACTGTGCGTAATGTGCTACGATTGGTTAGTCGGGTGCACGTCAAAGTCTCTGCGCCCACACAGACGATCTGACAATCTTTCTGTTTTATGAGGTCATCCCCACGTTATAATCCTTAACGATTTAATATCGTCATATCACACACCCCTACTCTTTCACCTTGGGGAGATTTAATTACCATGATATCAAACCCTTTAATCTACTCACTTTGACACAAATATAGATTTTTTCACCAGTTTAAACATTTAACTTTTATACACTTTTACACATTACAAGTTTCATCTAATGCATAGTTTCATTCAGTATTGATCTATTTTGCTGATTTTAATGACCTTAAATCAGTCTTTCCTCTGGTTCAATCACTGTGATATTAGTTTACTTATTCAACACCAGCATAAAGTAACAATGATATCTAACAGTGCGCTGCTTATGGCAGAACATTAATAACCTCAGTGGAGGCTTTTTAAAAAAATGGAGTTAGCAATAAAACAAAAAGGCTAAGCTGCAAATAAAGTGTGATCATAAATACAAAACAGTGTCTGACTTCGCCCTCAATAATCTCCTGGGTTTAGATCAGGGATAATGATGATACCCACAAACCTTCGTTAGCAGCACCAGTGTGATCCCCGGCCACAGTGGCAGACAGTACATGGAGTGAGGCATCATGGGATACAGGCCCTCCTTGAGTGAGACCTCTAGGAAAACTCTCCGAGGTGTGGAGGGGTCAGGGGGAGGGACCTCCAGAGTCTGCAGACTGTCCTCTGCCATCTAAAGACATTATTGATTAGATCGGGGTGGTAACCATGAGAACCACAGAAACTCTCAGATTCACAGGAAAATATATAAAAGACTTTTAAAGGAAATCATACCTCATTATTTTTTTAATAAAATTAACCAGTTATCAAAGAATATGAAAGAAATAAATGCAAGTTTTCATGTTGTTAAGATGTTTTTCCAGTGTTCAGGTTGGTGGAGTGGCAAATCAGACTGAAACAATTTCTGGCAGATATTTTCATATTTATGGTTGCATTTTGGGAAACTGACTGGAGGGCAGTTTGTGTTATGTATGTGTATGCATGTCATGTTTTTTGTTCTTCTAGATCTGTCGTTTTTGCCGCGCTTTAAAAAAAAAAAAGGTTTCAAGGTGCTTCACAGAGGTAGTAAAATCAAATACAGGCACAAAAGCAAGGATAAGGAATAAGAAATATATCCAGATTTCCTTCATGTAACACATTACTACTACTACTACTAATAATAACAATACTACTACTAATAATAATAACAACTTTATTTATGTAGCATCTTTAAAAACAGATGTTTACAAAGTGCTTTAACAGACAAAACAAAGACAGAAAGAGGCAGAACTAAAGCCACAATAAATCAACATTCAGCTCAAATAGAGACCAAAATAGTGAAACATGAAACAACATTCAGGTAAAACCGGGTGGAAAATGGGTTAGCTACACATGCATAGTGACAATTTTCAACAGGTCAGTGCCTCAGCTGACATGTCATTTTTACCTGCACGTAAAATCCACACTTTAATTCAACATTAAACATCTGGATATCCACAAAACCATCTCCTCACCTGGATGTCCGGGTCCACGAACTCAAACACTGGGGTGCTCCCTCTCACTGGCTTCTCTGCTGACACATGAATATCTAGATAAAACATTTAAAACTTAAAAACTTTAACAACTGATCAATCCAATCATCATAAATAACAAAGATATGCAAAGCTGCAGACCTGAGCTGTTGTTGGAGTCTGTCGGGGACGGCTCTGGAGTGTAAAAACTATCAGGACCAGAACCAGACGTGCTCTCGATTTCCTTCACACACATAAAAAAAGACACAACATATGCAGAAAAATCAAGTGAAATGTTCTGATGGCGCTGTATGTGGGTCTTTAACACTCTCTCACCTCTGGACCAGGGTCATCCAGGTCTGTGTTGCTAGGATACATGTTCTGAGCCATGATGATGAGAGCCAGGAGGTCAGAGGTGTTGAGTGTGCTCGCATTGCGGCTTGAGGAGGAGAGAAAAGAAACCACCAGTGAGCAAAATCAAGCTTTCATACTTATTTAAAGGCTTTATTTATTTGGAAGGGTGAGCATGTACCTGGAGTAGAAGGCCAGGAGTTTGGTGTGAACGAGGATGAAGGAGTGCAGCACTTCCTCTCCAGCTCGCTCCACGCTGCTGTTCAGCTGCTGAACTATTCGACGCTCCAGAAACTCGATGCACTGCTCGCACAGAGTCGGGTGGATCAGCCTCTCCACAGCCTGATAAGAGTTTAAGGGTGATCATGAATTAACCATGGCTTCCACCATTTTTACACAAATATGAATAAACTGGCTCGTAGGGGGAAAAATGCCTGGAGTCCAGTTCTTATTAGTACAGTCCAATTATGTAACCTAAACTAAAAAGTTACATAAACAAGTTTAATATCAGAGAGAAATTCTGGATTAGATCAACAATAATCCAGAGATATTTACAGTGAGCTATTCAACCTCCTCTGAACAGACCCATTCTTTGAATAGACACATTTAAAGTCAGACATACAAGCTCCACAAACTTTTTTATGAATTAAAAAAAACTGTGATTAAAAGGAACCGAAAGAGAATTCAAATAAAATACTTTTATATTATCAATTTAATGTGGCAACAACCACATTAAATAGCGCTATACATGCTTTTCCAGATTATAATGTATACGTTGATAATGTATATTACTTAAAGATAGATAGATAGATAGATAGATAGATAGATAGATAGATAGATAGATAGATAGATAGATAGATAGATAGATAGATAGAGATTTTCCAAACTCAATTTTATGTGCTATAATAGTTAATACAACATTATGTTGAAGATCTTCAACCAAATGATATTTTTGATTCTAAAATATAAATTATTATTGTCATCCATCACTTTTCAAATTAACTTATTTACAGAAAACAGAAAAAAACAAAAGCACAGTATAATTTTTTGATCTTCACGATTCACATTCCTGAATAGACAATTACTTTGATTTTTGAATTGCTTCATTTATGTCTGACTTCTCAGAGAGGCTCAAATAAAGGTAATATATGGTGAATTCAGCTTGAAATGTGTGTCCAATAACATTTTCAGTATTAAACAGGTCTTTAAAACATTGAAAAAAAAAATCTGTTTCTTTTTTTCATGACAGATGGTCTAATAAATACATAAATAAATAAATCTAATAAATAATAAAAAAAATGTGTTAAGCTCTGTCGGTGGTCATCCTTTTAGTATATAGTCTTAATAGACACATTAGATTTTTTTCTGCATTAATATTCCAATTGTTTCACATCAGCCTTTGATTGAGTTGTAAATAGTATTCATATACACATGATACTCTTGTCTGTATCTTCCTTCTGTCAGCTGCCCAATAGAAAGATAAATGATCCTAAACACTGTTGAATTCAAAGTTTCAATAAAATTCTTGTTAAGTACTTAAAGTTTATAGTTACTTGCTTAAAACTTACTTCCTGCTCCATACGAGTCCTGTGAAGTTTAATATCTGGTTATTTTCGGTGGTTTTGGTCTTCAAACACATCCACAAATGTGCTTGAGAATTTCTTTAGGTGCCTTACATTTATATTCTTGTGTGTGAAGCTAATGCGGAAAGGAAAGACTTAGACCTGCTGTACCTCCACTAAGAAGCTCTGGTCGTTCTCTCTGAGCTGACTGTACGTCTCCAGCAGACCCTGCAGATGTTTCCACAGCCTCGCTCTGTGCTCCGTGTCCTGAGGACGCAGCCTGATGGAAAAACAACACATATCAGTTACACTGCTTCAAAAGCTAGACATGCACTTTTTTTAATGATAAAGTATTAACACATAATAGCTTTATTTGCCATTTTTACATAAAGTTTGTCCCATGATTGAAGTTCTAGGTCTCAATTATTGGTGAATTAAATTTTTCCTGTCTGTGAAGTATGAGTGTTTTGCGTAAATTTAAAGCACTTTGTCAAGATTGTCTCAGAAAAGTCGCACACAAGCCTGTTATTTTATAGAAATAACTATTGCTTGAAAGTATAAGTTCCATAGAAGAGGTTCATGTTGTTATTAAGAGCTCCACAGAGCTCACCATCTGTCTGCAGGAGCGTAAAGCGCTGTAAACTGACAACATATTTAGCCTTTACAGTAAACACATACAGTACTTTATACATTTTGCATGTATTGTTTATCTTCAGTTATCTGTACCAGTAGTGAATAAAATAAGATTTGAAGAATAAACATATCTGCAAACAAAAATCACATATTGTGCATTCCCAATAACAGATACATTTGTTTATATATGTACAGAATATGGTAACTACTAATAATAAAAGACCCTGTATTTCTTAAGGTCTAAATTCCAATGTCCTGATGGAATTCGGATCACACCTTAAATTATGAGGTGATTAATTATTTTAGTTAATAAATACTTTGGTTTCTTCCCTCACAGATGCCATCTGATTGTCCTTCTTAATTCTTGCTATCATTCATAGTAAAAGTGTTGATTTTCATGTTTTATTTCTGTTTCTTAAACTAGCAGAATGTCAAATCCATTAGTATGCTATCTAAACTGCTTATGTCTTTGGGGTTGTAGGAGGCTGGAGCCCATCCCAGCTGATTTTGGGAGAGGCAGAGCACACCCTGGACTGGCCTATGATAGCAGGGTCACATAAAAACAGATCCCTCACACTCCCACCCACACCTCAGGGCAATCTGGAGCCATCAATTAACCCTCGGCCTGTGGAAGGAAGCTGAAGTGCCCCAAGAGAACTAGTGAATACTCAGGGAGAACATGCTGGTCTAATCCAGTGACCTTCTTACTGTGAGACATGCACACTTCCTGCTGCGTCACCCTGTCGAGTTTGATTATTATAACTTAATATCTGCAAAAAATGTGCAATCCCAAGTCCCCAAAACAAACCCACAGTAAATAAATGAACTAGAAAAGCACTCAGAGAGCACAGACCACCTCCACCACCAATAGTCCTCACCCATATTGTGATTTTCACCATAAATATTAGTCTTTTATTCCATCTAAACATTTAGAATCTTTGACCATGAATACATAAAAATATGCACAAATTCCAAAAATGGTCCTATGGCCCCAAAAATTCCTGGATCCTATGGTGATCTGGATCACTCCCAAAATCTAACCATTTGTTCCTTGTCCCAGTCCGGACATTTCCTGAAAATTTCTAACAGAGAAATAAACAAAAAAACCAAACAAACAGACGCTGGCGATGACATAACATCCTTGGTGGAGGTAATAAAAATCGTACTCTTTTCTGAGAAGGTTGCTGCTGAGGGTGACCATGCCAAACAGGACCTCAATCATCTTCTTCATCACATAAATCTTCCTCCTCAGGTCGTCCTCTCCCTCCTCTCCATCTCCGTTCACAGTGATGTAGAGACACTCGTCAAACTGGGAGAGAAACAGAGTGACCTAATTAGCACAATAATCCCCAAATCAGAGGACAACGATGGAAAATGAAGTTATAATGTTGCAGAGGACTGTTCTCATGAGGATAAATATTTAGTTGAGTAAGATCTGAGAGGTTGCTGACATTGAGTGGATCTGGAAAATGTCAAGTATTTGGAAAAATGGAGGATTGTGTCATGTGCTGCAAGGGGACAAAGCGCGGCTTGATTCCTTAACAAGACTCACATGATGGTGCACTGTAAGAGCGGCTGCATGTGGGTCACAGCGCTCATGGTGAGGCAAAGTTTACTGCTCTTTACTCTTGAACACAGAACTTCAGAGTCAGGAAATGGATTTAACGCCTTATAAAGCACTGATCTGGGGATTTCGGCGGGACTTTATTCTGAGAGGCTGCTGCTGACCTGGTGTAGGACGTAGATGTGGTTGTTTTCTGTGGTGAAGGAGGTGTAGCTGTCCCCCATTCTGTCCACCATGGTGCTGCAGGAGATAATGATGGGTGCAAACAGGGTGCTGATGCTGTCCTCGAAGGCTGGGAGCTGAAAATCAAACAGTTAGAAATGAATGTGCGGATTTAAAAGATGTGAATATCAAAAGTCAGATGTATGTTAGTACCCCTTGGCCTTCCTCCTGAGACGCTCCATACTGCTCCTGGATGTGCTGCTGAAACTCAGGGTCGGTCCAATGAAAAAGGACTTCTGCGCCCTCGCTGGCAATTAGCAAGCACTTCATCTGGACCACACACACACACACTAACACAAACACACACTACCTCCTGACCTACTTTACTCTTGTTAGGCTGAGGACTCCACGTGCATCATGCTGAAACAAAGAAGAAAATAAAATTTCAGGATTAAGACAGCAAACGGAGTGTAAGTTTAAAAGTGCTGAATGTGTTTTAAATGGTTCTGTTTCATGTTTGATTGTTAACGTTGGTCGCTTATGTCCTGTTTGCTGACTGTCATAGTGGCAGAATGTAAAAATGTACACGGTTTGCCTTATCATTAATGAATGTACAATTTTAAAGAATTAAAGGCTGTTTTCTTCTGACACAAATAGACTGTCATCATGAAAAACAGGCCATCTTTGGTAAAGCAGAGGCTAATTGCTCTTTTTCTGTACTAGAATTAACCTGTCCTGTACTTAACAGTAAAATACTGCAGGGGATTTTTGACACATTTAATTTGTGTGCAGCCCACACGTTTCAATGTGTCGCTTATTCCACAGGAGCACAATCCTTACAAGCTGTACCTCGTCGTAAAAGAGACTAATCAGGCTGTCTTTTTACTTTCTGCTTTTTAGTTTGAACCAAAACAAAACATTAAACATAGAAAAAAATAAAAGAAAAACAACAAAAGTGCAAAATAAAAGGAGTACGAGGAAGTCAAAAGTTACCCACTCCTTCACCTTACACAAGTTGTCAACAAGGATGGGATGAAATATCGCTTGGCAATATATCGCAATACAGTACTTGACGAAACGCATCGACTTTGAAAAAAATGGATCGCAAAATAAAGACGCCACGTCCGTTAATAGTGCATGCGACCAGAAGTGACGACAACAAACATTAGCACCAACTACCTTGTCTCCAAAAAGCCAAATGATGGAGTCTAATGAGGTCAAAATTGAGTACACTCCGCCTGGATTCAAGTCATCTGTCTGGCAGTATTTTGGCTTTCTCATTAAAAAAGACGAAGACGGTGAAAACAAGCCTACCACTCGTTAGCATACACTCTCTCTAACCTCTCTAGGGTTAGAGAGAGTGTTATTGTTTGTGTTTGGTCTGTTAGGCCTTGTGTTTTCCTGTGTGCGACTCAAACAAAAACAAATAAGTTGTAATTACACAGTAATATTTTTTTTTTTTTACTTTTTGATAATGTATCGTGAGCCGGGCATATCGAGGTGCAGCGTATCGTGAGTTTAAGTGTATCGTCCCATCCCTAGTAGTCAATAATCAATATTTTACTCATTTCCAGATAATAGATGAGAACAATAATAAAGATAATCAAAAATTCACAAAATAAACCAAATTAGAGAAAATGAACAAAGAAGGGAAAGTAAAAAGAGAAACTACGTCAAGCTGATCTTTAACTTTTAAAAATCATATTTTTATATTTTTCTTAAAGGGGACATATCATGCTTGTTTCTCCTTTTCACTATGCCAGACTAGGATGCCTGTAAAGCATTTCTGCCCTCAGTACAAGTCATGTAGTTCCTTCATTGCCCCACAATAGCGTTCTCAAAATCCTCATTTTAGGCCATTATCAAGCTCTCGTTGAAACGCTCGGTTCTCAGACTGACCTACAGTAACCTCGCAACGTCACAGCCTTTTGTGCTCTGATTGGTCAGTTCTGTCAGAGCAGCCGAGAGGGTTGAGCCAGCCTGTCCTTCTTCTTCTACTGTATTTTCCGGCAGGCTCAAAGCAGCAAGCGCGTATTGAGTCCCCCTACAGGCCAGAGCAGGTAATGAGTGAGTGTGAGCTAGGGAACTATAAACCCCTGCTGGACGGATGTGTTCCTCGGTGATGGTTTTGTGGCTAACGGACATCACAGAGGAGGAAGTGTTTTATCAGATTACTCCAATAAAAAGAAAGGTACCTCATGACGTCACGACGTTTGAAATCTCGCGGACATCTCGCAATGACCTATTTTCAGAGG
The DNA here is from genome assembly GCA_036419115.1 of Scarus forsteni. Lineage (NCBI taxonomy): Eukaryota > Metazoa > Chordata > Actinopteri > Labriformes > Labridae > Scarus > Scarus forsteni. The sequence continues at coordinate 19,097,670 of JAZDUH010000327.1, forward strand.
CATCAAATCTTATTCTAGAATATCAGAAAAAATACAATATCTAATTTTTTGAAAATTAAGGGGGTGTAAGGTCTTGTTTTTAAATTTTATTATATTATATGTAAGTATTAAATCATGCATCAGCATGATATGTCTCCTTTAAACTGGTCTATGTTTGGACATTACTTCAATTCATCATTCAGACAGTTCCAAAGTTTTTCACACAAAAGCTTTTCCTGGTAGTTCTCACTTTAACATTCTCCTGAAATCATATTTTCCCTCTCTCTGACGAAACATGCCCTTTGCATTTCCTATTGGATATTTCCTTTTCAACGATATATCACAACACCGATAATTATCATTAAAGAAGAGAATTACTTGACCAAAATAAATTTTCCAACTTGTTTGAGGACTGTATAATACACCCCTCCGGCTATCAGCCAATAAAAAAATCCCACTTCTGACTTCATTCTATTTTTTAAATTGTCAGTATCATTTAAGCACCGAAGTATGAAAACAATCAGATTTGTAACCACAAAGCTACTTCAAGACAGAAGGACAGAGAAAATCTGAATTAGCTGCTTTACCGTGTTTTTAAACAATCTGGACAATGAGTTTGTGTAGAAGTTTGATGCTTAAAAAAAAGCCAGTTGGAAAAGAATACTTTAACCATTTGGGAGCTCAGAGCTTGAGAAACCCTTTCCCACACTCCTTATAACCTTTCTGACCCAAAACAGACCTTCTCCAAGAACTGATATTTTATCAGTGACAACCTGGAGGCGAGAGCGCTGATAAAGAAAAGTAAAGCTGCAGGGATTTCAGGACACTATCAGTGAAAAAGGACTGAAGAGAGCCCACGTGCAGAAGCTGAAATCTTGGAGGTGGGAGTGACTTTCATTTGTGAGTGTGGAGATTTAGTGGGATCAGCTCTAACTTGTTGATAAATGTATGACCACTTTATGAGCTTATGGCTCTCTGAAAATGGATTATTGTAAAGAGGAAAAACTCACAAAGGAAAGTGGCCATTGTTTTCAATCACAAATCCAAAGTTTAAGCTGTTTGAGGGCTTTAGCTTAAGAATCTATTTATATATCACTGACATGCTGAAAAACACAGATATATTAGGGAAAGTAAAATATGACTGTGCTAACAACCTTTGACACCTGATGAGTCAAGAAATGAAAAGACAGTAATCCAGCGATCTTCAGCAAAGACTTTGAACTGTATATACAGTCATGAGGCAAAAACAGAGGCACAGACTAGACTTGGTGCTCAATTCATACACATTTTAATCTAAATTTACTTCAATAAAATGTGAGAAAATAGTTAATGGTGTTTTAAGAATAAATAATATTCCTTTAATATTGTACTGAGATTTTAGCACAGAACAGGGTTGTCATCAAAATATCAAATTTCCTGTTAATAGTTGACACATTGTGATATTTAAAGTTTTTGATAGTTGTAAAGATTCTTCTAACCCTAAACCACGTGAGAATCAAAGTCCACTGCAGGAACTGGTTCACCACATTAGCTCTGCTCTAAATGGTACAGAAGCACTTTACTGTTAATTTCAGGATCATTTAAAATCACAGTTTAACAAAAGGGACAAATCCTTCAATAACTTCTCCATATTCAACTAGACCATAGCTTACTTTGCCCTTAAATAATACGCAAGTTCAAAGTTATACTTTAATGAGGTTAACACAGATTAAGGCTGATTTTTAACATGATTAATGGAGTATTTAGTCATGCATCTGTGCAAGTCAGTTACACACCACTGAAGGGTGAAAGATTGAGAAACCAAAATTAAGGGGGTGAAATTAACTCTTCTCAGCTCTAATATTTGGGCTGGTAAATCTATTTATATTAGGAAATGGTGATCATACTTTTAAAAAAAGATATAAGGCAGGGGTGGGCAAATGGAAGCCCCATGGCCACATGCTGCCCTCTGTTCCCTTAAAGTGGCTTACCAGTACTTATAAAATGTGAAAAAGTGGAACTAATTTATTACATTATTATCAACAATGAATGTGTGCCTTCAGTCTAATTATGAGTTGCTATTATTATTAGGTTGACAAAAATCCTAAAAATGTCAGTTTTGTCTCTGTGGCAATATGTAAGAAAGTAATGTGACCTTCTCATTAACAAGAGGCCGATCCATGTTTTAGGGTAACAAACCAAACAGACAAGACTTTGGGTGAGGCAAAATCAATTAGGCCTGCTCTCTATGTTTATTATTATTGCTATTAATATCATTGTTATTATCATTATTATATTATTATGAATGCACAATATTGGAATTTTGCCTATATCTCTTATGTCGATATCCTGAATTCATCTTTGTCCGTGCAATATCTTAATTTTTGGAGCACAGAGCCTCTCCTTTACAAAAACTGATCTCTTCCTTCTATGGTGACAGTCTATTTAAAACAGACACAGGTATAAAGCAAGAAAAACAGTATTTAATTCTTAAATACTGTTGATACTTTTGCTTTTACCTTATGAGCCCAGTATAGTCCTCAGGTCTGCAGGTAGTGGTCTAACTGTTCCCAAAGTTCGATCTGAAACATAAGGTGAAGCATCGTTTCAACATTACAACCCCCGTCTGTGCAACAGTCTACCTGAGGACCTGAAGGCAGCACCTACTGTTCATGAACATAAACTCAAGACCTGCCTTTTTAATCTGGATTTTAGCTGAATTTTGTTTTACTCTTTTAATCTGCATCACATGGGTTTTACTCCATTTTAGTTTCAGAGGTACTACTTTATGTTTTACCACTTTTTATTTATTTATTGTTTGGTTTTAAAATAGTTTAATCTTACTCAAATTGTAAAATGTTATAATCTTTTTTATATCTTCTCATGGCATTTATTTATTTTGTCAGCTCAGTGTTAGCTCTTTGTTTCCTCATTTCCAATAGAAGATAGCATTTCCTCAGTTTTCAGTCCACTGTGGCTTTTTGAAGCGTGGCTGTGTTAAATGTGGGCTGGGAGGGTGGGTGGGGTTTTGTATTTTATTCTGAATCTCCTGACTCTGCTCTATGTGTGCATTTTAATGAACATTTTATGTATGAAAAGTGGTTTATGAATAAAGTTTGATTGCCTGATTGGTTTGATAAATGATGACATTAAGTTATGACAAGGTAAGCAATCATTGTAAATTCTGACAATATTTCAGCTAAATATGGGACATACATGTATATGTTTGCCCAATATTTGTAAGGCCAGTAATTTCAAACGCCTGGATGCTGGAGCTCAAACACATCATCAGTGATTGGCCCAGGGTCCTCAGGTGATTGTGGCTTGTGTCCTGGCAGCACATCATGGCTCAGTCCTCTTTGCAGCCTTGCTGGTGGCTTTTGTGGCTCTCCTCTCATGCACACCTCTAATGCCCGGGGGCCGGAGGGCAGAAATTGCCCCAGAAAACATCTGCCCTACAGCCACTCTCCCTGCAGCCTACACCTGCTTCAAAATATTGGCTTTCAATACAGGTAAACAAAACACCTTTGCATCTGAAACTAAAAACCAGCTTAAAGCGATGATAAGCTCAGAGACTAACATGTTTCGCCTACAGTTTCTCTGATCCCTGAACGCACCACCGTTTTCACTGAAGCCTCTACTTCGCACAAACAAAACTTTAAACTTCTTCATGCACCAAACAAAGTCAAAGTCACACTGAAAACCTCTGAACTCACCCTCTATTCTCTGTCAGAGACGATGATGGACGCTGCATCTCGGCTCTGAGTTCCCTGAAGTCCACAAATGTCCACTTCTCTTCTGCGGCGTGTTCGTTTACAGTCCGCTTCCTGCTGTCTCCTTCCGCACTGTCTCCAGCCGCATCACCGCCCCGCGGAGTGACGTGCCCTCAGCCGGAAGCTCGCGCTGATGTGGGAACAGATAGATCCTCGCTCAGGGTGAGGGTGCGGAGGGGTGGCCTGGTGGGTGCTCTTCTTCTGTATGCAGGTCCCTACCCCGCACGAGTCACAAACAGGAGCCCGGGGCGATGGGTGCAGCAGGAGGAAGTCATGTGCTCGTGCCTGGAGCAGGGCGCGTGACCGCGAGGCAGAGGGTCATACAATCGTTTGGTATTCAAGGAATTCAGATTAGTTTGAATGTGGTTCAAATCTGTGAAAACAGCCCTCGAGGGTAATCCTCTGACTAAATCTGAGGGAATGAGCTCAGGAAAAAAAAATAAAAACACTGCTGATAAACTTTGAATATGTTTCTTTAACAAGCTGTGAAGGTACAGACAAAATAAATAAAATATTTTTAACAATTGCGCATTAGGGTGGTAAGTAAGTGTTTTACTTTGTGGCTTTTTCTTTTTTACTGTCTTTGAACCAATTTTAATGAAGGAAATTAGGGCCACGTAAGTATATTTTTATGTCTGATTAGAATAACGTCAAAATCTTTAAATCACAAACCTGATTTTAGTCTCAAAATTTAATGACAGAGTTCTGAGACTGTTCTGACTTATTTCCAAGAATACAGATTTTTGTTTCAGCCTCTAATTTCTTTTTATTTTCCTTACTATTAGTACTGCTACCACAGTTACAAAAAATTACAACTATTTGTATAAACAACAATAATAATTGAAATTACAAAATCAATGATTATAACAACTCTCTACTTTCAGAAGGCAAATTAACAGCAGTTCAGATTGCTTTGTAATACTATGTACATGAATTTATATCTAGAAATTAAAAATAATAAACTGAAGATGGATGCAAAAACTAGAAGCAAACAAAACCTCCTATGCAGAAATGACAGGCGACAAAAAGACATTGATAATGCATTTTGAATAAACACACTGAAAAATATATTTTTATATACAACAAAATTGTATAAAAAAAAGGAAATAAGCACTTAAAGCTACAGCAAAATAAAATGGTAAAATATGAACAATAATAAAAATGTCTGCGAGTATTTGTTGCAGATACACTGCAGCCACAAAGCTAATGTGGTTATAATTATTACAGAATTATGTTGTTTTTTATTGCAGTGCTACCCAAAGGATTGAAGGTCACAGGCATTCAATGTTGGTATTCAACCTTTGCTGATGACATGCAGAGATTTCTCTCGATTCTCTGAATCTGTTGATGTTATTATGGACTGTAGATCATGTAATCCCTGAATTGGATCTGAATTGGACATGAGAAACATTGTTCTTAAAATGATGGATTTTCTCATGCAGTCATTCACAGACTGGTGGATCTCGCCCTGAGCCTTTCAGAGATGCTCCTTCAAACTCAATCATATATGAACCTGTTCACCTGTGGATTGTCCCTAACAGGTGTTTTTTTCGATCCTCAGCTTTTCCAGTCTTTTGTTTCCCCTGTCCCAGTTTTGTTGGAACATGTTGCAGGTATCAAATACAAACTTAGTGAATAATTAAAAAAAAACAATGACGGTTATCAATTTGGACATAAGTACCTCGTCTCTGTATTGAATTCAATTGAACGCAGGTAAAAAAAAAAAAAGGTATTTGTTCTTTTCTGTTGTTAATTCATTTTACACACCATCCCAAATTCATTGTATTGAGGGCTTTTGAACAGCACATCAGCATTTAGTTTGTAGAGTTCTAACATATTAAAATTATATTAACTACAAGGCTCATTTGACCATTTTTTCAGGTTGGTAGTTAAGTGTTTGTAGTTCTGAAGAGGACAGAAGATTGATTTTACTGTTCATATTGTGTGGGTATTATTCAAAAAAACTACTTACACTTATTTTATATGGGTATTCACAAAGGCTAAAATAAGTTTGGAAATATCAGCATATCAGATATCGGCCTGAAAATACACCCCTAATAATCAAAAAGATAATTAAAATAATAAAAATGTATTGATATTGTTCTGATATTATATAATAGTGCATCTCACAGTAGAGGTCTTAATAAGTGTTTTTATTTTCCAAACTGAGGGTTGCTGGTTTAACTCCACACTTTGTCATTGTCTTCCTGTGTATCTGCAGCGTGTCCGTGAGCCCTCTGGTTTCCTCTCACATGTCAGCTGGGATAGGCTCCAGCCCCCAGTGACACTAAAGGCATAAACTGTAGAGGTTATAGATGGATTTAAGATCCAGAAAACACCTGATGTCGTTAAAATACTGCCCACAGCACTAATGCATTTATTTATTTAAAGGTTCACTTTTGGACTTTTGGTTTTCATTTTGAAAGGACAGAGGAAGCACAGTGTTATTAATGTGATATTGGTGTTGGCAGAGAACTGCTGCAAAAGTAAATCAGGAGTAAATTTAATCCCAGGTCTGGAGTAAAGAGTCAAAGTTTGTGATGCTTTTTTAAGCTGGTGTATTCAGTTACAGGGAAGGAAAGAGAAAAAATATTGTCCTCAAGTAAATGTAGCTTCTTTGATTAAAAAAAAAAAAACCTTCTCAAATACGATTAACAGCAGGACTAAACTTAAGTAAAACATACCATGTTTAAAAAGTTCTTAAATTAATGAGTGGTTTCAATACACTTTCATGTCCATCCATTTTATGTTATTTTATTTCCTTATATTTTTATCATTGTTTTAGCATGATGGTTTTTAGCTCCAGTGTTTCCTCATGGGGGCTCTCCACACTGGAAACTGCTCCTGGTCCACTTGTGGGGCTGCTGCCGGGGGATGGCTCCGCCTGCATGGCTGGAGGTCCCTGCACTGTGTTGTGGGGCCTCGTGTCTGTGCTGGGCGGGGAAGTCCCTGGCTGTGCTCCTCGTGGGCCAGGAGCCCTCCTCAGTGTTGATAGCCCCCAAAGGTAGCTTATTCCTTGCCTCAGTCCTCGGTGCACAGCCATGTCTCTCTCTGTCTCTCTTTAAAGCTAATATGAATGCGTGTGGGCGCAGGTGCGTGGGCGCATGTTGATATCTGGGAGTGTGTGTCTGGATATGTCTCTGTATTTGTGTGTGTGTGTGTGGGGGGGGGGTCTGTTCTGTTTTTCATGTTGTTTATAGCCTCTGTGAGGCACTTTGTGTTGCTTCTAAGTATGAAAAGTGCTTTATAAATAAAGTTTGATTTGATTTGATTTGATTTGATATGTAGTGCGAAACTGTGAGCTTGAGCATGATCAGCCAATTGGTTATTTTTATTTTATGACAGTAAAGAAAATATTGCTCCTACTACTCTGGCTACTACTACTACTACTACTACTACTACTACTGGCATATGAACACTGTATTTAAATGAATTTTTCAAGAGAGAGACTCAGAAAAGAAGAGAGAGATGGGGAAGACATGCAGCTATTGGTCATTTGGGTGGGAATTGAATCCAGGCTGTCAGTATGAGGCATGAGCTTTCATATCTGGTATGACCATGGTTTCTACCTGCTCTACCAAACACTTCTGCAAATTGTTAAAATTAACAAAGAGGTAATACGTGTTCACCATTTATCAGCTGTAATGTCGACATATTTGAATGAAGCAGAATATTTCACCTTATAGTCACTGAATGTCCACATTTAAAATACAAAACAGTCTCTAATGTAAATATTTCATTTTTCTTTTGACATCTATTTTCAACACAAAAAATACCTTCATACACATGGAAAAGGTCGATTACAGTAGACTTTGTGTTCTCTCCCTAAAAAGGCAAATAAAATGGTGCTTTATCAGTGATGAATCTGGAAATGTTGGCATAAAAGATAATGGCAAAAATGCAATACAGAGTTCATGAAGGTACAGATGTCTGGCTTTTTTAAAAATGATAAAATGGAAAAAAAAAATTAAAAGACCAAAAGTCAGCTGTCACAGTTGGCAAAAACATACTATGTATAATTAAATATAATATAATCAGATATAATATAATATAACATAACGTAATAAAATGTAATATAATATAATATAATGTAATATATGAATTTAATTTGTACTTTTTTGTTGTAACAAAACAAATCTGGTCATCCAGGAGCCCCTCTGCAGGAGAAAAAAGGACAGTCAGACAGAGAGAGAGAGAAGAAATCCATACAGCATAATAAAGACCAAACATGGGTGTGTGTCTGGGAGAATGTTTTTGAAGGATACAACAAATCTGTCTTGTATCATAATGTTCTGCACACTTTGTATGTTTGGCTTCTGAGCACAGAAAAGAAACCTCATTGTCCCATAAATATTTATGTTTTATTAACCTTGCTTTGGTCAAAATGGTCCAAAAAGCCAAAGAGTGCTGCGATGTGGGCCAGAGTCTAATCTAGTCCATCAGTTTTCTGGGGATCCAGCACTCATGGAAGTCTTATTTAAGCTGACTCCTGTATATACAGAGTAAACATGGAGAAATCCTCAGTGTACGCTAACAGGGCGAGGGGGCCTTGCATGTCTCAAAATGGATCACTGAGTATAAACAGAGTGAGGCAGGCCGGGGTAACGCTTACCTCCACTAAGGAGGCTCTGTCACGCAGGAGTGGCCAGACACGGCGCAGTCCTCCTCAATCACAACACAATTAGATTTTGTCAGAGGAAGTGACGCTAACAGGGTTGTTATCACAGGGACAGGTTTATATGAACCAGAGTTAGCTCAAACAAAACCACTTCTGTGGATAACATCGATAAGATCCTGGTTTGACGGTGAGGAGGTTCACTGAAGCTCGGTGGTTTTGGTCAGAGACCACCAAAACAGGTTGAAAGAAACATGTCATTTTTCTGGGGTACTGGTGGCCTAGTGTTTTTGTCCACATGCTCCATATCAGAGGGTTTCAAGCTATCTTTACCCACAGGACACCCAAAATGAAGCTAAAATCTCAAAGTTCATAACGTGAAATATCCAAAAATACATCATTAAGAACAAGGATTTGACAAGAAGCTATATTAGCCTTTAAATATTTATATACCAATCTCTCAAGAATCTATTTTAACTTTGTTCAGCTTCACATGTTCAGCAACACACATTTCATTTGACATATCTTGTTTATAAAAGTGGACAACCAATAAATGGGAGAAGCAAAAGTAACTACTGCTCACACAGCCACACCTATCAGAACTCTCAGCCAAGGCATTTCTGCAGAAAACTTGACAAAATGTAGAAAACAGCTTCAGATCACCACCAAAGTGCTATCACTTATTCTATTTGCTAACATCCCCTGAAAATTGCATCCAAATCCAGTCTTGACTTTCTTTATTTTTTCTTTTTCCTTTTCCCCCTTGTTTGCATTGTCTTTTCAGCTGGGCACTGTGTCTGATGACAGCGTTGGAAAGACCAATGCATTTTTTTTCTAGTAATTGGAGATATGTGAATATGATTCACTGCTACAGTGACCATCATCAGCCCACCCTGTAGGCTACTCCATCAAATCAAACTTTATTTAACCCCTGATGTGAGCGGAAGGGCAAAAGTAACTACTGCTCACACACCACAGTGTGAAAGAAGGGCAGAAATAGTGACAGCTGAATCACCACCAAAGTGCTATCACTTATTCTATTTGCTAACATCCCCTGAATTGCATCAAATCCAGTCTTGACTTTCTTTTTTTTTTTCTTTTTCCTTTTCCTTGTCTGCATTGTCTTTTCAGCTGGGCACTGTGTCTGATGACAGTGTTGGAAAGACCAATGCATTTTTTTTCTGGTAATTGGAGATATGTGAATATGATTCACTGCTACAGTGACCATCACCAGCCCACCCTGTAGGCTACTCCATCAAATCAAACTTTATTTAACCCCTGATGTGAGCTTAAGGGCAGGGCCGTGCCACACCACAGTGTGAAAGAAGAGGAAATAGTGACAGAGAGGACAAGACGAGACAAGACAAACGGAAAGGAGGACAGACAGGCAGTGTGATTGAGCAGTCCAAGTGTTCCAAGCCTTCCAAAAAGGCAGACAAACAGTAAAAACAACTTTCTTGGTAGAGGTAGGAATAATTTCCACAATGAAATCTGTTAACTATAGAAGACAGTGTTTGGGTTTAATGAGACTTTTCTGCAGCCACATAAAGACATCAATGCCCCCTCAGTGCTACTACAGCAGTGATGATATTGGATTTTTCACATCATCTGATATCTCGACATTTCTGAACTCGTTATTGCTGATGTCAATATTTGTCATTAAATGTGACCGTCTGTTTGTATAACAAACAGTTGTAAAATAAGAAAAACATTTGACTAATGAAAATAATTAGGGATCCACAATATTGGATTTTTGCTATTATCCTATATGCCAATATTTTTTTGATTCCGACACCAATACCGATATTTCAGGTCAAGAGCACAAGCTTTGTGCTTGATAAAAATGGACTTGTTTCTTTCAGTGTTACAGCATATTAACACATGAATAAATATAAAACAAGAAAAACAACTTTTAACTTTTGCAAAAAAGGAAACCCTTAACATCTAAATGTACCCATGCAGTGAAGAAAAGTATGGTTGATATGTGTGGATGATATATCAGCTATAAATATCTGCAAAAAAAATTCAATATCATGCATCCCTGATAATAATAAAACCCTTGATTTTTAAAAAATATATCCATGCAGTGATGATAATCTGATGCAATATGGCACATATGTGCAGTGTGCCAATATTACAGCCAATTTAAGAAATGTGCATGGCCAATATGGACTGTAAATATCCACAAAACCTTCAATATCAGTCAATATGGATATTCAACCCTTAAGGCCAATATCTGCTGTTACAGACATCATACAGATAATAATGTGTCCCCACAATATATAAAAATATGAAAAACTAAGTCATGAGTTGATGTTATAACAAATTCGCAAGGCACACAGAGGACACTCTGATAGATTGCTTGGTCAGTAATCAGAAGGTTACAAGTTCGAGTCCAACCCCAGCTGTCGTGTAGATGCGTCCTTGGGCAAGACACTTAACCCCAACTTGCTCCCACTGATGTAATTGTGCATGAAAGAGTGTGAATGTGTTAGAAGATACCGATGGATAAATGACAGAAACTCCAACCATCAGAGAATGAATGGGTGTGAATGTGTACATGTGACCTGCTGTGTAAAGCGGCTTTTTGTTGTCATAGAGACGAGAAAAGGGCCAAAAAAGTCCTTCTACCATTTACACCTGGACTCATCTCAAGGCACATCTGACAGCCATGGCCCCATAGAGTCCTCACTCATGGGCTTGTATCTGCCCTGTGGCTCCTTTCCTGCATATCACTCCTGACTGTCTCATCCCCCCATTGTCCTACTTTCACTCTATAAAACTCTGAAAATAAATCATAAAAAATAAAAGATTTCAAACCTTAAAGATTAATTACACATTGATCTCAGCACAATAACTCTCAGCAGGGAGAGTATTGCCATCCTATTTTCTGCACAATATTGTCGGTTCAGTTGTTGCATTGTGTAACTTTGCTAGATTTCAGCTAAACAGAGAATATGTCACCTGTCTGGCCACTAGCTGTTAAAATGGTTGAGGCTAAGAGACAAAGATGGTGAGAGTTGAAACAAGAAGAGGAAAAGGTTCATTTGTTTCAAGACCAGTGCTGAGCCGACTATGCTGCTGTTAAAGGATAAGTTCAGTTTCTACAGCTTTCACATTGTTTATAGAATGAAGTAGAGCAAAATACTCACCCAGAAGGCTTTCCTGATCCAAACAGTGCTTCAGGAGATATTCAGATCCAAAATCGAGTGACGGACATCTGTATAATGGTAGCACCATTGGGCATGTATAGCGCCGCTCCAAAAACTGCATTAATCGTCCAAAATCTCATTAGTTTCACCAATATTTCATCATGGTCTGCTCACGCTACTCCTCCAAGACATGTTTTCGTGACTGTGCTGGGCTCTGAACTGAAGACTGCTCTCTGGCCAGCTGTTCTCTTTGCCTCCCCGTCCTCCTTTCGATGAGCTCCTCATCTGTAAACTCTGGCTCAAAACTGTACGGACACCCATCATATGCAAAATTCTGGTCCACAACATCTTCATCCGATAGATATTCGTAAATTTTGCACAAAACCGGAAGAAAGTCGTGTAGCCGGCGGTCGCCCCTGAAACAATGAGCCGTACTGCGCATGTGCGACAGCCAAAAAGAAAGTTTTCAGTTCAGAGGTCAGCACAGTCACAAAAACATGGGTGGAGCGACACAGACTGTAATGGAGGAGTAGCACAAGCGGACCATGATGAAATATTGGTGAAACTAAAGCCTTCTGGGTGAGTATACTGTTCTACTTCATTCTATAAACAATGTGAAAGCTGCAGAAACCGAACTTATCCTTTAAGAAGCGATGTCCTGATAAAACCTGCGCAGTTACCAAACAACAGACTTCAGATGCTAGCAGAGTCATAAAACCCCCAAACTCTAATTCAATAACACTGTTTTGTGAAGTGACATAGTTCTCCCACTCGTAACGTCTTTGCTGGACTCATCAGCCCAAATTGCCTCCACTCTGTTTTTTTCCCTTTGGTGATTAAACTGTAGCTTGGTCCATTTTTCTATATCACTCCTGGAGAGATCTTGGCCGAGGTGAGCCAAGACTAAAATGTAATGTGAATTTATTACTGCCAGCTGAAAAGTCAGAGTGAGTGAGGCATGCAGACTGTTGCACCAGCTGCTGTGTTGTTGTTTTAAAACACCTGACTGAGGCGGAGGGATACGTCTTGTTAGAAGTCCTAAAGGTGTCAAACTGTCACTGAATGCCTCTTGTCCAAATTAGTCTTAAGTGACAGGTGTACAACATGCATCACAGAAGAACAAACACTTAAAGCTCCTGAATATAAAGCCCACATCCAACAACCACCTCACTCTAACTTATCTTTATCCTTTAAAACAAATCTGCAGTCTGGACGTTTACCCTGTCCAGGCTTCATGTTTCCAATCACCTGGAACTTTATGAAGGGACAAGACAGCCCAGTTCACCACCAAATCTCACCTCAGCTGCTTCCACATCTGGGACAGTGGAGGTTAAGAGTGAGTGCAAGAGAGAGAGGAAAAAAATAAAATAAAGCAACTACCCATGGATACGAACACTGCTTCAACGTGGCAGTTTTTATTGAGCGTCTCCATCTGGACAAGGGTGTTTCTGATGTTTCTTTTATGCAGATATAAATCTTCTCTTTTAGCTTGTTTTTTTTTCTTGCTTCTGCAGATTCCTGTCATGGTCAGAAGAGTGCAGTGGAGTCTGGTTACTTTTGCACAGATTTCTTACAGAGGCACGGACTTAAGCTGCTTAGAAAAAAACTAAAACTTAGTCCCAACCTCGACTGTGGACTGCAAAGTGAGTTTTCTTCAGAATTGAATAAAGTCAGAGCTGCTGACAAATCAGAGCAGGAATGCTGCTTTTTTTTTGGATTTGTTCACATCTGGAATTTTTCTGTTTGAGGAAAAAACACAGAAAAAACATTTTTTTATTTGTAGGTGTTTATTATCAATTTAAATTTTTTTCTTAACAAAAAAATATATAAAAGCACACTTTACATATTAAAATAATGCTCTCCAAAAATATGAACATCTCTACATGAACTATAAACACATTCAAGGACAAATATACTTCATAATTTATACCACCTGGCACTGAGCATCCTCCTGCTAATTTTCAAACTTGTAAAAACCTGTTTGAGAACGTGCGCATAATATGCACCATGACCTAATCTTTAAGGCAAATAATGAACTTATTCTGTTCTTGAGAACAGAAACACAATCTTAAAAGTGGCTGTTACGATACAAAACTGTAAAACTGAAGTAAAGTCAGATGTTTAGAGTGACTCATGGATTCCTTCTGTCAGAAAACAGCTTCATGTGAATGACATTTGCCTTTTACAGCCAAATAATTCAGTGAAGATGATTTTATAATTGTCTTGGATTATTCTGCAGAGTCAAAGTCTAAATAAAATCATAAAAAAATAAATAAGTTTACACTTTAAGTAAACATACTGAGCTTAAATCACTTTCCTCTTCTTATGTACAATACATCATTACAAAATATATTGCAGTAAAACTGTACAAATAATGTAAAATATATCATGTTCATTTAGTAAAAAAAAAACCTAGCAGCACAAGAGGATAATAAAATGTAACATCACACTGAAAAGGGGAGGAAGTTTAAAAATACAGCTGAAAACTGGGTTTCTGGGATCCTTTCACCCAAAGAAATACCAGGTTTGGTGTGAATGAAAGTAACAAAGTACTCAGACTAACGATGGATTCACAGTGTTCTCCTGCTGAGTATCACTGCAGCAACACAATCCGGCCTCAGCACTGTGGGGTAAACCGAAAACCTGCAGCAGAGGACAAACCAGGAGCAAAACACAAAAAAACAGCCAGGAAAAGGACAGACCTCTGATTTTAGGCAAGAAAAGGAAATATATCATTTAAAGTTCTCTTTTAACGGACTGAAAACACACTTCAGTAGCTTAAACAGTAAGACATACACTCACAAACACACACACAGCTTTCTATAGGCCCAGGAATGAGCTTGAACACACCGCAGCATTCTTCCCTTTGTGGAGCCAAACTGAAGTTGGCTTGTGTTTGCTTCAGAGCTGCTGCCTCTTCAGAACTTTTCTCTCAGACATTCTTGTCTGTAGCATCATGAAGGATTAAAGGAGAGGAGAAGAGAGTGCAAAAGTGAAAAACAAACCAATAAAAATAAACGCTTCACTTGTCAGAGGAGAAATGTGGACGGTTTGGTCCGTGACTGATAAAAACTGTTAAACAAAGACACAACTTTAATATATTAATGCCGACTTGTCACAAGTGAGGAATAATTAGTGGAAACAAAATGTTCAGTGCAGCCCTTGGTATAAAAAATAAAATCAAAACCAGAAATATCTGTAGTACTCCAAAGCTGATGATGTTGACCAACACTGAGAAATCATCAACATGTCATCTGAAGTAATTAAGTCAAGTTCCTGGGGTCAACTGTGCTGTGATCAGCGCAGGTCGACAGTTCTAATGTGGAGACAAATGTTCTGGTGGAGTATGACGTTTGGCCTCCTGATTGATCTAAATGTTGGCCAGTGTACATGAAATGCATTAGTAGTGCATTTAACCCAGGGGAACTTTGGCCTAACGGAAAAGTTACACAAAAGTTTTGCAGTCTGTCAACAAACGGCATACGAAGCAGACGCTCGTGTCACTTGGCTTCAGTTTTCCGACACCGTGCCTACAGAGGTGAACACAGCTGTAACTAAGAGTAACGAAGATCAGTGGAGGTCAACGTGCTACAATTTTTAAGCATGTGTAACACTTTTTGACATACTCCACAGACTTTCTGATATTGTCTTAGCTTGCCTGGCCTGATTAACTTGATGTTTCCCTCAACATGGGCAAAATTTGTCTAAAACCTCAGTGTGTGAATGTGGCTTTAGGGCAAACTCACACTCTGCACTTTGCTCACTTCATCCCTTAAAGCTATGGTCTACGCTTTGGAAGCTTGGTACATCTTAATAACACAGTTTATAAGGCCGTTATGGTCCTATGGTCCGATCTACGCAATATAAAGACCAAAAAGAATGAAAAAAATCCATCCGGTATATCCGCTGCAAAGCAGCATAATAGTTGACCAATCCATACCATGGGGAACGGCGGTTCGGATTGGTCCATGAGTCCATCCAATCCCCTGTCTCCCTGCTCCGCACCGTCCTGCCTCCTCCCCACTACCTCCCTCTTGTACTGGTGAGCAGCTAGCTGCACAGCTACTGAAGCATCATGGAGACGGAGAAGACCAGCACCGAAACCGGGAGGCTGCTTCTGTTACCCTCCACATCGAGCTGGGGGGTGGGATCTTGGAAGACGGAGGGGAAGGGTTAGTGGAGGGGGGGCAGGCTGCGTTTTTCAAATCTGTCTCAACAGCCAAACTGGTTTTCAGATCGTAGACCCTAGCTTTAAGACCTGTTTGTGTTCTCTAAGTGCTCTGCTCTTTGTTCAACCATGGCACACTTCCTGGGCACGTTTTTCAAGTGTGCTTTGGCATAGTACCCTTCTCATACACAAGCACAGTTGTGCACCATGAACACAACGTCACTGCTCACAACAACTCTGAACAACGGTAGTGCGTCAGGGGGCTGTTTCGAAAGAAAATGTCTCAAAATAAGCAGCTAATTCAGGCACGTTTCAGTCATACTCTGAGTTCTCTCCACTAAGGCACACATGTTGACTTCTTCATACTCAGGCCCGGTGCAGCTGAGGCAGTGTGAGTGCAGGCTGGTGGAGGACTGGGGGCACAGCAGAGGCCTGGTGAGAGAGCAGTTTAAATAATGGCACTGCACGAAGTGGAGGACTGCTGTGTTCTGCACAGCCTTGCGATTTCTTTAGGCCCAGGAACTTGAGAATATGAGTCATAAAACAAATGTTTAAAGCTTTGGGTCAAGTTTGTAGAGGGTTGGTGGTTTTATGCTAAAGTCTTAGAGACGGAAGGTCAGTGTTATCTCCGGCAGGCGTAAGCGTTGACGTTTTTGAGCACATAAAATCCGATGGTCATGGGTGGCATGGCTATCGTCCTTCCAGCCCTCAACGTCTTGGGCTTCAACTCTGGAAATGTCTCGTCATCTGCCATGAGCAGCTTCTCCCCGTTTAGCAGGACATATCTGCAGAGAAAAGGATCAGAAACTGTTTTATCTTATTCAACATTGGGTTAATTTACATTTTTTTTAATTTCTTTTTTATTTTTAGAAGTATATTGCGGGCTACCACCTTTTTTTTTAATTTAATGCCCCGGTTTCTTTATTTATTCCAAATGATCCCCATTTTTTCCCCCCAAATCTTACTTTTTAAAAAAAATCTTACTTTGGAAGAAAAATGGGGATCTTACTTTATTATTATATTTTAATTTTCAATGTTCACAATAAAATAACAACACTAAATTAGACTTAACATTTGAGCACGGGATGACTCTTGTCTGATAAAACAAAAACACATGTTGTCCAGTATGTGTCTTGAAAAATAAATATGAATTTAAACAACAAGGGGCATTTAGGGAGGATGTAGAGTTTCCATTTTCCCCCCAATAAATGTATTTTTTAACTTTTAAGCGTCAATGAAAAGGTTCATTTACATTTTCACCCTCCTGCTGACACATAAATCTGATAGATATGAAATAAGTGTAGTAATGAAATGTGGTGTTGATCCAGGTTCAGCCTTAAGTGCAATGATCAAAGTTGAAAATAAACTTTTTGCTTACCTGCCATCATGGCTGGTGGGTTTAAGAATCTACCAGACCCTCAAATTTTTCACTAGCCACTTTATTTGACCAGCAGCATGATGGAATGATGTAAAATAAATAATACAGGTTAACAGTATTACAGTAATGCATCATTTATGAATGAAAATCTCTGAAATGCTCTTGCTCATAAAAAGAAAAAAAGCCTGTTTAGGTTATTTTACTGTAATATTTCATGGTTGATTGGAGTCTTTATAACAGTAATGTCCTCAAAAGCTCATTTTTCTGAAGCTGTTTATTACTTTAACACGTTGACATGATTGTAAATACGTGTAATCACGATCGCGGAGGAAAATGGTTGGTTGATAGTTTGACCTATATTCATGCTCATCTCATGTTTCTAAACTCTCTGTCATGTTTCTTTTTTTTCAGCCCTCACAGTGGCTGATGGGTGTAGAAAATTAACATCACTGCACAAACACATCAAAACATGCTTGTGCAGAGATCAGCCCTGGTTCTGATTCCCTCAGTTGTGCACTTGGGGGAGCTATTGTCACAAAATTGTATTTCACAGCTGCCCAGCCAGACACTGAGTTGAATCAGTTCAGAGTTGAACTAAAAAAAGTCTACAGTTTAATACTGGTGACATGAAACTACTTCACAATCCTTCTTTGGAATCCAGGATTTGATCATGTTGGAAATTTAACAGCACAGATTCACAGAATTAAAAAACAATAATTTGGGTGGCACAAATAGTGAAATATCCTTCATTTCCGTTCAGTGTTTGAAACCTCGTCTGCGGAAAGTCTAAAAAAAATGACATACATAACATTAACCAGGTAACATCATGCTGACCTGCAGCCTTGTGACAAAACACTCAATAAAAACAATCCTCTTATAACACAAATGTCAACGTAAAGTTCCACAAACTATTTTTCTTTAAAAGAGAAATAAACCAATAAAAACAATAACAACAAAGATTTATTGAATCATTCTGAACGAGTTACAGTTTAGCATATCTTTAAATTTACAGCCCCCTTTCACACTTACAGAAAAACCCATCCATAAATAATCCAGATGAGCTACGTGTAAACACAAACAGCCGAGGTCGTCACCCTGAATTTACACTGATATTAACCTGCTGCATACCCCAGTATTTTACCCTCCCCCACTCCTCCACTGACTAACATCAAAACTACAGAGAACTTCCTGCCATGACAGCCAAGTGTGAACAAGCTGATCTGGGAACTATCTGAGTTACCCAGGTGTTTTCAAGGAAAAAATCAGGTTTGCAAGTGTCTGTGAATTTTCTGGGTGGATAACCTGGATTTTTTATCAGTAAATGTAAGGGTTCCATGTGTGAAAAAAACAAACATTCATACTTGCAGAAAAAAACCCAGGAATTTTTCCTGAAACAACCTGGGTGAGCTGCATGTGTGAATGAAAACAGATGGGTTTTCATCCTGAAAATGCCCTGAAATTTACCTGCTGCCCATTACTCCCCCATCCATCTACCAAGTATGTACAAGGTCTGTGAATCTCTTGGGTTGGTCACTTGGAGATTTTTCAGTAAATATAAGGGTTACATGTGAAAAAAAATCACACTTGCAGGAGAAACCTTGAAATTATCCTAAAATTACCTGACTGAGCTGCATGTGTAAATGCAAACAGCAGGGATTTTCATCCTAAAATTTACCTGCTGCTCCCCCTGGAAATCACCACTTCATTGATTAATGTGAAAGCTGAGGGGAAATGTCCTGCTGTGAGGACTAAGTGTGAACAAGCTGGTATTTTCTGGATTAATTTGTGTTACCAGTGTGAAACCATTATAAACAGACGGTTCTGAAATGAAGATAAACGTCTCAAACCTATCACACTATGATCATATTTTGATCCTCAGCTGCATGAAGACGCCTGCGGGAGTCTGCTTTCTGATGCTTAAAAAGAAGAGATGGCACATATTTGCATGCAAATAAAATGTTTACCAAAATAAAAAAACAGAGCTTCAATCCATCCCAATAATGTCACAGAGGAAAACTGGACCGCTTTGTGCTGAAGTTACACTTCAGCCTCACGTCTTAACTTGAAAGTTCGGCTTTTACGGGTAGACATTTTATTACAAAGCTCTGCTGTAAAGTTCACAATACAATGGGAATTTTACGTGGACCTCAAATTCAATAAAATATCAGAAGAGGTTACGCTCCATAAGTGTAGGTTATGAAGTTGAACTGCTAAAAGATTTCTTTAAACTAGCAGAGACCTGAGTACTTGGCGGGCTTTAAAAAGTCACACGACTCAGACGACTTTATAGACATCTGGTGTTGCTAAATTCTTCATAAAAATCTCCCAGTGCTGCCTGTGGTAAAGGAAAGCACTTAAAGTCTGAAAAAGGCCCATCGTTAGCTTGCTTTCCTATTAATTGCCTCGCAATCCTGTTCTAACACCTAAAACATCCTCCATCATTACGCTGTTATTGAAGGATCATGCTTGAGCCTCAATTAAGGCCGAGTTGGGGTATCGTGTAACACCGGGACACACACACTGGCTCACGCAGTCCCAGGTCATTAGGCTGTTATTTCAGGATTTGAGGCTTAAGTCTGAGTCAGAATAACAGGCTGAGGGCTTACTGCAGAGGGGAGAAGACTGTGGGCGTAAAGGATCGATTTTGGGGGAGGTTTTCAGGCTTTACAAATTAAATTACCTCATCACAGAAACAGCGAGACATCAAAGATTTGAAAGCAGAATGTGGAGATAAAATGGTAAAAATATAAATGACCGTAAAAACCCAAATGGGCGAAACATCTGGTTGAAGCTATAAAACAGATTCAGGCGAGGGGCTGTAAACACGTTGGGGCTCCGCGATTCTGGAATTTATCAAAGTGTCCTTTAAAAACTGAGTGGAAAAATTCGGTCTACATAAAGTAGAAGAATATAAGGTGACAATCTCAATAAACAGGAACACTTTTTATGGACAGTGTTACAGATCTATTAGCATTTGTAACAAGTTTAGTCTTTTAAAGCTTTGCTGTTTTAAGCCGGAGGATCACGGCATGGCCTTCAATGGAGACCCATACCTTGAAATTATTATCACTTTTTTACACAGCATGGTGACATAGTCAGAATCAAACTGTCACCTGCTATTGTTTATGATAACTACTATTGTTATTGTTAATTAAGTTAACAAAGTTCTTTTTCTGAGGAAGTACTGAATTCATGTCTAATAACAGAAAAACAGAATTTTTAGTTTGATTTGTTGTAAGGATTTGGGGGGGGGGGGGGTTCACGGAGGGCAGAAGTAGAAACATAAGAGAAAAACAAATAATTATGACTAATACCAGTATTTTGACAATGAGACTTGATATCAAACTTTTTGATGTTAGAAGTGCTTGCACACTGAAATATAGTATGTTCTATTTTCCAATCATTTAGATCGATTTAATTTTAAAATGATTGTAAACCACAGTAAATTACTGTTAAAGAGAAACTGCAAAGATTATTTGAAATGAAAAGATATAATTAGAAGGAATGAGAAGAGAAAATGGCTGGAAATTTTCTCAGACATTTTTTGTTTATGGTCGCCTCTGCACTTAATTATTGTTAAGAAAAGAATCTCAAAAAAACTTCAAAGAAGTTTAATGAATATTTAATGAACAACAAGATTGTTCTGTTTAAACAATTTAATTGAAATTAAGTTTTTTATTTATGTCTGTTGCAAAGATAGAGACATTTTATTCGTAGGAGGGTCCTATCTGGGGGATAATAATTTCAGAAAGTCCTTTGTTTAGTAAAGTTTGGAAGCCCTTGGAATAATATGCAGCGATCAATCAAATCTACAAAGACCAAAGTGCATACAGAGACTCTGAGGATCAATTCAGGACTTTTGAGGTGCCTTTTAAATACTCTCCTCAAACAGTATTAGACTCAGATTAAGACAAAGTTTAATTAAAAAATAACCATTGAGAAAACAGTGTTCAACCGATCGACAAAACATCAGAAAAAAGAATTATCTTGATAAATATTTCAAGTCAAAAATTGAGATTTTCTTAAAACTGATATTATTATTAGAACTTCGATAATGAGTAGAATTATACCGATAAGTCTGTATTTTTGGAATGTATATATTTTGATATTTAATTGTTTATCATGTATGGATGATGAATGCTGTAACATTGTCAGTGCACATGCCTCAGATGCGCAGCTTTAACTGACTGTAGCAGAATGCTAATCAGGAGCATCTGTCCACAGGAGGCTTCTAGAAGTTCAGGATAGAAGTAATTAAAAGAAAATGATAAAACTATTAGTTTTATAGAACTATATATCCACAAATAGTTAATTATTAGTTTTTAATTAATCAATTAATTACTTTAGAATAGTTTTAAAGACACTTGAACACCCAAAAAGAAAGAGGCCAAAACATTACAGTCGCAGAGATCTGTTTGTATCTCTTTATTTTAAATCCAGTTTTCTTTCCTTTAAATAGCCACGACCCCTGACTCTGCTGAGTGACCCCTCAGAGTACATGACCCTCACACTGATGTAAGCTGAAAGTATAGCTTTACAGTTTTTTTTATGTTTTTTGTGCATGTGTGTGTTCATATTTATGGACTTTAAGTGATGCCAACTCAGCCTGGATTATACAGTAATTTCGACTCCCACTGTTACCTCAATCTATTTCTCCAAAGCTTTCATATCTAAAGACCTATTAAGGCTGGAAAATATGAACAATTGAATTACACATTAAGTTGCTTATGAAACTCAGCAGGCTTATTCCTCATCATAATGCCTTTCTAACACAATTACCCTTTCAGTGCTCATTATAGGAGAAATATGAAGTGTTTCATTTCTGCTAACAGCCGATAATGGCCTGCAGTGGTGTCCTATGTAGTAAGATTAAGGATTTTTGGATGGAAATCAACTTCACAATGCTGCCATGTGTGTTTCTGTGTAAATACGAGAGTGTATATGTAAAAAAAGGCAAGCTTGTACTAACCTGGCTTTAAGTCCATCTGGACCCAGTGGTTGTAGCAGGTACTGATGAACGGTATTGTTCCGTAACGTCCCCGCGAGCTTGATTTTCTTCCGCGATCGATGCAAGTTGATGATGTAGATTGTTATCGACCCTCTGACGTAATTATGACTGTCACAGAGAGGAAAGAAAAACATTTAATAAACGGTGAGTCCTGAAAAAGACGGACAAGAAAAACAGTCTCCCTGTAGACATCTGTTGAATGGGATTTGTTATATAGTGCAACGCCACCTTTAATAAAACTCTCTATAATTAAAGATGACTACAAAGAGGGAGAAGGCTTTGATAATGAAGGATCAACCCCGCATCCTCTTGATCTAAACGGGATCAAATGGTTTTCAGAAAAATAAAAAAGTGAGATAAAGGAAGGAATGCCATCACACAGCCCTTTTTCCTTTATCGCAACCCAAGGAGGATCATCTAAATATAGTAAGAACCATAATATACCACATTTCATTTTCAAAGCCCTATCAACCTCGCATCTGCTGCCAAATCTGCGTCTCCTGTTGGGCCTCCAGGATTGAAGCTGTGTCTGTGCAGTTCAGCATTTGATGAGGGGTGTGAATACGACGAGTCAGGCTTCTTGAGTTACACAGACAACAGTGTTTGAGTCTCTCTCCTGAGAGCAAAACACCAGGGACACAACATGATAGGTATACGGAGTAGAGCTAAATAACTGGAGGAGAGAGATAACACAAACATGATAAAATCTAATGAAGGGCTCAGATATGAGGACAAAGACAACACAGCTGTAGTCAATACCACATGTGGGCCTTGGTGTTCAGGGTCAGGTCTGTTTTTTGGTCAAATATCTGGCAGGAAAATTCTCCCTGCAACCAAAAACTCATCTGAAAAACACTCTGGCTTTTTCCCTTGGACTCATTTGAGCACTCTGGGAGAACCTCATTTCATCAACTCTGCATGACTGCTAATATTCAATATATTTACTTGAACAAAGGGTGGCTCCATGGACGGGAACACTGTGTTTCTGGCTTTGAGTTTGAAGCCATGGTCCATGTTTCTCAGAGAAGAGTCGAGTTGTACATCAGATGGTGAGATTGAGGCAGAGATAATGACCCCTCAGGCCGTTCAAACGACCGGGGTCTTTAGGATCCAAACCAGGAACATAAACATGTGTTGATGCTGTTTGAAGTCAGAACATCTCTGTAAACTGAAAAAATGCAGTGCAAACCACTAAAAGGGGTAAAAGGGCAGTGAAAGTCAAGTATCTAAACTGCTCAGACTTTTCAAACCGCCGTCTGCCTGAGTACATTTACATTCTCTGCCGTTTTACACAAAACAGTCTAACCACTGAGACTGCAGCGGTCCGTCCACTTAAGGACTGAACTGAGAACAACCACAAAGTGGCAGAAATAATGAAGAGATGGATTAAATTCAAGAGAGTCTGTTTTACTGCTTCTCTGTCTGATCAGAGTCCAGGACTGATTGGTATGCTGACTTAAGCTGTTAGACACCTTGTTCTGTTTACCACTTCCAAGTGTCGGCCATCTTTTCTTCTACACGCTCTGATAAAGCTCCAGTGTTGTTGAAATGCTCCCCTGCTGTTTCCCAGCTTCACAGTTTCAATAGACTCTCAACAAGTAATCTGTTCTTGTTCACAATTGGTGGGCAACTGAAAAAATAGATAATTGGGGTATTGACCAGCTACTCAAGTTTCAGTATCACAAACAACAGTCAGTACAGCTGGTACGTGCATTTAATCACCACCATGCCTGTATACATGAATTTATTGAGTAACATCTTAAGACAGGACTAGGGATGGAAACAAAGAAAACAATACCTTTTGAGAATCCATAACTCCCTCTAATAATCGACATCACTATACTTTTTGATTATCAATTCCTTCCTGAGAGGCAGTCAGCAGAAATGATAACAAATAAGTCAAATATCATGGCAGACGGGAGTGGTCTTAATTTGGTCTTAATTTGTTTTTTTAAAAGAGGCATCTTTAACTTTCAGTTAGAAACAACACCAGCAACTTGCGGAAGCATTTATCTATGCAGCATTGCAGTGGATATCAGCAGTGTCAAGTGTTTGATGCAGTTGCCACTGAAAACCTGTGTAGGCCAACATTCTTACACACAAAAAACAGCAAGGAATCACTAAAGAATCAGAACCATATGCAGAATCATTAATGGCATTATTATCAATGAAATCTTATCAATACGCAGCCCTGGATAGGGCAAAGTGAAATCATCTGCAAACAGCAGTAAAAGATACAAACTGATTTAACCCCAGATACAGGTCCTTAAGACTAGGCAGGAATAAGCTAAGTTGATAACCATACATAATTTATGTTTTTAGGGAGTAATCCTGTTTACAGTACACCCATTACAAGGCTTTAACAGTTATTTTGTGTGTGCACTCACAGCACATGCTCGGTGTGCTGTCTTTTGACCCCTCTCAGCTTCATGCATCACCTGTTTATCACACAGCACAGATTACCAAGAAAATAGATGGTCTGAGGTATGGAGCAATTTCAATTTGATCTGTTACAGCACATGCCTCTCTGATGCACTCATTCCGCTCTCATCCAAATGTATTTCTGCTCTAAACTGCTTGGAAACTGCACATTGAATCCTTAATTAGAAGCAAAACACTGAAAAATGTCCGGTTTTAACTGGGCTTGGGACCATAAATAAAGTTTTGGCAGAGGGGTCAGGCTTGAAGAGAACGCCCATGGGCTTGATTTGGGTCGAGCAAGATTTTTGAGGCCCGACCTAAACTCTTCATCCTATAATGTTATCTAAGAAGGAACTGCAAACAACCAGCTGTCCTAAATTAGCTTCTATAGCAATAGGTAAATATAAAATATGCTGTACTTAACATTAATATGTGCCAACTGACCCTTTGGGTGTTTTCTAAACAAAACAAAACAAAAAACAAATAATAATTGAGATAAAATTCTATTATAGCAGGGCTAGGATTTTCTGAAAGCTTGCACATTAAATGTCTTGCAGCTGTTAACAGCCTGAGATTGTCCTCGCAGAAAGATTAGGGAAGGTGGTGGGGTCTCAGGGTTTGGGACACAATTTAAAAAGGACAGTATGAGCTTGTCAATCCAAGATACTGGTGACATTTTTTGCCTCATGCTCTGTAATCAGGTGTAGATTTATCAAGACCAGAGAACACACTGAAAGCAGCTAGATCAAAAAGGCAAAGATCAAATAAGTTTTGCAGCTGTGATGAAATAAAATAATCCTTATCGTTCAACTTGTTTTGGGGGAATTTTCCAGAATTTTGACATGAACTTAACCATTAGTTCACAGACACAGTGGTCAAGGCGCAAGGCAGACGTGATAAGATTTTGGTGGTAATCTGAATCCATATCCAGGAATCTTTGGAAGGATTTGTTGACATTGCAGTGCCAGGTGGTTTCCTTATTTTTATGAAGAACTTGGCTACGAATGTCTGAAATGTTTTGGCAGAAAGTTGTTCGATTTGAGCTCTTCTAGTTTTGGTAGTTGAGCTCTCAGGATTTGGGCATGGATTATTGGGAACTACTCACACAGTCCTCAACAGAAGTGTGGATACAAACTGCTTGGTATTTTTGAAACAAATCAGTGCTACATGCAGTTTCTTATTTCATGATACACCAGTGTTTCATCAAAGTGCAGAATTGTGATTGAACAGAATAGCAGGGAACTAAATATAAAAGTCGCATTCTGTTCAATCTTCTTGTGTTTCCTTGAACATTTAAGCAGTGAAGCAGCTGCGTGCAACAAGTGGATAAGAGCAAACTATACAGTGTCAGGTTGTGTTTGATGTGTGATTGTGGTGACTTAATTTGTGGTGATGATGGTGCAAGTCTCTGCATTTACTACTGACACATTGGTTACACTGGTGCAAAAACTGTGGCCAACGTTTTAGATGAAAAAAGGCATTACAAGAGCGTCATGTACACCTGCTTTTATGGTATTTGAGAAACTGTCTTTTGTTTTGAGCCTTCAGTAAACATGCAGAGCAACAGTGTGCACAATAGCAGCAGTCTGTTGGCTGCCTTGAGATTACGTGGAAAGGAGATTTACTAAATCCTATATTGAACAAAATATCCAGAAGCTTAAGTGTACAACTTCAAACTATTCCAAATATTTGCATACCTGTCATCAGGGCCTCATGCAGCTGTGTGTCAGTTATGCAACTCGGACTCATTTATCTTCCATCTATGTGAGGAGAGCTCCACTGTTTGTCTGAGAGATGCTCCAGCTGTAAACCAGCCCTGTCTAGAGTAAAGCAGTAAGTCTAGCCTGGTGCTGACAGCCACCAGCCTGGGTTAAATGATAACCTTGAACAGGCCACAGCGGCACAGACCGCCTTATTGTCCCTCCGCCTCCCCCTCAAACAACCCCCTCCAGCCAACCCGAGACGGGATGAAGGCCTCACACACCTTTCAGCGGCTCTTTGACGACAGCGAGACAGAAGCCACACACCTGATAAGTGATACCCGTTAAGTTTTATAGGCTCTGAGCTGTGAATGAGCGAGTGTCTGCCGTCTGCTTATTTATGGGAAGCTGAATGGGCCGGCGAGGGATTCTGTTCTTCCCCTACCAGAGACTGAGCCTCAGGTGTTTGCAGGAGGACACGAAACAGTTCAAACCGCAGGGGTCTGTTTTCCATCTAAATCTTCAAGGACTAAAGCATTGCTGCACATTATTGAGAGTAAAGAAGGATGTGCGCTTAGTCATCGGCTGGTCTCAGATGAAAAGGAAACCACATCATGTAGGGCTGAAAACATAATTGAATTTTATTCAAGATCACAATTTTGGTCCCACCACAGTCAAAGAAGCATAACTGACTGGCTGTTTAGAGTGTTGTTTTAATTGTATTCTTTGCTTGCTGAAAACCTTATGAGAACGGTGAAATTAAAATCAATGAACTGCCCAATACTGAGTGTTCTTGGATATTCATTTTTGCTGTTGTGATGTTAATATTGTTTGATAAATCCAACTGCTTCACCTGATAACAACCAGTATCAGCAACAACTACATCTTTCAACAAGAATTCTTATTTCAAATACAATTCATTCTGACTGACAGCAGCTTAACTAAAGCTACTGTACTGATGAGGATCAGACATCTCTTTTTCATAATCATTTTTAGGGGTCTATATTAGAATGAAGTCTGTATCCATGGTTGTTATTGCTAATTCAACCATAATAATTCCTTTATAACCATATTGAGAGAAACAAGAAAAGGACATACTTATGGTCTGGGCAGCAATATTTTTATCATTACTTTAAATGTTTAATTCTAGCTCCTCTGTCTCTGGCAGCCTCTCAATGCATCTCTCTCCATCTGTTCATAATGCCAACACAGCTTCAGCAGACGTTCGTATGCCCAAAATGAGCTGGTCTGTTCTGCTCAAGACTTTCTGCCTGCCTATTGGAGGACAAAACAAGAGTTTTTTCTTGCCGCTGAAGCTTTTGGATTCATTTTTGGGTCTGGATTCATAGAAAGAGAAACAAATAAACAAATGCTTCTGTTAACTTTTCTGTCTGGTGCCACATAAACCTCCTACTGCTCAACACCTTGAAGACAAAGGGGCTGGTCGACCTGTCCAGACCGAGACCACGACCAGTTCTGGTCGAGGGAGCTGAGGTGGAGGCTATGGACGCCTACAAATACCTTGGGCTGTGGCTGGACAGCAAACTGGACTAGACAGTCCACACCAACCACCTGTACAAGAAGGGACAGAGCAGGCTGTACTTCCTGAGGAGGCTGCATCCGTTAAAATATCTGTGGAAAACTTCTGCGCATGTTTTACCAGTCGGTGGTAAACAGTGTCATCTTTTACTCTGTGGTGTGCTGGGGGGAGCAGTACATCCAAGAAGGACCCATCTAGACTGGAGAAACTGATCAGTTGGGCCGGCTCTGTGGTTGGTCAATTTTAGACGATGCCAGTCACTCCCTGCACACCGTCATCGGCAGCCAGAGGAGCCTGTTCAGCCCAAGACTGCTCCCTCCAAAGTGTAGGACCAACAGACTGAAAAACTCTTCTGTCTCTCAGGCCATCAGACTGTACAACTCCTTACTAGAGGGGAGGAGTAACAGGAAGACAGAGGATGGGAAGGAGCAGTAGCCAGCCTGTAGCTGTATCTTTATTCCTATTTCAGTTTAATTATATATATATGTTTATTTCTATCTTTTTATCTTTAATACTAAACTGCTTCTGAAATCTATCATCCTAATTTCCTTAAGGGGGTTTTCCAAGGGCATTAATGAAGATCTATGTAATACAATCTAATCTCTGAAAAAATACTTGATTAAATTACTGTTTGATCAAGTGTCCTTGAACAATATCTATAATGCATTGGGGCTAGCCAAATAAACAGAGACTGACTGATTGATTGATTTCTATAAATTATATCAATGTAAAAATATTAATACTCTCAATCTAATTTCTAAATTACATTTAGTTAACTTTAAATTCAGTATATTGCCCTGCCTTACAGACTCGTTGATGTTCTTTAGACTGAATGATATAAGACAAAAACATTTGATGCATGATAAGATTGTTAAATGTTGATATAACGATACGGATTGGGATTATTTGTCAAAAGATGAAGATCAGCTGGAAGTTCCTTTTTTCTCTTTAAAATGCCAGGGTAAACTTTTTGTCCAGTTTAATTCTGGGTAACAGGTGAGTCATGGGGTATATACTTCTAAAATAAATCACTTAATATTATTTTGATAATCATTACCTTATTAATCTGGACTATCAAAATTATACTGTCTTAGATATTAATGCTATTAACCTTGTAGCTGCTTTTAAAGGCATATCAAAAACAAGTACAGGAAGGTAAAGATGCAGTACATACTTGTGGTGGCTGGTACAGTGAGCATAGATCCGTAGCTTGTCTCGAATGACTCGTCCTGGTTGCGGTTTTCTCTGCAGCCCTGCCACCCGCACAGTTAACACCCTCGGACCAACCAGACGCTTGAAGAGCAAAGAGAACCAGTAATCCTGTAAAGGCAACACCAGTGAATGAGGACCCACAGACACACACTTAACCTTTATGACCGTAGTTTTATCATCATGATGCTCAAGGCAGGTGTCACCTGGTTGTTGTTAAGGAAAAGTACAAAAGCAGGCAGGTGTGGAGAGGACGTTTTCAAGACCTGATCTCACTAACAGCAGGGATATCTTTAAGGGAACTGCCCACATTGCTGTAGGTAAATACATGGGTCAAAGGAAAATAAGGATATTATTGCTGTAGACTTGTATTACACTTGGATAATGTTTAAATTTGGATTTCTTTACAAGCAGCTAAAATTTCCTTGTTGTCCTACTTAATTTAGATAAAGTTTCAGAAACTGTAAGAATCAAGCACATGCCAGCAAAGTAGAAAGTGAGTGACGCAAAGGAAAAAAACAGCTCGCAAAATGTCAGCACCTCCAAAAGTAAACATCGAGCTGGAGCTGAACGTCACAAGTAACACGTCAAAAACTATCTAACAACTACACCACCCTTTGAGAATTGACAGGTCTTAAATATGACATTTCTACCAAATATTTCACTCCATCATGAATCACTGTTTTGTGTTATTATCGCTGAGTGGGCCACCATACCAAGCCTCACTCTATAGACTACACAGACTCAACACCTCTCTGAGAGACCCAGAACAACATGTGTTCCTCAGGAAGTTCCCATGCAATCCTGCATATGGCAACATTTAAGGGCTTCTTTTTTCCAGCCAGGCTTTAACTTAATTTGCTGCCAAGGCATCGAAGAAGGAGAGCACAGTATGGAACTGTATAGTGTTGGCCACAGGCAGAGGGATGGGTGGATGTACATAACTGTGATCTCTGATTATTACATAGTGCATAAGACAAAAGGACAGTTATGACACGCAGACATGTCAGATGGCTGGAGTTGTGCTTTATCCAAGATTTGTCTTTAAATGAAAAAACTTCAAGAAATACATGTTCAACTACCACTGAGTCTAAATCCCCAGTCAGTGCAGGAATTGTCATACCATGATACTGATATCATTTAGAAAATAAAAAAAGAGGTCCGTCGGCATGTTTTTCTGTCTTGCTGCCTGATTTTACAGTTTTAAATGACAGAATGAGGCTGACAGATTCAGAAACGCTGCAAACTCCAAAACACACCAAGCCCCATGGAAAATACAGAAATTAACAAATTATATGCTAAAAAAAAGCTAAAGTAATGCATTAAAAGTGGAAGAGGCATCAAATACAGTTAAAGGGGTGTAGCAATCCACCAGTGTATATCAAAATACCAAATGCCTGATCAATTATCCATTTAGACTGATAGACAGACAAACCACTGATCTGCTGACATTTCATGCCGTGCAAAGACAAATGAGTTGGCGAGTTAGTGACCTAATGCACAGCGTTGTCTGTTCCATTTGTTTTCTTTAGGTTTTCATTTGGCTTTATGCTTTTGGCTTTGTGTTGTTTCTGTACTTCATGTTTTCCAATAGTTGATCTTGACTTTCCACAACATATTTTTCATTTGCAGCATGCTTTTATTGCTTTGGATACTGTATGTCAATCTTAATTATCATTTCCTAAATATGTCTCTTCTCTCATAATGAAAATCTTTTGTCAGTGAATCAAAGTTGCTCTTATGGCAACTGTACAAACCTTTCTTTATCTGGACAGGCAGACAGTCAGACATCTATTTTTGCTTCACTTGATCACCCGATTATGATGCAACATGCACCAGAAAGCAGGGAGAAAGACAAGCAGGCTCAAGAGAACTGGTGTCATTATGAAGAACACTCCAGAAAAGTAAACCATGCACAAGAGACCAATCAAACCTCAGCTGCACAGATTTAGGAATAATAGCACCAATAACAGGGAGAACAATGATTAACCTTTAGCGTTTAGCTAAATAGAGCAAATTAGAGTCAGGCTGCTTGGCTGAAATCAAGGTATAATATAAAACACTCTTGAGATCAAAGTATGAGCTTTAACTCCAGCAATGAACTGATTTCAGTATTTCAAACTTCAGAACACTGATTAAAGTTTATAAACAGCTCTGTAATTAGGTTTCTGGTAAGTCAATAACAATATAACAAGCAAGAAATTCAGAATAAAACCCTTTAAAAAACGAGAAGAGTATTGTTAGGGCCTGGCAATTGTTATTCTTATCGTTGTATAATGTTCTGCCCTAATTCAAAGTGACAAAGGGGATGGCAGTTTTAATCTTATCATCTTAATTAAACAAACTGGAATATTATAACTGATTAAAGTGATTGTTTTTGTTTGTTTTTTGACTTAACAAATGTAACTTGCAGGAATGTATGATAGATTTTTGTCAGAATCCGATATGCTGCTAATTTTTGAGTCATTATTGGCGAAACAGATGCTGACATTTTCGGTAAAGAGCACAAGGTTAACACCAATGGACTTGTTTCTTTCAGTTTACAGTATAGTTTTGCAAGGCACAGATCTTAAAAAAAAAAACAGCATTTAAACCTTACAAAAAATGAAACCCTTGATTTTTTCATGTACCCATGCAGTGATAAGAGGGTGTATCAGTATTGTACATTTATGTAATTTGACTATGTACTACACAGCTGTGTGTAGCACATGGACTGAAACACCTATGCTACAACAAATGTAAATTAAACATTATTTTGGGATACAATGGACTGAAAAAAATATTGAACAGCCTACTGTTTGAACACTGCATTGAACCATATTGGAATTTGCTACAATGCGATGATAGTTATTCTTTTGAGTGAAAAAATGTACAGAAATTAGATGATCCATGGTCATATTTTATTAAAAAACGAGAGTGTTGTGAATGGCACAAAGACCTTGGCAGTATTTGAACAGGTGAGATGAACTGAACCCCTGACCCTCACCAGTTCCAGACATATTTACCAATGTTAAAAACTTGTGGGATTTAGAAAGTGGTGCCTGTATTTTTTGTTGAATTTAGAGCAAGAATTTCCTCAACCTTGGATGCCAGGACTTCTAATTTCGTTTCTGTGGGGTCACTATCATTTGATCTTTTTAACTAACAATATAAACCTATCAGGCATAACATTATCACCACTGACAGGTGAATAACGATCATCTCATTATCATGGTACCTGTTGGTGGGATATATGAGGAAGCAGGTGCACATTTGGTTCTTAAAGTTGATGTTAGAAGCAGGAGCAATGTAACCTTGCACAGCAGCTTTACCTGCCTGATTCAGTGTCTGTAATCAGGCAGGTCTATCTTGCCAAGCTCCCATCTACAACAATTTTGAGCAGCCCAGGCAGCACAGTCCAATCAGAGGCCATTACAGTAGGTAAAGGAACAAGCTGTGAGCAAGATGGCAGCAGGAAGTGACTGCCCGTACAGGGATTGACCAGCCGTCGCTGTTTTCTCTGTATAATACTGCAAAGACCGGCTTTCCCATAGTGCCAGACGATGAGTTACTGCCATGTTCCCTGATCGCTGAATGAAACCCAGACAAGACAAAGGCATCGATCACATCCATTCAGAAATTCACAACAAACCTCTGAAGGGACACAAATTAGGCCAAAAGAATTTGAAAACAGAAAATGAAGCGAGGGATTGGGACTTTACAACAAACTGAAAAGAGCTTTAGTCATGCAGTGGTCCATGTGCTCTGACTGTATTCTGCCAAAGAGTATGTCATGTAATAGGGGAGAGGTCCAAGTCATAAATTTCCTATGCAGATGACATTTTGGCTCTGCAGTGAATTCTCTCAGCAGGTAGCCTGGTTCAAGTCTCAGACATCCAGCCATGTTTAAAGCATTGTGATCCCAGCAGGGTACCATACAGCCCAGAAAAATTATGGAGAAGAATGGGGAAGAAGGATGAAGTCATTTTGATTGTTTCATACTGTATGATTGAAGTCAGGGTGGAGTGTGGACACACCCCTAGGAGCAGACTAATGAGGGTTTTTAGGAAAACAGATTTCCCAGAATTCATCATGAGCCCAGACACATAAGCATCTAAAAGTGTTGTCTGCGATTGCCAGATCTGTTTTCAACACATTTCTTCAATGTAGAGCTCTCTGTCCAAGCGTGACACTGAGAATCTTAAATAAAAACAAATGTTAGATTTTTTATGTTTTATTCTTTATTTCTAACTGCTAATAGAGACAGGAGGGCTCACTGAATATGTAATCAATTTTAAACTCTAACCCCCCCTCTTTCAGCTGAATAAAAATCTTGTTAGTAAGTCAATAAATCTTTTAAGGATCCGGGCTGGTGGCTGAATTTTATCACTCCTTCATTCTTCAAATTTATTGTTATTAGGAACAAGAGAAGCTTCACACAAAACTTTAATCCATTTTTTATTGACAGAGTTAATTATCAAAGACCATCATATGTTCAAATCTAAAAACTAACAGAGGAAATTAAAATCCAACTTCTGAACCTTGTACATCTGTGTCTATGAATGTTTAATCACCTGTGGATCAGATGGTGTAGCATTAAATACTAGACAGAGAGTTTTTCTGGACCATTAGCTAATTATTTTTGAAAGACTTTCTGCGTTTTTGTTCTTTTGTATATTTATACTAAACCACTGAGAGCCTGGGCTTGGATTAGTACCCTTTTCAAACTGTTGTGGACCTTTTTTTTTTCTACAAACATGCCTGTGCATCATCATCTCTGGTTGCGGATCTCTCACCGGCCACCCGTCCTGCACAGAGGAGCACACAGTTGTGATGGGGGATGAGGGGAGCAGTGACACTGTCCTGAGCTACTGACAAAAGGCTAAGGTTTCATGGCATTTCGCCCCCGCGTCTAACCAATCATCACCACTAAACGCCTTTCATCTCTTCTAATAGCTCCCACGGGAAAGAGCAAGAGGTGCCATCATGGTCCAGACCGTATAGGACTTGTTCTGTAGTGAAACCAGAATCTCAAAATGTTATTCAATGTCACTAAAGTTTAACAGTTAAATAGTGCAAAATGCATTTATGCCTTGTCATGTAGATGGAGATGTTTGATAACCTGATGAGTGTGTGTGGACCAGATTTTTTTAAACAGCGGAGGACTTACAATGTCTATTTTCAAGCCAAAACAATTTGACTTCAGCACACCAATATTAAAGGCAAAGAAATTCCCTTCAAAACCTAAGGCCCTGTTTACACGAGGCCTGATTCGGCCAAATCCGAAGGGATATCATTGCGTTTTTGCCTCCTGTTTACATGGGAACAGTGCCTGGAGTGCCTGATTCCATAAACTTTTAAAATCAGGGTCCAGGGTGGGAAGATTTGAAAATGCATTGCCGCCCAGCTTAATATAAACAGGATTTAGCATTTTGGGATGAAACGCTGACATCACTGTAATATTTTTTCACATGTAGACTGTGCGCGCATACTGGGAACAAGACCTTGGTCGTCTACAGAGTAACATCTGTGCTGCTTACCGTGCTCAGTTTGTTATCCAAACAAAACTATCCATACAGATTTGTTGTCCACAACAGAAACTCCGGCGTCCTTGTGCGTCCACTCATCATTGTTGTTTGTGAAAAGTTTTTCTACTTTGTACGTGTGTTGTAAAAGCACTGTTTCTCTGCAAACCTACATTGCCGTCTACTGGACTGGCATGCACCCTACAGCGTATTTGGTTTTTCTAGCATCTCCATGTAAGCGGGGATTGCTTTTGAAAACACAAAAGAAGAACCTCTGCGTTTCAGGTGAGTCTCAGTATAAACAGGGCCTCAGGTCGTGAAACTGCCCCAACCACATGATGTACAAGACCAAACACTACTAAACATTTACACTCATTCTGGAGTAATGCAAGCAGCAGATGCACTGCTCACATAGTACTGAGACACAAGGTAACACGGATCAGATTGGAGACTTTTTCTGAGGCGTGACTCTCTGGCCATGGATCTGTACTTCACAACTATCACTGTAAAGCTGAGAGCTCATTTACAATACTGGTTTTAAATTCCCAATGGTGAAAACAGATAGTACTGAAAGGCAGCACAGAACTTTAACTAAACCTGTTGTTGGAGATCTCTTAAAACAGAACTTTAAAATCCTGTAGATCAGTTTGACTTATAATTCGGATGTCACAGAGAAAAATAAATGCAAGTAAAGACGTTCATATTATTCATCTTGAACGAATAAATACGTAATACGTACAGCTGAACTTTAGTTATAAATTTGAGCAATTTAGACAGTTCCCCTAACTCTCTTTCCCCCCCTCACTCTCTCTCCGTCCTACAGAGATATGAATGTAAGGTTGGTGCCAAAAAGACCTGAAAACGTCATCATCTGCCTGCTTGTGAATCGGAACAGACCACAGCTGCTCTCTTTTTCTGGCAGCATCTTTTGGTCAAAATTCCAGATGAAAATTTGATATATTTTCTACCTTTTTATATCTGTCAACTCTGTCAAACTTGGGACAATTATTTGAAAAGTGTTTTCTAAAAGTATGAACTCGAAGATGAGTAAA
Organism: Scarus forsteni; assembly: GCA_036419115.1. NCBI lineage: Eukaryota > Metazoa > Chordata > Actinopteri > Labriformes > Labridae > Scarus > Scarus forsteni. The sequence continues at coordinate 19,133,148 of JAZDUH010000327.1, forward strand.
CTAATGCTCAAAAAATGCAAAACAACAGCCATTCTTTTTTTCTTTTTTTTGGAAAACTTACAGGTAAAGGGTTAAAGTTCTGGTCCACAAGATGCGTGTATCCGTAGTCAAAGAATGAGTGACGCAGGACCACATCAATGCCCTGCAGAGCTGCCATACCTAGCGTGTTTACCCACCTGAAAGACAAAGAACACACAAAAGATACATACATATTGCTGAGAAATAAGCATTCCATCAAATGTGTCCATTTTCCAAACAAATCTCAAAGATAACATCTGTTTCAGCTAAGCTATAATTTTCCACAGAAGATATCACTGCGACATAACAGAACTTACAGGAAGCCAGCAGCGTACGTGCTGGAGAGATTGCTGATGCCCCCTGCCCACGCCGGCCCCAGTCCACCCAGCCACACCTTTTTACCAGGTGTATGTGTGTTCACTACCTGCAACAAAGGAAGCCCAGGTCTTTTGACAACATCCAATCCTCATCAAAATTTGTAGCGGCATGATTTGGATGCACAAAATCATAATCAGAAATATTTTGATGGATATTTAGATCATTAACTAACCCAGTGGTTTAGAATATATGCATCACAGACTTTTGGTTAAGCTTAATACTCCTTCAAATAAATAACTATGAAAAAAAATATTTAAAAAAGCTATAAAACGACAAATAACATGCGACAAAAGTTAACTTGACATGTTTCAATGATTATGAGAGGCCAAAAGTTTTATTGAAATTGAAAATCTGCACACATTTGTGAATTAATAACCTTTATTTCAGGATGGTTGCTTCTCAATGAGGCAATTTAGTGCCACACATGTATTCAAACTTTAGTGGTGTGGCCAGCTAATACAACTTTTTCATCACAAAAAAGTTAGTACAACTCTTCATAAATGGAGATTAGCTGAATTGCAGATGACAGACATGAGATATGAGCCCTGAAATCTGCCCAAAATATAAATTAAATCTGAAAATGTCAAATGTATCTATCTATAAATAAAAGACTAAAAATATGAGCAGAAAAGCCAAATCAAAAACAGCCAAAGCTTGGATGGAGGATGTATTATGCTGATATTGCTTTTATACTACATAAGTTACCTTTAAGTTTTTTAAGGGAAACTTGGCTACCTTAGTTACTTTTGTGATCTGCTCTGTTAGAGTGTCCAGCAGGCGGGTTTTCAAGAAGTCCTCCACTTTGTTCACTCTGCCGTCCATGAAGTAACTTTAGAGAAAAAAAATGAAAGGAAAAAACTGTGAGAGAAACTTACTGTACATTCTTTATGGTACGAAGATCAAAATGTGTATTTACTGACTGCACACATGGTAAATGATAAAAATTAAATATACAAGCTTTACCTAAACTTTGTCTTTCCATCCATCCATCCAACCATCCACACATCCATCCAGAGTTTATCAAGTCACTCACTCAAATTCAAAATTAAAATGTGAATTGAAACACAGTGCTATGAAATTGTATTTTTAAGGTTCCATAGTGAAAATAATAAAAAAAATTACAAAAGATGCCTAATTTAAATATGCAGTCTTTTGCTATATTTTAAACAATTAACAGAAGAAAAATGAGCATTTCATCACTGACAAGACAACACAATAGCTAGTTGGGCTGCTAAATGATTCTTTGTACTCTGTACTGCTTCAAAAAAATAATGAAAGTACTTAACTTAATTCTTGGTATCAAAAGTAAGTGTTGGCAACTTATTACGGATCCTCCTTCAAAACAAAACTGACCTACAACAGATTTAAAGAGGTCCTATTTTACCTTTAAATAGGTTAATTTATTATTTTTGATGACTGCTAGGGTATGCTCACAATCACTAATGTTCAAAAAGCCCTTTAGTTTTCACAGAGCACCCAACAGCCTGTAGCAGTCTGTCTGAGACACTGATGAAGCTCCTGCCCCTTTAAGGCTCCCTTCCGCACATGGACCCAGCTCACTCTGATTGGTGTACAGGTCAGCTCTGTGGTAATTGGTCAGTTCAGTGCTGCTTGCCGCAATGTTGTCAACAACTCTGTAGTCATTCTATGTCAACACATTGCAATAGGCTACAACACGCCAATGAACTGGACTTCAACTGATGGAAGCACGTGGCAGGAAGTCCCACTGCAGACCACTGGACTTCTTCAGAGGTGCTCATGCAGAGGATGCATGTTAAACACAAAAAAAGGACATATAATACAAAAAAATTCACCCTGGGATCCCTAAAACAAAGTTAAATACAGGAAATACTGTTTTTTGCATTTTTCACAAACTCAACATAAAGACAGTACTTGAAGTGTTGTTAGCACAGCTCACTCTTTCCCACATATCCTCCATTCAGTGGTGTACTTTCTAACTAGTTTCTGCATGTACTGGAATTATGATCTCTGGTCATCCAGGGCGAAAAAAAGCAGTTTAACTTTACTTAAATTTGTTTCTGTTAGAGGCACAATTTTGGGTAAAAACTGTAAAAAATGTACCTAAGTTAAAGCAAAGTTACTTTCAGTACACCAAGAAAGGATGGCAGTCAAGTAAAAGTATAGCGCATTTCATTTAAAATGTACTCTAAGTTCTAAGTACTTTGTGTAAACTAAACTGTGTCCTAAAAATAGGTCAACAGCTGGAGTATGAGTCAGTCATGTACTTGATTCTCTGCATAGCAGAACAGCAAATAATAACATTTGACCCAAATATAAATAACCAGATTCAATTACTTGTCCTTGTAAGTGAGTTTTATTCACTCCAAATCATAGTTTTGTACATGAGCAGTGTTTTTGATCAAAACAGTACATTTAGGCTAATATCTGAATATACATATAATGAATATTGAATAATTAACCATGACAAATATTGTCTGTATGTTATCATAAATACTGTAATTAATGAACTGTCATTTCCAAAACCGACAAACTCTTATGGGCATCCAATTACAGAGTATCTAACCAATATCACTTCAGTATCCGTCATTGTGAACTTAAACTTGGTGTTAGTATCAAAGTTCATATTTCAGTAGTGAGGCCAATAGGTAGTGAAGGCTTCCATCAGTTATGCACTCCAGGAGAATGGAATATAATACAGTTCTTCTGACATAAACAACGTAAGTAAAAGTAACAATACTGTTTTAAAAACTAATCAAAAAGTAAAGTCCACAAAAGTTACTCCATTACTGTAAGGTGAGTAAATCAAATGTTTAACTCCTTGACTGTTTTGGATATTGGTGAGTCATTACACCCCAAGTAACTCAAGAAAGTAATGTATTACATGTAACCGGTTACTGCACAACAATGGCCATAACACATTTCACAGCCAGGTGGTCAAGCAGCTTTAACTATAAAACAAGAACTGGAAACATGTGACTGTTTTTCTATCCTTAACTGCTCTCGCTCATTATGGACCGCAGGGTAAAAATCCAAACCACTAAGTACTGACTCATTGGGCTCATACATGTAATATGTAATACACAGTTTTACAGCAACAGCTGGGAAGAACAGGAACTGACATACTCAATAACACTTCAGAGTAGTGACGATCCAATTCTCTGTTTAAATATGGTTACATAAAAGAGGAATGGGAAACATTCAACCCTTCTGCTTGTATGCGTGTGACACAAACAAAGATAATAATGGAACATGATGTTGAGGGGGCATAATGAGACTCACAGTTTTTTGGATGTAAGAAAAGCATCACCCCTGAGGGTAGACAGAGAGCCTTTCCAAGAATCCAAGTAAGGGTCCAAGAGAGGAAAACAAGAAAGCAACAACCGCACACCCTGGTTCATGTTTCAGATCCCATTAAACAAAGTTAGATTTTATGTGCACTGAAGAATAATAAGACAAAACAGTGACCAAAGGTCTAACAGCTGCGCTCTGTAACAAACAACTTAATAAAGAACACATTACATTGTTAATTTTCTGATAAAAAGTTAATTATTTGTTGAAAAACCAGTAGTAACATAGAAAGGAGGAAGTACTTGTAAATCATACTTCAAGTGTAAGTGAATCATCAAACCTCAAGTCTGAGTTCAGTCTTGTCTTCAGTTCTCAGTGTTTGAGTCCAGTCCGATTCTCAAAGTAGAGTTAAAGTCAAGCCTCAGCATCTTCTTTATTACACATGTCCTATTTAAAGTTTCCAGTCCTCCTCTACTTTTCTGAATGCATCCTGAAATCACAACAGCGTTAACAGCTGGTGAAAGGTTTGATAAAATCAATGACTTGAACTTTTAAGCACAAAATGGCACAAAAAGGTGGCCATGGCTCTAATATCAGGCAACATTTAAGAGTGAAAACACAGTAGCTTTGTCCACTGACCAGCTGCCAACAGCCAGCCAGTAGCCATATTTCTTTTTCTACTTCTATTTAATATTTCAGTTCACACACACACACACACACATATATATATATATATATATATATATATATCTATATATATATATATATATATATATATATATATATATATATATATATATATATATATATATATATATATATTTATATATTTTTTTTTATTTGCTATGAAGGGTCCTATTAGAATCTTAATTTCATCAAGGGAGTCTTCCAAAGGCATAAATAAAGTTCTATCTAATCTAAGCTAACAGTGGGCAAATCAATCTCTGACTATGTCAAACAGATGACTTCTGACAAGTCTTTTCAACATAAACTCTTCATTTGTACTTCCAGGTGAGTTTTGAATTTGAACAGCCAAACAAGGAAAGTCATGCTTCAATGGTTGCTTAACACAACTTGAGAGAAACCAACCACACACTATGTTACAGCATTCTGCAACATAAAGAAATTGATCATAGAGACCTCAGTAGCATCTTTTGTTGATTGAATAAGAGACATATGGCACGCATTAATGTTGACAAAATTTTAAAGATAAAAAAAACAAGCATAATGAAAAACACATTTTGCAGCTATATTATGCCAAAATATGAAGAAATAACATCAAGGAATTAGAGTTTATATGCAAGAAAAAATTAGTCTTTGCTCCTTTCCTTCTCCAAGGCCAGAATGCCATGGGGGGCAAAGAGAGGTCATCTTTTAGTATTGACTCAGCTCGCTTGAAACCAGAGCGGAGTAGGTACTAAAAGTAGCTTGTTTTAGGATGGGCCGAGTAGAGTAGGGCCAAGGCGTGCTAGTGGAAAAGGGCCATAAGAAACATCAGAACAGATGACAAAACTAAGTTTTCGCCTCTCTGTTCTCCTGTTCAGCGTGCCATGGCTCTGAAATGTTCGGCTCTCCAGCAGCGATCTGTTATTGGCAGTGGTTGGTGGGAAAGGGCAGCTGCCTTTTGTTCATAAGAAATAAAACATCAGGTTCTGCGTTATGGGAACAAACTTCTCCAGCATTGTGAAGCACAGTTTCGGTCTGTGTTTGTTGCCCCTCATCACACCGTGCTGTGCATGCATGCCACTTCTGACGCATGAGCTCTTTACATCACAGTCTGCAGTCGGGCCACATTTAAAGGTGTAATCTGAACAGCCAAACAAAAAAATCAGCTTTGAGCAATAAATCGGAATTGAGCATTAAAGGCTGCAGAGTGAACGTAGCCTAATTGTGGAACCCTCAAGCACGAGTAGTTGCTCAAAGGCACTAGGTATAGATGGAGGCATGACCAGGTGCTGAATGCCATTGCTGAAGCAACTGCTACAGGAGTCTAGTGGGCCAAGTGTTCCCGCCTATCCAGGCTAGCCATCAACTTCATCAGAGCTGGAGAGCAGCCAAGACCAGCTGCAAGAACATCCACAGGTATCCTGGCCACAGCAAGGGACTGGGAGCTGTTGGTGGACTTGGAGTGGCAACTCAAGTTTCCCAAACCACCTCCTTAAGACCAGATGTCATTCTCTCGTCTGGCTTTACCAAACAAGTGGAGGAGAAGAACCATCCGCAAGACCACTGATGCGGCAGAGAAAGCCTCAAGATGGCCATGGCTCAAGAGAGGAGATCCATGGGTGCAGGGTAGCTGGATTTGCCAACTGGACACAAGCTGGGGTCTGATCAGCCACAGCTGGGTCACCTGGGTGAGGGTGTATGACGTTAAAAGACCTGAAACACCCAATGACTCCAGGAACATCAGTGAAGATGTGTCCAGTTGCATCAGTAGATGGATCTGTACAACATCAATCATGATTATAAAAACTGTAAGGTCTGAAACTGTAAGCAAAGCATGGAGAAAGTCACAGCTTCACACAAATTATAATGTTATCCTGTCATCTTTCCTGGGAGCTTACAGTAAGTCTTCAGAGCAGCAACCAGGAGAGAATTCCAGCTCATATAAGGACATTATACAAGATAGTCAGAGTTACCATATGCACTCCAAACCGGAGATACACAGAATGTAAAACACAGTCCACAAAGGCCTCAGACAATCAGACACCCAGGGTTATTCATGCAGTAAGAGTGTTTGTTGATGTAAGAACATCAACAAATGGGGAAAAAACCCACAAAAACGGTTGTATCCTACAGGGTCAACAGGATCAAGACTGGGATGAGGATCAATGATTATAAAATTGCTCAAGCCCTCCAAAGTTTAGTAAGATTCCTGAGCTGCCAAAACATCCAGTAATCAGTGCAAAAGACAACAGTGTCTAAGTAATTTCAGGCAAAACAACCTCCCTTCAGCTCGTCTTACACAGCTCTAACTAAATGCCAGGTCCTGATTAAAAATAATCAATACTAAAATTACAGAAGTTTAGTACAGACTGCAGAAATGAGAGAGAAATGGACAAAGAAATGGAAGTCTGAAACTGTGCCCAAAAGACTGATATCACAGTTTAACTGGAGTGTTGAAAGTATCAATGGGTATTATTGTGTTAAATAAATAAATATGACAGGGGTGCTGAACATCTTTCAATGTTGACTTCAAAGACTAATTAAGACCATTTCAAGAACCAGCCTGAGGAAGTTTTATACCATCACTTAGCCATTTTCTTTATGGATATTAATTGGAAGTAATTGGCTTTGATTCCTAATGTTCCAAGTGTAAAAGCTTTTCTATGTCTAAGTCCATAATCCACCAACTATTTCCTTTATTTTCATCTTGAAGCCAAATTTCCTTATGGTTTTAATTGCTGTTCTATTCCATTTGTAGTTTGTGAATGCTTACATAAAACCCAGCTGTAAAAGTTCCCTGATCTGTAAACAATTGTCAGTTGGACAACAAAATCCACATGAGCTGATTTACAGAAGATTGTATAAAGATAATGAGGCAGTGTGGATAAAGTAATCAGACATGTCTTAGACAAATCACAACAAAAAAACTTAAACCCTTACAGACTGAAGTAAGGCTAAAGATACTTCTTTACCTTGAATCTTAAAATCCTCATTTTAGACTTTATAGGACACTTCAGGGATCACGGGACCTGCTTTGATTGGCCAAATACTCGTAGCGGTGGTCTGCTAACCTCAATTCTGGGATGTTTTGATTAGATCCTGGCATCAGATATCTTTCTGATCCAATCTCAAATGGCCAGATGGGGTGATTAATCCATGACGTTGATTTGTGAAGCTCAGGTCTGTGCTATTCAGTGGTTTAAGAAAGCATGTGTGTGTGCTACAAAATGATGATTCTATAATGTTGTACCCCTTAGCAGATGTGCAGGTATGTGCATTTTTTTATATACAAGTATCTGTGAGTGCATTTATATTTAAAAACACAAGCTTACACTTCTGTGTATGCATGAATGTTCAAAAGAGCACATTTTGATATCAACAGCACATATAAAAGGTAAATGACTGTGATTGTGGTAAGTCACTGTATAAGGCAAAGAACTGTGACTCCTAGACAAGGGGTAGGATCAAGTAAGTTATTCTCTTCCTACCCCCTTTCAGACATGGTGAGTGATTTATATAAAGCTTGATTAAGAGTGTATATAGATGTATAAATTGGTACACATACACAACATACACGTGTGTATTTACAAACATGAATATCTGTATAGAGACACTCCAGATCAAAATCTTAAAACCAGTTAAAAATTGCATTTTCCACTGGTGGATCTTAGGAAGTTCTCGGTAGAGCTTCAAAATGATCTGAAACAATGAGCTGAACAAGACGTCAAAGATTCAAGTGCATCAGTCCATGAGGTCCAGTATTAGTGAAAATCTTAAACAAATTGGACCATGGTGCCATGGTGCAAACATGCAGCAGTGTTCCAAACCTGAATATTATACTTTTTTCAAGATGTCACAATTCAATGACATCGCTGTTTATCAAGGCACTTGTAGCCTATTGCATCCCTAAGACTTACAGATGCACCATGATGTAAAGATTGACTGATTTGAAGTTACAGACTTGAGCCCGATTACATGGAATGGGGATGACTGCATTTTACACTATCAATTCAGAATTAAAACAAAACACAGTTATTCTTAACAGCAAGAAGCGATGTTAATGCCAATATGATATCCAGACTTAATATTCAGTCTTAGGGAATCATAAAAAGGGCAATGGTCAACTACAGTTTGCTGTTTTTTTTTTTGTTTTACTCCTTATATTGGCCTTCATTTTATCACATCAGCAGACAGAGCTCTTTTACATCATCTTCCAGATCAGCTATAATTGTTTAGTAGGCTATCATTTTTATTGTGAGATCTTGAGTCAGACTTACAGAATTTTACTACTAGCAGAATTTCATTTAAGCCAAGAAGGTGATTTTCAGAATGGCAAATATTTTTTACCTGTGAAATTAAGTTTTCTTGTTTGTCCCTCAGACTGCCAAACTGAAAGGTTCACACCAAAAGTGACTTTGGAGACCTCGGCAACCACTCTCCATTCAGAGTCAATGTACAGTCAAGATCAGCCATGACCATGCACGATCAGATCTCTCGCGACAAACATGTCCTGGGCAACTTGGTTGCATCTTTGCAGACATGGGGGCAGCTCCTGTTGCTACAGATGGGAACTCTGGGGTCACTTTACACATGGAGCAGGTCGCTGTGCTCTATTTCCAAAGTTGAAAATTTGAACCTTTCAGGCAATTGGAGAGAGCCAATCAGTGCTGTGTGGGTGTGTGATTGACACCCTTGGCAGGCTGTCTTCATTCTTGTTTACAGTGCAACAATCCATGTCCATGTTGGAAACATTAGTAAGTATATTAGTTCCACCTAGACAGACCCCAGAAAACTTACAGACGATGCTGCTGCAGGGCCAGCTGCAGTGTTTTGTGGTTGGTAGGTGAGTGAAAAGGATACAGTCAGAGTAATGTCAGCTACGGCTAACTAGCCATTAACTGCTGTTTGCCCTTGTTAGCCATTCGCCGAAGCGGCTAACGGCTGTTAGCTTTACTACCTTAAGACTATCGTTTCACATGAAACTTGCCACACAGATGTATCATTTAACACTTATATGTGACATGAACCTCGTCAAAGACAATCCCTATGAAGTGAACTTCTGAAGACAGCATATTTCGCCAAGTATCACTGAGTAACCATGATGACCACAGGCTAACCAGCATTAACTGCCATTATTGTCAAACACTTCCTGTCAAGTCACTTCCTGCTGTTGTCACGTTCGCAGCTCCCGCTGCTCCTGCCTCTCTACCCTGATTGGGCTGTTAAGCATTGAGCTGAGTGTAACCGTTGGATAATGAAGGCTGGCAAGACGGAGATGCATGATTTCAGAATCAAGCAGGTCTGTCTGCTCTGCATGGCTAGCCTTGAAGCTGACCACCAACTAAACCGCACTCCTTCTAATGAATCCAAAATTAACCTGTTAGGTGCCTCAAGACAAAAACAAAGAGGTTGGACTATAACTTTCTGTTTTTCTTTTCTTTTCATGTTCCACAAACTTTCTTTGGGACACAAGAGAACTTCATGTCCTCCACAAGTACTAATAAGCGCTTAAATAAACTTTCTACAGGGATTCAACAACTTGAGGAACAAAGAAGCTCTCACAGTCTCTGATGGTGAGACAATGAGTCAGAATCAAACACTGTAACCCATCATTTCACCACAGCTGGTCTTAATCAAGGCCAATCAGCCACACACCTGACTCTGCTCTGAGTACACACAGTGTATGGCCAGCTACACACACCTGAGTCTGCTCTGAGTAATTCTTATTGTGAGGTAAATGCTCACACGGTATGAAAATCAAAACCTTTACCCAACCAGCTGGACGAAGAGTAAAAGCATATTTTCCACTGACAAACTCTCTGTGTTGTTCTTTGCTCTTCTTCATAAACTAAAGTAGCATCCATGCTAATCTCCAGCCATTAACAACAAAAAAGAAGCAATTTTCTCCCATTCAACATAACCAAATCATGAAAATGGCTAATAGAGCTGTACCGCTTCACTAGTCTCCCAATTAAATTCAATTTGGACTACTGAGTCATCAGTCTTATTTGATTTGATATAATAATGCATCACAATGCATTACAATGCAACACAATGGAGAGCATGATTGATTTTCTACATTAATGTACTGGGCTACTTTTTCATTAATGAACATTCAGTCAGAAACATATAAACTCATTTCTATCATTTGGAAATAGCTTTTGAATTCAATTCAAGAAAAAATGCCCTTTCGTTGTACAACAAAGTAAATTATTTTTGTACTCTAGTGTACCTAAATTTGAAATTTTCCGCCTCAAAAACAAATAAATTACTATAGTCTGGCAGCAGATGCTTGCAATGTCAAAGAAAAGACTGTAAATGTCACAAACATGACTTAAGTCCAACCACATGATGGATGTGTACAACAGTTGGTATTTACTGTTTACTACAGCTTTAAACTGTAAAGTGTTTTTTTGTGCTGTGAGGTTTTTTATTGATGAAAATATTTCATATTGTTAATATGTTAACAAGCAACATCTATGCCTTAAGCATTCGTGATGCTGTTTTGCATCATTGTAGAATCAGTACTGTTTGTCTGCATCATCTTGCATTGATGACAGTTTTTTTTCTCAATACCCCTGATAGCTCCTGCCTCTTCCTTCTGAAACAAAACTGACCAACCAGGTCATTTTCTGACCAGGAACAAATGGCACTGCTTGAAGCCTTGCAAAATGGATCTTATTAATCACACGAATCACAAACACGTGAAACCTGACAAATCCTGCCCCCCTGCAAAGTTATACTTAACAATAAGTTCAAATGATGAAGGTCGGAAACATTATTAAGTCTGTAGACTCAACCTCAGATACCAAACAAACGGAAGCACAGTACAGTGTGTTAGCACATAGATATTTTTAAGGGGCTCTGTCTGGCCTTTAGGGGGGATGACAACATTTTTCCACTGAGTGAATTCATGAAAGCAATGACCTTAACCACAGGTATACCTGGATCTGTGGTGTTATTTCTGTGCTGCACTGCAGATTACAAAGCTCAGCTCCCAATAAGGAAGAGTTTTTATTCAGTTTCCTTATATGTATGAATTTCTAACACAGAGACAGCAATATGAAAAGTGTCTAAAAAGTGTTCCCTGTGAGAGCAGAGGGTCAGAGATGCAGACTGTTGAGTGAATAATATGGATCAATATGCATTTATCAGAGAGGAGTTGAGCTATCTTAACAATTTGAAATACAAGTAAAGAATTGAATACCAAAAACAAATTGGAGTCAGCAAATACAAAGGCCAAGATCAGTGCTGAGGATCAAAAAGAACGATTGTAACACCACTACCTTTGATGAACGACCATTGTTAATATGGACATGCTGTTTCGAAAATGAGCAAAAAGCTGCTGCTCTTCTCACAAACTCAGCTGGACCAGCTGTAACCATATCAATCTGTGGAAAGACGTGCAGTTTATATGACAATGTTCTGGTTACTGTCACTGGAAAACAAAGGAGAAGACAAAAGCAATGGAAAGTGGATAAAGGCAGTCAGTGTCTAGAGATGACAAAGTGTGACAAACAACATAGTTGAGCAGAAGTGGATGTCTTCAATGATGTCCACCAGCAGCATCCAATCAATCACTATAGAACATTTTAAGTGTCTGTGAGATCTGAAAAAAGGAGAAAAGAGCGGGTCACATATCAGTAACCCTTTGTTACATCGTGATTATTTCAAAAATGCTTTTGATGATAACTGAGGAGATGTTTGCAGACATCTGGGATAATGCACTGAAAATAGCGGTGTGTAACCGAACAAGAGCTATGCAACTTTAGATTCTGCATAGAGCACATGTTGCTCCAAGCTGTCTCTACAAATATTGAAGGATGTCTCTCCATTTTGCCTCAAATGTAAGATCAGGTTTGGTGGTCTTACTCATTGCCTCTGGTCTTGTGTTAAAATACAGAAATATTGGAAGGATGTCTTATTTAAAGTACGAAAGGTTCTGAAGAAGGAGTTTAAACTCAACCCAGTTTTCCTCCTTCTCGGTTTTCCCGGTGGCTGTGTGACTGATAAAAATCAGAAAAAACTGTCCAGTGTTATGACACTTGAGCCAAGAAAAATATTCTTCAGCACTGGATTTCAGATAAAGACCCCTCAGTTGAGGGATGCCATAGAACAATAATGGAATACATACTCCTGGACTTTTTGACTTGTCTCTGGCACTACAAATCTGATGCGTTTAAAAAAATATGGAAACTGTTCTTTAATTATATTAATGGAGACATTCTGCTATAATGACAAGAGCATATATGTAAGAGAAAGGGGCATTATTATTATCTTTTTAATTTAGACATTTCATTTTTTTTTTCTTTGAATTTTTGCTTCCACTACATTTTACCCTATAACGTATAATGTACCTCTGCCACTTATTTGGAACTTTTGTCTTGTCTTGTCTAATGGATGTTTGTTTAAACAGAAAAACAAAAGCTTTTGATGCACTCTGGGGCCTCACTGCTGAGAAAGGGTTTTCGTATTAAAAGGTAAAGGCTAATTAAAGTGAACTTTTCATCAATTCATAAATGAAACAAGTTCAGGAGGTTTTTTTGCTAAACACTTAGATGTTCAAACTACTAATAACCCCGCTGCAGGAACAATCAGGGCTTATATTACATGTGCTATACAGGCGCATATGAACAACATATTGTAATTTTTCTGGTTCACTTCTTTTTCATATATTTTCACAGCTAGAATTGGCTGCTAAATGGTCACTCTGTTTTACATAGGCTAATTTCTCACCATGGAAAATAATCTGTTAGTTAAGGCAGAACAGACGGAGGACCTTTAGCCAAATGAGCTGCTCTGAGGGGCCGAAGTTCAAAGCTAATGCCAGCCTATAAACATGCATAGCCTTTTAACACCTTCATGCTTTTGTTTCAGCTTATTACTAACCATGCTCAACATCTAAACTGAGTACATCAACAAGCAAAATTTTGCAACACAAACAAAAAAATGGAGAGATCAGCAAGATTGAAACAAACTGCTCAGGAGACACAAATGCCTGAGGAAATCCATTTGAAAGCAGTACAGTCAGTTAATCTGACACAACACTAAAATGATGATAAATAAGGCCTTAATCAGGAATGACCAGTAGGTTTCCTTTTACTTTCTGAACCCTGCTGAAGTTTTCATTGCTGTCTTTCTTGTTTATGCCAGGCTGGAATAGACAGCAGGCTAAATCACAGACTGATACCTGCTTTAAAAGACTGAAATTTTGACTATTCAATGGTCATGCTCCCCCTGCAAGAAAAATTGGAATATTTCCTGTTTAAAAGAATCAATCTGATGCAGTTTGAGTGAGAAATCAAGCAGAATAACAAGACAGTATGAATGTATAACAAAGTATCCATGCATGGTCACATGGTGCTATGTAAGAAATGAGACTGACAACTTCTCTTGTGAAATGCCCAACAGCACCATTGAAGGCTTGAGAGAATAGCTGTATTATCTCTCATGCTGTTTGCTAATGTTGTGCATCAATGACGCGATGCCTCTTTCAGCAAGTTTTTATTTCTCTAGTGATATATCACCTGTAGCTAACGATAAGCCTATGTCAACAGGGCTCCTAGGTAACTTAGATATACCAGAAAGTCTTACAATTATTGAAACTATCGCTCACCAAATTCAGTCAGGTAACTAACATTAGCTATATTCCATTTTCAAATCTGTGAATGCTTTGGTCTGCATGAGAAAACTGCTTCACAAACCAATCAGGTAGCAGGATTCACCTGCCTTCCCAGAGAAACAAGTGCTAATACGTAAAAAATGTAAATATTTCGATGCTCTCGTGCATGTAGAGTGAATTTTTTTATCCAATTCCAAAATAAATAAATAAATACCTAAATAAATCTCATGGCATCAACACGATTCTCGTAGGTCACCGATCTTGGTTTTAAAACTGTTAATTTTGCCAGAAGGAGAGTGGTTTTCATGCCTGGAGCAGACTTATAAAACACATAAGAGGGCATTTAAACTCAAGAAAGCATAACATGGGGGTCCTGGTCTGGCGGAGTGGTTAGCAACCAGGCACGTCCCATATATATACTTCTGCTGGCGCGGGTTCGAATCCAGCCTGTGGCCAGTTTGCAGTGTGTCTTCCCCCTCTCTCTCTTTCCCTTTCACAAGCCTATCCACTGTCTCTTTCCTATCAATAAAGGCACAAAATGCCCAAAAATACATTTTAAACAAAGAAAGCATAACATGACCATGAGCCCTTTAGACACAGTGCTGTGTCAAGTTTTCAACAAACTTTTGAAGAGTAAGGATCAGCCTTTAAGTTCAGCTCTTCTTGCCTTATGAGGCTGTGACACAAGATTTGGCCTCAAGTTTGTGCTGCTTGGTTCAAATCCACAGAAAGGTCCCGCAACTTCTTTAAAGTAAAGTGTTGGTTCTGAGGAGAAAGAGCTGCTGCTCTTAGCAGACAAAGATCCCTCTAAAATGAGTTTTGCTGACAAAAATCCAACCTAATCAAAAAATGTTGATGTATAACTAGTCAATAGTCGGGTCAAGTATAGATTATTGGCCCGATGGTGGATCAGTGTTCTTTAAATGTGGTCATTTCAGCCAAAAAAAAAGTACTAAGTCTGCAAAGATCTTCTGGAAGGACTGAAAAAAGTTAGTGACATTTAAACCAGTTTTTAGGACTTTATCATTAACTATTCCATCTTTTGGTCCCATTATGATTTTATATTAAAATACAAAATTACAGAGCCAGCAATTTTCCCACAGTAACAATGCCCCTGTTACGCTTAATCGTTTTCAATTTTTGCTTTAAGTTAGCAAGTTGTCCCTTTTTTAGAGAGTTGTCAAAAAACTTGATTCTGTTTTAAATCTGAAAACAAATAAAAACAAAATGTCAAAAAATGTAATTCTATTGCTCATTTCTACTTGCCTCAATAATAAATGTCCTTTTTCTAATTCTCTGTAACATTTTGTTTATGAATGAATCTATTTATGTCTGTATTTCACTGAATTTCTCTATGTTTATTATTGTTTAAATGGATGAGCATGGCTTATTTTACGCTTTATTCAGTCATCACTCTGCTGCTTTAAATATGATTTACTGACAGACGTGGATAGATTGAGTTAATTTCTGTAATTTAAACTTAAGCAGCTAAAACTACAGAAGACCGACAAATAGAGTGGAGTTGGGTGAAAAGAAGATTCAATTAAAGTTAGAAAGGTAACTTGCCTATCTAGATAAGCAGGGAAGTTTTCTTAAAATAAAAAATAGACAATTTCTACACAACGAAATAAAATTAGAATGAGCTTGTTTGGTATATACACAAGAAGTCCAACTCTGCTGACTTAAACTCTGCAGCGAGATGGAAAAAAGAAAGACAGGGACAGACTGATCATGTTTTATATTTAAGGATCCAAAAATGGCTGAGCAGTAACCAAGACAAGATGCAGCAAATGTGAGGCACCAGTGTTGAGAAGCAAACAAATCATAACATAAGGCAGACCACAGATCATTGCTGAGGACAGGGATGTATACAAATATTTCACTGTATAAACATCATGTTTCATCACCACAAGCTGTGACAGACCAACTCCGACCTTAATCTACTGACAGACACACTGTGAGCAGCTTTAAAGAGAACACTGAGACACACAAAGTTTGATTCAGAACAACTGGAGCCAGCTGCAGAGGAGTAAAACCTAGGCAGTAGACGTGTTAATGAGTGCTCCACACTTTTACAGGTTTGGCTTCTTTTGTAGAGGTCAGAGTTTCTGTCACGCAGCCTGGTTAGACAGGAATCTGCACCTCTAGTGTAAAACAGGCTAATTGAACAAGGGAATGAGCCAGAGCATATGGTTTGGTTTTAACAGTTTGGGTGGTGTTTTTGTAAGCCTTTCTGACAGCCCTGCCTCCTTCCGTTTCTTCTAATTTTTTCCTAATTAGATCTGACCTTCAGCAAAATGACCGCTCACTCAGACACACAGAGCTTCTCTGAGTTTACAGTGGGTGTTTCCTCTTCAGCACATTTTTCATTTTTGTGTGAAGATGTGCTGATAAAACACGGGAAAAGATCAAACAGCTGATATGTCAGAGTGCATTCCTGCAGGATGTGCAACAGACAAAAAAACAAGTGTTACTAATTCAACACATGCACTCTTTTATGAACACATCTCTCCACAGCTCTATTTGTCTCCCTAAGACTGTTGAACATGCCAGCATGACAATGTGGTCATTAAGGCTTTTACGGTTTTTGTACTTTACAATATTACCAAAAAGAATACAGTCTGTTATATGAATAAATAACCACATCAGGGAGCCACGAAACTTGGGAAAAACAAAATAGAACATATATTTCAAACCAAAAGCTCCTGCATACTGTACTAATATGCACAAATATAGTGTGATGTTTCCACCAAAAACAATATCAACACATTTTCTCGTAATATTTTTATGTGTTGGTGCTTTTCTTTAATTTTGGGCATTTTAAACTGAAAAAGTAACTGAAACAGGGTGAAGGTTAAAGGGACTGTGAGGAGTTTCTAAGTAATTACAAAAAAGTCTCACTTTTAGATATATGCCTGATCAAAATAAGCACGTTAAGATGACTTTTATAGCATCTAAATAGTTTATCTATAAATGCTATTCCTTAGCTTCGCGGTCGGGTCCGACAGGGCTGGACTGGCCTGGATACTCAACCTCGGGAAGAAGACAAATAAATCTAGAGCAAATGTATATCATTCGGACATGTCTTAGAGCACCGGGCTGTAAGTAGCGATTTATAGCCGGCTACAAAACTACGATACTAAGTTTTCCAAAAATCGCTTGTTG
The DNA here is from genome assembly GCA_036419115.1 of Scarus forsteni. NCBI lineage: Eukaryota > Metazoa > Chordata > Actinopteri > Labriformes > Labridae > Scarus > Scarus forsteni. The sequence goes on from JAZDUH010000327.1 coordinate 19,150,267, forward strand.
TCACACATCAAAAACTACCGCTACGTAACTAGAAAGAGATACATTACCTCTTCGCTTTGCATCCTGTAAGTTGATAAAAAAAGAAGTTGTAAAGCAATGCAGAGTTCTGAGGAAGGTCCAAGCTGCATGCTTTATTAGCATCACAACAAACACGCTTTGGCTTGGGTCACGTCTTATGGTGCATTCCAGTTGTAGTCAGAAGTAGGAATTTCCGAGTTGTGAGTAGAAAACTGCAACAACTGGAATGTCCCCTGAAGTCGAAATTTCCTACTGGGAACTCGGTGAAACCTCGCCCCCCCGGAGTTGACCATCGAAGATGGATGACCCCAGTGTGAACAGTTATTTAGCTCCTGTAATAATCAATTTATTTGCACTTCTGACTGGGGTGTGTCGCTCTACATCAGCTGTATATATCGTATTGTTAGACTTATATTTACAAAAATGCTGCCATAGTGATAATCACATTCTTCATGTGATATTTGTGAACAACAACGCAGGCGTGCTAACAACAGCTAACAATAGCCTGGTAGATCGGCATGTTTTTTGCCGACTTTAACTGGAACGCCGTTAAGTCGGAGATGATGTCACTCCCATTTCCGAGGTTACTGGAACACAGCATTACAACAGTCGCCGCACATGCTCATGGGAAGAAGAGTCTTAATGTCGCCGGTAATAGATTCTCCTCACAGCACCTTTAAGGTCATTAGTGTCAAAAACTAAGATTTAAAAAAACAGTGAAATTAATCAAAGTCACGCTTTGCTAGAATATTATAACCAATGTGCACAGGAATCAATTCAAAATAAAATCGATAAAAACAGGGCTTTCTTGAGTTTTCGTCTTTTACACAAGCACACTGAGTTACACGTTGAGCTTATTCCCACAATTTTTTTCTGGTACATTTTATTTTTAAATTGGCTTGTTGAAAGCAATAGTTCTAAAACTTTGTGCCTTTTTATGTGGTATTACATAGTTTTAAAGAGATTACTCAGGATTTTTCTCAACAATTGACATTATTGAAATAAAAAACAACATTATATAGCTTAGACTTCGCTTTCACACAGGTTCATATATCTTATTTTAATGACTGGTGGGGTATGTTCACATTCACACATACTGTGTGATCCTGATCTCTGTTCTCACTCTGATTGAGATCTTCTACCAAGTCATGGCTCCCTTCCCCATGTGGGCCAAGTATGTTCTCACTGGTTTACTGGTCTGGTCTATGATCATTGGTCAAGTCAGTGCTGTATAGCACCGTGTTTTTAACTGATCTGCATTCATTCTATGGTTTATGCTCTGCAATGGGCTTGCAAGAATCAGGTCATGGACTTAGCTGTTCAAAAAATGGTGGCACGTAACAGTGGAGGGTCTATCCAGGGTGACTAGGGGAAAAGCTGTTTATGTAGCTACTGGTGCTGTACAAAGAGGGAGAGGGAGAAGTCCAGATGTTGCAGACTTTCTGTCTTGTGCACAGAAGTACTCTATCAGGTGAAGAAGACATGAAAACACACTAAAGGATATAAAAGACTTGACAAAAAAGCACTATGGGCTCTTTCACTCTAAAACTAAATACAACCTAACTACAAAATAAACAGGATTTAAAAATAAAATCAAATGATCAAAGCATGAAAAATATTTTAAACTAAGCTGACAACGAAAAAAAATCAAATCCTGACAAGTTTAGTAAGCAGTGATCTGTTTGAAAGGGCTTCTGATTCATATGTAATTTTATAATTTCTATATACATCATAATAAAATAGATAAAAAGGGTAAAATACCTACTGTTGCCACGTAACTGCGTCTACAACGGAGCCAGCATTCCTCATGAACCTGAAAGTCAGAGGGAGAACAGAGTTCATTTTAACTGCGAGTCAGAGAAACCCGAGTCTTATTTGTACAGTCATGGCCATTATTGCTTTGAGAACATTTAACCCAGCAAGAACAGAGGATGTGGAAATATGGCAGGAATGCTTAATGTGGGGCAGACAAGCAGAAAGGATGTAATACAACATATTCTTGTTTCACACTGGATTATTGAGATTATGAGAGTGAAGCAAAGGTCAAATCAGTTAAAAAAAACGACTGCACTAACAACTGCATGGCTGCCCCACTATCCTGCGTACGGTTTAGTTCAGGTTGAACTGGAAAACATAGAATTATCTGGTTCATGTGAATAAAATAAATCTAATGGCAAATTAACAAATGAGAAACTTTGGTTAAGAGGAAGATGTACCAAAGAATCTGGAAATTAGGTTGCCCTGGTTTGTCAGTTTTTAGGAGTTTCTTAAATAGACAAGAGATGTAAACCTTATTTCTAATAATTGAGTCATACTATGTTCATTTAACTCGACAACCTGCCGTTTGTGTGCAACCATGTCACTCATTTTGTACAAAAGGCTTTGAAAAGTTGATTTCTGCTACCAATACTATGGTAGCTAAGCTCTCAGCATGCAGGCCGACATTTCTGTGAACTGCAGACAGTCTGTGAGTAGCACTGCAACAAATGCTGCTGTCTTTAATTGAAACGTCTTTTCAAACAAACAAGCCCTTTAAACATTTAATTTTCATCACAATTCCAACATATTATTTAGATGGAAGATTCTGACTTCATGACAAAGAAAGTCTCACCAAGCCCTGTGAGCTCTTGTCTTGTATCCCGGTACATAGTCGAACAGCAAAGCAGCAGATTGTAACAGAATGACTGGGAGCAGACTTTCAGTGATGTTAGCCTCTGTTTAATGTGTGTGATTGTGGCAGCTTTACTAGCGGTCACATCAGTACATGTACATTTACAGCAGGAGGTCATTTCCAAAGTTTCATTTATATTATAGATATTTTACACCGCAAATGAAAACAAAATAGAAAAAAAGGATCCTAAGCCTGACAACAGATACCCATTTGCTGTATTTCAAGTATTTTGTATATGTTTTCTCTGGTGCCTTCAAAAGTTTTGTTGTCAACAAACTCAAACCCCTTTGGTGGACAAAACTGAAAGAGAAAGCAGTTTACCTTTGAGTGAATGGCTCTTGAAGCAATACTAAAATTTACATCCTACCGTTTATCTTATTTGCCTCTTGCTGTCTTTTTCCCCCGTGTGAGTAGAGATAGGAATTGATGAGATTTTATTGATACTAATGTCATTTTTGATTCTGCTTATGGATCAATTCCTGTGGAATTTCCGTCTGGGTGAAAGTTGGTCCTACATAGGTTTTTAGGAGCAACGATGCCAAACACAACAGTCCGGATATTAAATACCAGTGCCATTTTGTAAAAAACTAAGTAAGTCACAATTCTGACCTCACCACTGTCTGCAATAATGACATTTTTTACTTCTTTGTCGTAATTAATGCTGACAGCGTCTGAGAAGAGCGTGCTGATTTGCAATGTATATTGACTAATGATACTACTTTCTTGAGGAAATTGTAATCGATTCTCAAGTGGAATTGGTTTTGGATTAACATTGGTTTTTTTGAGCATGTGTTTCCCAAATCACTCCATATTTGGGGGTACCAGCTTGTAAGACAAGCCTCAGTGTGTCTCTAAACTTTCACTGCTCCAGCTTGTTTAGTCTGTCTCGCTCTCATATTTGGACTGTTGAGTGGATCGGTGCTAATTCATCTTATTTCCAGAGAGCAGCAGAGTGGTTGGACTGTCAAACACGAGTTACCCCCCTCGCAACAGTGTCAAACACACAAGGATCACTCAGCCGTTAAGTGTCACCCATGACCCGTGGATATGCCAACACTCTCCTCTTCATGCTCTCACTCCTCCACCTCTCTCCCCTCCTAACAATTCATCCTCCCTGTCCTCTTCTCCTCATCTATCTGCCTATACAGTGCAGAGTACACACAAAATGGTGCAAATAACAATCCACTATTCTCATTTATGAGTGAATTTGCACCTGTGGGACTTGGTGAAATCAGCAGCAGCTCTTGACGATTAAACTGATTACAGAAATCTGAATAGATAGTTACAGAGGTTTTTTATCCTCTGTTTTTAGCTACCTTTAAAATGAGCATGGACACCTGAAAAATTTAGTTTTTCTTGCACTGTAGCTACACACACTTGCAATTAAAGTCCAAGCTTATGTATGAGTTGGAAACTTGTTTTTAGAAGAAACAGTGCCTCTTAAAGAGCTATCTGCTTCACTTCAAATTGTCTTGTTAACTCTTATAGAAAGCCTCGTTAACATGTGGTTCCACTATTGAGGAAAATTTATTACAACTTAGGCTGTGTTTACACAGCGCAGAAAACGGTCAAAAATGATAAGTTTTCGTTGCGTTTTGGCCTTGCGTTTAGATGGAAACTCGTTGCATTTTGTCTGAAAATGGAAACTTTTGAAAACGGGCTCCAGAGTGGAGAGTTTCCAAAACGCTCTCCATGCAGCTCCATGTAAACTCGTTTCAGAGCATTTCAGGGTGAAACACTGACTTCACCGCATGCGCAGTACTCTTTCAAATGAAGGCTGCGTGCGCATACCAGGAACAACAACAGCTTCGGCCGTCTACTGAGTAACATGTGAGCCTCTTACCGTGCTCGGTTTGTTATCCAGACAAAACTATCCAGACAGATTTGTTGTCCGAACTGATTTGTTGTCCAGAAAAGAAAGTCCTGCATTTCAGTGGGTCTATTCGCCATTGTTGTTTGTGAAAAGTTTTTCTTCCTGGTATGTGTATTGTAGCAGTGCTGCCTCTCTGCAAACCTACACTGCCATCTACTGAACCGGCATGCATACTTCAGCGGGTCCATATGTCTCCAGCGTTGTCGTCTGAATGCAGAAGAATCTGAAAACGCAAAGGAAAAATCTCTGCGTCTTTAAGTCAGGAGTGTCCGTGTAAACGCAGCCTTACTTTCAGACAATGATAAGAGACTGTTAATAACAAGAATAAATGATTACCTCACAGGACCAACTCTGACCTGTGTACTCAGCTACTGTGAAGCTCACCATTTTATTAAGCACAAAAATCCAGATTTTAATGGTTGAAAACCGAGACTACCTGAACAAGACTGCAGTTATAAAAGCTAAGGACACAGTCAGAAACCTAATTGTTATGGTTGATTCATTGACCCTGTTTAAAAAAATATATAAAAATAACACTGATGATCTCTTCATCATGGTAGCTGTTAGCGTAAGTGGCAAGCGTAAGGACTTGAGTGAGTTTGACGAGTGCCAAATTGTAAAAGCTAGAAGGCCAGGCTGGAGTACCTCCATTTCTTGTGGGGTGGGTCTGGTCTGCAGCAGTTAGTATCTACCTAAAGTGGTCTAAGAAAGGAACAATGGTGAACCTGCAAAAGGGTCATGGACAGCCAAAGCTCATGATGTACATGGGGATTAAAGAATGGCCCATGTGGTCCAGTCTAACAGTCGAGCTACTGTTGTTCTAATTGAAGAAGTTAAGGCTCTGTCCCTGTAACCCTGAGCTATTATTGGATTCACACCTAGTCAAGGCTAAAATGACCTTCTGAACAGCAGGGACAGGAGATACTGACTTTTTATCTTCAATGTCACACACAAAACAAGAGTAAACTGCAAGAATACTGGTGCTTGAAGATGACACTGCAGTATAATTTGTAAATGAGACCTTGTGACAAAGTAAACATGGCAGAAAATGGGCAGGATTGATGGTACTTGCTGCTGTAATCAAAATGTTTTTATTCAATCAGCTGTTTCAGGGGCCAATTCAAAATGGGCAGTGGGACACATTTGGCCCCGGGCCATAGTTTAGACACCCCTACTCTATAACTTCTACAAGCTCACCTGCTCCTCCTTCATAATAATTATTTTTTTTGTTTAGATAGTTACACACTTATTTGAATGTATGTATTTCTTTAGACCAATTTTAAATTGCATGGGTATTTAAAATAGAATGGTAAGTTGATATTATTGTTCCACTTTAAATTGAATATGGTATTTGGGGTATTTAAGCTACCTATTAAAAGGTGTGTTTTTCAGGTATTTAATTAGACAACACTAAAGAAAATATTTGAATCTGAAACATGGCACACCATAACATTCTCCTTTTTGTTTGATTTATGAGAAACCATTATGGCAGTGTTAAAAAATATCTAAAAATAATTAGAAACTATTATAAAATTCTAATTTACTTCCATTTTAATAACCAGTGATTTACCAATATTTGTTTTTTACCATCCATGATGATGTGGTAAGTATGCAACTTTGCTGAAGCTAGGTTTAAAGTGCATCATAGTCATCAATAATCCACATGTTGGTTTTTATATTGACCTGGACACAAACGGCAACAATAATGAAGGCAAACAGTCATTCTGAGTGCATGCATTAACTTTATAAAATGACAAACAGAAACATAAGGCCTGCTGACATCTTTTTATTTCGGTAATATTTCAGTAATACTGGCTGCAGAGACTGACATTAATATCTCAGCATGTTTGGCCTACAGTTACAAAGGGCTGTTAGATAAGCCGATGGAGTCAAACTGAGGCTAGTGGGGCTTTAGTTGAAACCAGCAGGTGGAACGTTGTGCCGTCACGTTATCCATCAGATGACACTTTATTTAACTGGAGCTGAGACCCTGAAACCTGCAGAGTGGAAATCCATAAACACTGAACACCACTACAATGTGTGTGAGTGCATGTGTGAGTAGTAGGGAGTGCCTGTGCCCATTAAACACAGTAAAGCTCAGCAAAGGTCCAAACGGCTGGGAAATACTTTCCACTGTCTTCTCCCCTCCTTTCTCAGCAGGACAGCTGAACAAGGAGAGGAGAGGAATTCTGCCCTATTTGTGATTTACTTGCTGACTCACCCATCAAGCAGTGTGATAGCGTTCTTCCTCGGTCGTCCGGCGCTGGGGCCGTAGAGGTGAGCTCGGTGGTAGTAGCGCACGGACTGCAGCAGGGTCCTCAGCTTGGTGTAGTCCTGAGCTAACTGGGTGCTGTTGACTGATCGGCCCACCATGCTGCGGTAAGCATTTGGCTCTGGACAGAGGAAATGCAAAACACTGAGATGCATAGATTGAGTTTACACAAGCAACAGTGGGGAGGAGGGAAGGATGTTGTTGTTGTAGTCTGATCTGGCTCTCCTAGTGAGCCTGCAACAGCCAGTAATAAAAATGATAATAATTAGGCGATTCACAAGAACAGCGACAGATGGACTTAAGAGTCAGAGGGGAAGTTCAAACGCACAGGGTGGCCCTGTAGCATCAGCAAAACAAAGACAGAGAGGGAGACAGCTTCCCCAAAAAGGATAGAAAGTAGTATTTAACAAGCCAACTGCGTTTTTACAACCGGTCTAAAGAGGATTCTGATTACATCTGAACCAACCTTTGTTTAAGCTGTAAAATAAAACCTTGCAGTTTGTCTGGTTTTGGAATGTATGCAGCTGTGTCCAAAACATTCACTGACATTCCATTTTATGAGGCACACCTTGCTAGTACTTTGTTCGGACCCCCTTTTGCCCTCAGAGCAGCTTTAGTTCTTTTAGAGATTTAACATGGTACTGGAGACGCTCCTCAGAGACTGTGAACCATACTGACAAGACAGCATCACATAGTTGTTGCAAATCTGTTGGCTTCACATCCATGATGCAAATCTCTCATTCCACCTTATCTGAAAAGTGCTCTATTGGATTGAGATCTAGTGACTGCGGCAGCCCCTGGATATACTGGATTATATTCAGGGGACTAGTTTGGGATCATATGAGCTTTATGACATGGTGCGTTAACTAGGGATGGCAATTGATACAATTTTGTCGATCCTGCTAATTGAACCAATTCTTTAACGATTCCCTTATTGATTCCTACAGGTTTTCCGTGTTGCCAAATGTTGATCTGTGGATTTTCAGAGGTTATAATGTCAAACTCACGTTACAGATAACTCCTGCTGCAAGTTTCTGTTGTGTCCACTCACTTATGCTACGGCCACACCGGACGCGAATTCGCAAAGACTCGCGTCGAGATTACATACAAAGTCAATGCAAAGACGTGTTTGGATGCAGATTCGCCCCGGGCGGCGCGTTTGACGCATTTGGAGCGTCAGGCACGTCAAACGCCTCTACGTTTGAGTTGAAAATATTGAACTTCAGACGCCAAATTCGCATGACGCTCTGCCACGGCAGCCAATCAGCGATGACATCCCCCCCCGACGTCATTGACTTGATGAGGTGTGACGCTCCAGGCCACCGGCTCCTGCTCAAACCCCTCTGAAAGATGGAGGAGAGGTTTATCTGCGCTGTTTGCCATCATCCGGAGGTATATGATTCGACGTGTGTACTCTACAGAGACCTGAACAAAAAGGAGAAGGCTTGGGTGAAAGTCGCTGAGGAGACAGGTTTTGAAGGTAAGTTCTGTAAATATTCGTTTCCAGCTGGATTTGCCTGCACGAGTCATCACTGAGTCTGGCAAGCTCTGGCTCTCTACTGCACCTGCGCAATGACACGCGCCGCCTCTCAGCTTGTCAAAATGGTCCAGTGTCCAGCCTTGGGCGTTATGCAGGGCGAGTCACAGGCATTATGCGCGTTTAAATTCGCCGATTCGCGTCTGGTGTGGCCATAGCATTAAGGCTCTGCAGTAGGCGCCGTTTGTAAAAAATGAAGCCACAAATTTGACCATTTCTGAACCCTGTCAGTGGAAGGAACTAATAAGGGAACTGATCAGCAAAAGGACTCATGATATCAATACTTTGATGGAGCTGCTAATGATTCTCAACTGGAATTGGTTTTCGATTCCTTTCCTTACCATTAACCTGTTGGGAGTAGCCATCAGTAGACAGGTATATGGTGGTCAGAAAGAATACTCAGGTGGTAATCAAAGGATGCTCGATGGATGCCCAGTTTTGCAAAAACATATCCCCCATAGCACTACACCATCACCATCCTGAGCTGTTAAACATCTATACTTATCAAGTGGCCGATGGGTGTATACAGAAATATTTTTGGTACATTTCAGAGAATCACCTGTCCTTACAGCCTCTACAAGTCTGCTCTATATGTATGACTTGCTTTAAAGTATTCCTTCTGCTACAGCTCAGTCTGTAAAGCCATTTCTACATGGTACTGTCAATGGATTTGACATGGCACTTAAGCTACAATAAAAGTTCCCCCTTTGAGCTTTCTTACAGATCAGATGAAATGAAAATATCAAGTGATGTACAGTTTAAAACACAGCGCTCTGTACAGACTGCAGCTCCTTAGGAACACAGATGGTAAGGATGACACAAGGCCTAGAGGTTGCTTTCATCCCTGTCTGATCCTCCCGGTCTTAACCCTTCAAATGCCAGACTTTTTTTGTACAGCTTACAAATTAAATCATGTCCTTTAGTGTCTGAAAAACACAAAACAGCTTTCTTACTGTATAGTGGACAAGGGGGAACATTTATACTGGAGTCAAATATTCAAACCAATCCTTTGTTTCAAGTAAGCATTATTTTTTAAGAAAGGTAGAAACATTCCTTCAAAATAAGTATTAAAAAAGGGAAAACAGAATCAGGCACTAACCTATCCATTCAACAAGACACAAAAAGTGAATATTTTACATATTGAGTTAATAAGGTGCATGTTGAGAGCTGAACATTTCATCTACCAAAGGAGTTCACAATGTTTTGGATGCCTTGTAGGTCAAGCAGGTCATGCTCTTGTCATATTCAGTTGGCAGGAAAGACTACAGAGAAGTCAAAAAGGTAATCATGGCAGACAGGAGACAACAGCAGTTAAAATTGTGGCTTAATTTTTACACTGCACGACTTTCAGTGTCTGTAAGATTCCAAGACCACCAGCAACTTTGTCTACGCAAAGATCAAGTAAATATCAGGAGCACTTTTCGAAAGCAGACATGAAATCTGAAGCCTCAGAAGCAAAAAATACAGCAAAAAAGTTTGTCAGTAGATGTATATTCTTACAGGATCAGCGAAGCGTTGGCTAAGTGTCGATGTTTAAGTAGTTTGATAGATTAGGTATTAATAAGTTATAATTATAAAGCTTAGTGTAACTTTAAAAAGGAATTCTTTCTAAAATATCTGGTCTAAGGTGCAGATCCCTGTCTGTAACTCGATAGCTTTTCTATTTTTTCTTTGATTTACAATTATTCTATATCTATTGTCTGTCTAATTAATCCCCATCTCAATTGTTTATGTCAAAGTGGCAACTATTCAATCAATTTAGTTTATATTACTGACCCTTAACAGGCATTTCTGGTGCATGTGTACATGTTACATTACAATAATAAATAAAACACAAATATGCACCGCCCAGAACTGCTAACTAAAAAAAAATTAAAGCTTTAGATTCAAATGCATACAATAATGATAATACAATGAAACAGAAAAGAAATATTAGTTATGAGAGATGATTTAAGTTGCAAATATATACAGCATATGTTTGTTTATCTAAAATGAAGCAATAAACACATAACTTAAAGGGACTTAAAGGCGACATTAAGACTCTGCTACCCATGAGTACGTGCGGCGACTGTCGTAATGCTGCGTTCCAGTAACCTCGGAACTGGGAGTGACATCATCTCCGACATATCGGCATTCCAGTTGAAGTTGGAAAAAAACATGCCGATCTACCAGGCTATTGGTAGCTGTTGTTAGCACGCTCTGTGTTGTTGCATGGAGAATGTTATAATCACTATGGCAGCATTTTTGTAAAAAGAAGTCTAACAATACGATGTATACAGCTGATCTAGAGCGACACACCCCAGCCAGAAGTGCAAATAAATTGATTATTACAGAAGCTAAATAACTGTTCACACTGGGGGCATCCATTTTTGACTGTCTACTCGGTGGTGGCGAGGTTTCACCGAGTTCCCAGTAGGAACTTCAGACTTCAGGGAACGTGTAGTTGCAGTTTCCTACTCGGAACTTGGAAATTCCTACTTCTGACTACAACTTGGACGCACCACAAGCCAAAGCGTGTGCTTGTTGTGATGCTAATAAATGCAGCTCGGACCTCCCTCAGAATTCTGCATTGCTTTACAACTTCTTTTTTCAACAACTTACAGGATGCAAAGCAACGAGGTAATGTGTCTCTTTCTAGTTACGTAGCGGTAGTTTTTGATGTGTGACAACAAGCAGTTTTTGGAAAACTTAGTATCGTAGTTTTGTAGCCGGCTATATATCGCTACTTACAGCCCAGTGCTTTAAGACGTGTCTGAATAATATAAATTTGCTCTGGATTTAATTGTCTTGTTCCCGAAGTTGAGTATCCAGGCCAGTCCAGCCTTGTCCGACCTGACCGCGAAGCTAAGGAATAGCATTTATAGATAACCTATTTAGATGCTATAAAACTCATCTTAAGGTGTGTATTTCGATCAGGCATATATCTAAAAGTGAGACTTTTTTTGTAATTACTTAGAAACTCCTCACAGTCCCTTTACAGGAACCAGTTTTTTATGGTTTTACTTGCCCTTTACTGTGTTTAATCTGAACCTTTCTATGAACATCTCTATGAATAAGACATTACTCTAGACACCCCAAAAATAGACCTATGAGTGTGACATCCTATTATTGCCAGTTTTAGTCCATTGGCTCTCAAGAGAAAGTCCAATGAAAGGCACAGACATTAGAATAAATGAAGAGTTGTTGACATTATTGTGCATTATTGAGCAGCACTGAACTGTCCAATTACCAAAGAGCTAACCTGTTAACCAATCAGAGTGAACTGAATTAGGAGAAGAAAGCCTTAAAGGGGCAGGGGCTCTAACAGAGAGTCTCAGACAGACTGAGAATACAGGCTGATCAGGGCTACTCAGTGTATGAAAACTTCACATTATTTTGAACATACCCTGGCAGTTATCAAAAATATGATCCTGATTTAAGGCAAAATATGAATTCATCAGTGCTACTTCACATGAATTAACACAAATAAGCAAAGCACCTCACAAAGGGAATCAGCAAATCAGCAACCCCCTACGATATGCTGAGGCGTCTTCTCTGATCCCCCTCTGTGTCCTTCAGAGCACACAGTGGTATCTTTTTTTTCTGTCCTCCTCTTTCCCTGATGTTCTCCGTTTCCCATCTAAGAAACATGCCACTGCTCTGCTGATGACAGTCTTCCTGATCCTGTCTCCCCATGCATGTGACTGTCTTTGTAAGTTCTTGAGCAGGTTGGACTGTAAAGAAAATTTTCATTGCTCTGTGCTTGTGACATGCACAATGACAAAGTCTGGTTCTGTTTCTAATAGTGTATCTGTGAATAGGCACAAATGTAAGAGGAAAATATACTGAAGTGTTAAATTGAAAGTATTGTGTTTCTGTAGCTGTACTGATCATTGAAAATGTTGTGTTTGTGTAGCTGTGCTGACCGTTGCCAAGCTCCCAGGAGATGTTGTACTTCTTGCCAGCTCCGTACTTGAGGAGGCTCAGGGTGGACGAGGTGTTCCAGGAGTTGTCGGGGTTTCTGTGCAGTGCGTTTAGCCCCAGGATCAGGTGCAGACCAGCACAGTCGGCAAAGTTGTAGAGTTTGTCTAAAGACCTGGCTGGGAGAAAACCACAAAGCAGTTGTAACTTTGATCCTTTCAACACACTTGGCATCACATATACAGATCTTTTTGAACCAGACAGACAACATGTGGAAGTTTTTGATTAAATACTATACCTGCAAACTCCTTAAGTTGTTTTCTAGCCACAAACACTTTTTTAGCAACATCTGGGCTTGTGATTTCAATAACAGAAGACATCTACGTATAAAATGTTACTATGAGTAAAAAACATAATTTACACTGTGATTGTCATGATGAAACTTAACTGAGGATGATATGCATAAAAGAAATTGAAAACACTTAAACAATTTTGTCTTTAAGTTCATAAGCAAGTTAACAGCAAAATACCGATATCTCTAACCAATTGGTTGAGCAGCCTGATGGTCAAAGTAGTGCTTTTAGCATTTGCATTTGGGGAATAAAAAGGTCACAAATACTTCTTTTTTTTTTTTTTTAAATGTAACTCAACCTTTAAAGTGGTTGACTAAACCATCAACATAACAATAATTGATCATTTCATTGTTTTAAAATCAGCATTCATAAATAAACAAATCACTTTTGAAATAAATAGTATTTCAATCAGTCAGCACAGTTCTGAATATTTAAATTAAAGTTTGACCACTGGCTGTGTAATCATCAACAAGAATAAGGTGTATTAGAATTTATTAGATTAGGGCTGTACTAAATTAAAAAAAGCTCTTTAATGCAACATTGTGCTCTTCAAAATAGCCTTATGCTCTCAAAATTCTCAACAGTTCTGTAACACAGGAAATACTGTGCCACAACGAACCCCAAATTCCCTAAAGCTTGAGGAAAACAATCAAAAGACACTGGAAATACTGGAGATGATTTTAAATCAACAACTCTTACCACTGTAAATTATGACATTATGGCATAAAGTAAGACAAGATCATATTTCTGTGTTGTGACATGCATGGGCACTGTGTGAATACTATATTGTGGAATTAAAGCAGTTTAAAATTGAGATTTACAACTAAGAAAGTTACAAATATGAGGGTTGCATTGTGGGGTCTTTTTCATAAAAGACTGCACAAAATTTATAGTGAAAGTGGGCAAAAAAACAGCTCACATGCCATCATTCAACTACACACAGCCAACACAAAGCACCGCATGAATGTTTAATAATGAGCATGCCACTGAAAAGAACTCAGTGGACAGTGATGTGGACGAAGAAAATGATTTGTATAAATAAAAGGGTGTTTAAACTTCACATAGAAGAATCAAAGAGTAACAGATCTGCTGCTACAAACATGTAGTCCTCCTGAAGTGCTAAAACATTCACTATTCATCATTATCCACAGGTTTCCCTGCAGTTTACAGGGCACACAATGTTTTAGCTAGTTAATGTCAGAGTTCCCACATCAATCAATCACATCACCTCTCCCACATTGTAAAATATATTCATAAAAAAGAGCAACAAAATAGCTTGTACTTATTTATCCATTTGCTTTTCTTTGGGCAAATTAGTTCTCAACATGACTGAACAGTTAAAGACTTTATTAGTGCTGCCTAGACTAAAATCTATTGACTAAATAAATCAGTGTAAGAAATAAAGACGTGTGGTGTGACAAAAAGACATACTGTGGATCAAACGGAGCGGTGAACTCTCTGTCCTGCTACTCTGGAATCTTTCTAGAAACTGACTTATACCCAGTGATATACAGATATGTGGCATTAGTCTTTGAACAAGACAAGAAGTCAGCAAAATTAGTACAGTGCAAAGCATAGACTGTAGAATGAATGCAGAGTTGTTGACAATATGGTGCAGAGAATTACTGAACCAACCACTCAATCAGGGTAAACTAAACACATTGGGAGTTTGCTTACATCTGCACAATTGTCAAGTTTTTTTCTTCTTTTAAATCACAACTTTGTGCGTGCTAGCTTCAGGCCGTTTTGTGTATATTCAATAAATTATAAAAGAGACTCCTGGCATTCTGTCTGCTTCCCAACTGTGGAATTCTGGACCAAAGCAAATACCGATTGTTAAAACAAATAATTTAATAGATATGAAGGCCAATATTGTTGTTTTTCTAATGAACATCATCCTCCCAAAATGCCATGTTTGGCCATTTCATCAGATCAAAGTTTGTCCTGTTATTTTTTTAATGCCCAGTGTGGGAAAAAAACCCTCTCTGAATGAGAAGTAAGGTGACCCTGATGTCAGCAATTAACTTGTATGATAAACCAGAAAATCACCTAAAGCTGGCATTTGTTCGTCCTGCATTTATTAACAAGTGGGTGATATTTGTAAAAAGGGCCAACACTGGTGGATACTGACGTTAAACCAATGCATCCCTCGTAAAAACATAAAGTAATATAAGATCAGCAAACCAGAAAACTTAGACACAAAGTGTCTTCTTTTTTATATTAAGTAATATTTACTTTCTGTAAAGTGCACAGGAAAAATACTTAACAATCTACCCTCGAGATCATTTTCAAACACCAGTGGTTGTGTGCCAGGTATTTAACTTTGTGTTATCCATGTGTTCCAAACTGATGAATGACAGCTGAGTCTCGTCTTCAATGAGAATCCAGACTGACTGAATTTCCCATCATGGACTCCTGTGGTGATGCGCTCCTCAGAGAAGCGAACAAAGCTCACCGCTCACTCATGGTTCTGTCTGTTGTCTCCATCAAAGCTCACGACTCTCACTGCACAGTAAAGTGAAGATGAGGTCTTGCAACAGATGTTTGCATAAAGTGAAAGCACCAAAAGTGTTTATTTACATCCAAACGTGTGGCTGCAGGCTGCTCCTGGATACCTCAAGCTTGTGTTTTGAAATTGAATATGTTTGGATTTATTCCATTAACGTAAATATTACCCTGAACTATGACCCTTGGTTCTTCAGGTTCAACAGGAAACAGATGAGGACCATGTGCCCCTCTGGTGCTCACAAGAACATGCCTTAAACTTTGGTTTGGAGCATGTTGAACCCGTTCCAAACCACAGCCTGAGAGGAGTACAAAATAAAAGGGCGAAGCAGTGTTCATGTCAGGCTCTTCTGGATATTGATCAAGTCTAACTGTGGTTAGCTGTGTAACTACATTTTATCTGTAATAAATGGATGTTACACCAACAAAAGCCTTGCTACAGATGGAATCTGGAGTCATTGCAAAAACAAATAGGCAGAACCACAGCTTTGCTTAATGCTGCAGTGCAAACAGTTGTTTTTCCTTTTATTTATCATTAGCCATATTTTTAATGATTATTAGATTTTCACACATGTATTGGAAGAACACTAGCACTGCCAAATACAGCCACTGTTGACAGCCATGGTGAGCTGTAAAACCTGATGTTTGTATCAAAGTTTCTTTTGCTCTTTTCAGTAACAATACATTATCAAAAATAGGGATGGGAATTGATATGATTTTATCCATATCACTGCTATGAACAATCCTGCTAATCGATCCAATTCTTTAACGATTCCCTTATTGATTCCTGCAGATTTTCTGAGTGGGCAAAAGTTGGCCTGTAGATTTTCAGGGGCAACAATTTCAAACACACGTCACAGCATAGATAACTGCTTCTGCAAGTTACTGGGTTTTCCACTCATTTAAGGTTGTGCAGTAGGCGCTGTTTGTGAAAAACTAAGCTACAGTTCTGACGCCACTGAGCCCTGTCAGTGGAAGGAATTGATAAGGGAATTGATTAGCAAAAAGACTCATGATATTGATTCTTTGGTGGAGCCGTTAACAATTCTCAACTGGAATTGGTTTTCGATTCCCATCACTAATCAAAAATGAAAAGGTACTGTGAACTAACAAAATAAACAGTGATGATCAATGTTATTGGATATGTGTAAACTGAGGTCATCACCAGCATCATCTCCACTCTACAATATAATCTTTTATTACAATACTACAATATTCTTCTCATCATGACTTTCTCTGAGTTTTGGTTTCATGAGTGATCTTGTTGAGAGGTAATTTTCAAACAGCTGTGCAGCTACGAGTGCAGCTAAATCCCAGCAAAAACACTGTGGGGTTGTTTACAAGGTTGGTAATAAACAGCAAGTATATCGCTGATGAGTGTTAGTAGCTGCTTCTCCAACAGAAATCAAGGCAACGGCCCAACTGGCTAACTTATCTTGGTTAAGAACTGAAGCACGCATCAGCAGACAACCCAGGAAGTGGTTATTAAATAATCACAAAACTTGTATTTTGCAGACTTTAATCACTTATATCCTAGCCGTCATGTATTCAATGTACACCCAGTCTTAACAAGGTGTGGGTATCAATTTTATCAATGCCAATATTGATTACAGGTACTGCTCAATGATACCAATAGTTATCAACATGTTAATAGATATCACTCTCATAGTTGGGGGGAAAACTTAACAAATTACGTGGAAGATATTTAAATTTATAAGACAAATATCATTACAGGATTCACTGTACTGCTGTGACACCTAAATTCAATCCTTGTAGGAGTGCTAAACCAACGTCACAAACCTTATAAAGAATAAAACCTGTTTAATAAAGCTCACTAGGAGCACACACTAAATATAAAACCAGCGATTTCAACACTTTGGGGGTGAATTGAATGTTTGCATTTCAAATAAAAAATGATGGTAACAAAAACAGTTCAAACTGATAGTTACTGAAATAAAGTATCAACCATTTTCATCACAGTCACTTGACAGTTTAAATATCCTTGAAACTTTAAACATATTACACAATCTTTTGTTGTGTCATAGTGTTTTGACTCTTTGGTCAAGCTCTGTGACGAGTCTCATGGTACATCTGGGCCTTTTTGTCCCACTGAAACACTGGAAAAGACTCATTTTTTCACATACACCAAACACACTAACTTGATAAAGAGAAATAAGACATTTCTTTTGGAGGGCTGACAGCTCACGCTTTTGTGTGAGAGAAAGAGAGGGAGAGGAAGAGAGAGGTATGTAGTCGATGTATGAGTTTTAATCCTGCAGCATAAAGTCACGTAGCAGCCCTCTGGTCAATAAGTGAAGTTCATCTACAGCCTATATCTGAAAACACTCACTGTAAAAAACATACTGACAACGTATCAGTTGATCCCTCGTATGACTACAAATGTGTCCAGAAAAACTTTAGTGCTGAATGTGCAGCAGTGATCACATGACATGGATGTTAATCAGAGCTATTGTAGCAGTTCAATGAGACAACAAACCTTGTCTGTGCAACTGGATGCATTTCATTTTTATTTCTGTTTAAAAATGTTACTCACAGTCTCCTGTTTAAATGTGAGATGCAACTTAATAATCCAAAATATTTGATCAGACTTGGTAGAAAAGAGGCCGGCTGTCATGTTGTTAGTCGTTTCTCAAGGCCGAGAAGGAGCACTGGCAGGAGGCCCTTTGAAGAACTGCAACGTAAATCGTAGCAAGAGCACCATTTTCTAATCTTGAACTGCAGGTGAATCTGCATGATTTAATGCCTGTGATCCATCCTGCCAAGCTCTAATCTTCAATGATTGTGGAGGGCTTAAAGCAGCATGGTCCGATCAGCGTCCTTTAAAGCAGGTGAGAGCAGTGAGTGAGATGTCAGCAGGAAGTGGCTGCTCGGACAGTGACCACCATAGATGCTAACAGCTTCAGAAGGAGTTTTATCAGAACTGGACTGAATTTCTATATTAAATGAAAAAAAAATAACACTGACAGTATGTCTTGAAACAAAGGATACTTTTGTTCCACTTCTGACATGTTTTGGCGAGAGTTTGTTCATCAAAGTGGTTCAGACTTTGCATTTCACACGGTGACAATAGAGCCTGCCTCCTATAAAATCTGACTGGACTGTAATAAATGTGATTGATGGAACAATTGACCAAACACCTGCTGGAAATGGTTTCGAAAGTTTCTGGTCATTCCTTAACACTTAATATGGGCTGGATCCCAGATGGACTGGTGAAAATACTTCTGCAGAGTTTATTACCTCCGCCAAGGAGGTTATGTTTTCTGGAGAGTTTGTCTATCTGTGAACAA
This sequence comes from Scarus forsteni, assembly GCA_036419115.1. NCBI lineage: Eukaryota > Metazoa > Chordata > Actinopteri > Labriformes > Labridae > Scarus > Scarus forsteni. The sequence goes on from JAZDUH010000327.1 coordinate 19,168,704, forward strand.
AATAACTCAAAAAGTTATGGATGGATTTTGATGAAATGTTCAGGAAATGTTCAGCATGGGAAAAGGAAGAAGTAATTCAATGTTGGTGTTGATCCGGATCACAGCCTGGATCTGCCATGACAAAAAATGCAATTTTTGTGAATAACTACTGAACTAAAATAGATATCATTATGAAACCAATTGCTAATGGTATGTTTTCATGGTCAAGGAATCTAAATATTTACATGAAATAGAGGTAGGACTAATATTTATGGTCAAATATGGGAGAGGACTGTGGTGCTGGCGGAGGTCTTTGCTGTCCAAGTGTTTTTCTAGTATTGGACAGTCCATCTGGTGAAGTACAAGCAACTTAATAATCCACCTCGTGGCACAAAGTTATACCTGTGATGGAACTAAATCTGGTTAACAGCCCACTACTAGCTCACAGACGTGGTCAATACTTCAAAAGAGGTTCACTTTTCGGCAAAAGGAGTCTTCTTTTTGACAATCTCTGGCATGGGTTAGGATGACAAGATCTGTTGTGTACACAGTTCTAATTGATATTCTTTCACCATTAAATAAATGAAAAAGTGTCCCTGGTACATTTTTGCTAAAAATGCATCAAATCTTACAGCTTATTTAAAGATAGACAGAGGAGGTATGAAGAAGTGATGAAGAAAGACAACATCAGAATTGACCATCTGTTAAATGCACCTCTCATTAATATTCATGGTGCAAATAAGATGGAAAAATTGATAGCTATATGTAGCATTAATTGGCCTTTCTGTAAAATCAAGACAAAACCTGAAATAAAAGAAATCCAGCTGTAAAATGGTCTTATTACATACAGCACTCTTCAGAAGCTCATTCATCCGTTGCAAACTGCCTGTTCTCTGTCTTATTAGTAACCACCAGTAATGTTATTGTCATAACTTCTATTATCATAACTCCTTCTCTCTGCGGTTATATTAGAGTGGTATCTGTTTTTAGAAGCAGAGTGAAGCCAACAGCAGAGAGAAAGTAGTGCCAGATGTGGCTGTCAGGATGAGTGATTCCAGGCTTTTCCTCACCTGAGATCTGAGCAGCAGGCGATCAGCCTTGCAACTAGACACAGCGAGCAGCCCTCCATTCACCTCATAAAGGCATCATGGGGTACAGAAGACAGACAAAAATGATTGTTTCTCAGATGGAAGGTCAGGGAACGGCATGTATGATCAAATAAACGCCCATGTGGTCATGTATTGTTTTTTTTCAACCAATTCCGCAAAACCAACAGCAGAGAGCAGACTCTGTTGTTTCCTTGCACTAAAAAGTGATTCTGACTTTTGTGGTGCAGTTAGGGATGGGGATTGAAAACCGAACTGACAACAACTGGCTTGAGGAATCAAAATAATTAGTCTTTGTGCTTGATAATTCCCTTTCCAATTCCCACCACTTAGATCTACAAGTCCTGCAAATTATGGACATCATACTCTCATCAGACGCAATTAGCAGAAACAACAACAAAGAAGCCAAAGATGTAGTCATGGCTGACAGGAAACAAACATGATGCAATTTGGAAAGCAAATAACTTGCCTCACCGATTTTTTTGTAATCGAATAACTCGAAATCCCAGAGGAATTGTTTCAGCCCATATATATATATTATTGAAAATCTGACTTGATTTACAGTCTTTAAAAATATTTAAACACTTTAACATGTTTAAGAATCTTTCCTTCATGGACTTTCATTTGCTTACTTTACATGCAATTTTTTATAGCTTAAAATAAAGTTACAATTTAAATCCTAAATTTGAGGATAGACCAGGCATTCTGTGGGCTCTTTAAAATTAAGGCAAACATGTAGTAAGTGTTTTCTTTTGGTTTTTTTTGTTTAAAGAGAAGGCATCATCAAAAAGAGCAGCTAATCCATCCATTATCTTTAGTGCGTGTCCCATTCATGATTGCAGAAGGCTCTGGTGTAACCCAGTTGACACCAGGCTGCATCCTGAACTGGTTACCTGTCAGTTTCAACATACCATGACAACCAGCCAACTTCATGCTCACCTAAGGGCAATTTTAAATCACAAATCAGCCTAGAGAGCATGTTCTGGTCGGTGATAGAAAGCCAGAGTACTTGTACAAAACCATTGGGAGAGCATATGAACTCCAAACAAAGATTCAAACCAAAAGTCTTTCTGCAGTGAGGAAACAGCTGTGGTGGATTGCTCTATCTTATTAATTTACCACTAAGAGACATGGCTGCATACCTTTGCTAAAATACAAAAAGCCATATTTTTGTGTTTGTCTCTGGAAATATTTAGATGTTTGAATTCTTGTTAGATCCCCAAGTTAGCCTGTTAGTGAGCAGCTACGTCATCTTCAGCTTGGTTGCACACACTTTGAGCAGCTATTTGCCTGAGGAGGAAGTATAGCATGACTCTCAGTCATGCTCTTGCTTAACGCCTGACAGGAGCAGGACATAGTATGCTTTCTTCTGAAGTGAAAAGGATTATGAATAGATCCAGCCCCCTAGTGTTAAGAAATCTGCAGATCACTGAAGGCCAAACATAAAAGAGCTCCTATACAGACACCATAAATCCCTGAAGCTACAAATCTGTAATTGCAGTCAGGCGAAAGTAATATTATTACCAAAACACTGTGAAATCCCAGTATGTCTGTGTGTATGAGGGTGTGTGAATGCACATGCACTTAATTTAGATGTGTCTGTGCATCTGTGCTTGTGTTTGTGATCAACTTCATGTACTGCTGCTGATGAACACACAATGAAATATGCAGATAAATGGGAACATCACAAACGGTCTACTGCTGCATAAACACAGACATGCAGAATTCATCACAGCAACACAAAATGGGCTTAAATGCTCAACAAAGCGGGGACAAAATATCCCAGTCTCAGTGGATTCAATCATCTCTTAGCATCAACCACATTTCTCAACTGTATTTTCACAAGAATTTCAGATTTTTATGCTCTTACTTGGCCTAAAAACGGCCTAAAATTATCAATAACACCAAAACAATAAAGGCCTGTTCAAAGTCAGACTCTGCTCTCCTCCTTCAGGTTCAAACTCTCTTTTATCCCACAAACAGTCCACCCAAAAACAAGCATAAACCCAGAAAGTTGTGTGTGCAGCATATGTGTGTGAGTTCACTCTGTGTATGTGCGCCTGCGTGCCTTTGTGTGTTTGTGTGAACTGAAAGAGTGGGGTCTGGATATTGTCAGGCTGTCTATCTGATAGAAAAGCCAGTTCTGTGAAGAAAAGAGGCCGGCAGCATCAGTCGATGCCATGGCTCATTTCTGCAGCTCTGCATATGCCCTCAGCACTGAGGTACACATAAGCATATGTACACTTGGCCTGTCTGCTCTCACACAAACAGAGTTTGCTGGTTTATAAACTCCCACATAAACCAGGCACCCAAGTGAAGTTTCCACTGAAGGATACTTCTCTGTGGTGTTGTACATTTAGGTTGTTAGTATTGCCAGACAGGTGCAAATTTTCTTGGCCATATCTTACAAAGAAGGTTTACATTGAGATTTGATAAATCGTGTTTTACGCATGTAAATTGAGAAGTTAGCATGTTATGACAAAAATGTGCTTTGTGCCATAACATTTTGAAACAATATGAAGTGTTAAAAACACAACAGGTAGATGGCCAGTGGGTAAATGAATGCAGTATATCTTCTTTGGAAAATTAAAGATACCTTAGATCTCAGAAAGGGCCAACAAATGCTTGATGCCCACTTAACTATACAGGAAATTAAACAGACAATATTTTCAAAGCAGAGCAGCATATCACCAGGTCCGGATGGTTTTTCCATTCGAGTTCTATAAAAAGTTTTCAGATCAGACTGCATCAACACTACTAGAGTTATTCAACAAATCAAGCGTTATGGGTTCTCTACCACCTACTCCTACACAGGCCTCAATATCTTTGATTCTTAAGAAAGACAAAGACCTGCTATGTTGTACTTCCTATTGTTCAATTTCACATCTTTCAGTCAATGCCAAAATCCTTGTCAAAACTATAGCGCCCCACTTAGAACCCGTTGTAACATTAATTAATGAAAGAGGACCAGACCAGATTCACTAAAGGCCGGCACTCCTTTACTAATATCCGTAGATTTTAAAATATCATTCACACCTCACCTTCCCCCACTGAACCTGAGCTGGTCGTTTCTATCGATGGGTCGGACGGCCTTTCCTGTCCCGTGTTTACATCAATTTGGTTTTGGCTCCACAATAATATCTTGGACTTCACTCACCTCCTCTTGTATCTGTTTGTACCATTTCACAAAGTTCTACATATTTCCCACTTTCTCAGAAAATAGTTCAGGGGAGGCTCCTATCTAGGGATGTCCTGATCCGATATTGATATCGGTCAAAAAAACAAATATCGGATTATATCGGCCTGCATCCTAAATCTCCGATATCAGCACTCCGATACAAGCAGTCCATTCTAATATATTTATTTTTTATTTTATTCAGTTGTAGAATATGCTTATGTTTATGTTCAACACAGTGGTTATTTTGCAATTGGTGAAATATGTTTTTGTTTGATTTATTGAGGTCACTTTTCAGGGTCTTCTAATATTTTTTATTCATGCTGTTTTAATTGTAGTATGTTTAAGGTTAACATTTATTTAACCTATAGGTTAATAACAAATGGGTCAGTTTTTCTCATACCTCCTTTTGCTGCCTACTGTTCTCTGTTTGAGTAATCTCACCTGATCAAGCCTTTTCTTGCAGTCCATACTACAAAATAGGTAATAAAAGTCTGTATGATTCCTGCTGATATCGTATCGGATTGATATCAGTATCGGCCAATACTCAAGGCTGCAATATCGGTATTGTATCGGAGGTGAAATAGTTTTATCGGGACACCCCTACTCCTATCCTCTTTACTTTTTGCAATTGTTATCAAACCCCTTTCAATTGCTTTAAAAGCAGAAATGGAATTCAGTGGGGTCTGGAAATGGGATATAGAACACAAAGTTTCACTGTATCCAGACGATCTTCTACTGTATGTAAGGAACCCTATCACAAGTACTCCTCATGTTATCTCAAAATATCAGGTAATAAGTTGTCTTCTATACCTTTAGATTAACCAACTCAGGATTTCAGTATCAGATCCATTGTCTCACTTCAGGAAAAAAAACTTGACAAAAATTACATCATTAGTCAGAGCCGACTTGCTAAGGTGGGGTCGGTTACCACTCTCACTGTTAGGTAGAATACAATAAGTCCAGATAAATACATTGCCAAAGTACCTCTATATCTGTCAATCTATTCACAATCTTTCTTCGTCTGTCCTTCTTTAAAGGGGTTGAAAGTATAATCTCAGCATTCATATGGGCCGGTAAGCAAGATAGTCTCAGGCGGTCTGAGTCTTCTAGACCTCCTGAGCTACTATTGGGCCACAAACGCCCAAAAGATTATGCTCTGTTTTACTTCTCCTCAAAGTAGCTGGTATCCTAGCGTGAAGTACCATACCTCTGTCTCTAGCCCAATATACCTGTAATCCAATGTTCATAAATTCTCTGAAAACATGGGCACAATTAAGACGCTTGGGTGGACCTCTCCTCTGCTCACCACTATATTTGACTTAAACCAATCTGACCCATTCAGATATTTCCAGTGAAGACATTTTGCGAAAAAGCCCACTCTCCCTTGCTTCCACACTTACCATCCCCTTGCAGCATGGAGCTCTTACTTGAGGCTGACAAACTACCAAGGGCCAAATTTCCTTCCTTTACAACTTACTGACCCCCTTAAAGGACCTGGACCTTTCTAAAACCAGAGCTGAAGGGAGGCGGAGCTTTAAGTAGCCTTACCAGATGGAAAAGCACTACTAGCTGTTAACTCCTCCTCAAATTGCTCCAAGCTTATTATTATCCAACTTAAAGTTGTTCACAGACTTTACTATTGTAAATATAAACTTGCAAAACTCCATCCAGTGGAAATCAATTAAATTTGCGACAGATGCTAACAAATGCCATGTAAACTGACACACATGTTTTGGACATGTTTCAAATTAACTCAGTTTTGGTGCTCGTTGTTCTACAGTCTTTCAAACATTTTAGGAATGGAAAACTGTCCTTCCCCTCACATTGCAATATTTGGTAGATCCCAAGATGAATTTACTCTAACACAAACCAAGTCTAACGTAATTGCTTTCCTCTCTTTAACTGGACACAGAAGAATTCTTTCAAACTGGAAATCCACACTGGCACCTTCTCATAAACTCTGGTTACAGGACGTTATGTTCCTACTCAAATTAGAAAAGATTACATTCACTTTGAAAGGCTTCCCTCAATAAATTCTCATCACATTTGAACTATTGATTACACATGTGAATGATCTCCCCCCTGAGCAGCAGGCTCCGGAGGGATGGCACCTCACCGCCCGTCCACCGATCACCCAGCTGTCGTATTTATTCTAATCATCAGCTGTTCAACAACTGCCATAAGTGTCATAGTTTCACCCACTCTCACAGGGTCGATAGGATCAAATGAATTTCAGTATCTATTTATTAACTATTTACCTAACTTCACTCTCTATTCATCATATTATTCGCCTGTGTATCATTTCCCAACCATTTTTCTCCTTCTTTTACGTATGTATTGGTATGCTGAGTTGTTGTATAATTTCTCCTCTTGCAATGTAATCGAGCTCAACTTTTCTTTAATCACCCCCCTTGGAGTATGTTATTATGCTACTTACATATACTTGTATAAGTATCTATTTACGATTGTAATTTCGTGCTCACATGTACTCAAGGTCTATTTTCCTTTCTCTTGTTATCTTTCTTCTAACTGCAATAAAATGCATTAATTAAAAAAATTAATGCAGTATACATTATGCAGTATACCCTCTTAGTGTGTGTACATGAAACAGGGATGGAAAAGACCTCTTTTGCCTACCTGAAACTGTCAATGGTGGCCAGCCAAATATATATTCTTTTTACTAGCCACTTTATTTTTACCCAGAGGAAAAGCTAACATTTAGTGGGTCCTCCATTATGTGGTGTCAGATTACTATGCAATATTCTCTCTTGCTGTAAACAGCATATCATGGATTTTCGTTCTGTGACTTAGGGCTCTAATTTCGTAGACCAGCTTTTACTGTACAGAAAAACACAGGACTAAATAAGAAAATTGACCTGATAGTCAGTGATATTTACATTTGTACTGTGGATATCTAATCAAGCACTTTGTCATCAATCAGTCAGCCAACCACCAGGGGGTGAATGCATGGTAAAGGCTTAATTAAGCTGCCCAAATAACAAGCGAGCGAACCCTGCAGCGGCAGCCCCAAGTCACTCCGACTTGGTCTAATGACAGTGAATCATGTCACGAGAAGCACAGCAGCTGAAAAATGGCCACAACACTGGACAAGAAATACACACATGGACAAAACTGTTGGTACCCTACCATTAATAAAGAAAACCCACAATGGTCACTGAAAGAACTTGAAACTGAAAAAAGTAATGACAGACAAAAATGCAATTTTAGATAACAAATGAAAATCAGACATAGCTTTTGAATTTTGGTTCAACAAAAGCATTTCAAAAAACAAAATAATGAACTGGCATGGACAAAAATGATGGTACCCTTAACTTAATATTGTGTTGCACAACCTTTTCAGACAGTCACCGCAATCAGATATTTTCTGTAACTCTCAATGAGACTTCTGCATCTGTCCACAGGTATTTGGCCTACTCCTTGTGAGAAAACTGCTCCAGCTGTCTCAGGTTTGAAGAGTGTCTTCTCCAGACTGCATGTTTCAGCTCCTTCCACAAATGTGCAATAGGATTTAGATCAGAGCTCATAAAAAGCCACTTCAGAATAGTCCAGTGTTTTGTTCTGAGCCATTCTTGGGTGTTTTTAGCTGTGTGTTTTGGGTCATTATCCTGTTGGAGGACCCATGACCTGCGACTGAGACCAAGCCTTTTGAAACTGGACAGCTCCATAATGCCTTGATAGTCATGAGGTTTCATTGTACCCTGTATAGATTCAAGATACTCTGTGCCAGATGCAACACAGCAGCCCCAGAACATAACTGAACCAAGCATATTAAAGCGGCTTGAATATGGTCTTATAGTCTTTACCTTGAACATGCTTGTCTATAATTTTCTTTCCAATCTCCTGAGACAACTCTCTCCTTGGCTTTCTGTGGTCCATGTTCAGTGTGGTACACACCATGATACCAAACAGCACAGGCTGACTAATTTCACCCTTTTAAAAGGCAGACTGACTGATTACAAGTTTAAAGACACCTGTGATGCTAATTACAGGACACATCTTGGTTTAACATGTCCCCATAGTCAAATCATTTTTAGTCTTTTCTAGGCTTACCACCTTTTTGTCCAGGCCAGTTTCATTATTTTGTTTTTTAAATTATTCTGCTGAACCACAATTCAAAAGTAATGTTGGATTTTCATGAGTTCATTTAGTTTAATTATATTTATTATTACTTTTGTCAGTTTGAAATTATTTCAGCATTTGCGGGTTTCTTTCATTAACTGAAGGGTACCAACAATTTGTCCATGTGTGTATGTGATCCCCTCAAGAACTTGTTGCTCCAGAGTGGCATTGTCTACATAAAATGGAAAAATTAACCCCAAACATGCCAAAATGTGCTCTCTAGCGCCACCTGGAAATACTAAAATGGACCTCACGGCCACTAGGAATGTAGTAGAGAAATGAAACCAACACCGAAATGTTCGTCTCATTAAGACCCACAAATCTCGCGCTGACACCCCTGACCTATCTCAAACAGGAAGTTTGCAATTTGCCCTTCAAAGTAAAATTTCAGGTGAAAAATAGGTCCCACGGAAAAATTATCTTCTCCGACACCGTAAATGGTATCAGCTTGAAATGCAGGGAGATGAGAGAGGAGACATTGATCTACAAAAGTTATGAAGGGATTTGTTGTTTCTCAAACGGTTTCCGAATTACGAGCCCTCAAAGTTTGTGAACCCCTGAGAAGCCCTCCCTGCCTCCCCTATCAAATGAATAGGAGAGGAAATCTCAGAAACGGACATCCTGTGACAGTTGGGCATGTACAGAGAAAACAATAACTCGTATGGACTTAAAAATGACATGGTTGGATTCCTGACAAAATTTCACATAAAAGGGTCATATTTTTAGAGAGTTTAGGTCAAAATTGTGGCAACTATGAGGAGTTGTTTAAAAAAGTTTCCACTTGGAGCGCAGCTCCTCAGAGTGATGGAATTCGAATCTGCCCTTGATGTTCACAGCTGATGATGTCACACACTGATTGACAGGTTCACTGCAGCTGTTCTCTGACACAGAAAAACTAAAGCAGGGTCTATCTGTGATCAAACTGAACCCCAAAAATACCAAAATGACAAGAGGTCCTTGCCCGAAGGGCAAGGACACTTCAAGACAGACAAATCACACGCTGACATTACTGATCCCTCTCAGACAGGAAGTCAGCAATATGCACTTCAAAATAAAAGCTCATTCGATCATCCCAACTTCCCAATGAGAGGAAGTCCTTGCCCGAAGGGCAAGGACCCCCAATCTGAAACAGGAAGTTGGCATTATGTCCTTCAAAATAAAAGCTCACTGATAATCCCCACTTTGCACAATGATTTGAACCCCCAAACAAGCTCACAACCAGACCAAAACAGACATACATGCCAAATGATGTAAGAGAATTCATAAAATAATGAAAAAAACAAAAATACTCAACATTCTAAAATGAGCTGTGTAGCGCCGCCTATGGACAAAAAACACTCAAATGAATGTAACTTCCTCTAGGAATGTAGTAGAGAGATGAAACCAACACCAAAATGTTTGTCTCATGAAGACCCACAAATCTCATGCTGACACACCTGACCCCTGAACTGATGAAACCCTCAAAATGGAGGTCAACGGGCATGAGGGACCTGCGAGACAGCGAGACAGCGAGGACCCGTCCAACGCTGCTTGCAGCTTTAATTATATTTATTATTACTTTTGTCAGTTTGAAATTATTTCAGCATTTGCGGGTTTCTTTCATTAACTGAAGGGTACCAACAATTTGTCCATGTGTGTATGTGATCCCCTCAAGAACTTGTTGCTCCAGAGTGGCATTGTCTACATCAGGGGTCAACTCCTGATTCTCATGTGGCTCTTTTGCCGTCACCAGTGGCTCTCTGGACCTCAAGAACAAAGCAAACAAGAACTTTGTCCTGCAGTATCCTCTTATTCATTGATATTATTTGTACTCTTCATAGCACTACCAGTAAACAATGTATGTTCTTTTATTCATTATTTCTTCACTTTCTTCATCTTGTCAAGTTTAACATGTGTCATGTGTGACCTCTGTGTGACCTGCAGCAGAGGGAGAGCACGACGCTGCATCTTTAGCTTTGAGCTTACCTGTGATATTGTTTCAAACTCTCTTACTTTTAAAATATCAGCTGCTGCTGTGAAGGGATGGAGAACCATACTTTTTAAAACTGAGGCGTGTCAGCAGTAAAGCTTCGCCAAAGACAAGAGCAACTGGGGAGACGATAAATTCAGCGGAAATTTGACCTGGTTCTTGTGGTGGGAGATTTTTACACAAATATATCAGGAGGCTGTTTTTTATTACCATGTCTGCTGTGATCAGTCTCTCTCCTCCTCCTCTCTCTCTCTCATTCAGAGAGTGTGTGAGTTGTGTAATGTGTTCATCTGACATATATTTGAAAAGATTTCAAGACTGACATGAAACTGAAAAATGATTAATTATTGATGATTAATGATTAATTAAGTGAGCTAAGCTTCAAAAACAGAAGAGATTTCAAAACACAAAGATCACAAGACAACCTCATGATTATTATAAAACAGTGCATAAAAAGTTATCAGAATGCAGGAAAGAAATGATTTAAGTTTTAAAATGTCAGGGGAAGAGTCTAACCTCAATCTCACCTGATGCTGTCAAATAAAAAAATATGATTTCCCCACTGCCAGGAAAACCTGATCCTCTGAAAGAAAAACTAAGTAAAACAAGAAAGACAACAATAACAGTGAAAACACAGGCCAAAATAATACTCATGATTATGTTGGTAAATATCATGATTTTTAATCATGATTATTCATCTTGTTAGGAAAACATCTGTTTTTGTATTCATCTGTATTTTTTGTATTATTATTAATTTATTGTGTTTTGTGGATGAGCCCTCTTACCAGAGTAAACACACCATTGTTGTCATTTTAGTTTTAAATTAATTAATGAAATATAATATTGTACAACAATCATGCAAACTCAAAACAACAAAAAACTGAAAACAGTTCACATATAGTTTGTTTAAAAGTAGGGCAATAAACATGATGAATAATAATGACTAATAATTGGGATTACAATATTTATCAAAATAATCGTGATTACCATTTTGGCTATAATCATGCAGCCTTAGTTAAAAAGCAGTGGAGGATGAGGTAGCTCTGTCCTGCTGTCTTTGCTGATGTTACTTATTTTTTGTTGTGTTATGTTTTGCTTGTTCTTTCATTATTTGTTGTTTGAACCACTCGCAAAGATGTGTAGCACCACTTCTTTTATACATAAAAATGGTTGACATTAATTACATTAAAGGTACACAGATAAATATATGCATGACTACTTTCTTCTCTCTTTTCAGAGATATTCATGGTGTAATGGTTTGGGATAAACACAAATACCATAAGACCCTCACTCTAGAGACACAGAACAAAAAAGAGGGGGTGACATTAAACTTAACCCACAACCTTGTTATTTGTTATATTGTCGCTTCAATTTAATCAATCATTTCTGACACTGTTGAATGCAATCATTTCAACTCATGACCATCGCAGAAAAAAAACTGAAATAACAATGTTATTGTGATATTTACAGAAAACTAGGAAAATTTTAAAAATACTAGAAAGCACACAGAGAGTGCAGACCTCCGCCAGCGCCACAGTCCTCACCCATATTGTGGTTTTCACCAGAAATATTAGTCCTACCTTTATTTCATCAAAATATTTAGATTCCTTAGCCATGAAAACATACCATCAGCAATTGGATTCATCATGATATCTATTTTAGAGCAATAGTTATTCACGTAAATCACATTTTTTTGATTGGGATCAGTCCCAAAATTAAATAATTTGTTTCTTGTCCCAGTCCGGATATTTCCTGAAAGTTTCATCCAAATCCGCCCACAACTTTTTGAGTTATCTTGCTAACAGAGAAACAAATAAACTAAAAAAACACACAAATAAACTAACTAACTAAGAAACAAAAAAACAAACAGACGCCGACAATAACATAACCTCTTGGCGGAGGTAATTAATCTACAGCTACAGAGGCATAATGGTGTAGAGAGTTTCAATAACCACCAGCATAAAATAATGTACAAGAAAATAATGATACTAATAACTGCCAACGATAATGAAGGGGGAAAAATGACTGATACGACCCACTTGTAAAATCACATTTTTCCTTTCATTAAAGTAAAAAAAAAATTATTTTGCTTTTGCAGAACTGTACTATCTCAGCAGTGTCTTTAGGACTTAAGCAAGGCTTGGATTTAAACTCACATCTAAGATGGGTTTTTAAGGGTTGAGATATAATGGCTTAGCTCTGGATTTAACCAATCCACAGGGATATATTCCAGCACATAGTCTATATCAGGGCGAAAGACGCATGATAATGCTCTGCCAAGTGGACACACTCAAACACAGGTTCTATTTAAAGATAAACTTGCAGAGGAGGGAACACGTTATAGACAAACACAACACTGTATATAAGGTAACTGCTGTGTGTTTGTGATAGTGTGTCTATCTGCTCCATTCTCCATGTCAGACATATTCCTCTGCCTCACTGCTTTAATCTGTCTGTCTCTGTGGATTAGCGGTCAAGTATGAATGGGAGTTTGCCTATTTTTAGCTCAATATAATTATTGCAGTTTTTAATAATGACAGTTAACATCCATACCTGTATTTTGGGATAGCTTTAGTTCAAAGTAAAATTTTGTTATAAGTCCTTGATTTTAGCCTGAAATGAAAAAGCCCTCACCTTGTTGAGCTGTCAGAAGGACAAACCTACAGCTGAAGCATGCCATGATATGTGGCTAATCAAAATATGCATCAAATTGTGTGTATTAGATCTGTCTCTAAGCTAGCAATCTGCAACACTGCACAATTCATCAGCTATAGGAGCCCACAGAACTCACATGCACACACGTTGAGTGTTAGAGCTCAGTGGGGAAAACACAGTGGAAACAGCTCCTCTCAGTGTGCATCCATCAAACTGTTCTGTGCCAGAGACAATTGTTGATGACAGTTGGGACAGACAGACAGACAGACAGACAGACAGACAGACAGACAGACAGACAGACAGACAGAAAGACAGACAGATAGATAGAAGTCACTTTGCATTCAAATAAACTAAAGAGATTGAAAATTGGTCCAAAAACTCCATTAAGCAGATTCAAACAACTACCTATTAAAATACTATATACTGCTATGCATTTTCTAAGCACCTGACAATACACAAATATACATGAGTGCTCTTAATAACCAGATCCTCCGCAGAAAGAGACTGTGACCAAAGCAAGGACATTTCAGGAGTGGGGTTTTCCAATTTTTAAAAGAGTCAAAAGTTTGCAGTTGATCGTCCATACATATCGATCAAAACCAGACCAGTGTAGAGTTACGATCGCTCAATTGAAGGTCATTGAATGCAGCGGTTAGCTATGATCGCGTGGTGCATCTGCGTCTTATCCTGATGTTAACTTGACACTGCATGTTAAGGTTGTGCAGAGGGAGAAATGTGTTTCTAATATAGGATGATAGAGGACTGCTCCACCAGTGTGTTGCCCAGAACCTAATGCCTCCATGTTTACACACACATTGCTACATAGACTCTTCTTTCAAGCAGGGAGGCTCCGCTACAGCAAAACCAGTCAGGTCAAACCACTTTTGCATTTTAGAAGAATGTTAGATATGTGGTGGGCACCTGTTTTCAATTCGGTTACCAAAGGGAGACCGATGTGTGTGTGTGTGCAAACAAGAGTGTGAGGGAGAGATTAGCTCAATCTGTAAATTTGCTGCGACTACACTTGTGTGTGGCCATCATCATGTACCAAGTGTGTAAGTGGCTGGTGAGTAAGATGAGTGGTATGTTAACATACACTTCCTACATGTAAAGTACACCCACTCTCTGCTGCTCTATGTGTGTATCCTCTCACCTGGCAACAGGCTAAAGTAGACAACAAGTCATAGATGGGGAAGCGGACAAATTATCATTGACTGCCTTTAATGACCTGGTGCCATGTAACTCAAACAGGGTGTGAGGGAAACGAGTAAGGTATGTGAGCAGTTTTCACATCTGTTTGGCAACAGTTGTCATCTATTACTCCCTAATGGGAAAAGTACGATCTTTAGATACTAATGACCTCACTGAGTTTGACTGGAAAAGCTTTAAGGTGTGTTGAAGTTTCTCAGAAGGGAGATATCTCAAGGTCTTGCTACCAACAACACATGAGAATAAGTAAACCAAAGAACGGAATTTAAATTCAATTACCACAAGCCGAATCTGGTCATGAATCAGCCTGTTACAAACCTACATGGGCTGTTAAGTTACACTTTGGGATGAAATAGTTACCACTTCAATGATACCTGCAGTAAACCACCCCGTGGTCATGAATATCTTTTTAATTTTTCTTGTAAAAGAACTGTTTTTGAAGACCATGCTTTGAAGAATATCATGGCGAATACTACCCAGTGTCCAGCAGCAAGAAATCAGTTGTCTCCCAGATTGAGACAAACAGATAGGCAGACAGATAGGCGGACGGACGGACGGATGGACGGATGGACAGACAGACAGACAGACAGACAGACAGACAGATAGACAGATAGATAGATAGATAGATAGATAGATAGATAGATAGATAGATAGATAGATAGATAGATAGATAGATGTCACTTTGCATTCAAATAAACTAAAGAGATTGAAAATTGGTCCAAAAACTCCATTAAGCAGATTCAAACAACTACTTATTAAAATACTACATACTGCTGTGCAATTACATTTTCTAAGTACCTGACACAAATATACATGAGTTGTACTGGTTTAACACACACATACATACATACACACACACACACACACACACACACACACACACACACACACATATATATATATATATATATATATAATGCAATCAAAATGAACAATGTAGCCTCAGTACAACTTTTAAGTAAAACACTTAAGTAAGCTTTATTGTTTTTGAGAAAGTCAACAGTTTCTTGTTGCAACAAAACAATCCTTGGCATTAAAACCAAAGAGTGTATGGTCCAGTGTATTGGCTGACAATGTAGCTAAAGGCTGGAAGTCATTCATGTACATTTTGTGCAGTGGCTTACATTTCAATTAAAGATGGTATATCATTGACTGTGTCAAACAGCAAGGCCATGAAACTGACCACTTCACTGATTTTGGCATGCTTTTGATTTTTTTTAGCTATAATGAGTTGAAATATCTTTTCTGACCACATTCAATCCCTAGCTTATCTAAAACCAACACAGCAGCATGAGAGCCACATTTGTCAATTCTAATTCCAGAGAGTAGTGACACTGGGACCCCTTCAGAAGACTGTTGTAAAGTTTCCTGTCCTTATCCAGCTAGTTTTCTTACCGCATGCCTCCATTGGTGCTGTTATTGAGCTCTGATTGCCCTTCAAATGCACAGGAACAAGAGTGTTGTCGGCAGAGACAGACAAAAAAGACACCAGCCCAGGGCTCTACTGCCCATGAACCATCAAAGAGTTTGGACATTTAACCATGTGTGCTGCTCTTCAATGAAACACCTGCTAATGCTGCAAACACAGAGCAGATTGCTGATGACTCATCCATCCAATTAGAGCCAGGTTTTTAGCAAATGCCTCTTTTAACACTTGGATATTCATCATGCTCAAAAACTGCAAAACGAGAGAACCAAGGGCAAACAAAACATTAGTTTTAGAGGTATTTAGCACATCTGCTACATTCCCTTCACTGAACGAGTATCTTTGATCCTTAGCCTCGTGATGGATGAGGGTTATGAAGACCAGATCCCAAGCAGTCCAGCAAAGCAAACACACGGTATCCCAGGCTCCCCAGCACTGCGAGAATAATCACCATAATCACAGCAATCATCTTCCTCTCTTAAACCATATCCACACACATCGGTTATGCTCTGGAAGAGCTGGACATTCTGTCTTCAGCTGAACCAGCACAGCCAGATTAAACAGTCACAGAATCACTGGATAATTTCAGCACTTTCAGGAAATTAGGCATGTTCAGTTCTTGAAATTTACCAGGAAATGGTTTAAATTGATGTGTTTTGGCCACTGTAACTATTTAACTTCTCTGAAATTTATTTAATCATGTTTCTATTTCATAACAAAATATGTTTGTATAATAATGCAGTCTTGGATAATATAACAAATTAAACAAAATTGGTGAAATAACTGAACATGTTTATTTAAGAGGTGGTGGTTTGTGTGGTTTTTGGCCTGGGGCAACAGATGAAAATTTTAGAGTTTTTACTGATTCTTGATGCCAATATTAACTTGCCCATTTTCACCAATACTGACACCAACAATTTATGTCAAGAGTACACAGTCTGTGCTTGACGGTTCTCTTCACTGTGGCAGATCATTTGTGTTAGAAACAGATGTAAACCAAGAAAACAGCGTTAGGTTCTCTGACAATGTAGATATTCAGAGACAAGGCGAAACGTCATGGCACAATCATACATTCTAATGAAATGTAAGGCACTTTATAAGATATATATGTATATATGTATATATATATATATATATATATATATATATATATATATATATCTAAAAATATATATATATATATATATATATATATATATGTATATATATGTATATATATATATATATATATATATATATATATATATATATATATATATACACATATATATATATGAATGGCTTATATATCAGCAATAAGTGGAAGTGCTCCAAGACCACAAATCTCCACCATGCCATTATGGATATTCTTAGTCAGGTTCTTATGAAAATCTGGGAAACTGTAATACTGCATGATGTTATCAAATCCCTTAAAACAATTCCTGAACCTGCTTCTGCATCCGGATCACCACCGAAATAGAATTACTACATCGCTGCACCAAAATCTGTGTAAACTTTTTAAACAAACACACAAACAAAGGCAAAAAGATAATCTCTGTGAGGACGTAAATATTAGCAGATATTAGCAGAAAACCCAAAATCTACTAATACCAATACTCAACTTTCTAAGTGATTATCTATAAACTTACTTTGTCTGGCTTTGTACCATGGATATGCAAGGTCTCTTCTAAATATCAACAATAACTAGAGAATTTGCATTTCCATGAAGGAAATGCGTTGAAATGCTGAGTGTGACTGCTGAAACTACGAAATGAAATTGCTAAAGGTAATGCAAAGAAAGTTAAAAATGTGACATGAATAGTTGTAAGCAGTAAATTACGGCTGAAAATGTGTGAAATGTGCAATAAAAATGTTTGCAGAACATTATAGATACTGGAGCTCAGGTGTGCAGGTCACGTGACCACGCTCTAACTTCACAGAAATGTGCAAAAGTTGATGCTGCTTCAACAGTCATATCTCAGAAACTGTAGCAGGTAGTGAAAAGTGCACTAAAAACTGTTTGCAGTTGTGAAAGAAAGCAGAAAATGAATGACTGTTTTGTAATATGGCTAAATGTGTTATTTGTAGATGTACCTAATAAAGTGGCCAGTCAGTGTAATACGTCCAAAATAAGGTTGAGAGTGGAAAGACAAGCATGATTACGCCATTGTAAAGAAGAATCTGTACTAGATGGAGAAGAAAAGTACCTCTGCCTCAACCCGGATTTGAACCCGTTTCTCCCGGTCCGCAGTCCGCTGTGCTAACTATTTAACCACGGGGCTGAATATGCTGTGTCATGGAAAGCCCGGTATTTGTCCTCATAAGAGCACTGATAACGCTCGGTATTACCGGGTAATCGAACGCTCGCTGTGTCCAAACCGGAATAGATATCAGGAAAGGGATTTCACCGTGAGCATCCCAAGAACCTGCTGAAACGTTTAATAAAATTCTCACTTCTGTACTGCTAAAAATGGTAACACAGTGGTGAGTTAAAAACACGATTCAAAGTGAAGCACTCGGCTGTCCAGAGCGACGGTCTCTTGCAGCAGGCTGATAAGCTCGGTACTTCCGGGTAAACGAGCGCTCGCTGTGTCTAAACTGTGATAAATATCAGAAAAGGCATTGCGCTGTGAGTATCCCAAGAACATGCTGAAGCGACTGATGTAATTTCACGTCTGTACTGTTAAAAATGTTGACACAGTGGCAAGTTAAAAACGGGCTTCAAAGTGAAGCACTCGGCTGTCCAGAGCTGAGAAATTGCATTACCGCAGATGGAAGATTTTGCGGCATACCGCAAAAGCTGAGGCTCACTGAGACAAAACGATGTCAGATTAGACTTTGAAGCGGATTTCACGTTTAAGAGGAGAAGGGTAGCAACGTTTTGATGTATAAATCATGTCTGTGGAGGACAGTTTGACGAAGTTATGACAGGATAATTCTGCTGAACTTCGGCAGTTGCTCCCATGGTCGCTCCGCTGTAACGGGTCACGCGACGCGCTATAATTTCAGAGAAATCCGCAAAACTTGTTGTTGCTTAAAAAATCATATTTAAAAAACTGTAGAAGCCAGCAAAAAGCTGAAGATATGTAAAAATAGTTAAGAAGTCAGTGCAGCTTTTAAAGCATGAATGAAGTCTGTCGGTGGAAGCATGCCCAACCTGTGGAGCTTCAAAGTTGCTGAAGTTTTCAGCAGACCTGCGGAAATGTCCCATTGATTTCAATGTAAAAATACATGCAGAAATTATTTTTTACTGTAAAAAGCATAACTGTTAAACCTGTGAAAAATACAAGCGCACTTCTCCTGAACATGCTGCATATGTCAATTTTTTTTCTGTGGAAATCTGTGCAAATTTGAAGCCGGTGAAAGGTGCCAAAATCTCAAGGAATAAGAAGAAGATAAAGCAGCCCTTACATATTACTGTTGCTTTAAGGAGGAGGCCATTTGGACATTTAGTTATCTTAAAAAGCCAGTGTTAAAGCCCCAGTGATTTTCTCTCTTATATTTTTCTTCCTTCAATTAAAACAAGCCACATTCAAACACTTCCATCCTTTTCACTCTGTATCTCTTTTTCATTCTCCACTTCTAAAATTAAACAGTAAAGCAAATTCCCATCATACTGACATGTAAACTTTGGTTACCAGATGCCACATTAAAATACAGTCATCCACATTAAATAGGACTGCACGATATTAACAGGAGGATATTTGTATCAGCAGATAAATACTTTAAAAGTTTTTCTGCCTCTCTCTACTATGAAGCCATGAATAAGAAATGAAAAAAACACAACTAAAATGTATTTGAAGACACATTATTGTGCTTCATTATTTCTGTTGTTAATTAGAGGTGTGAAAAAATATCGGTATCGCAATATATCGCGATATTCTGACTACCGATACAATATCGATATTTCAAATCTTTGTATCGATATTTTTGTAAAAATAAAAACTCATATTTTATCAGAGTTTGAAATAAAATACAACTTATAAATATGTATGCACAGGTGCACAGGTGTCAGTTCAGACAGTGACAAGAGAAATATGTGATTTTTTTACTTTTACTTACTGTTGTTCTGTCAGTAACTCAAAGCACTTTGTTCCTCATGTGTTCAGTTACAGTTTGAGCTGCACTGCAGGTTAGGATGCTTTCAATACTTTAAGGGGAAAACAAGAATAACTTCTTTGCAACATTAATTTAAGTGACTTGATCCACTCTGTGTTTCAGGTTAAGTGTATTAATGTAACACTGCATTTGACATATTTCAATTAAAATAAAATGGAAAGGTTACACATTCATTGTCTCTTGGTTTTACCTAGTTTACTGTATAATATCGCAATATATCACAATATTGTGATATCGTGATAAACACAACTAAAAAGTATTTGAAGACACATTATCGTGAGGCTCTTGCCAATACTCATCCCTATTGTTAATACAATGATTTGCAGTTACAGCACAGCAATACTGAAGGAGGGAAGAAAAGGGATCATGGTCCCTGTGCTAGCAGATCCTCTGTTTCCTAACTCTTCATGTTCAAAGTCTGATTACAGTTTCTGCAGAAACTAACATTATAAAGTTGAGACCGTCTTCTCATCATCTTTGCTCTCCTGCTAAGTTTCTTCTAATTCCAGCCTGTTGCACACCTGATGCTGCATTACAACAATCTGAGTTTATTTACACTTTGGACGCACGTATCCCCCACCATTTGTGCTCTCCATCTTCACTCAGACATGTTTGGCAGAGGTTTGCACGCAACTGAGAATAAGATTTATTTTTACTGTTGTGTTTTGGTTAATTAGTCTGTTCAGATGTTTGGAAAGAATGACACTCTGCTTTACTTCTTTCACACTTGTAGTGGTGCTTTGAAGTGATGCAAAACCCATATTGATGGCTTGAAGGTTGAAATAAACATGGAGATTTTTGTCCAGTTTTACAAATAAATATGAGTTCATTAACACCTTCTTTGGAAAACCTCAAGAGAACAGAAATCTGTCAAGAACCTACCGTAAGACCAGACATCTGGGACTGCAGAAAAATCAACAAAAAGTGAAATAACAGTTTCTTACTCTGGTAGGAATATCAGACATCTTAGACATAGTGTACGTTATTTTGTACAAAACACTAATTTTACAACCCATCTTTTCAAATATGCTAAGATTCAAATACAGTGGAGCTGGAGAAAATAAAGTACACTGACTAATCACTGAAACTAAAGTCACTGGATGACACTAGAAGTGTGTCATGGAAATGAAACTAGACACAACGAAACAGTCATTGTTGGCAATAATGGGAAATTGTGTATGTCAGTTAGTTTATACAGCTAAGTACGGATCTTTTGAAGACTTTTAGTTGGTGCAGAAAGAGTGGTGAACATCTGGCAAATGAGAAACTTTGGGTTACATCTGGAAGACTTCAACAATGTTTCATTTTTGTTGGAAGAGAACTTCAGGAGAAGTTTTACTAGATGAAAAGAGAGGAGCGAGCTGTCACTCATCAAGTTTTCTGTCTTATATTCTTGAACTTAGAAGTATTTTTTCCTTTTATAGCAAATGAACACTTTTTATCAGACTGATTGTCCTGGATTATACAAGACTGTTACCTAATTCTATTTTATTTTACTACAAAACACATTCATTATCATTTGTCTTTTTGCTTAATGTCTTCCAATTAGTCCTGCATGCCTTGCAAATCAAGAGCGCTGCACTCTCACCAGAGTCCATGCTGACTCAGGGAGCAACAGGGAGCTGAGGAGGCACATTTTTTTCCACCAACTTTTCAGAAAGTGACTATTTAATCATGCAAAACACAGTGGCCGAGGTTACATGATGTTTTTTAATTTGGAATTAAGTATTCAAAATAACGTGTTTATGTGGAAATGGTAGTTTCAAATTGAGGTTTACATAGAAAACACATTCATTTACCTTTATTGACGTTAGGAATGGTTCTGCTTGGACAGTGGGCAGATGTGATGTATTTGCGTCTACCAGAAGAAAACAAACTCCAGTTCAGCGTCATCAGCATCTCTGTCAGGGAAACCTCATCCAACCTGGATGATATAACATTTAAAAAGTCTGCATTTTTATGTTTACATCCATCTGCTCTTTTCATTATTTCAAAATCTTCTAATGCTCTAATTAGATAAATTGTCTCGGATCGAGTCCAACACTTGCAGTCATCCCATCAGTGGAGAATATGTATGTCATTGTGACAGGACAAGGGAATGATCATGCACAGAACAACCGGAATTAATTCAAAGTGGAATGAATGTATACAGTTGTGCCCAAAAGTTTATACCCCCCAGCAGAATTTCTGATTTTTTGGCCTTTTCTCAGAAAATATGAATGATAACACAAAAACCTTTCTGTCACTCATGGTTAGTGGTTGGGTGAAGACATTTATTGAAAAAAATATAAGTTTACTCTTTTTAAATCAGAATGACAACAGAAACTTCAAAAATTACCCTGTTCAAAAGTTTACACCTCCTGGCAGTTTTGGCCTGGTAACATGCACAAAATTTGACACAAATGGGTTTGAATGTCTACTAAAGGTAACCATCCTCACCCGTGATCTATTAGCTTGTAATCATTTTGTGTGTATAAAAGCTCAGTGAGTTTTTGAGCTCCTGACAGACATGTGCATCTTTCACTGCGATGAAATTTCAGGTTTCTGCATCATAGGTAAAGCAAAAGAATTGTCAAAGGATCTGCGAGAAAAGGTAATCCAACTGTATAAAACAGGAAAAGGATTTAAAAAGATATCCAAGGAATTGACGATGCCAAGAAGCACTGTTAAAACTGTAATGAAGAAGGGGAGAGAGAGGGATTCAGTTGAAATCAAACCACGGTCAGGCAGACCAATGCAAATTTCAGCTCCAACTGCAAGGAAAATTGTTCAAGATGCAAAGAAAAGCCCTCAAATAACTTCAGCTGAAATACAGGACTCTCTGAAAAAAATTGGGGTGGATGTTGCAAGATCCACAATAAGGAGACACTTGAAGAAACATGGGCTGCATGGTCGGGTCACCAGAAGAAAGCCATTTCTACGCAAATGCCACAAAATATCCCACTTACAAAATGCCAAACAGCACAGAGACAAGCCTCAAAACTTCTTGAACAAAGTCATTTGGAGTGATGAGACCAAAATTGAACTTTTTGGCCACAACCATAAACATTACATTTGGAGAGGAGTCAACAAGGCCCATGATGAAAGGTACACCATTCCTACTGTGTAACACAGAGGTGGATCACTGATGTTTTAAGGATGCGTGAGCTACAAAGGCACAGGAAAATTGGTCAAAATTAATGGAAGGATGAATGCAGCATGTTATCAGAAAATACTGGTGGAAAATTTACACTCATCTGCCCAGAAGCTGCGCATGGGATGTTCTTGGATGTTCAAACATGACAATGATCCAAAACACAAAGCCTAATCAACCTGCCATTGGCTACAGCAGAATAAAGTGAAGGTTTTAAAGTGGCCATCTCAGTCTCCTGACCTCAATGTCATTGAGCCACTCTGGGGAGATCTCAAACGTGCAGTTCATGCAAGACAGTCCAAGAATTTACAGGAGCTGGAGGCTTTTTGAGAAGAGGAATGGGCAGTTTTACCATCTGAGAAAATAAAGACCCTCATCCACAACAACCACAAGAGACTTCAAGCTGTTATTGATGTTAAAGGGGGAAATACACAGTATTAAAAACTGGGGGGTGTAAACTTTTGAACAGGGTAATTTTTGAAGTTTCTGTTGTCATTATGATTTAAAAAGAGTAAACTTATATTTTTTTCAATAAATGTCTTCACCCAACCACGAACCATGAGTGACAGAAAGGTTTTTGTGTTATCATTCATATTTTCTGAGAAAAGGCCAAAAAATCAGAAATTCTGCTGGGGGGTGTAAACTTTTGGGCACAACTGTACATGAACGAGCAATTACTTACTTTGGATTTAGAATCGGAATAAACCAGCCACCTACTTTGGAATTAAGTTCAATTCGGAATGGTATTTGTTTACAAGGTCATTTTTTTTTTTTTTTTCTTAAAGAGGATTAAAGTTGTATTCTGAATTAAAGGGGAATTAAAGCTCTCATGTAAACATTGCAAATAAAAGAATGAAACACAAGAATAAATCACTTTTAAAAATCATCAGTAAAAAACAAATACTAACACAATATAAACAAAACAAAAAAGATTTTTTTTAAATGAAGACGCACCTTAAGAAACCCATTTAAATACAAAACTTACATTTAACTACTGTTTTTTTTTTATGTATTTTTGGGCCATCTTGTGCCTTTACTGATAGGAGAGAGACAGTGGATAGGCTTGTGAAAGGGGGTGAAAGAGTAGGGGAAGACACTCTGCAAACTGGTCACAGGTGGGATTCGAACCCGGACCGGCAGAAGCAAGTACATGGGGTGCTAACCACTCCGCCAAACCAGCACCCCTTAACTACTGTTTTAAGCTTGTTTCATTCTCTGAAATTTTAAAAACATTCTTCTGAGCTGTGTCAATGTTAGACTCAAACAGCTTGCAACAAATCTTGACACATACACCCTTCTTCCAAGAAGAGCTTTGATTTAGAATCGCAAGTTGGACAGAATCGAAAGTTGATTCTAGTTGAATCTTCACATTCAGAATCGAAATCAAGCCAAACTTTTAGAATGAAAGGAGTCCTTCTCTACCTAATAAAAATAATTGACATGTCCGCAATCATAAATACACAAGACTCAACATCTGCAGCCAGATGGGCCTGCCTCCCAGTCATTTAACATCCTCCACATACAATCCACATACAAATGAGACCAACACATGAGTTTTCAGTCTTTCTGTCATTCATTCTGAGCAAAGGGAGCAGCAAACTTAAGCGCCTTCTTACCCAGCTCAGTTTTGACTGCTCATGCAGACAGCAAGAACTCCTGGGACAGAAGATAGAAAAACTCTGTACTCCTGTGTCCTGTTCTTTAATCTTCAGGAGGTATCACAGTTAACTACAAGCGTATGTGGATCAAAACATCTCATTCCAATAAACAGACTGTACAATACCTGTAAGCCTGACAGAAAAAGCCACAACAGATTAAAAACAATGCAGAGAGAAGAAAAGTCTGATGCAGCACAGTGAATAAGATGTTCAATGTCCAAGTTGTCTCCAAATTAGAGATTTTATTTGATTTAGTCCAAATAGAAAACCACCTCACAGTATCAACTTCAGCATCACAGCAACAAAAACTCACATCCTAGACACCTAGTATCCAGTTATGTCTTGATTTTTATAACAGAAAAATACAAGTATTTGAAGTTTCACCTCTCATGCTCTGGCTGTTTGGAAGAGAAGCAAACAAAAATTCTGCATCTGTATGAGGCCTCAAAAAGACCAGTATTCACCATGTTATTTATCTGGACCACCACAGCAGCTCACTGTTAGAATAAGTTACCAAGATCTTTTTTGTGAGGGTCCAACACTTTTCAAGACGAACAGTGGCTGAAAAATGGAAATCAAGACATTTTAAAAACTGTGGTATCGACAGAACTTAATGAAAACACTTCTGTGTTGAAATGTACAATTTGGATGTTGAGGGAGAAACAGGGAGGCTGCCTGAAGGAAGTGAAGGTCACTGACGACAGACTGAAGGACATGAAACTTGGCCATTAGCATTAAGAGCTGGCTGCATCACATTCTAGGTTTCTAGCTCTGCCAGGAGAAGGACCAGACCAAACCAAGCCAGCCACACATCTGCTCCTGGTTAGAGGTGTTGGCTCCTGCCATTCACAGCAGAGGTTCAAAACCTCAGAGAAAGGTTTCACTTGGCCTCCTTTTGCCTGGGCCACTGCAAATAGTACCCCGTACACTCCCTAAGGGAATGAAGGTCTGAGGAAAATACCACCGAAAATTCAATTCCACTTTTCCTTTCCGTGCTACACTCCTGTGACCGAGGCAAATTTCATTACACACTTACAGACTCATAAAATTCTTTCAATAACATACTGCTGTGTCTTTCAGGCCTGTAGATTCAAAGTGTTTCAGGGGCTTGTGGGGCAACTATAGGAGGCAATTTTCTTCAGACATGAGACTCCATCCAGTTCGGTCTTAAGTGCTTTTTCCAGATTGGTTCCTGCCCTTATTTCCTCACAACACATAAACAGCAATAAAAAACAGAGTAAATATGTTTTAAATGTGTTGCACTGCCTAAGTGATGAAATCCCATAAAAAAGGTCACATGTTCCCGTCTGTCATCTTGGAACAATACATCACGCAGCATCTAATAAAATCTCCAAATAAAAATACAAAGGCACCAATTACTGGATACTTAAGCCAATTAACAAAAACAGAAACAAAGGAAGTCCAAGGCTTTGGGAACGAAAACAATTTGGTCACACATCTAACATTAAGCTTCCATTAGGCCTCTAATGAGCCAGTAAACTTTCGGAGGTGACTGATCTTCAAATACAGCCAAACCACTATCTGTTGTTGGTCTCTGTAAAAGTAGGTTACCGTCCCAACAGCCAAGCTTAAACTGGTTTCCATATGTGTTCCTCTGCGTTTGTAGCATGCTTTAAGACTCACAACAAACAAATATCCAGGCGCCAACAGAGATGTGGGATCTGATGCTAGGACACACAACCCATCGTACTTTCTCACTTTAGTTTACTGCATTTTTTCATCTTTAAGTGTAAACAAGAAGCCACAAAGAGATCTTCTAAGACCTTATGCTGTTACTCAAGGCAAACAAAAACACAAGTCTTAAAGCGAGATAATTCTGCTTCAAAGATATATTTTTTTCCAGGAAACCTAGTTAGCCTTGTTTTGATACCAAGGTTATTTGTTTTTTCTACTACTTTTATTTAACAGTCTGCATGTAGTTACCATTTTGCCAAGATTTTAAAACCTGAAATTAAGGTTTCTTAAATGAGACAGGATTTTACAGGCAGATTTTTTATTCCAAGTTTTATTCCAAGACTGAGCTGCTTCTGATGAAGCTTAGGACAATTACCCTATCCTTACCAAAAGATTTTCTCCCACTGTTTACCCTCTGTTTTCATCCCCAACAGTAGGGGTCTGAATATTGCTGTTGGCTATCAGAAACTTAGGAGCCAGTGGACTAAATTCCCAAATTCTGTTTTAGTTTTTATACATTCCATTTTATTCCATTTCAATTTTTTGAGAATTAGCTTTTTTATCATTTAAAGTAAGAGACACTGTTTAAAGTAATGAAATATTATCACTCACCTTTCAGGTGGTCCTTACATGCATCTTTACAGGTCCAGTCAACAGTATATTGACAAAATTTGCACAACTTTTAATCTCCTGACACATAATAATCATTGGAAACTGCTCTGCCCTGCACTCTGGAGTTAGCCGGGAGTTTCATGGCTTCTTGCCGCTCAAGGTCGCTCCTGTCGTGCCGCTCATCACCCCTCGGCGCCAGAGATCACTGAACATGAATGTCGTCTTGGCACAAAGGACACTCAGATCACTTTTGGTGAGAACGCAGGGTCAGCCAGTGTCTCATAAGGCCGCTGTGACATGTTGACATCATTAATGAAGGAGAAGGGGGAGAGGAAGTGAGGCGTGCACTGTCTGCAGCCCCCACGGGGCGTTTTTCCAAGAGACATGTTCCTTTTTAGTCTGAAAAAAACGCCCTCATACAAAATGTCGTCCATTTCCGTGATATTCCATGTTTATTCTGAATTCTGCGTTTATTGTCTAATTCCGTGATTCCGTGCGCAATTCCATGATCGTGAAATTAAGAGCAATCTTTATGTTGGGCTTTAATCTAGTCCTGTCACTCCAGCCTGGCACACACATACTTTTGTTTAAAAGCATAACCAATTTTTAACTAGTGAGAGAGCAAACACATGAGGACAAATAATGTCCATTTTATTAGTTTTGTTCTGGTACTGTGTCGTGTACCTAACACACCAAGCAACTCACTCACCAACAACCAGGGCCTCTACTCTTGCAGGTTGCAATCCTGCATGATCAAATGGGACTTTATTGTAAACATAAATGGCAGACAATTAGATTAAATTAGATTAGATTAGATTAGATTAGATTAGATTAGATTAGATTAGATTAGATTAGATTAGATAGTACTGAATTAATCAGGGAAATTAAGAATCAGTAGCAGTTGATTATTACAGATACAAAGACATGTTAAAGGAAAAATAGATCTAGATAAAACTTAATAAATATACATGAATAAGATAAAATATGGTAAAATAAAATAAAATAAAAATATACTGTTTCAGGCTGGCTAATGTCAGGAGAAGCAGAAGTTAAACACAGCTAGTGGTGATCTGTCTATGAAAATGTTAGAAGTAATTTACTGGTTACTTTGCCATAAATCAATAAGTTGGTTTTCTGTCTCTTAATTTCTATTTGACAGAACACAGAGGACATGCTCGGATGTCCTCTGTACATTCCTAACTCACCAGGATTTCTGATGGTAAAATTTGAACTGGAGGGGTGTCAACTGACTTCCTGGGCACTGCCGAGGTGACCTAGAGAGAGGCAATGATGCCAAACTGCTTGGTAGTGCCAAGCCATCACTCTGGCATCTCTCTGATTAATTAAAAAACTATATCTAAAATGTTTTTTTTTTTTTAATTGTTCCCAAAACACTTACAACAATGAATATATGAATTACAGGCAGAACATTTTACTGTTTTACAGTACTTTATCCCTAAGTATTTGTTTAACTTCACAACACAGAGGAATTTTTTAAGTCCAAAACATGCAGAAAAACATTAAACCTCTCAGAAATTAATCATAAAATCTTAAAAAGAGTTACTTTTCTTATCTTGTACTTCTTGTTAATGAAAACAATAAGAAGGTAAGTTATATATCGTTATATATACCGATAGATCGGTCAGGCCCTACTTTCTACCTATGTGTGTGTAGCATCTTTCAACTGCAGAATGTAAATAATTGAATTTTCCTATAAGGTATAGATAAAGTATGTCCTCTTCTCCTTTCTCTTCTCGCAGGTGGTCCTTATTTTCAACACATACAGATACACAGTTTTTATCAATTAAATATCTTCTGCTGCGTGGGATTGCCACCAAATCTATTCATTGATAGCAAATATATTTACCGGCCAGTCCTATCCCATCTAAATGCAAAGCCACAGTGACTCTCTGACTCTCACATGTAGCAAGAGCTGTTGCTTCTCAACAAAAAAAAAAAAAAAACATGAATTAATTTTAGCAGTGAGGTAACGTTTTGGCTGTGTTTGAAAAGTCAATAAAACTCCTCCCTAAGTCTGTTTAAATCTTGCTTAAATTGTCATTATATATGAAGCACTGTAAAATGCCTAATTCGTCCTTTTATTGACTGTTTTTGAATAAATGTTTTAAAAGACCCCATTGTTCTGTCTTATTATTGGCAGAATGCTCTTCATAAATTAAGATAGATGGAAATTCGGTAATTAATATATGATATTAAAATAGGAAACATGTAAAACAATTGCATGCTCAACATTCATCAACATTATTGGTGGTTATGGAGAAAAGGAAATGCTTTAAAAATTGGATGAATGATAAATAAAGTTATTAAAAGAGAAATGAACAAAAGGCTATATTTTTGGAAGCACTGACTTCGAGGCATATTTTTTTCTCTATACCTGCCAAAAACATTTACACAGTATTATATACATATCTTCATAGCCCCACAAATTTTCCTGTAAACGTTTGGCCGGTGCCGTATTTATTTAATAAATGTCTTGCTGTCCTTTAAACTTTCTTCTTTCCTGTCGTAAAGTACGGTCCAGAGTTTCCTAAGCTAAAGGAGATAACAAGGGAAGCAACAAGCTTGATGCTGAAATGTTTCCAGGTCATTTCTTCAGTTAGAAAGATTCCTCACCAAAAAATAGTTTTCAAACAGCCTCTGAGTTACAGATCTGAAAAAAAGTTTTGGATTTAATTTGAGCTTTAATGACAAACAACATATTGGGGAGATTTAAGAGTTCTTTATTTCCATCTGCTATTAATAGTTAAATTTTAGTTTTGTCTCTAAGTCAGGAAGAGTTATTCTGGGTTGTTTTAAGCTCATTGAGTAACAGGCAGAGACAAAAAGATTGTCTGGACACTGACAGATTCCAGATGGAATAGTTCATGGGTCAGTTCAATTGTTCATGGCCAGTTTTTATGCTTTTGACTTGGCTTTATTTTTTAACACCAGAGGTTATCGACTGAGAGAAGAAACAAAAACACAATAATCAAGAAAACATGTCCTTTCAAAAAGCAGGATTGAGACAGAGACAAAAGCTGGAAGCATCGCTCCAGGCTATCCATGATCTCTGACCCTCACATTAAATGAGAACATATATGTGTCTCAGAGGCAAGCTCTGAAGAAGCTACTACCTAATTATCCCATGCCTGGGATGCTGCCCAAAGACCAAGCTTGGACTGGAAAAAAGCAGCCTTCGCAAATTTTGTGAAATATAGCCCAACATCAAGGGATGCCTAAAATTATCGCCTAAACATTACATATCAGACGGTATTTAACTTTTGTTGTTATTTACAGCCAATATGCCCATCAGCCATGCATGTCAGTCCTGTATGTCCTATGTACCGTTTGTAATATCGTCAGAATACACAAACATATCTTACTGGTTTAACTTAATTTAAAATCAAGAGTTTTATTTTTTCAGCAGTGAAAATGTTTCCCCTGTTTGACAACTGTTTTTTACAGAAGTATACTGTCACACCAATAGCAACAAGTCCACTTTTAGCTTGGTCTTGGCAAAAATGAGTTCAGAAATATCAATATATCAGATATTTTTGCATTATGACAACATGTATGACTGCAACACTTCATGCATACTGCCAACCACAGCTTTAAGCTTCGAATAATTGCACATTAACAAATGTCCCTTTCAAACTAAGGCCAAGATATTTATTGAGTCACTTGAACATTTGAATGTTGTTAATTACTGAATAAAATTAGACAAAAATGGTTTTACAGCCAGGCACTGAAAGTTATTTTTTCTCAATTCCTTATTTTTTTTTTGTACACACCCTCTCAGAGGGTGAATTGATAATAACTCGTTCTGTCTTATAATGTTCAGGTGATCTTCAATTGCTCAATATATGGCATTAACCGTGCTCATCAGTTTGGCCCATAAATGATTTATTTTATAAAACACTGTTTTTGAATTATATATATATATATATATATATATATATATATATATATATAGATAGATAGATAGATATAGATATATACATATATATATATATACATACACATATATATATACACACATATATATACATATATATATATGTGTGTGTTTGTGTGTATATGAGATACATATGTATATATACATATATCTCTCTCATATATATAAGAGAGATGGAGAGAGAGAGAGATATATACATTGATATTTATAGCTATATAAATGGCTTAGCACTTCAATTACTTGCACAGCACCCTCTCCTGGTTCACTTCATGTCACAATCATTGTTGTGCACATACGGCCAACAAAATCAACACCCATTTTTTTGCAGGTTGGGCAATATAGAGGTCAGTAACTTTGTCTTTAAAACAGTTTGCCCACTCAAACTTTATATGAGTGGCCCCCCCGCTGTATTTACCAAAAAATAGGGCATTATTGTTCACTATTTTTCTGCAGCTAAGATGGATAGCCCAGAGAATGATCCCTAATTCTAGAATCCTAGAATCCCCCAGGAGGAACTGGAAAATATTGAGAGGGATGCCTGGGCTGACCTTGGCCTGCTGCCTTTGTGATCCAGCAGTACAACACTATTACTGATGGACTATTTTAGCTCAACAAGTTATATAATGAGCACCAGGTACCTGTCATTTATACTGAGTCCATTTTGATGTCCTCCGTTGATTATTTTCAGAATGTCCAAAATACACATGTTGTCATTAGTGTGAATATAAAGGAACATCATCAAAAATCCCCTCCCACATACAAACATGGATAAAATTGTTGGTATTCCTCCATTTTAGAAAGAAAAACTTCAGAATAATCCAATGTTTTGTTCTGAGCCATTCTTGAGTGTTTTAAGATGAGTGTTTAGGTCATTATCCTGTTGGATGACCCATGACCTGCGAGTAAGACCAGGCCTTCTGACACTGTGCAGCATATTTCACTCCAGAATGCCTTGATAGTCTTGAGATTTCATTGTACCCTGTACAGATTCACAACACCCTATGCCAGATGCAGCAAAGCAGCCCCAGAACATAACTGAACCTCCTCCAGGTTTCACAGTAGGTACAGTATTCTTTTCTTTGAATGCTTAATTTTTGCATCTGTGAACATAGAGCTAATGTGACTTGTCAAAAAGCCCCAGTTTGTCTTGGAGATGGTCTTATAGCTTTTACCTTCAACATGCTTGTCTATAGTTATCTTTCTAATCTCCTAGGGCCACTCTCTCCTGAGCTTTCCGTGGTCCATGATCAGTATGGTATACACCACAATACCAAACAGCACAGTGACCACTTTTCACCCTTTAAATAGGCAGACTGACTGGGTACAAGTTTGAAGACACCTGCGATGCTAATTACAGGACACACTTTAGTATCACATGCCCCTTTGGTCAAATCATTTCAAACTTTTCTGGAGGTAGAATAATTTTTGATCAGGCCAGTTAAATTATTTAGTTTTTAAAATGCTTTTGTTCAACCTCATTTCAAAAGCCATGTCTGATTTTTATTAGTTAATTTTCAGTAAATTTTTATTTATTATTACTTTTATCAGTTTCGAGTTATTTCAGTGACCATTGTGGGTTTTCTTTCTTTAAGGGCAGGGTACTAACAATTTAGTCCAGGTGCTTACTTGAATCACCCTCATTATGTAAGGACTCAAGCGTCATAAACTCACTTTTCTTTGGCGATCTTGATGGTGTTATCTATGCTCGGACTATTAAAGCTCTTGAATGCTGAGCACTGACAGGTTAGTTCAACCGTGAAGGCAGTTTTTACTTCCCAGGTGTTAGCCGGGTCGTCGAGTCCTTACTGCAAAAGCTGGCTCTGAGGGGAAGCAGAAAAATTAAAAACATTCTTTCTTGGCCGTGTACGTGGGAAATGTTTTATTCATCTTAATATTTAGTTCTGCAATGCTTTCCCTCTTCAATCCCTTGTTTTTTACCATCTGTCTACTGCTATTATTTCATTTCTCACTTCTTCCATCCCCCTTTCCCTCCCCCCCTCTGCTCTTGCTCATTCTGAGTTTGCTTCTTCTTGTTTTCTCATTTTGAGGCCTGAGAGCTGCGCTGTGGATCTCTCGCTCAGCAGGACACCACTGAGTGATAAATGGCCTCTGACAAGGTCCAACACAATACAACCAGCCATATGCTCTGAGTGAGAAAAAACTGAATTAAAAAGTGGTTTCACTCGTGCCTGAAGAGGGGCTTGCCAAACTCTTTTGCAAGCAACAGTTACTTAGATTTACAGTGATGTGTGGGGTCGCACTGGCACCATGAAAAACATAACTGCCGCCTATGCTTGAGTATGACAATGGACTGGCATTCCTACAGTTAAGTAGGCAAACTCGCACATTTAAAGAAAGTATTTGAAACCCAAGACATTACAGTCTATTTAAGAAACGCTAATGAATAAAAACATAATCAAAAACATGTGAGACCTGCTCAATGATGTGCACATTAAAAAAAGTAAAAGCAAGTGACTGAGGATTAGGAACACCTGATCAACTATCTTATCCTTTTTTTTTTGGCCAAAGAAAGGAACAGTTATCCTTGAATCTAAATTCATTGATACCAATTACATTTTTGTAGTCAAGCTCAATTAACAGCTGGTCATCCTAATAAGTTTTGTGTAGTACTTAGAGTGTAGTGTGTGGGACCTTGTATAGGTAGCAGTTCAGGCTGTATATTTCCCACAACCTCACAAAACAATGTGTTTCTCATTTCAGAGGCAACAATAACAATAAAAAAGATCTTTAAATATCTGGAATTAAGGGTGTAGATTGAGCAAGGACTTAAAAATATGTAGTGATTCAGTTTCTATAGAGGAGCTGTACTTCCGTCATCTTTGGAAGCGCTTTGATTGGAGGGAGCAGGGAGGCTGAATGGTTTTCCTAAGTATGCCTGGGAGTGGGGGGGGAGGGTTACAGGACGTGGGGCTGACTTTCAAAACAGTCATGGGATTACACAAGCACAAGACTTAATGTAGGTGGATGTATAGTCATTACATAATAAACCTTAGGAAATTAAGAACAGAGAGTTTTAAGGGGCACATTATTTAAAGAGCCATAGGGAAATAATAGGGTTGTAGCGATACCAGAATTTGAACTTCGATACAATACCAGTAAAAATATATAGATATTCAATACCTGTTTTAACATTGTGGCAAAACAATGCATTAAAATTACAAAGTAGACCTTGAATTGTAACAATTTTTCCCACAGCCTGCTTTTTTTTTATACATACAAGTGCCAAAAACATAAAGTTGAGTTGGTTTTGTAAATTATTATTATTAAGTATTATCTAAAATAATAATTCTAATTGTGAATTTCTACAAATTCTGAAGTATTTGTAAAAGAAAAACAATATGATTTCATACAACAGATACAATAATTGAAGTCTGATTCAAATTTTACAGTTTGGAGTAAAAACATTTCATTGTTTGACACCATAGACTGAACCATTATAGATTATATTCATGACCAAAAGTATTTCTTTTTAAGAAACATTTGATTAACTCACTGATATAATACATTCAGTGTGTTGTCACTGTTAGGTACATTCAATGTTTTGACTGATTAATATCACGCGCAAGTCCTGTAACTCATAGCTGACTTTGCAGGTATATTTAGCAGTATTAAGTCAACATCAGGCTTCTATGAGGGAAAAAAAACAGTCTAACTTTAAAGAACAACAGACACTAACAGTGTGCTTGTTACACAGGAGGATGTTTAATGTTAATCTGGCACTTTAAACATTGGTATGGTCACTGGGTTCATTATCAGAGACATTAACAGGAACTGTCCAGCTCAACAAACACAACATTCTCGGTTTAGTTTGCAAAAACCCCCAGAGTACGTCAGTCAGTCCATCCACGCTAATGTTCCCTCCATTTGTTATGACTTTACTGAGGCACCAAAAAGGCCCCCCTAGAACCCATCATCTTTTCTTTCGTACCTACCTCATGTGAATTATATTAGTTATATTTACTTTCAGGTACTTTCAGAGTCAGACTCATCATCTCTCTGTGGTCTGTTTCTGCTCTTTGCTCTGCTCTCTGAACCCAGTCACATGTCAGAGTTGCTGCAGCTTGTGCAGCTCACAGCTGCAGATCGAAGATCAGTTTACTCTTTACCCCTGCTGTTCATGTGCACTACACAAGGCTGAAAAATCTAATTCTGGATCTTGTTTTATTAGTTTTCGTATTTTCAGTATTATCAAATGTAAAATGTAATGGTATTGTACCATTTTTTTTTAAGTTTTGCTTTCTTTTGGAACCTTGGCGTACGTCTTCCTGAACTGAGTTTAGTAAAAGGTGCTATATTCTTCAGCTCCCAAATCATCTTCTGGAAAGATTAAAGGCAAAGAAAACTGCATTTTGCAGGACATGGGACCTTCAAAGGTTGAAATGTGCTCTGCATTATGCAGGTTGTCTTCTACTGCCATGGGTGATATTACAAAGGGTGTATTTTACAACTTCTGTCAGAGTATTTGGGGTTGTATTGATCGCATAAAAGCAGAATCGATTGTCATGTTGATATTTTTAGCACAGGCCAGGCAGCAGCTCAACAAACTAGTTTCATCTTAGTGGCTGCAATACTGGACCACAACCTTAAACAAACATGATGGACAATAAAGTTACTGGGTTTTATCACAGGTAAGGGAGGAGGGCTAGACTGAAGAAGCAGATCATTGCATTGTCCTAAATAAATTAGACGACCACACACAAGGTGCATTTCTGAGTCGGACATCAGCATATTTAATCACAGAGGATTCATTTCATTGATCATGAGCTTTCAATGAAAACTGTTAGATATCACTGGATTCCTAATCAAAATACATCTTTGTTTTACAGTAATTAAAGCCTTGGAAGGTTACAGGCATGGGTGCAGGGAGAAACAATCCCTTAGTATGAATTATATCTGGTAAAGCAAAAGAAAGAGGCGACACTATTCTGCTAATATTTAAAACTGCACAGTATTATTCTACTTCAAGAGAAAGGACACTTTTCATGGACACACAAACCCACACACACATGCAGAAAAGCTGCAAGCACTTGTGGGACACTAATGAGTGTGTTAAATTCCAGTGTAAGTAGTTGAAGGAGGAAACATTATCTTAACATTCTAAGACACTCCATCAAATTACCTCCTTTAACAGTATTCAACACTTCAAGGCCTCTTAGTGGTCTTTACTTTCAGCACAAATTTTACATACATTGCAAGTAAAGACAGGGGCATACCCACACAAACAGACATACAAGGCCATCTCATAAATAATGGATGGCAGCTTGAGAGTCAAATTAAGTAAATAAGATGTGTCTAGCTAGTAATGAATGAGGCATGTTTCCCCTCAGGATAACAACATCATCTGGACAAATAGAGACCTCATACTGACATACACACATACACACACACACTCGTGAGGTACCAGCATTCCTGCTGCAGGTCTATCCCACATAAACTGGCTAAAAGCACTCAAGAACACAGTGCCATGAATTGAAACTTGACACAAAACGTATGTTTTCTAAAGTTCTGGGGAAAAATGTGGGGGCTGGATGTCATGCCAAACAATCATAGGAGAGGAAAGACTGCTTTCAAACATTTCCCATGCATCAGGCTATTAAAATGACATTCATTTGCAGGTTGCTGGCACTTGTCTCGGGGCATATTGCAAACACATGGAATTACACGTTAAGTCCATCCCTGATTTTAACACGCCGATATTCTTAGGATTAAGGAATGGCAGACACTTCTGGATCTGTACAGGCCATATGGAAAGGATAGAGAGGAAGAAGATAGTATGGCGGTCCAGAGTTTGTCATGCTGAGTTTACACAGTCCTGATGATCGTAAACTGACAGGTGAGACATATATTAAGGTCATGTCATGATATGTGTAATCATCTTCCAGCAGAGCCCCTTTGATCTAAAAATATGTCTCGTTGTTACTTGTAAGGCTCTCCATGTGTGAAACTGGAGAGGAATGGTGTTCCCCAGGGGTTTATACCAGGGCCAAACTTTTTTGCACTTTTATATCAGCCATCTTAAAAGTCATGTTATTCAAAGAAAATATGTAAAGGCTTTGATGGCTATAAAACAGTCAAGATTTAATGCTGATGCCTCCATAACCTACATAGGAAATCATACCACCAGTGAGGAAATATTTAAATACTACATCATGGCTGTCACTAGAGCTGAACATCTTCACTAGTCACGGAATGAAGACATTTCTCAATAACGTTGTAAAACTAAGAGGAAGTGTTGAAACAATTAAAACGGCATGACTAGATCTGCCTCAGCACCCTGAAGTGTGCCTGACCCTGTTTGACTCCGAACAAGTGTTTTCCTTTGGCTGATAAATTAGGGGTGGTGGCCTGCAAATAATAACTGACGGTCACAAACAACATGCAGTGTCATTGGAAAACAAAATATGTTTGTCTAGTCAGGATGTATTTGTAATGCAACTTGCAAAGTTAAGTTTTAACATTTGTTCGACGGGTCTATTGTAACAATTCAGACCTTAAGTGCACATTTACAAACTAAATTTCATAAAGATGATATTTTGTGGCTTCATCTGGAAGTGAAGGGAGGTAATGTTTGAGTTATTTTTGTCACTTATGGGCAGGTACTTCAAGTGAAAAGGCTGAAGTTAACAATTTGACTGAGCAGCTAATGTGGTGGGCAGAGAAAAATTATCAACAGCTGTGCACATTTCTTGCCTGTTATTAAGGCTGCTCCACTATGGAAAAATTAAAAATCCAAAATGTTTGAGGTTGTAATGATGTGCTGTCCTTGTCAAATACTTAACAACAGACTGGCATTTTTACAATACATGACAAACTTATTGACCAACATGTACACATCACATGCAGCTCACTAATTGTTTAATCTAGTTATCTTTATTTCATCATGGGAGGCATTAATTGTAAATAAAATTGAGACTTAATTTCTGTTTCCTCCAGCTCCACCTGTCACATCAAATTGTGTTTTTGGCACACACAAATGTTGAATACATCTAAAAAAGTCACTTTAGGATTAGGGCTGGACATTATTGCCTCAAAATAAAACTTGTCTTCCCTCCCCAAACTCGATTTTCAATTTTAATCAATTTTTGTTTCTCAAACAGCAAAAATCCTCCAAATGACACCAAAACTATATAAAACAAGTTTGCCTGAATTTCATCTAAATATATCACCAAAAATAACGACAATTCCCTTTCAGAAATAAAGTACATGCTGTAATTTTATTTATTTATTTTTTATTTAACCTTTATTTAACCAGGTAGAAAACCCATTGAGATCGAGATCTCTTTTGCAAGGGTGACCTGGCCAAGAGGTCAGCAGCACACGTCAG
Organism: Scarus forsteni; assembly: GCA_036419115.1. Taxonomy (NCBI): domain Eukaryota; kingdom Metazoa; phylum Chordata; class Actinopteri; order Labriformes; family Labridae; genus Scarus; species Scarus forsteni. The sequence goes on from JAZDUH010000327.1 coordinate 19,206,862, forward strand.
TACATAAATACATTACAATAATGCAAGATTAATTTTAAACAGACAATACTTAGTGATAAAAAATTGAAGGTAAAACGCTAAAGTGTCTCGCGAAAACAAATAAAACACAAATATATTACAGGATATAATTAAAAACAAAGTGCTTTGGAGGAAAAGTGCTAAAAGTGCTACAGAGTGACTCACAAAACAGGTTCATAAACACAGGCACTGGTCCATGGTCTCTTGTCTGTCATTTAGCATGGAACGAAAGGCTCCAAGAGAAATGAGTTCGGACGGATTAAAGTCGGTCTGTAGAGCATTCCATGCAGAGGGAGCAGCAAGGCTAAACGCTTTTTTACCCAATTCAGTGCTGACACGAGGAACAAACAGACGAAGGATGCCTTGAGAGTGCAAGGCATAAAGGCTTCCAGTTCTTTGTAGAAGAGAACAAAGATAAGAAGGAACCAGTCCAAGAAGAGCCTTGTAGATGAGAATCATCCAGTGCATATACCTGCGAGCACTCAAGGAAGGCATACCAGACAAAGCATAGAGCTCACAATGATGGGTAAGACAACTACAACCGGTAATAAACCTCACAGCACAATGATAGACGACATTCAAAGACTGTAGGCATTTACCTGAAGCAGACATGTAAAGAACATCCCCGTAATCCAGTAATGGTAAAAATGTTGCGGATACAAGCATTTTACGAGCCCTGAGTATTGAGAATTTTGTTATCATAAGTGCATTATTTAGCTTGGATGGAGGATTATCTTCATTGACACTTGCGCTGCGTTCACAATACATTAACAAGGAACTCTACTCAAAATTTAACCTTTTTAAAAAAACAAGCATAAGCCGAAAATGTGCTTGTATAAAAACTGTCAGTAAGGGCAAAATAGGTGACAGAGTAAAGGCTTTCACACACCAAGGGAGATACAAATGAAAGGCAGAAAGAGCAAATATTTTGTAGACAATTTTTAACACGCCTTTGTATTCACAATAAAACTACACATAGCTATTTGCATATATTGTGCATGTTCAAAAAATGTTCAACTCCAACACTTCCTTCCACCACCCTTGTCAATTTCATGACTTGGATCAAATAAAACAAGCTTCTGTGATGCCAAAACACCATCAAGTGGACTGCCATGTCAGCTGTTTTAACTGACTATGACAGACGTGCCAACAACCAGTGCTTTCATTGGTTAAATGGGAGTTAATCTTGGAAGAATTGACCTTGGTCTGAAAATAAAAAGCCCACTATTTTGCTTGATGACATTATGTGGTGTGTAGGGATGTAATGAAATGAACACTTTGTATCAGGGTTATTGTGACCAAAATTATCACAGTTATCATTATCATCGCGGTATCGTTGCAGTGTGCTCAAAATGTTCAAAAAGTACTTTTACACACATTTGAAATCATTTAACCCCTTTAATATTATAATCATAAAAGTTCTTTTTTCTTTTTTGTCAATAAATGTGTCAAGAAATATCTTTGAGTATATTTTTTACCCTTCTTTCATGAGAAATAAAAGTAAACAATTCTAGCAAGTATTTCTCATTATTATGTTATAAATGCTTAAACAGTGTGTGATTACAAAAACGAAAAAAACAGATTTGAACTTCAAACAGGATTTTCTTCATAAACAATTGTAAATGAACATGCTCAAAGTTCTGAGATGAAAAAAATCATCTTAACCTATTTTACAAACACTCACACATTTTTGCTTTCCTGCAGCATTAGTGTCCATGTTACAGCTTGTTGTATTAGAACATGACCAGCCTTTTTTTTTTGTTTTACTGACGATAGTCCCTGAAGCAGTTAGCCCCCTTCATGACTCTCCTCTGGTCTCCCCTTTCTCTGGCAGATCTCCTCGATATTTTCTCCTCTAAAATTTCCAAATTATGATCGATGAAACCCATAAAACACGAACTTTGACGGAAAAAGACTATCAATTTCAAAATACGGCGAATACACGGCAAAAGAACAGCAAGAACACACTCCAGAATGATACTAATGCTATTATTTACATGTATGTATTATGTATGTATTATTTAAATGTATACATTATTTAGATAGAAATACTGATAAACCACCTGTAATTCTCTCAGGTATGGCTCACTGAATCTTCTCTGTCTCTCTCTCTTTCTACCTCTACAGCTTAGTCAGCTCCTTTACTTGAGTAGTTGCAGTCGTTTTAATCACTCATGTCTTTTTCTTTCACCCCAATGCTGAGACGCTGTGTCTCTGACTTTCACTCTCAGACTCAGAGGCCAAACAATGCAAACTGCACATGCGCGCCTCGCGTCAGGCTGCTTCATCGAGAAACAGACACACAGTTATGGATTTTCAAGGTAATTTGCAGCATCAGCGTGCTTTACTGACACAGTGTGGTAATCAAACACGGTTTAACGGTAATTTTAATAGGACACAGTAATGATTACCATGGGTAATTTTACCACGGTTTACCATTTTACTGGTAACCGTTACATCCCTAGTGGTGTGTAAGCTAACAGTGACTCATTATTGGTCAGAGAAAGTTAATAAGTGCGCTCTAGTTGTTGAAAACAATTGTGTTTGGTGTGTCAGAGGCTTTATGTGAAGCAACAAAAATTTCCACGAATATTTTTAAAACTGCCTGCAACAAAAAGAGTTGAATTCATCGGTTAAAACGCCCATCCCTATTAGGATTCTGTTTCTCAGACAGGATCATTTCATTGGATCAGCCACATTAAGAGGTGCTGAGAAAGTGTGTTTCTCAGCTTACATTTATATATGGCTGTTAAGTATAAACATTTTGCTTGACATATACAACATATAATGCAGCCAACAAACAAAATGTATATGCATTTGGTGGACTTAAAATTGGACCCTGATCACACATATTGTCCTTTGAACGTCTATTGTATTACCATGTTTTGCATCCTGGGACAAGCCAGAGCAGTTCCATAAAACCAGAGTACAGAGCTTTTAATGGATTTAATCTCAAGTTTTGTTTTCCTTACAGCCTTGACTCCTAATCACTGTGAAGTAAGGGAAACATCTCTGTGTGAGCAGAGAACTACCACAGACAGAGGCAGCTCTATAACCAAGAAAATAAAGACTCAGACATTACTACAACCTCTCTGCTTTAGCAAACCGCTAAAACATGCTAATCCGTCACTAATCAAATCATTCCAAACTGAGAGAAGTGTTTTGGTTTGTTAAAAAGCAGCATCCTGTTTAACGTACTGCACCCATGAACAGGCAAGAATCATCTAAGAGTTAAAACATGACACTTTTGTACAGGGGCTGCTAACAAGCATTTTCTATGAAAACTTTTAAAAGCTACTTTAAAGATTAAAAAAAGAAATAGACAAATATAAAAAGGTATGTACATTGGAGCAAAAAGAAAGACTATAATTAAATGTAACAGTAATTGCAGGAAGGTTTAGGTTGCAGAGATAATATACATTGTAAGCTGCAAAGAAGGAGAAGATACAATAACCACTGTTATTTCAAATCAAAAGTTGTTTTATTCAGTAGCTGCCAGGCAGGTTTCACTCTAAAAAAACACTCAGAAGGCTGATGTTTTGGTGATCCACACAACCTTCAAATGCCAAGGCCTCAACTTGTTGCTCCTGGTTCTGGCCGCCATCATTACTGGCAACCTACACAGCACTCTCTGTTCTTGATCTGATATATAATCAGCAACAGTGTGGCAATAGCTGGCATCAGTTTAACCAATGCCACAAACAATTGACCATAAAACCTGAGAACCTGAGAGCCAGTCCAGAAGCAATTAGCAACAGGAAGTCTGTCTCATTCAAAGGACATTAAGACTGAAAGGTGGTATTTTCGTGGACTCCTCTATATTAAAGTCCAGTTTTTATCTGACATTAGACAGATTTTTCTTCTTTTAGAGTATTTACATGTTGTCTTTCTGTTTTTGTCAATTACCAATAAAACTATGTAAAATTATGATCATATAAAAACATTTAATGCATTGATGCAGCTCACAAAGTTGTTCTATGATTTTCTTCTAAAATAAACCACAGATTAGGAAAAAATAAAACTATAACAGTATTTTGTTTGGGTAGTACTCAAATCTAATCTCTAAGAATTTCAAACTTTGGGCTTGATTACCAAAACACTCTATATTGTAAATGTGACACTGACACAAAAGCATATCTAATCACAACTTGGGAATGTAGACCTGTTATTTCATTGTGAAAAATGTGTGTTAAAGGGTGCTTTTAATATTATATTAATAACTACTCAGAGGAAGTATTAGTGCTCAGAGAGCACAAACCTCTGTAAGACATTTCTTACATCTTAAGCCAAGTTATTAAGTAATAATGTGAAAACTTCTCTATCACACAATGTTAAGAAATCATTTTAAAAAGTCCTGGGTCCACATATGTATTTAGAATCTATTTGAATTTATTCAGTTTTTACTTGTGGCAATACCAACATTACCAGAAAATGTCATCAAAATCCATGGGGAATATTTTGGGTGTACCTTATCTGTGAGCAGAATTTAAAAAGACAGACCAAAAAAAACCCAAAACCTTCTCAGCAAAGGTGCACCCTGCAGTGGCTTAGGCTAAAAAATGCTGTATTATAAAAAACGCTTTAAGGCTGTCCAAATTTTGTTACCAGACGTGGCTTTCTGCCTGTGTACGGAGCTGCAAGTCTTGCGCACATATTGAAGCATCAATGTACAACCTGCTATATTAGCCACGGCACCAAACCTTTATGATTTGTTTTCTAAAAATATGGACGCTTTCTGCTAATTTATGATTTTATAGTCTCTTTACTTGCAAGCAGTGCAGTATAGCGGGCCTCAAGGGTCATTTTCCTGTTTATTTTCAGTAAATCAAAAAGCCGGCAATCTCTAACGTATTCAAACAAGCAAACTACCTTAGATGCTCTTGGTTCTATCATGGCTCCTTCCAACATCAACAATGACTTCTCCTATCCAACTGTATCTGAACATGAGTATCAACATATAGAAGAACAACACATTTATTTCCTGTTGTCAAGGCTGGCCTGCTGCATTAGTGTGAAACTTGGCAGGAAAACTCATACATTTGCATGCAGCATTGAGTTAAAGATGAATTTACTAAAGCAGCTGTAAAACCAAAGCCTGAGTCCATCAAATATTTAGACTCCTGTGTGTGCGTTTTCACCTAAATTATTTTAGATAAAGAGATGAAGAAAATGTAAGACAGAGTGAATCAAATTGGGGTGAGTCAAATAGCAGAACTAATGTGAGGATTGAGCATGTTTCCCATTGTTCCAAGAAAATATGTTTTGATTTTCAAATGAGTAAAAACAGAAAGTTAACCGGAGGCCCCAGCCTGTGGACAGCTGTACCAGTTTGTTTGGATGAAAACATTTTCAGGCCACTTACAGATGTTTTGCAAATTCCCTGTTCTATGCCTGCTTATGTTTGATTTTCAGATACTTGATCTTCTGCCATCATCTCTCTCCTGTTTAGTGACTCATCAACTTTTTGCTATCGGCAGAAATTTAACACAAGCCCTCTCTGATATTGTATTACAGAATAAGCTAGGACGATCAGGACAACTGTGCTGTTTGTTGTCAAACACAAAATGATTAAACTAATGTTAATACACAGAGGTTAACCCAACACTGCATATTAGGTGTGTAGCAAAACATGGATGTGTATTCAATACATCAGTTGGTTGATCAATTATCCAATCAAATCGACCATTATCTATTAGATAAAGATATAATTTGATATTGCCACCGCATGTCCATGTGACAGTTTACGCCCAGCCCAGCTGTGTCCTGTGAGTTCAAACCGACCAGTGGTAAACTGATGCTAACTGCAAGTGTCTTGGAGCATTAGAGTGTTTCCATTAAAATGGACAGAACAAACACAACAAACAACACAAGACTGTGTTGCAAAAAAAACCCATATGCACTACATGCTATTTGTACCAAAGGACAAATGGCGGAATATGCAATGTACTGAATAATAAAACTCTACATTTTTTCATGATATTGAAAAGAAGATTGTTCTTTTTTCTAATAGAAATAGAAGCACTTCAGCAGGATCTTAGTCAAAACAGGAGGCTTGTCAGCCCCACTGTATTTGATATTGTACTGTGGCAAGTTTAATATTATCTCAAAACGTGATGATACTGCACTTTTCATCCCTATGGCTGCTGTATATATAAAAAATGTGCGCGTGTGTTTAAAAAAGACTATCTTAAGCCATCTGACCTGAACTGTAAAAAATGAGACATTCATATCGAAAGCCTTCACTGACAAAGAAACATAGGTCTTTTAAATAAAACTGATAAAAAATGTTTTCCTTCATATCGATCTTAACAGCAAATACATTTTTTTTTAAATGGATATACACTGTACTGCATTCTATTACAAGTAAGCATGTCTCAAGGTGTAATAAAAATGAAGTTTCACTAATGCACTGTTTGCTTAGAAAAATACTAAAGATACCGTGACAGTAGGCCTGTCATGATAATCAATAAATCAATTAACAGCATGATAAATAAAAACGTTCTTGGTAAGTTTGCCGGCCTCAATAAATTGACACGTGCATGTGTGTTTGTTTCCCTCCTCTCTTTCTACCAAAACAGGCTGGACGAGAAGATGGGTCACTCTGTGCAACTGTCTCAACACCGCGTTGGTTATATAGCAGATTTATAGCGGAGTGAGCATCTGTCAGTCATTCAATCTTTGGGGAAGGGAAGGCCAGGTTGCTCACACATACACACACACAGAGCTGAAGTGAGCGTCATGAACAAGGAAACAAACACTAATATGAATGATGGCACAAAACCGATGGTTCCTAAGCGGAATGCCACAGTGTGGGAATATTTTGGTTTCAAACCAAATGAACAAGGTGTGAGCCCATGAACACAGACGAGCTGACGAGCTGTTCTATTTGTTTGAAAGTAGTGGCAACGAAGAAGGGGAGGTGCAGTGGAGCCTCCATCCTGGCAGTCAACGCTTACTGAGGCGTTTGGTCTGCAATGCAAATATAAATAAAACAGCGAAAAAAGGGTGCACGCTCACAGACAGTGGTTGAAAAGCCAGCATTTCGAGAAATGTTACAAACGTTTGACAGACAGTACGAATTGACTGGGAGAAAGAACATGTTACAAACAATTCTGGAACTGTATAAACTTCATTTTATTTAATGTTTTTTATTGTTGTGTGTGTTTTTATTGGAGATTTTTTTTCCTTACAAAGACAGTGTATATTTATTATTGTTTTTGATTAGTATAATGGTTTTTATTTACATGCATTTTTTTCCAAAAGAGAGTCCATTTCACTTTCATTGGCTTTTCTTTCCTCCGTTTTTGTTTGTTAAATTTATTTAAGTTGTTTGTTTATTTTTTTTAAATTGAAAGCTCTTGACCTTCCAATTACCGTTAAATATTTTTAAGAAATCAAACTTTATTGCTTTTTATATGGTGCACTCACTTTATTATGACATATATTATAATTACATTAATGAAAATAGAAAGCACTCGGAGAGCGCAGACCTCCACCAGCGCCACAGTCCTCAGCCATATTGTCATTTTGACCATAAATATTACTCCTACCTTTACTTCATCTAAATATTTAGATTCCTTGACCATGAAAACATACCATTAGCAACTGGATTCATAATGATATCTATTGTAGTTCAGTAGTTATTCACAGAAATCACATTTTTCGCCATGGCGGCCAGACGCTGATCCTGATCAACACCATAATCGAATCAGTTCTTTCTTTTCCTATGCTGAACATTTCCTGAAAATTTCATCCAAATCCATCCATTACTTTTTGAGTTATTTTGTTTACGGACAGACGGACGGACGGACAAACTCTCCCGAAAACATAACCTCCTTGGCGGAGGTAAAAATGAAGTTTCAAAACAATATTGACAATAATATCGTTTATCGGCAACAATTTTTTGGACAATTATCGTCGAGCAAGGTTTGTCATCTTGACAGTTAAGCCTCATTAGCAGCTCTAAAACAAACGGGAAAAAACTAGGTGCTACATATTACAGAGGTTTTAAGAGACCATGAGAGAGAAAAATCTGCTTACCGTATTTTCCAGACTACAAGTCACACTTTTTTCATAGTTTGGCTGGCCTTGCGACTTATAGTCAGGTGCAATTTATATATCAAAATATACATAATTTAATATGTTTTTAAACGTTAATTCAGACTGACTGACAAGAAACAAGGAGTAAACAAGAGACTGGGCTAGACAAAAACAAAATGCCCCCAAAATGAAAATCCTATTCTGCAGAAAACAAACTGCAGGTAGTAAAATATGCAGCAGTGTTCAAGCAGAAATAAAGTTTGGAATGAGTGAGAATCTCATGGGGGACTGGCAAAAAGCAGAAGTCTCTCTTACTGCGATGACTAAAATGAAGAAAAAAAAAGGCAGGACAAAAACAAGATAGCCAGAGGTGGAGGAGCGAGTCCAGGGATGGGTGCTTGAACAATGTGTTGCTGGTAGAGACAGTGAAGTTACATCTCCAAGCCCTGGTAGCTGTAAAAGGAGGAATAGTAATGAGGCAGATGGACGTTCTCGATGTTACCACTTCATGCAAGGCAACCACCTCAGAGAAATAAAATAAATGCGACTTATAGTCCAGTGCAACTATGTTTTTTTACTCTCCATGACGCATTTTTTGACTGGCACCGATTATACTCCAGAGCAACTTATGGTCCAGAAAATACGGTAAGTATCAGCACATTTGGAATCAATTTTAGGTTTGTTCAAAAGTAGATGTAAAACAGAATGGACAGTCAAGACAGGGCCCAACCACTGACCTCTGAAGTTAAAGAAAGGGTTCATAATAACAGAAACCTAGCATGAATTTGAATGAAGCATCTCCTGATTAACGACCATATGACTGATATAAAACCACCAACTCAAAACCAGTCCACAGCACATCGTTTCTATTTTGTACTTCACGAAGTCATGTCTCACTCAGCGGTAAGAAAACACCAAAACATTATCATAGTAAAGTTAAAAAGACAAACAAACAAACAAACAGTACAAGTTAGTACTCACAACCCAGTGTTGATGCTCGTTTTTGCCCTGGCTTTGTCCAAATTCTTTTTTATTTCTGCCCTCACTCTGCCTCCGTTTTTCTTTTCTTGCTCTGGAGCAGGAGGAGCAATTACCAGTAATCAGGGTATAGGTAGTAGTGTCTCTGCAATTCTCCAGCTTAATCTAAGCCTGGACTACACGCATTGAATCAGGGTCAGTGTATGACAGCAAATTGTAGGCGCAGAAGATGGGCAGAATGGCAGTACAGGATTTGACTGGTTTAATAAATTTGTTCCGAATCGCTGTGATTGGTTGTTGTCCCTGGTTTACTTCTTCTGTAGACAGCTGCTATGTTTCTCTCTTCTCTTTTTAGAGCACATCTTGAATTGATGCAATCAGAACATAACGATCATTTTAACCAGTACAATAAAAACTGTATTTTAATTTGATAACCAACTCTGCCTTTCAGTCACTATCTCAGCTAAAAAGAATGGTCCTACTTTTACATTTGTATTTGGAACAGGGTTGAATTAGTATTGCTTCACTTTCCTTTATTGCCGTTCTTCTCGTGTTTCCTTTCAATGGAGCCCTGTAGCTCACTTTGAAAGGCTTCTGGCTGTGACTGCTGCACCTCTGTGTCAGTTCAAAGAGAGGCTTGAGTATTAGTGTCTCATATACTCAGGCATGTTGACTTTAACCTAACAACTGATTAGACACTGTATACATTTGTGCCACTTGATATGTACTATGTACATGAGGTCACACTAGAAGACTGAGAAATCAAATCATGATGTCAGGCTTTTTGCCATCCTCCTGATCATGAGGCCAACTTTTGACTGACTGAACGTTTGAGCATTGGACATAGACTGTGAGGACTGTCTGCTTGGTTATTAAAAAACTCATTGAATCCAAATGCGAATCTATGACCTTTGAAAACAAACGCAGAAGACAGGATTTTCACATTGTGGTTCAGTTTTTGCCTGTCATTAATGCTAGGTTGTTAGACTTCAATATGGTAACTTTATCATGGGACTACTGCTTATAGATGTAACAGCAATATGTAAGCTATGTTGGTGGGGAAGTTGGGAAAGTTCTTAACAGATTTTGGTTAAATTTCCTGGGAATGTTGAACATGTCACAAGGAATCAGATACGATTTAAGTGGTGATCAGGCCAGATCGGGCAGTTTTGCCTCTTTCGTTAACACTCAGCTAATAATGTACTAAAATGTTTACAAAACATGGTGAAGACATACTGTACGTCATGTGGGTCCAGTCAAAACCACAGTGAAATTTTGATCCAGATTAAGATCCAGATCTGTTTTCATTTTGGGCTTATTTTTGGGTGCATGTGCATTCAGCTTGGGCAGCATGGTTGCATAGCAGATGGTGCACATGGTACACAGCAAGAAAGCTGCTTGTTCGATCCCTGTGTCGGCAGGACTTTTCTGTATGCAGCTTGCATTTTATCTCTGTGCATGTGTGGGTTCGAACTTCGGCTTCCTCCCACAAACAAAAATCATGCTCATCAAGGTGATTGGTGACTGCAAATTGCCCCTAGTGTGAGCGCAAATGGTTGTGCTGCAAAACACCTGGCAAACAGTTCAGGATGTACCCTGCCTCTCACCTAATGTCAGCTGGGACAGGCTCCAGTGTCTGAAGCTGCTAGCTTGTTATGTTTACAACAGCTGACAGGGAGGTGGAGTGATTCAGTGGTTCACAGCAGCGCTGTGCAGAGGGATATGTGATGTCAGTCGGTTAGGTCCAGCTAAACTTTATATTTCTGAAAATGTTATACACTTAAAAACATTTCAAGGTAGCGTATTCTTAAACTGTTGTATTATTTTTTGTTTGGAGTTCTTGTAGGAAAATACCATTTCTTTCTGGTACAATGCTTCCCTGTTTGCGGCTGGTTCTGCATAACAGACTCTTACAGACAGTGTATTACTGACGGAGAGGAGACAATTTTCTACTGCATCTAATGTACTTAGTAGACAGATGGAGCTCATACAATTCCACTTCAAATATACTGAACTAGCCCTTTAAGTTTGGACCCTGGCTTACAGGCCATCTTTTTAAATGCATTTCTTGCTCATTCATTTGACAAAACAGTGGCACAAAGTTGGGTTGATAAATGTGGAGTGCAAATTTGACTGAAAAGGAAAGATTCCTCAATTAAAGACTTCACAGTTTGGTTTTGGGCTTGTATTTCACAACTGTCACTGTGGGCTGCAAGTCAAACTGTCAATCTATAACTAGCAGGACTGACATTTCCGACGGTTATAGAAGATGACATTATATTTCTTTACAGCTGCCCAGAAACTGCTCCTCAGTGAAAACAATTGAAATAAAATGTCTTGGTTCAAAAAGTGGCATTAATCCAGCCTATTCTGACTGCTCTATGTCTGCCTGGTTTTGAATGTTATGATGTTTGGACCTAGGTGCATGAGGTAAAGGGTTAAGCATGTGCATCATGCTAAAACATTTAATAATGAAGCACAGCATTAAATATCCAGGTGCTGTGTGTTTTAGTTTATTGAATTAGAAAATCTTTGTAGGCCTATTATTTCTCCCACACATGACACATACATGAATAACTAAAGAAGCTGATTTAAAAATACATCATTTAACACAAAAACCAAAAGGTTGATAATGCTCTTTGACTTTGACAAAAAAGCTTCTTGCAGATGCTTTCACTAAATACAGCAGCTGAAGAAAGACAAGAAACATGTGGAAGAAGGCAAGGGGATGACATGCACCGAACGGTAGTCTAAAATCGTTTAACGAAACCTTGCATTTGCTCTTTCTGAGAGGTTACTTGTACTCATATGTTTCTTGTCTTCTTCTTCTATTATGCAGAAAGAAACTCCAAGAGTTGGCTGACAGAACTAGCTTTCCCTGTTCATTTTTTTAGGTAACTGGTTGCAGTTTCCCTGCACTGCAGCCACAGCTGAACTAAGAAGCAAACTCAAACTTTTTTCCTGCAAATGATTAAATCATTAATCCACTTCAGGGGTGCATGATGTTTCCTATCTCTTCAAAATCAAAGAAAACATTACAGAGAAAACCATGATTCTTTCAACAGAAAAAGCAAAACAAGTTTCCTAGCCTAGGTCTCAAGAGCAGCTGCAGACCTTATAACTAAAAACATCCTATGTTTGACTCATGCTTCTCCAGTTTCTCTGTTTTGCAAAGATTTTCTGCTTGCTCATGTTCGCAAATATTGATCAGCCGGCTTTAGATGACAAGAATAACACAGTATAGGAATTCCCAAATAAAGTTGTGTTTATCCATTCAGTCTTAAATACACGGACAAGGCCTTTGAGGTCACAAGTTGAACGGACTGAAAGACTCATTTTCTGAGGTGTCAAATAAACAGAAGACTTTCACATGAAGTCACAATATACACAGCTAGACTAACAGTAAACAAGAGCAAGAGGACCAGGGAGAGGTGTTAAGTTGTGGACACAAAGGACCTGACAGAGGCAGAGGGAGAAAACCGAAGACGTGATCACTCATGAAGAGATATACTCCAGCAAAAGACGCATCACGATGCAAAGAGAGAGTGTTAATTACTATTAATTCTTTACTGATAGCTCCAATAAGCCTTGGTAAACGACCAAATATGGGTGAGTGGAACAGGATGGAGCAAAACTGTTTGAGGTCACTTAAACACCACCTAACACCAAACAGAAACAAACAAAACTTGGCAGACTGTTACCAGACTATATCTAAGCACATCTCTGGTGCCTCTGTGCAACACTTTACTAAGGATGGCAAACGTATATGCAAGGGATGCAACAATTCTCAAAAGAAAACTGACCTGTTCTGAATGATGTCCACAGAGCAGTAATGTGATTTGCAGTATTATTGGTTTTGAGTACGAAGAGACTGTGAGTCAGCACACAGCGTGAGAACACTCCTGTCATAAGTAGCAGCATGCTAAAGTTGGGCTAAGATATCATACCTGCATTTTAGACAGAATTTTTCTTAGTCAATGTTCATATTGCCACGTGGCTGGTCGGTAGAAAGAAAAAAGAAAATTCGATTTGTATAAGACTAGGGATGTAACGGTTACCGGTAAAACGGTAAACCGCGGTAAAATTTCCCACGGTAATCATTACCGTGTCTTTTTAAAATTACCGTTTTACCGTGTTTGATCACCACCCTGTGTCAATAACGCACGGTGATGCTGCTGTTTGCCTGGAAAAGCCGGACCTATGTCTCTGTCCTCGATTAAGCAGCCTGAACCGGTGCGCGCATGCGCGGTTTGCATTGTTTGGCCTCAGCCTGAGAGCGAAGTTTGAGCCACAGTAGAGTTTTGTTGAAACGGACTCTGAAGTCTGGTTGAATTTTGGATTTTTACAAGGATGCTGAGGAGAAACTGATAGAAGACAGTCTCCCTGTCTAAACACGAAGCTGCAGCGAAAGAAAAAGACGTTCGTGATTTCAACGGCAGGAACTCTTCGAGTAAATGAACTGACAGATCCGTAGAGAGAGAGAGAAAGAGAGGGGAGGATTCAGTGAGCCATACCTGAGAGAATAACAGGTGAATTATAAGTAATTCTATCCAAAAATGTATAAATCTTATAAATAATAGCGTTAGTGTCATTCTGGACAGTATTCCTGCCTTTGTTTTGCTGTGTATTCGTCGTATTTTGACATAGATCGTCTTTTTTCATTAAAGTTCGTGTTTTATGGATTTCATCGATCGTTATTTGGAAATATTTAGAGGAGAAAATAACGAGGGGATCTGCCAGGGAGAGGGGAGACCAGAGGAGAATCATGAAGGGGGTTAATTGCTTCAGGGACTATCATCATTAAAACAAGAAATAAATAAAGTCCTGGACATGGTCTAATATAAGGAGCTGTAACATGGACAGTAATATTGCAGGCAAACTAAAATGTGTGAGTGTAGGCTATATAAAATAGTTTAAGGTCATTTTTTGTCATCTCAAAACTTTGAACATGTTCATTTAAAATTGTTTATAAAGAGAATCCTGTTTAAAGTTCATAACAGTAGTTTTCTTTTTTTGTAATCACACCGTTAATAACATAATGATGACAAATACTTTCCAGGATTGATTATTTTTATTTCTCATGAAAAAAGGACAAAAATGTACTCAAAGTGCATTTCTTGACATATTATTGATAAAAAAGACAAAAAAGAACCATAATGATAATAATATTGAAGGGATTAAGTGATTAAATTGTGTGTAGAAGTACTTTTTGAACATTTTGAGCACACTGCAACAATATCGAGATAATAATGATAACCGTGATAATTTTGGTCACAATAACTGTGATACAAAATTTTCATATCGTTACATCTCTATATAAGACCTTAAACTTAGTTGATTGGAGGGAAAATTAGTTTGTTCTTCTGGCATTATAAGCAGTTACATCAAATATTAGCTAGGGACAAACAGCACTGAAAAAGCTTTTTCATGTGTCTATTTATACATCATATAAAAAGCTGCATCTAGGAAGAATGCAGATTTTTTTCCTTTAGCAAAGAAACCGAGTCAAAATAAAATAGGAGGTTTTTCTCCTGAATAAAACCCTTCCTGTTCTGGTTAAAAAAAAGGCTAACACAGGTCAGAACTTGCCAAAACAAAATCGCATAAACAAAAAACAATGCAGGAACTGAACTGTGGATTGTTGCATCCCTAGTTTACACTCACTCTAGTTAAAACAAGATTCTTGGAGACCAAAGAAGAATAATGAGATTAAAATGCACACACTTGAAACTTTCAGGATATTTTGGTGCCCTCTGTTTATTTCCTTCCTTCAGGCTCCTGTCAACAGTTTTAAGCTTGTTATGAAACACAACACAGATGTAGCTTAATGAGCTATAAAAGGAAACAGCAGTATAAAAAGTGATGATTTCTGATGTTATCTTCAATGCCTGTTACTGTCACAAACCAGCAGGTGTATACAGCAAAACATGTTTTATTTGTTTAGCATCTTTGTCATTTTTCTTGGCCCTAACAAGTGGTAAGCTTCAACAAAGATGCTCAAGCACAAGCACTGGCATTAATGACACAAGTACAAATTAATCTTTCCTCTCAGCAATCAATGGCACAGCTGATTAAAATGACTTAAAAAGAAGCTTTGATTATAGTCTTGCTCTCTGTGTTGCTCTCCACTCTGCTGACTGTGCAGTGCATCTTGTAAACTGTGTGTGCCATAGTACAATGTGATGATGTAACAATGCTCAATCTCCATTGTGTCCTAGGCAACATGAGTTCAGGCCAGTGGAAGACTGGGAGGACAGGCAATCTTGCCTCAGAGTAATTAGTTATTTCCTACAAGCCCTAACATTTGTAGGACAAGAAGGAACTCTGAGTGGTCACTGTTTTACTTAAGTTGTCACAATAATAAATTTTAATTTGAGTACAACACTAGTACATAAATCATATCAATGTAAAAGATGGAGCCTAAAATATTTGGATTGTCAATACTGTACATATCCAAAGATTCTCCAAAACAATTTCATGACTAAAAGTTACTAAGAGACTATTTTTTTCTGTATCAGGTGAAGGATTAACTCAAGATTCTGTGTTACCTGGTATTATTGAGTGGTGGAACTCATTTTTGATACAACATAGGAGATACTTTTCCTTCCACTGCTTTCCTCTCGTCAGCTGTTCAGGTCAGAGTGGTGCAGCGGGGTCAGATAATGGTCACAAGAGTTCACACTGACAACTCTGTATCTCCTGAATATTTAGAAGATGCTTTATCCCATATGTAAAAACAGGCAAAACAAATGGTCACATCACAGATGCCTGTTGTGTTATGTGGGCCTTCACCACCTTTGGCTTGTTGTTTATAATAGGAGCATCAGGATTTACCGCTCGGCAACTACAAAACATTGTGTTTGTAGTGTCCTACCTGCCCATGGGGATCAGAGAGTTGCAGGAGAAGCTTTGTTACAAAGTTTCACTCATGACAGCGATGGACCTCTGGGTTTGGGCTCAAAGTTTATGCATCTGCAGCACCAGGTTACTTGTAAATGGTAAATGGACTTGAGCTTATAAAGCACTTTTCTAGTCTTGGACTACACAAAGCTGCTTTACACCGCACACACTTACCCATTCACACCCATTCGCTCTCACATTCACTCACTGATGGTTCAGAGTTTCTATGTTAGTTATCCATCAGTATTTCTAACACATAACCATTTACACGCCACTGACCATTTACACTGACGCAGGGGAGCAACTTGGGGTTAAGTGTCTTGCCCAAGGACACATCGCCATGTGTCGCCCGGAGCTGGGCTTGAACCTGCAACCTCCCGATCACTGACCAAGCGCACTATCCAATTGCGCCACCGACACCCCTGCCCTGCCCTGCTCCTCAATTTCCACTAAACGTAATCCCATCACTCTTTTGACCCTTCTTTTTGTCACTCCAGACAAAATAAAACAGCTGATGAGGGGAAAGCAGTGTTTTGGTGCTGGAAGGACACAAAACCCCTAAGCCACATCTCACAAAAGTACTAAACATAGGGGCTTTGTCGAAGAAAAGTGAAACGCTGTTGAGAATCTTACCTGATCTTATTTTTGCCTAGTTTATCCCTTAAAGTGGGTTAACCGAGAGGTTCGTGTTTGTTCCATTTACTGCCATGTATAGACTGGCATCCATACCCAGCACTCCTTTATCAGGAGCAGAGGTGCTCAGTTGCTTTATTGGTACTTATATGGTATATGTTCTAGTGCTGTGGGTCTTGAGCGACCCCATCTCAAAACTAGAACTTACTCTTCAAACCATCAAACTCTGCCATCCTACTGATCTAACTGTCAGAAACTTTACAATATGGATCCGTCACGATCTAGTCAAATTTAACTTTATGAGCTGTACACAGTTTTAACTGTACATTTAAGTATATTGATCTTTTAAAAGGCATTTGTAAAGCATGTTAAAGTGTTACAGAAACAACTAGAAAAGCACTCCGAGAGCACAGACCTCTGCCAAGCAGCTAAGTTACAGCAGTGGTTTGTCCGCCTCGATAGGGCAGCTGGTTGTCCGCTCATGTCTGTTCATGTGAATAACGCTGCCTGCTATTTATATGGGAACTGTGAAGAGGGGAGTGTGAATGATGTGATCTCCGAGTTATCAGCATTCCAGTTACAAAGTCGGAAAAAACGTGCCGATCTGTCAAGCTATTGCTAGCCAGTGTTAGCAGTAGGGCTGTAATCAACCAAAGACTTTGCCTCAGTGGACCGTGGCTCAGTAAAAGTTATATCAGCACCTGCTTCTGTTTTAGCCCAGTTTTTCTGCTTTGTGTTCCTTTTTAAAATGCGCCACAAAATGACGTGCTGCTGCTGGATTAAACTTATATCAGCACCTGCTTCTGCTTCTGTTTTAGCCCAGTTTTGGCTTTGTGCCCCTTATTAAAATGCGCCAGAACATGACGTACTGCAGCCATGGCGGGAGTGTGCCCGGCGCGCCCGGCGCACCTCCAAATGCCCTGCATCTTAAACCATTCATGGGACTCCTTAAGTGTTTCCATACAGAGTTCCATATTAGCCACGTTGTTCACTACAACAGACAATTTTTTTCTGCTCGACCTTTGAGGGATCGGCAAGTTCATATAATCCGTAGCGATGTTTCTTCCCGTGTCCGCCTCTCCTTTTTTACCTCTCTCAAGCAGAAGACTTTTTGCTTTCCAGTTTTCATCAATGACATGGGCAGTCACTGTCATATAGGACTCCATTCGAAGAGACGTCCACATCTGTTATCTTTATCTACTGACTCAGAAACTTTCTCTTTTTTACTCCCTCGTATTTTGCCGTATGTGCGTGCGTAATTGTGTGGCGCGCTGCCACTGAATATCCAGGTTCCAATGTTTTTCTTGGCCTTCCATGACACCAATGGGCCTCATACCCTCAGAAATAAACTTGACAATTTCATCTGTGATGTCGTGTTTGCATTTGGATATTTATATGACGCATACAATCCAGCGCGGACTGGGTGAGGTTTGCCGACGCTGCAGTGGGCAGAGCGCATGCAGCAGCGGCATGCAGCTATAAAACGAATAAAGGATTATTAGACTAGAATATTGAAAATTTCTTAATATAATATTGATATGGAAATGAATGATAAATACATTAAAAGACAGGCTGTTACCTGTGAAACGGTTCACTTGATACATTTCTCCTGATAAAATGAACCATATACTGCAGGGGAAAATATAAATTGATACATCTGGTCGACCAATCAGAATTTTGGTCGACTGAGCACGCATCGACCAATAAGTCAACCAGTCGACTTGGACTTTACAGCCCTAGTTAGCAGAAGTTCTCTGCTGGCATTGCAAGGGAAGCTGCTACATGTAGAGACATAGGCTTAATGTCAGTGCAAATAAACTACAATTCCCAGAATGAGGTAAACAAATAGGATTTGCTGTTATAAACTTCAATGTGTTTAGTGACATCAATCTGGATCAGATTAACATCAAAATGTAATGGCTTCTTCCTTTGAGCAAACCACACCTCTAGTAGAATTTTCATGTAAATCCATCCAATAGTTTTTGCGTAATCTTGCTAACAAACAGACAGACCCTGGAGAAAACACAACTTCCTTGGCGGAGGTAATTATAGCAGGATAAACCTCTAATTTCTTGGAAATATTGCTGTATTAATTTTTTCCCAGCAGATGTTGTCATGTTTACTTGTGAAAATGTGCGTTGGCCTTTTTGACTGATAGACCAAACTGAAGGAATAGAGGGGCTGCATTAGGCCCCTGTACCACCAGGTGCCAACTCCTAATTTAAACTGATAGTTTTGTTGAAATCAACAATAAATGAATACAGATTTGCTCAAGATAATAATCCTTTCTCTCATGTAAACTGAGTCATTAGTTCCATTTTAGTTTTAAGACCTATGCTGCATGTCCCTTATTCATGCCTGAATCCTTGTCTCTCCGCAGCTTAAATTAACTTCTAAAGGTAAAAAACTGCCAAGAATAATGTGCGTCTCTGTGAGAACACTTCATGCTAAATCAGCTTACTTTGGATAAAACCCCTCTGCTTGGCTTCATCCCCTGCTTACCCGCTGACCTGTCTGATAATAACGATGGCACCTGCTCAAAAACAGCACGGCGCCGTTGTGTCTCTCAGCCGAACTTCTCTGGCCTTAACAGGAACCATTACAACAGCAGGAGTTCTGAAACTTCTAAAGACAGTATAAATCACGGGGCCCAATCTATCAGTAAAATGCTGAACAAATCTTCAGGGTGGTGG
Organism: Scarus forsteni; assembly: GCA_036419115.1. Classification (NCBI taxonomy): domain Eukaryota; kingdom Metazoa; phylum Chordata; class Actinopteri; order Labriformes; family Labridae; genus Scarus; species Scarus forsteni. Next base: position 19,226,124 of record JAZDUH010000327.1, read on the forward strand.
AAGAAAAGAATCAGCCATGATATATTATCACCATTAGTTTCACTGAGTCAATATTTTTCTGCTGTTATTTCATCACAGGCCCACCTGTACAATCACATGAAATACTCATATTTAAATCATAAGCGTTCAATAAAAGAAGTAACAACTTGAACGACTCATGAAGAAGCTTAAGGGAGCTATGCATGTTTGTCATCTGTGAGTCAGTGCTGTGTTCTTCTTAACTTAACTAAAGTGAGAAATTTTCCAACCTCGTCTCCTCCCAAGCAGCAGCTGAGCGTATGGTTGAATCACATCTCTTTAGTGACAGGATGTAGCAGGACGGTGTTATGGTAAATGAGAATTAAGACAGGGGCTGATTGTCATGATTGTCTTATTCATTAGTTAACATGCATCTTAAAAAAGGCATAGAAATGATACTGTCAAGCTGGGCAATATATCAAGGTGTTGCTTGAACATCAAAATAATCTACATTTATTAGCTTAATGTTACTGTAGCCATCACCCACTTACTCTGTCTGTGTGTTAATCTGCCCACTGAAGCCGAGCAAACACTGCAATTTCAAGACGACAGTATGCCAGCAGCAGAGGAATTTGGAGCTGCTCACACTGCGCTGCTTAGTCTGTCCAATGTAGGACCAGCGTGCACGATTTATGTACTCATATTGTACAATCTGATCGTCTTAAACGTCCTAACTGCTCACATTATTCGAGTGAAGCCAAGCTGTAATCGGCCATCACGTCTCTGTCTGAAACCTGCCCCTACTTCAAAGGCAACCGGCAGCTAAAAATGTGGGTCAAAATCGTGTTTAAGCCACACAGTGTCTGCACAAATTTAGAGTGTTCTGTGTGTGTGACTGTAAGGGTGTGTAACGCCAGGGTCAGACCCAATAGTCGTACGGTTTCAGGAAGCATTGGGTAGAGAAATTGGCTGTTTTGTCTCGTGTAGTCTCATAACGACCGACAACTGCAGCGACACCTCAGGACTCAACCACACAAAGTCTAGCAGGTTTGATTTTAGTCCTGCCTCCTACAATCTGTTCCTCCACATCAGAGACACTGACCAAAGAGAGTCCAGAGAGCTCTGGATGTGCAATGATCACGGATGTAAACAAATCGAGGTTGATGACCTGAGAGTTGCACAGAACAGATGAAAGTTTACAAAGCTCTGAAAACAGCATTCCTTTTCAGCTGTCATGCTTGTCGGGCAAGTCAATGAGCCAGTTTATCTGTCACCAGCTTTAGTTCTTACTTCAGCCCACTTGTCTCTGCCCACCTCTCTTCCTTCAACCACATACCCAACACAGCTCTTCATGAGACTGGGTGCCAGGGTCAAGATTTCCTACTGCTAAACAGAAGTTTCTCCTTTCATGACGGAGAGATTCATGATTGGCTATTTGAATTAACATTGGGTGTTGGACATATGTATATGTATTTTTTATATATGTATGTATGTATCTATGCATATATGTGTATCCATAAAAAATGAAGAGTTTGTCTTCACCCTGCTCTATTGTCAAGTGTCTGTATAAATAAAGATTGACTTTCATGCTTTTACAGTCATTTTCTTTTTAACATACCTAAATACTTTTAATTTCTCCTTTACACAGAGAGGCAAAGAAGGAATTAAACGTCTTAAGAAATGTGTTTCATTAGAGATGAGACAAAATATCAGTATGTATCAGAGTCCTAGCACAGGAATTCCAATAATTTGTGCGCTGGCTCCAAATATAGATTTTTTTATCAACAAATACAGCGCTCTAACTCAACAACACATAACTTTTCCACCCTAAAATAATTTTAAAAGTGAAGGATAAAAAAACTTTCAGCTCAGGGAATGGTTCTAGTTATCTCCCTTGAGTCCCATATGGCTTTTGCAGTGAGCTTTAAAAAAACTGACAGGGTTACGGCACTTGTTCACAAACCAGACCTGAGCTTGAAAGAAGCCACTTAGCCTGTCGTTAGACTGTCTGAGTTAATATCTAAGGCTTTGAGATGTACAGGACAACAAGGTGATTCAGTGAATAGGTAAGACAGAATAAAGTCAAACAGACTAATATGGCAGATGCTGTTCTCTCTGTTAAAAATTACTGAACCATCAAAACAACTCAAACTATTTTTTAAGGTGTAAAAGTTGCACTGGTTGCTTAAACCAGATTTTCTGTTAATTTAACTCAGTACAGCAACCTTGCATAACTCTTCGCAGTGGTGTCTGTGAGATAGACAAAAAGTTAAAAAGTGAAGGTCTTTGTGCTGCCATGACAGAAGAGATGGAGGATGAAGTCCAGTCCACTCAGAGAGTTTAAATCACTGTCATGTATGGACTTTATGACTTTATTTATACATCTCTACAAGCTCCATCTGCACTGCGAGTAAAACTTAGACGTAGTGAAATGTGATCCTGTACATGCAAATATGTGCACAGAGCTGCTGAATAAAATACTTCAAAAGGTATCGATTAAAATGTAAGGTATTTTGGACTTACTGACAACATATGGAAAGCTCAAACTGCAAAGATAGAACAGGAAATTAAAAACAAATACTTACTAATCTATAAAAATGTCTTCATACTTGAGCTGATTGTGTCTTAAACACTTGTGTAATATTTTTGTCATTATTTCAACAAGAGTGCTTTATCACTAATGTATGTTTACAGTTTAATTCTGTTAAACTAATGTACAAAGTTGAAAAAAAATATTGTTTCATCTCAAATTGCTAAACTGCTAAATTGCAATTGAGCTTCGTAGTGCCTATTTAATACCTCTGGTCAGTAATCGCATTATTTAGTGCTATAATACTCCTGTATAAAATGGATAATTCAGTAGAGTTGCATGGTGAGAATACTGACTTCATGGACAACTTCATGTGACAAGAACTATTCTGTGATTTCAGAACTTAAGGTGCATAGTATACTTTGTCCAACAATTGACCAATTTTTGTTTTACAATGCTTACACATCAAAAAGAATAAAAACAATTCAGAGTTGTGTCTGAATTTGATAGACAATGCATTTTTCTTTCTGTCTCAAAATTGTTTCCACACTTAAAATTGTTCTACTAGGTCTCGTAAAAAAAAAATCATGTTCGACTGAGAAAAAAACACCATCACACACTCACATCAAGTTTGATCAAAATAAAATTATATCATGTAAAGTACAAAGGCTGGACGCAGACATTTAACTGCTGCCTTTTTGTTCTTGCTGGGACAAAATAAAAGACAAAAGGGGTCATAATGCCTTTGTATCCACACAGTTGCAGCAGTACAACATTAAACAAAGAATGCTTTACTAAAGAACTCCTGAACCAAATGTGTGATCTGATCCTCTGCACACAAACAGATCCAAATTCTTTCTCTCAGCATCTGCCTACTCTGATAAATGCAGCACAGCCGAGTTGACTGGTCCACTTGAGACTATTTAAAAATATGCAGCTGATTCTAGCCGTTCACATCCGCCTCGATCAATCATTTCCAAACTCGCAGAGGGTCACATTGTCTCTGGAACTTGTGAAAACACTGGAAAACATATTGCACACATATTTAAACATGACTGGGTTCATGTAAGGTGCAACTGGATTCTCTGTCCAATCTAATTTATAAATGTCTTTTTAAAACACATGACTAATATTCTGTGTTTCTGTCCATCTCTGGGGCCTATTGCTGTGTCTTTTTATTGCTTAGGATTAATTTGTTCTTTTCAATTTAGTTTGAGGTGAAATTATTTTTCCAGGAGTTCTTTGGCTTTCAAGCTTGCTTTCTGGGCAGCTTTTTGTTTTGGATAGTTATGCTGCCAACCCTAAAAATTCCTCCCCACCCACTGTATTTTGGTATGCTGAGTAGGAGAAAGAGTATGTGTATTTCTTGATTAAAACAAAACAGTAGGGAGAAGATTTGGAACTGCATATGTATATTGTGCTGATGAGGATCTGTTTAGCTCTCGGGTTAGGGGAACAATTCAGAAGACTGTTTCAGTATCTCTATTTTCCAATTATTGCTTTGTATGTTTAGTTTTTAAGTCTCTTCTCTATTACCTAAACCAGAACATTAACTTCAATCCAACTAAAGCTTTGAGAAACCACACACTTACTTACTTCGTCTTCAAAACAACACACAGCCAAGCATTAGTTTATGGATGATTTCAAATGCTGCAGTAATTTTAACAAATTCCTTATTTACCCTCTTCTCCTGCAAGTCCTTATTTCCATCAGAGCCAATCACGATAACTGATAAGAAAAGCGGGCCACCCAAAATCAAGACTCCAGAATTCTTCTGTAGTCAAGATGAGTTAACTGTGGCTAGCGAAAACGTCAGTGCTTTGTTTACTAGCCTGTGCTGCTGCACCCCTCTATCCAGTCCCACATTCCTTCTTTACAAATTACATTTGTCATTTTGAAAGCTGATGGTTTCCATTGGCATGCTTTGAACCTTGTGTGAGTATGTATGTGCACGAATGTGACCTACAAAAGCCCAGACCGAGGCCAACACAGGAGGGAGAAAAAGGCACTTTTGTGTGTGTGATCTCCTACCTGTTATTGTGATGTTGCTGTAGATGTTGGACAGCTGCTCCTTCAGCAGGACGAGCTGTGTTGTAGCAGCCTTCTCCCTCTGCAGCTCCAGCATAATGTCAGGATGGTTGGCCACTTTGCAGCCCTTCTGTTTGTCCAATGCAATGTCACTGCGCACAATGTCTTTAAGCCGGTATAGATGGAGGTAAAGTGAAAAAACATGTGAAAAGAAGACAAGTGAAAGAGTCATTATTTTCAAACATGGGGTCTAAGTTTAACCTGTACAGTATACTTTGAACTTACCTGAACCAACAATGTGTTCTGATCATTATTACTTGATATGTACTTAACATGTCTGTTTCTCCCGCACATATAATACTGCAAATAAAGCTGTATTTATAATCATTTATGGTATTGATAAATGTATTTAGTTTGCAATGTATATCACACATACACAGTGTTTCAATTGTAGTAGCACATATCACTTAAAATGTTTTATCTAAAATTAACAATAATTACATATTTTATTTAAAAGCGCCTTTCAATGGGGTGCTGGTTTGGCGGAGTGGTTAGCAACCACGCACATCTCATGTACATGCTTCTGCCGGTCCAAGTTCGAATCCAGCCTGTGACCACTTAACAGAGTGTCTTACCCTAATCTCCACTGTCTCTCTCCTATCAATAAAGGCACAAAAATGCCCAAAAAAAAAATTTAAAAAAGCAGCTTTCAAGACACCCAAAGACACTGTACAACCTCAATAAAAGCAACATTAAGCGATAAAATCAGCAATACACAAAAGACAATGACAGGTATAGGAATGAAAGCAGCATGTCATTGTTTAGTTTAGTTTACTTTATTGATCATCTTCAAAATGAAACAGAACAGGAGAAACCTAGGATATACGACATATGCCAACATTGGCATTTCTGAAGTTGATCAAAGGCATAGGCTGAAGCTGAAAGCTTATAAGTGCCTATCCTATACATTGCTACAATTTAAATTTAAGAAAAGGTTACAGAGGTCAGTATCTCCTTTTTCCACAGGTCAAAGAAAGAAAAAGACAAAGCAAACAAACAAACAAGATCAAACAACAAAACAAATTTGGATTCGAAAGTTTCAGCAGCAAACAGAACTAGTGAAGGACAGATAATACTGCGCTGTTTGAAGTATTCAGTCCTGAACAGGTGGGTATTAAGACGAGATTCAAATAGTGATAGAGTTCTATTCTTCTTCTGCACAAGTTCACCTCAACAATCTGCACGTTCTAAATATTTATTTTGGAGTCACATTGGCATTCACAGGCTGATATTTTAGTTAGATTTTCAACTGACATTAATAAAGTTATCTATCTATCCATGTCCATCCCAATTTCTTTCAGTCGTTTGTCCATTTGTCCTTTAACACGATAACTCAAAAAGCCACAAACTAATTTTAATAAAAGTTCCAGGGAATGTTGGTTATGACAGAAAAAAGTGACAAGTGATTTAGATGGTGATCTGAATCAAGATACGGAGCCTGGAATTTACAAAGGATTTGTAAACACTGCAAGACTGGGCCGTTTTCTACATTTACACTAAATGTGTCTACAATGTATCTACTACACATATCTCAAGAAGACTGTCAAAGGATTTGGGTGACAGTTTAAGAGAATTTTGGTCATGGCGCAAGACAGGTGTGATTAGATTTTGGTGATTCTGAATGTGGATCCAGTTTTTTTTTTAAGAATTTCTTTACAATAACAGAAGGGGAAGTTACTCACATTTTTGACAACAGCTCATTTGACTGTTGGAAATGCCTTTGCAGAGGTTTGGCTCTTGAAACACTTCTAGTTGGAAAGTGGAATCATAATATAATTGATCAAATCTATAGCATTAAGATTTGGAAGGAGAATTGAGAACAAATCCAGGCATATATGCAGGCTGCAGGCTTTTTGTTGTCATCTGGGGAAATATTAGAAGGTACATAAGCCACAGTATCAACAAAATTAGGTTCAGTGTTTCTCTTTGACTATTGTTTTGGCTGAATCTAGCCAAAACTAATAAATAAGCTGTATTAAACGGTAATTTCCCATTTTGTACGGACAAAATTAGTTAGGTTGTACAATAGTTTAACATGTATTTCATTATTTAGAAATGAGGAATATTGAGAAGTTAGGCACATTTTTTATCCCATAAGGCGAAGCTTGACGCACCATTTAATAAAGAAGTACTTCACTTCAGCTGTTTGTATTAAAAAGAAACAGTTTGATGTTCGTAATGGTACATAGGCAGTTCAAGCTTAACCATGACATCCGGCTATTTGCTGGATTTCACAAGTTTCTGACGTGCAATGAAATAATATTTAAACTTTGGGGTAAGTCTAAACAAAGGGTGGAAAAGATGGCAGACATACAGTTTAAATGTATGTCCAAAACACGAAGCAAAAAAGATAATTATTATGTAAATGCCGTGGCTTTTTTTTTTTTACCATCCTCGTAGTTCTTCAGGTAGTAGTCGGGGCCCGGCCCTCTGAACTTAGCCAGGTTCTTCTGGTTGTTGAACTGCAGGAAGTCGGTCCTCTTCCCGCCGAAACGTAGGAAGGCAGGCGACAGGCCGCGCGCCAGGGTCACGAGCCGCTTGGAACTGTGGAGACGCACGAGACAGACGTGAGACACACTTATGCAAAAAGTGCGCTGAGTTTTAAGACTGACTGAGACTAAAACACAGAAAACAGGCGCACTCTCCTCCTTTTCTGCATGTACTAGTTTGTACTTCGGATTAAGTTGCTGCTCAAATCCTTAATATCCCATTTCAGTCTTGAATTGAGAAACATGAACCTTTAAATGGTGAGGTTAATGTTATTGTAGTCTTCAAGCTCAGCAAGCTCGACACAAACCGTGAGTCCCAGTTCATTTCTCTGTGTGATCAGAGGCCTGAAGCAACAGGCTGCAGCCTCATCGAAATACTGTCAGCTGGTGGGAAAGCACGGAGAAACACACAAACAACATTTTAAGATGAGGATAATAAGTGATGTAATAGCCTTACACAAACACATTTTTATTTCAGTGGATTTATGGGTCCCTTTCTTTCACCTATATTAACCTATTTGAGGGGGGAAACAGAATTAAACGCCAGTGATACTCCGTGGCTGCTCTTATAGTCCCAGCAAGTAAAAATGATTCCTGTTTTTTACGGAGCTCTCTACAAGTGGAAAGATATTACTACTGAGGAAAAAAATGTTTGAGAATATATTTTGCCCTACCATTACTCCATTAACGACTCGCTATAGCATTAAAATGTTTTATGCAATGTCAAGAGATGATTTAATCCTAGAAAAAATTATACATGGTACATACGGGATTCCTAAATGCTAAAAAATCAAACACCATAGCCATACTTGTGAAAATACGGACAACAAGACAAATTTGTTAGAGCACATTTTTTTAGTGTTTTTATTAAATAAAGTAATAAACCACAAAAGCCAATTTGTGATATAAGAATAGAAAAATGAATGTTCCCATTTAGGCTGCTTAAGCGAAATAATATAACGCTTTTACGTTTTCTCTATTTTATGACGACAAAGACGATATATGACATAGAAGGAACATTTTGCCTTATACTCTGAATATTTGTAACTGCGTCACCAGTAAGTCAATATAAGTATTGGCTTCTAATATATTTAAGCCCTCTGTAGCCTATATCATTATGGTATACTGTAAAAACAGATGCTGCTTGGCATGCTACTTGATTTTATGCCATTTTAAAATTTACCAGAGACTGTGGTTTGACCTATAAGTCTGGCAGGCCCATGTCCAAAGCAGTGGGTTTCAAGCTTTTTTGCTCGAGGCACGCTATCTTCATACCGTAAAACAGCCTCTTCATAAGTCACTGTAACTTTCCAGTCTGTTATTCATTTATTTCCAGTAATGCCTTCTACAATTTGACAGACAGCAGAATGTGTTTAATGAAGAATTTCTTTAAAGTATGATGTAACCTATTTCCATTAACTGTGTGACCCACATTTACCTAACAGGTGACGAGTTTAAAATAAGGCACATCAAAAGTTATGACTGATTCCGTAATCCACTATTGCAGCTAAAGAAATGCATAAAGATAACTGATGAAGTAAATTTAAGTCATAATTAGGTATTGTGCTGTGGTAAGTCATGATAAATTCCTAAAGCACACCTGGACTTGCCTTAAGGCACACAGTGTTGTGCCGTTGAGAACCACTGGTCTAGACCTGGAAGTCTCAAAGACTGTCATCTGTGCAACTTGTTAGAGTTTTGACTGGAGGGAAAATCGAGTTAATCGACACGTGCAGTTCCCCACTGTTATTCATTATTCATAAAATGGACCTACTGAGCCCGGATTTATTGTGGAAAAATAAAATTCAAAATTACATTTACAAACCTCTGAATTTTGACATGTTGCGTCTCAAACTGGACGGATTATAGGAAGAGCAGTTGCTTCTATGCAACAATTCGGTGTCATCTGTGTATGTCGAGCTGTGCAGTAGGCTGTTACAGGAGAGGGAGAAGGGGAGAGCAAATGATCTCTCTGTCGACGTCACGGTTATATTATTTGATTATGCGCCCAACGTTTGACTATCAGAGTTATGCGGAGTGTGTGGACCACTTTACGCTCAGACTTTGACAGAAACGTGGTCGTTCACTCCATGGCAAGTCAGACAACGTGGCTGCATGTGTGATAAATAAAATGCGCCAATAATTTTGGAAGAAGATCCAGATGGATCTGGATCCTCTGTATCGATGTTGCTGGAAAGCGCTTTAGTACCTCAGAAAGTCCAACCAGCCGTCTCTGATGATCGAGGGGTCCAGCTGCAGGGAGAGGAAGTTGTCGTTGAGCACTCTAATCGGACTACGGGTGTTGACATCCAGGAGGATCAGCGTCCTCTCCATGAAGCCCGGCCGCCTCACACTGGATCCTGGTGGTCTCTGATAAGCAGAAGAAGAGTGGGAAGAAGAGAGCACGGACTGCACCACCAAAGAGGCCAAAGATGCCAGCCAGAGGGAGGACCAAGGGGGGACGCAAGGTGAAGCTTTGGGCATCTTTCTTGGTTCGGCGAGCAGGAGGATCCGTGCGCGTAATGAGGCTCAAGGTGAGAAGAACAGGCGAGCGCAGAACAAAATCTGCTCGATGGTGTTTCTTCACCTTTTTTCCATCGATCTGGATCTGTCTTCCTGTCTGATTGTCTCACCCCTTTCGCCCCCCGCCCCTCCGAGGGTTTTTGGGAGCTGCTCAACAGAGCGCACGCCCCGAGACAGCCTTCCCGGCTGTGAGAGCCAGGAGATGGGAGGAGGAGAGGAGGCAGCACCGCCCCTCCAAGGTTCTCTGAGGTATGAGGACAAACTGTTGGATAAAAGTTTTCTCGGATCATTTCTGCTCACAGCTGCTGAGTCTTAAGAGGAACTGTCCTCTTAGTTATGAATCACAGCAGCATTTTGTTTGGATAAACGTCAGTACTTTCCTTAACCTCTTCTGAAGTAGCAGCAAAATCAGACGTTATTTTTGAGTAAAAAAGTGAAATCCAGACATAGATTAAAAAGGGAAACAGCAGAAGTTAAAGAAGTGGCGCGCACCTTTATGTTTATATGAAATGAGCACGTTTTAGCTCGGAAAAGCGATTATAGCCAAACCAACAACAGGGACTGAGACCACCCCTCTAAAGATTGAGTTGGTAACATTTGGAGAACTTATAAAATGACTGTATAATGACAAAATTTACAGAAGTAAGGTAATATTCACGCAAAAGTTACTCCACTACAAGTTTTGGAGCAATTGAGCCCTGCGTAAAGGAAGAGCGAGGATCCTGAACTCGAGAGAAACTCCAAGTTGCACTTTACGCATTCAGTTTAATACTGATTACTAATGAGTTAAATAAATCATTGCTTTGGGAGGAAATTCGTGTACAGATTGTGATCAGACGGTAAAAAAATCAAATAAAGTAGATTTTCATATGGAAATAATCTCAAGAACCAAGTTTAGAGGTCATATGTTTTGCGTAAAGGCCCCTTTGGAAAGTGAGATGTTCTACAAGTCATAAAAACACCCCAGAGCTTTATGCATGCATTTTGAAGAAGTCAACTCTACTAAGGCGCAGATTTGTGCGATATTTAAGGTGGTATCGTATTTCAAATAAATAAAACATTAGCTGGTGTAGGAGTGTAAAATAATCTCTGTATAAGGTTTGACTTTTCTTTGTTGTGCGCAGAGAGCATTCTCTCCTCCTGGAACCGAAATGAATTCTTCATTCTTTCACTTTAATGGCACTGATTCAGACACAAGGCAGGTTTAAACGCTTGTGTGAGAAAAAGATCATGAAAAAAATTAAAACAGGGTTAAGAGTATAGGGCAGGTAATATGCATGTTAAAATAACAATTGAAACAAGGTTTAACGTAATCGAGCTGTGCGTAAAGGTCTCCTCGGGGATGGCGATATTCTTAAGCTCATTAAAAGTCAGATTACTCATATATCTATATTCATTCATATCGATAGTAATACGACAGTTAAGTTGTGGCTTAAATTTGAATCTTTTGAAAATATTTTGATCAAACCAGCAGTTGGAAGAATAAAAATGAGATTTTTCTAAATTAAAATGAGCTCCAAAAGTTTGTGTGCATATAAGTTGTGCTGAAAGATGACTTCTCCTTTAAGAAACTAAACGTTTGTTACTTGACTTAATGGGAAATGAATAATGTAAGGTGCAGATATAAAAGATATTACACGAAAATGTTATAATCATATGAAATAAAACAGGGTCGGAGGGCAGGGGTCATTCATATTAAAATGGGCTCAATTACTCTTAAAGTGCTTTCGAATGGGACGTGAAGGCCTCTATATGAATCTGAAGTTGATGTAATAATAATAAAAATAATCACAAAATATCAAATGGAATGAAACTGTTAATAGAGTAGTCAAATTCTAGCAAAATGATCTGGATTATTTTACTCCTTGTTTGATGACAGGTTTGCTGTTCTTAGTCTCTTCGTTGAGTGTGTTCTGTTGTCTATTTATTTGTTTTTATGTTTTTTTGTTGTTCGTCCAAATAAGTTTGTAAGTCTCCTCTAGTGATTTATCCAGTTGTCAGTATCTGTCGGTGTTTTTGTTTTTCCCCCGTGTTGAAAAGTGCCATGAAAATAAAGTTGCCTACCAAACTTGTTTGTTCTTGTCTGTTGTCAAAGCACTTTGTAAACCTGTTTTAAAAAGTGCTATACAAATAAAGTTATTATGAATATTATTAAAATGATAAAGCATTCTGCCTGAGAATAAGTGTTTAAGCGAATGTTAAGAGTTTCAGAAAATATGATTGTGATGTTCTTAAACCCTTGAAAAGTCATTCCAGTCCTTTCACTTCTGTTTGCCTGGTAAAAACTCAACGTAGCAAACTTTGGGGTGTATTTTTCAAACTTTAACTCCACTCTTCTGGGAAACTGGATGTTGAAACAGAAAACAAATGACGGAGGCCTTTAAGGATCTCCTGCCCACACGGCCAATGGGAGCACAAGGCGTTCTGCTTCAGACCAAGAGAAGATTGTCAACAGAATATTTCATGATTCTGGCCCCTGCTGAGCCTTCCGTTTGTTAAGAGTGAAAACTGATTGAGTGCACATTTCTAAAAACCAACGACATTTTTGTGAGATGGCAACATAAACGGTTTGGTCTCTCCTTAAAAACATTCAAAAACAATGCGGGATCTAAGTTCTGACAGATGGGACTCACCTCTAAACCGTTTTATATGTCTGTTATGTCCAGATGTTTGAGCGCCAAGTGCGCGTGAAACTCCGCAGACGGTCACAGCTTTGATGCGTCTCTTCAGGTGGTCACTGCGGAGGAAATGGTCGACTAAGGTCAAGGCTGTACCAGCTCCATGTTTTCCGGCTTTGTCACAAATTCCTTCAACGGCAAAATTATCCATGGTGTTACTGTTCTTGTTTTACGCACCAAAGTTTCCATATAGAGGCAGTGACGCAACACAAAAAAAATCTAGTACGCTATTCAACCCAAAGCCAGTGATTCTTTTATTATGTGCAGAGGCAGATTGAAAACACCGTTTGACACTTAAGAAAGAGTTTATTTAATCTTGTAAAATATTTTTCTTCGGTATTCTAAATTTTAAGCAGATGCATAAATTCTATAACACTTCTTCTCTTCATGGCAAATTAAGTGTTCGTTATGAACACGATTTGGTTTTAATAAAATGGAGTCGATCCTTCCACATTTTAACTGAATCAAGAAGCTCACACATGAGCACTTAAATCTCTAACCTTATGGAGACATCTGGTGCATCGAAAGTAGTTTTGCGGGTGTTTTGAAGAGAAAAGAAAATCAAACTTTACCCGAACGAAATTAAGATCATATACATAGGCTATTAAAGAGAGTATGAATTTGAGGGAAAGGCAAATGCACGTCTTGATTATTTTGTATAATTCATCCGCTATTGTCAAAATTATAATACATTGTATATATTTAATTTATCCTCGCATACATTTGTTTTTAACTATAATCGATAGTGATGTAATGAAACGGAAGTTAAAAATCTTCACTGTGTCCTTGAATGAAATCAGCGACATGCTGGTCGACGATTTAACAACGAATGGTCGGATTAAAATCGCAATTTTTCACTTGAAACGTTTTGGTAATGGTTTGATGTATTCAAACGGTTCATTTCAATCCAAAAAGTTCTAAGGGAAATTGTTCCCATAAAAAGCTTATGGAGAACAGTTTTGGTTTGCAGTGGCTGTGGTTCGAATTTAACACAACCAAAGCTCACAAACTGATCATTAAGAGCTGAATGATGGGATCTGAAAATGCAGTGAAGTTCTTCATTGTCTGTTTATCAAAATGAGTAGAAGAGAGACAACAATGACACCTATAGGGCTCTCTAATCTGAATTAACTTCCACGGGTGGAACATCTTATTGACATCATTTTATAGAATTTCGGCGGATAATAGTAATAATAGATATAAATATTAACCTGCATAACCGCCAGAGTAGAGAGAAAAAGATGTATTGATCTCCTTAATGACAGCAGGGCATTTTCTTAAATCGTCGTTTCTTTAAATAGACCCACAAAGTTCATGGAAAAATTCGTTGGTATATAATGTTGCGCCTTTTTGAGATTTTTGTTTAAGCATTGCTCCAGTTTATCGATCATTTATCTGTTATTTATTACCTCTGGGTGTTGGTGATATCGACATAAAAAAACACTCGTGTATCCAAGGTCAATACTGAGGATATAATTTGGCTGTAAGACTTAAAAGATTTGATTGTAATATAAATTGTAATTTACTTCCAGCTATTTTTGGCGCAGATAAACGATCTCAGACAACTGATGGAGTTTTAATTATAATCAGAAAAGTAATCGAGATGTGAAGTTATTGCCAATCGTAGTTTTTTTTATTCATTATTTTCATTTCAGGTTATTTTTGTATCATATACTCCACATCACTGCCAAAGTACACCAAGCTTTAACAGTAATTATTAAGAATAAATACATTATCCATTATAATCCGTGGATAATGGTGTCTAAAAACAAAAATAATTTCCCACTAATACAGTTATACAATTAAAGAGAAGACTTGTTCTACCATAATTAAACAGCCCTATTCTGTAATACAGAAATGCTATTTTTTATATATAAACTGTAAGTTTAATAGCATTACTCCTTACAATGTAAAGATTAAGTAACAATAACACAGCTGCTCTTCAGAGTAGTTCCTAGTTAACCGTCCAGTTGGGTTGTTGTCACGATTATAGGTGGAACAGAAAGAGTCTGAGGTGTTTAACAGTGTTAAATGTGAGTGTACAGATTGAAGCTCGGAGTATCATCTTTGGTTTGAACTTGTGTCTGAGAAGGATACAGAACGTTATGAGATCTAAAAGAGCAAAACATGAAACTGATAAAACAAAAAAAGTCTCCCCGAAGTTAAGTTTGGAGAAACGGATTAAACCCAAAGGCATTTTCGTTGGTAAATTAAATCATCTGTTTCCTGTTGCTTTCATGTTTTCATGATTTATGTATGTTTTGGTTAATCATTACTGGACATTTGGATGTTAAATAGGTCGCCAGAAAAAGGCCTGGAGTATGAAGAGGCTATTTCTAATAATATTCTATTTGTCAGATATTGTGATATTTGATTGGGATACAAAGTTATCAGGATTTCCTGGTAGGATCTGGCACAGCTCGGCCTAAATGGTCTGAGATGTGAAACTATAACCTCTTAGTGCCTTTTTATTTTCGTGTGCAGGCAGTAAATTAAGTGAGCAGCTTTGTCCTCATTTCACCGCCGCACCACAGAAACCAGAGTGCTCGGTGCCTGGATGAAAAAAGTCTCCTTCTCTGTTCTCCAAATGTTCTGAGGAGGTGTGTGTGATGGAGAGCAGGGAGTGTTTGAGTGTTTAAAAGCGCCAGGAGGCTGTTCGCACCTTTGACTTCCTGCACCAGATCGAACACAGCTGCAACAAGGACTCAATAAATACAAATTTGAAAAATAAAGTTTACTAGGTATAATAATAATTAATAAGATGGCGATTTAGGCCTACTCGGTGCAATTCAGTCTATTTTGCGCGCACCTTATTTTAAGAACATATTTATTACCATATTGTCCCCTAACATAAGTAGTATTAGTGTAAAAGTTGCATAATCTCATCTCTGCTTCGGCTATTCTATTAATAAGTTGACGATGAATAATAAATCATGACATAAAAGTTTGATGGGTCGGCATTTTAGAGCTGCAGATTTAAACTTTATTATGTAAACTGTATCTATACTTAAAACAGGCGCTTCACATATAAAAGGCTGATCATTAGGAAGTAATACAAAATATTTGAATCATATTTAGTGTAAATAAATGAACTACATTTTAGTTGGAGTTTCACCTTAGTTTGAAGCATTTTAAACTGCACGTGCTCTTCTGTAGCACTCGCGCGTGCTTAAACCTCGGGTACTACTGCCATCTAGTGGAGGTTGTGAAAATGACTCCAGATATAATTTTAGCTGCCACCTTTGCAGCGTCGCCTTTATTCAGTGAATTTTAGCAATATAACAGGATGTGGTCGCAGTGATCATTGGTTTAGCTTCTGTTGAGGTATTAGTGGAATTGCTGTTTTATTTTTGTAGCAAAAAATGTTTATGTGCATTCTCTAGCGTGTTGCAGGTCTCGTGCATATAGCATACATCATTCATGATTGGGCATTTCCTGGTTTCTATTTTTAGGTGGAGGCAGAAAGCAAATAAGACATGCTGACGTCACGGGTTGTCATGTATATTTAAGGACTGTGTTGCCCCCTCCCCTCTCGCTACTGTCTCTGTCACTGGCATACCCATCCTCTTCTGCATGGATATGGCCACCCAGCTGCTCCATCCATCCCATCCGCACACCACGTGACCCGCATCTCCCATGTCCTTCAGTAGTTCATTCAGCATGATGGCTGCGGATGCTGCGGATGCTCTCTGCTGCATCCTGCATCCGCGCCGGCTCTCCCTGCTCCTCCTCACCGTCACCCTCTCCTCTCTGCCGGATCCCGCCGTGGCGCTGCTCGGTGTCCGGCCGGAGGACACTCAGACCGGAGAGCTGTCCGTACAGGACGGGATACTGAGAGCATCTGAGGGCACCCGCTTCATGCTGAGGGTTTACTACAGCGCGTCTCCTGCTGCAGAGCATCCCAACAGCCTGAACCTCAGCGGCAGACCTGACGCCGCTCCTGCAGCTCCGTGGATAGCCTTCATAGAGGAATCAGGGGATGACAGCGAGGATGGAGAGGGGAGACTGCGCTCCAGAGGGAACCCGTGTGAGGAGGAGAACGCTCGGAGCTCTGACATCGAGCTGCTGGGCTCCTTCAGGTCCACCTCAAGTCACAACTCAGTTTTAGTGGAGCTGCTGGCGAAGGACCTGCGCAGAGGAGAGGCGATCAAGTACTACTCCATGTGCGCCTTCGATGGAGTGAAATGGGAGCACTTCAGCACCAAAGATTTCTGGTTAGCCGTGGTGGAGAGACCTCCAGAGGCGGATGTGTGGCTGCAGGCGGGGGTCTCCGTGCTCCTGTTGGCGCTGTCCGCACTTTGCAGCGGGCTCAATATCAGCATGCTGGCTCTGGACCCCGTGGAGCTGCGGGTTCTGCAGAACAGTGGCACGGACAAGGAGCAGAAATACGCACGGAAAATCGAGTCCGTGCGTAAACATGGAAACTACATCCTGTGCACTGTGGTGCTGGGCAACGTGCTCACAAACACATGCTTCGTAGTGTGGATGTGCCAGATTTTAGGGATGACTGCACCTTCAACTGCCATGTGCACCCTGGGGATCTTCTTTATTGGAGAGATTTTACCTCACTCCGTTGCGTCCCGGCACAGCCTGGCCATCGCCTCCAAGACTCTCTGCGCCACCCGCCTCCTCATGCTGATCTTCTTCCCCATCGCTTACCCAGTCTCCAAGATCCTGGACATCATGCTGCACCAGGAGATCAGCAGCTTCTACACCAGGGAGAAGTTGGTGGCCATGCTGCGCGTCACAGACCCGTACCACGACCTGGTCAAAGAGGAGCTCAACATCATCCAGGGCGCGCTCGAGCTGAGGACCAAGACGGTGGAGGACGTGCTCACCCCGCTGTCAGACTGCTACATGCTCTCTTCAGACGCAGTGCTGGACTTCTGCACCATGTCTGATGTGATGCAGAGCGGCTTCACGAGGATCCCAGTATACGAGAACGACAGGTCCAACATCATGGACATCCTGTTTGTGAAAGACTTAGCCTTCGTGGACCCTGACGACTGCACGCCCCTGAAAACAATCACCCAGTTCTACAAACACCCCATGCACTGCGTGTTCAACGACACCAAGCTGGATGTGATGCTGGAGGAGTTTAAGAGAGGTAAATGAGAACGTCTGAGTGTGCAGAGTGTGTTTTTGGAGCAGTCTCAAAGCTCCCTCCTGCCACCTCTGAGATAAACCTGCTTTGAAGTGGCTGCTCACTTAATCAACTTTTCAGAGCAGAGTCTGTGTACACAGCAGTCCATGGGCTCACAGTGGGCCTGTCAGAGAAAACCTTTGATCCTCAGAGCAGTCCCTCCACATGTGAAATGTGATCCACTGTCACACAGTAAGCATGGTTCAGGCTGAGGTTAGGGGCTACCGAGACCAGGATACAGGGGGTTATCTCAAGAATTTATGATTGAAAAGCCTTTTTCCATTATAGTGCTGCCCTGAACTTCAGCTGCTCCCAACTATTGCCCTTCTTCTTCTGGATCTCATCATTTGTATCAGTTATTTTCTTTTACTCATATGTCACTGGAAGGATATTCAACAGGAGTTGAGGCATTTTACTTCCCTGGCATGAGAGCAGAGGCAGAAAATGACTTCCTTTATACTGTCAGACTCACTTCTTTTGTTTGATAAGACCATTCGAGTCTAAGAGCACACATGCTATAATATCATGGCTTTTTTATCAGTGACAACCATAACTGCAGTTAGAATCTTAACCAAGTCAAATCGAAAGTAACATTATTTGACTTTTTTCACACAGAAATACTTTCACAGCTGATCAAATTGTGCAGTAACCCAAAACAGGGAAAACAGGGACATTCAAACTGAATTATTCTAAGCTAAGGGCGGGGTGTGAATGTGCAGTATAAAACAGCACATGTGTCTTCAAGAAGAACCTGTACCAAAGTTACAAAGTGCTGAAAGCAGGTCACCAAGGTGCTCTGTGGGAAATGAGATGGGTGTCACTCTTAAAATCCAAAGTTACTTTAATGTAACATTGGCTTATAAGCAATGTTTTGGATGAAAAGCTGTATAAGCTATGATTTGATCAGTCACCCAAACATTTTTTTTTTAATTTTAGCAGTTAAAATCAATAATGTTATCTAAAAAGTAGAGATGGGAATTGCAAGCCAGTTCCAACAAATCTGAGGCACTGAAATAGTTTTCTTCAAGGTCAACAATTCACTTAACACCTGTCACTCAGTTCTTGTGCCTCTCAAAATAATGTTGATTGACACAAGGGTTCAAGGGAAGAAGTCAAGGAAATACCTGAGGTGGAGAGGAGATAGGCAGTCTTAAGTGTGGCTGAATTTTCAAACCATGACAATCAGAGCAAAGAGTAACATGTGTTACTATATGATTCAAAGATGGAAACAGCCACGTGCTGAAACTTTTTTGTCAACTCAGTATGGCATTTTTTAAAGGGACTGTGAGGAGTTTCTAAGTAATTACAAAAAAGTCTCACTTTTAGATATATGCCTGATCGAAATACACACTTTAAGATGAGTTTTATAGCATCAAAATAGGTTATCTATGTATAAGTGCTATTCCTTAGCCTTCTGGTCGGGTCGGACAGCCTGGACTGGCCTGGATACTCAACTTCGGGAACAAGACAATAAAAACTAAAGCAAATTTATATTATTTTATTATTTATATTACACGTCTTAGAGCACCGGGCTGTAAGTAGCGATATATAGCCGACTACAAATACGATAATAAGTTTTCCAAAAACTGTTTGTTGTCACACATCAAAAACTTCCGCTACGTAACTAGAAAGAGATACATTACCTCGTCGCTTTGCATCCTGTAAGTTGTTGAAAAAAGAAGTTGTAAAGCAATACAGAGTTCTGAGGAAGGTCTGAGCTGCATTTACCACAACAAGCACAGGCTTTGGCTTCAGTCATGTCCTTGGTGCGTTCCAGTTGTAGTCAGAAGTAGGAATTTCTGGGTTCCGAGTAGGAAACTGCAACTGGAACATTACCCGAAGTCGGAATTTCCTACTGGGAACTTGGTGAAACCTCGCCACCCCCGAGTTGACAATCGAAGATGGATGCCCCCAGTGTGAACAGTTATTTAGCTCCTGTAATAATCAATTTATTTGAACTACTGACTGGGGTGTGTAACTCTAGATCAGATGTATACATCGTATTGCTAGACTTATATTTACAAAAATGCTGCCATAGTGATAATCACATTCTTCATACAACAACGCAGGGCGTGCTAACAACAGCTAACAATAGCCTGGTAGATCGGCATGTTTTTTTCTGACTTCAACTGGAACACCAATAAGTTGGAGATGATGTCAGTCCCATTTCTGAGGTTACTGGAACGCAGCATTACGACAGTTGGCGTGTGCTCATGGGTAGCAGAGTCGTTATTTCACCGATAATAGGTTCTCCTCATAGTACCTTTAACAAAGAAAAAATATTGGTTTCATTCCTTTTTTTGTAAATGGACCATGAACAATATTCAACACAAGTTTTTACATTTGATGCATTACCAGAGTTAGCTTAGGGCTTATTTAATTTCACAGGAATTGATAAGGATACTGCTGGATCAATTAGCAGAATCAATGATGACTTTGGATCATGAAAATCTAATCAGTTCCCATCCTTACTCAACATACACTTTACAAAAAGAGCAGGACAGATGGTGCTCCCTGTCTCAGTGCTCACAGAAACTCAACATTAGTTGATGAAGGATACACAAATCAGGCATGTTGGCATAGATGATTGCATATAAACCTCATTGTAAGCTGAGTTTAAATTACAGGGGGTCTTAAGTTGGATCTGAGACCCCTAGACTGACTTGAGACCAGCCATAATCTTGATCTTGAAAATACTAGGAAAGAATGTTTCTACAACAGGAAAACACAAAGAAGCCTCTCTCCATGGGTGGCACATTCCCAAATGGTCTGCAAACCATGACCTTCAGCCTTGGACCCCAACCTAGGGTTTGGGCCCCCTTCATAAGGGGCACGCAGCCCTCTAGCTGTGAGCTTGTCAAATAGATTTACATGTGCTGACTGAAATTCTGGTAGTACATATACTTCGTATTTTATTCTTAAGACTTTTGACAAAAGCATGTTTGTTGGCCGTTTCCATCTGGATTTAATTGATGAAATCCACTGACAGTGATGCTTACACGGACAGCAATGGGCCCGTTTTTTGTATGGGTGATGGGGACTCAATCCTTCTTAGATACAACTCCAAGGAAAAGTGGGTGAGAACCCCTGACCTGAGGTAACCCCACCATACAGCTCAGCAGTAGTTAACTCATTTACAGTGTTTCATACAGTAGCTGCAGCAGGGGAATATACATATGACATTACTTTAAATCTTTGGACTTGCTGCTAAAATCTGAACCAGTTTAGCTGCGCTGAAATACCAGGAGCTAGGAGCTCATCCACTAGCCGTGAGTGGGTTGGTTGGATATGTGGGCATTATCACACATACACATGTGAGAAAGGTGATTGGGAAGAGTGAATTTTGTAAGCAGAGTGTAGTTATGCTAATCTGATCTAGATTGGTCATGAGGTTGTTAAAATGTTAATTTTGCCTTTTGAAGTATTTTGTGTACTGCCAGATCATTTCTGTTGTCAACTGATATATCAGGCATCATAGGGTAGAGCTTACGGGTGTACCATAATACATCATTGTTAAAGGGGAAGTGTAAGGTTTGTGGAATTTTTAACGGAGCCAAGACCATATCAAAAATAATGAATATCTGTTTGAAAATATCGGCATTCAGCTATCAGCAAAATCCAGTGTGCTGCATCCCCAATACATCCAACCATGAGCAAAGGCACGAAAGCAACTTCTCTAAAAATTAAATCACCCACACAAATTTCCGCAAATATCAGGATGTATCATATTATTGGTATGAAGTCTGTATTGCCACTTGATTAATCCAAAAGCAGATGTGAACATTTCTGTAGATATTTGCTGTGTTGAAAAGGAAATTCAGCATTGACTGAGGCACCTGACTGGATTTACAGACAGCAGAGACAGAATAATGACTAAATCTGACTGAAACAGCTTCAGTCTGACAACTGGCCATCCAGATGAGTGCACTCAGTGTTACAGCACACAATGATACAGTCTTGTTGGATGTGACACAACTTAATTTAGGAGTCCTTCAAAATATCCAAAAATGTGTTGCTGAATAAATAACTATTCATACAGTACATGCTTAACATGCAACTAGTACATACTTTCCTCCATGTTAGTTCAAACAGTAAGTTCGTCTTTGTAATTGTATTTCCTAGGATGCTAAAAATTTCAGTTTGGCAGCCTAAATAGCTCTGTGGTATCTTTACTGTATAAAACATTAAAGTTGCAACAACTTAAACTTAAACTGCATCCCCCAGCCCAGCATGTTTCTCCCTTTAAGGTGTGCATCAGTTTTTAGCTTTGTATAGTGTATGAATGTCACATTGAGCTGTATTAAAAAGGTAATCCATCATCAATAGAGGCATTTTCCTGCAGCTGACTGGCATCACAGACGGAGAGTATCGACTAAATCTGACTCGCAGCTGTAGTCTGATGAACATCCGTCCAGAGTTACAGCACATACACACACACACACACACACACACTATAAAGTGACTTCCAACAATAATTACAGTGATTGTGCTTTAAATAAACTGAATTTACTCAGGCATCTTTTAAAAGATCAGCGCACATTTAGTGACAGCATTTCTTACTGTAGTAAATATCAAACATCTAAAATCAGCTATGGTTGCCTAAACATTAAATTGGTCTTAGTATGTTTTTCAAATATGCAAATGTTTGGTGTGCATGCCTTTTTAAGGCTATAGTATCATTATCATCTGACAAATTTATGCCATAAAAGAAATTTTGTGCCCTGTAATCGATCCCACCACTCGCCCAAAGACAGCTAGGATCAGTTTTGCCCCCCAGCTGGAAAAAGCAGCACAGATAACAAATGAATGGAGGGCATTTTTCCATGACATTAAGACTTTAGACTTTGTCTGTTTCCTCCAAACTACTGAGCCTCTACATCATAAATAAGCTAAAGTAAGTGAATCCATTATTAGCTCTACATCGTAATTTCACTTTGAGCTGTCAAAAGGCAATCTAGAGAAAAGAGAGGCTTTTTTTCACAGTTGGCAGCAGAGGCGGAGGATATCGACTAAACCTGACTCACACTGTTGTCTGAAAAACATCTCTGCTGATAAATGCTTTCAAAGAGACACACACACTGATCTCATCTCCTGCAACAATGACAATCACAATAGAAAAGAAAAAGGAGAAACTGGATTGCAACAAAAGTCTTTTCTTTTTGCTTTTTCATCTTTCCAAACTCAAAACGGGGATTTCACTTCACATAAATGTGACAATTACATAATCAATTGCCAGATATATTTTTCAGCCCATTACTACATACTTTTGTAATTTTTTATACATCTAAGAATATCAGCTGATGTTGCTTTCATTTAGAAAAAAGTAGGTCTGTTATCTTAAAGGATAAGTTTGGTTTCTACAGCTTTCACATTGTTTATAAAATGAAGTAGAGCAATATACTCACCCAGATGGCTTTCCTGATCCAAACAGTGCTTCGGGAGATATTTAGATCCAAAATTGAGCGGCGGACATCCGTGTAATGGTAGCACATAGGACATACAGCGCCGCTCCTAAAACTGCATTAATCATCCAAAAACTCATTAGTTTCACCAATATTTCGTCATGGTCCGCCTCGGCTACTCCTCCATTACAGTCTGTGTCGCTCCAGACATGTTATGTGGCTGTGCTGACCTCTGAACTAAAGAAGAACCTTTGCCTCCACGCATGCACAGTACTCTCTGGAGAGCTGTTCTTTTCTTTGCCTCCGTGTCCTCCTATCGATGAGCTCCTCATCTGTAAACTCTGGCTCGAAACTGTAAGGACACCCATCATATTCAAAGTTCTCCTCCACAACATCTTCATCCAATAGATATTTGTCCATTTTGCACAAAACTGGAAGAAGAAAGTCGTTGTGTAGCCGGCGGTCGCCGCTGAAACAATGAGCCGTACTGCGCCTGTGCGGAGGCAAACATTCTTCTTCAGTTCAGAGGTCAGCACAGTCACAAAACATGTCTGGAGCGACACAGACTGTAATGGAGGAGTAGCGTGAGCAGACCATGATGAAATATTGGTGAAACTAATGAGTTTTTTGGACGATTAATGCAGTTTTAGGAGCGGTGCTATACATGCCCTGTGTGCTACCATTATACGGATGTCCGCCGCTCGATTTTGGATCTAAATATCTCCTGAAGCACTGTTTGGATCAGGAAAGCCTTCTGGGTGAGTATATTGCTCTACTTCATTCTATAAACAATGTGAAAGCTGTAGAAACCGAATTTATCCTTTAAGAATTTTTGTTGTAAATCACAATTATTTATGATAATTAAATCCAAAATTTATCAGTAATAAAGTAAGTCAATCATAAGTGTTACATTGATTGAAAATATAAATTAACCCATGCAAATCCATTTGCTTTCACGGACAAATGACCATAAGTGAAAATCCCCTCAGAGTAATATTTGGCTGAAAAGGACTTATTCTGGTGGAAATGCAGAGAAGCACTTTGTCATGATCATTCTTAATTTTCTAATTCTTCATCCAAATTTAATGAAATTGCATTAGTTCCACTGCAGGTATTTTATCACTTCTGCAGTGTTTGTTTTCTCTTGAAGTTTAATAGTTTAATGCAACAACGTCTTCAAGGCGGCAAGATGTTTTAATTTATCAAGAATTTATGCTGCAAAATAGTTGCAGTTATATTTAAAACCTCAACTTCATCCAACAACATCACTTGTTTCTACCTTCAATATTGAAGTAAGTGAAATGACTACTTAAAATGTGTCAAAAATGAAATAACGTTGAGCTTTAAAAACAGATTATTTAGCAAAAGTAGAGGCATCCTGTGTCACTTGGCCCTAAAAATCTTCTAAATCCGATTAACACATCCTTAATTCTGTTTCAGTTTTTTGCTGCTGAATGCATTTGCTGTAGTTTCGCAAATATTCTTTAAAGCACTCAATTATAGTAGTATTGGAAATGCAAATACTGTAAAATCACTTTTTCCTCAGTGATAAAAAGTATTTCTAATAAAAAGTGTTTAAAATTCAAAAACTATTTTTATGTAGGAGCTATTTCATGATCTTTACCATTTAAATTCTTAAAGACTTTTTCAAAGCAAATTAATAGCTTGTACTTTATCTGCCTGAAACTGAAAATGCTTGTCTTCTTTGAATAGTGCAAATTTTAGCTGAACATTATGTTGTTTATTGTAATGACTGTGTACTCATGCACAATAGTCTGAATATTTAATGCACCGTGTTCAATGTTAGTTACGTGACCACGCTTGATGGTGAATTTTAGCTTTTTTATTCATTCTCTAGTCTGCTTTTACTTAGAATAATGAAAATACCTTCATTAACATCTAAAGAAAGACACTTATTTTTAAAACTAGTATCTTCAAAAACAAATAAGGAACAGCCAGCGATGCTCAGTAGCAGGAAATGGGGAGCATTTTGAAGTTAAAAACAGAGGTTCCTCATGGACAGTTGACTCTGCAAAGTAAATCTGCTTTGAAAACACAAGCTGAGCTGGATGAAAAAGATAAACTGGCAGGAGTAGAGGCAATTGTCTTCACTGAATCTTTAGATAAGATGGTAAATGGTAAATGGACTTGAGCTTATGTGGGGCTTTTCTCATCTTTGACGACTCAAAGCAGCTTTTACACCACAGGTCACATCTACACATTCACCCTTCACTCTCACAGTCCCTCACTGATGGTTGGAGTCTCTATGTCAATTATCCATCAGAGAACACCTTCCTGCCCTTTCACGCCCATTGACACACCGCTGGCACAGCAGTGTCTTGCCCAAGGACACATCGGCATGTGACAGCCAGAGCTGGGCTCCGACCTGCAACCTTCCAATTACTGACCAAGCGCACTATCAGACTATCAGACTGCACCACCGACGCATATAACTCCTTGTACCATCTTTGACAACATTTACAGAACAGAGAGAATAACATGCTTCATTACAATCATATTTTTCTTACCAATGAATCGCTGGGAAATGCCATTTGTCACAGTGGCAGCTGTGGGTCTTGTTTGATGTGACAACATCTTTAAGCTGCAGGACCATAACTTGTTTTACATTGCACAAGATATGGTGTAAAAGTTCCTGTCCAATGACAATAGCACAAACTTTTTCTTAAATTAGTGTTTTATTTTAGAACGAGGGAAAGACAGGGGATAGCACAGAAACTTGGGGGGGAGAGAGTGGGGAAGACCTGAAGGAAAGGGCTCAGGCCGGGTTCAGACTCACACTGACTGCAGGAAGTGCGTAGCCTCTGAGGACGGAGTGTGCAGATGTAACTGCTGGGCTACTGACGCCACACAAGTAAATCTTTAGCCCCCTTTTGTATTTAACCTGTTTAATTAGCTATTAGCTCTCAATCTAAAAAGTCAAACCATTTCCAAGTGTAATTTAAAGGCATTTCCTTCACTGACATGGATGCAAACATCACTTTAATCTGACTCATGGATCATTAACCTGAGAATTATCTTTGTTGATGGAAGCATTAACAGAATAACAGCATGGACATGCAGAGTTGAATTTATCTATAACTTCATCAGAGCAGTTTTTTTAAGGTGCATGATCCTAACTTTCAGCACATATGCAACAAAAAGATCATATATTTTATTAGACATTTTATTCTCCTGCTAAAACAGCTTGTTTTTCCCACACTTAAAATAAATAAATGGTCATTAGCTTTACATCTTCCTTAAATAAGAATAATCAAATATGAAGGATTCAGCAAGAACAGAAGCATAATTTGTATTTTAGATCAAATTTCCACAGTAGCTTTGTAAATTTGTACCTATGCATAAGTTCTCCTGGTTTAAAAAAATGCTGGGGCAGTCGCTTTAGGGTTGGATGAGCTTGCTGCTCAAAACTCATTTCCCATCAGCATGTCATCTTAAAATGTATCTACACCTTCCAGCTACCAGATCAGCTACCGAGGCCAGAGGCATTATGTGTTCGTAGATATACAAGAGCATTCCTGTGAGCATGAAAGAAGGGATTTTCATCAAACTCTGCACAAATATCCACTCCGACTCATGGGTGAACTTATTAGCTTTTGGAGGACCTCTAAGAAGACCAGGTCAGGTCAGGGAGCACATGCCAGGTCAGCACTTCGTCAGTCATCATATTCCTTTTGACTCGTCTGCACCACCAACACGAACCCTTCTTCATTTTGAGGTGTTTTACATGCTATCAAGTCTGTGGGCACGAGGGTGCAAACCCTACACCCCAAGGCTCCAGAGGAAGGGATGCCAAGCCCTCTCAGCTGCGGTTCAGGGTGGTGCTCGTGCCTCACATCATGGAGACTGCTTGTTCAAAACCCGAGTTGAGCGGGTGCTTCTGTGTGGAGTTTGCATATTCTCCTGGTGCATGTGTGGGTTTTCTGTGGGTACTTGGTTTCCTTCAACAATCCAAAAACCTGCTTGCTATGTTAGCTGGTGACTAGATTGCACACAAGTGTGAGTGTGTGTGTGTGTGTGAGTAAAAAGGTGTCGGTCTCTCCATGTCAACACCATGCCATGTGATTTGTTAGCGAGGTGTACCTTGCTTCCCGCCCACTGTCAGCTGGGAAAGGCTCCAGTCCTGTGCAACACCAAAAGGGATAGGCACTAAAAATGATGGATGGATCCGTTTTCAGCTCTGTGTTCTAAAAGCTCAGTTGAACTGTATTAAAACATACATTCCATAAAAGAGGAAATACTTTCTTCACTTGAATGGTTACAAAACTCACACTCACACCTTCCTCTCCTGATAACCATCATTGCTGATGGCTGCATTCACAGTATTCCAGCGCAGAAATGCTGATAGCATCCCTTCCCTGCTGAGCCAAAGTGTGTCACCTCTCCACGGGGATCCCATTCAGTCCTGATGATCTCACTGAAAAAGATTCTGGATCGATGCTCTGCTGAAATAACCTCAAAGGGCCCTGAACGTGTCACAAGATCTAATGTACACATATGAGAGGCCACTGGAGTCACTCTTATGTAAGGATTTCATTGGCATTGGCTTATGTTGTGGGGATTAAGATGTAAATCTGTTTCATTGACAAAGAGAAGCTCAATAGATGGAGAAAGCTACGATCCAATCAGAACAGGGAAGGCGACCCAGCGGTGACTTTGGCAGGATCATAAATCAGATCCCCACCCACAGGCTAAAGGGTCGGCTGCTTTATTTTGTTCCAGATTATGGAGGCTGGCTCTGCTCTGACCCTGCGAGTGTTTCTATACTGCATGTTATTTATAGATGAGGTTATAGGTGACAAGGTGAACCCGGGCTTCACCTTTAGATTGTTTGTGCCCACCCTAATTGTGAGCCCCACTGTGACTTTGAAGCTGCCTTCACTCTGCATGTTGCCACCATCCGGGCCTGCGGAGTGGCCATGAAAAATTCAGCTCCAACCTTTCCTCTCGTCTCCTGCCTCCTTCTGCCTCTGCTCTCATGGATTAAAGGTTCCTGCTGTTCAGGAAGCACGGCTGGGAGCAGGATGGATGTCTTACTGAGCAGGGTGATGGGCTGGGGGGAGGTCTTTGTCAAGGGAGAGGGTGGAAATGTCACTGCTAATGTAGGGAATGTGAGGTTGGACTGCAGGAGTGCCTCATGGGAACTTTTTTTTAGTTAGCAGAGGTTTTCCTCTTATACCCATGTTTTTCGGAGCAAAATCACTTTGCAAAGGTAAAAGGCAGATTTCCTGGAAGTAAATTGGACTGGAAGTGCAATTTGAATTCTCCAAGGGGGGTATGGCATCATCAATTTCCCTGGGCACATCTTCTGTCTGCTGTCTTGTTACAGAGTGAAAATAAATGAAGTATTCACATCAGAGGTCTGGTGGTAGAAAGATAAAGCAGAATATGCTCTGTAACATGGAAGAGAGTGTCCTGGTCCCTCTTATTGTGTAACTATGAGGAGATTTCAGCAGTCAGGGTGCTTTAAAGGTTATAAGTAACTGAAAATCGGCTTGAAATCCTATTTGCTTGGATGATTTACTCCATCAGTGGTCAAATTAATCCGTCTTTTTTTTATAGCTCTATGCAGAAGTAGGAATACTGCTCTATAAAAATATGCAAGGGCAGTTGAAATCATGCATTGTAACTTTGTTTTGAGCAAAAGTGTTCAGGTGTAATCAGAAACATATGTCTCTAGAGTACTTTAGGCACCAAGATAACAGAATTGTTCAGACTTAAAGTGCGGTGATGTCTTCTGACACGACTGCAGTGGTGTGAGGAGTTAACTCGTCATATGTTTGTGTCGGCTGCTGAGTTGATTGTGTCCTCAGTGCAAATTAACTGCTCCGTTGGTTGCTTGGAGACAAGCTGAAACCACCTTTTTTAGACAATCACTGTGCTGTTGTTTGTGACAAACAGGGAATGATTATTGTTTTCATATGCAGTCAAACAAGCATTGAACGTCCACTTGTACTTGAACAACTTTTCCAAACAATCCAGGTGGGAAAGCGATCTAACAGACGGGTTGAGGATGATGATGGGTGAAGATGAAAAGAGAAGAGCTGCGACGAGAGACACATTTTTGGCTATGTGTCATGTGCATCCACTTTTGATGCATTTAAGTGAAACAACATTAAACCTGGGGTCTGATTCCTCTTTTGTTCATTATGCAGACTCAACATTTTGTGAGTTTGTCTTCAAAGTTACTGGAAACATTCTGGGATTCAAAGAATTGCTGATGTAATGGGTGAAGAATGGACGTCAGTAGATAAAAATAACACTAGTGAAAAGCCTCCAACTGGACCTGTGCAGTGAGGATGACAACCAGCATTAAAACGCCAACTGGAGCTGAGAGACTGTAAACACAGGAGAGATTTGTCTGAGAGCTGCAGTGTGAAATAATTGCAAAGTCAGGACTATTTTTGTATGCTAGCGTTTGTGTGTAGTAGAAAATGGGCATTCTGGGATTAGTCTAGAGACACTTTGACAGTTTGGAAGACTTGGCCCCTTACGTAAACAGTGGGATTACACAATCAGTCTGGGGATGCCTGCATCTGCTGACAAAAACTGCCCATGCTGCTGCCAACCTCTGTGAACACGCATACACACTCACACACTCTCTTTACACATGCATGAGCAGGGCCAGCGGTCACACTCGGTACTTGCTCGGCTGAACACGACACGCGTGCCGGGTACAATGACACGGATCGCCGACAGCATCTCTGCAGTGATTTCATAAAGTAAATGTGACATGATGTTGCTCCTGAGCGGCATCACCAGGAGAGAGGAAGGGGAATTACCATCAATTCAAAACAAAAACACAACTCTGTGTCAGGCTGACACAGTGAATTTCTTTTGGAATAAATCAATATAAATGTATATTTAAAAAAGATAAAAGATATGAAAATGTTGTTTAGACTGATGCAATTTATTTAGTTTGAAATATTATTAGTTTGGTCTTTTTCTGGACACGAAGCACGAACAGTAATGTGGTCATCAACTAGGCCTGTGCTCAAAATATCGATACGACAAAATACCGTCACGCACTCCTTCGGGATACGTCTGTCGATACGGCCTAAATATTTTGACAGTTGTTGTAAATACACTTTGGGTAATGTTAACAGTGGCACAGTTCAAGGTAGAAGTCGAGCTACATAATGAAGCATATGTTCTAAATTTGAACTTAGGTCTACCATCTTTGAGGATCTGAATTTATGTCTCTCAAATTGTAGAACCACTTAAAACTCATCCTTGTTCTTTTTCTTCTTATAGGAAAAAACTAAACTTGTCAAGAATTTTGTTTAAAGCATAGTCAATGTTCAGAATTTACATGTATCGGGATATGTATCGTATCATGGCCTTAGTATTGGGATACGTATCGTATTGTGAGGTTGCTGGAAACACCTAGCCCTATCATCTACCAAACAATCCATTTGAAATGTTTACTATTATATGCACTTAATAGTTTCGTCAAGGCAGAATTTTATTTCTTTGAAAAAATAAAAATGATAGTGATAAAAAAAAAAATGCAAAAATAGAAGTTGTCAGCACAAAATATTGATAGTTTTGTTTGTTCATGATAGTTTTCAACACACACTTTTCAAAATTTTGACAATGAATTAGTGCAAATTAGACTGTTTTCGTAATTTGGTTAATTGAATAAAAAGTATTGAAGGTTATCAAGTTCCGTAACTTTTTGATACCACTTTGCTATAATTTAGAAAACAGGGATTTTATCACTGACTTATTTTGATTATTTCTTTTCTTTGAAAGTTTGCTCAAGTTCAAGGAATACATGTAATACAAATCTTAAATCAATCAGTGTCAATACAGTGATAGCTTCACGTGGTATTAAAAAAAACAGGTTAAACGAAGCAGGGCACTGGCTCCAAGA
This sequence comes from Scarus forsteni, assembly GCA_036419115.1. Classification (NCBI taxonomy): domain Eukaryota; kingdom Metazoa; phylum Chordata; class Actinopteri; order Labriformes; family Labridae; genus Scarus; species Scarus forsteni. The sequence goes on from JAZDUH010000327.1 coordinate 19,256,829, forward strand.
GCAAAAATCTCTGCTATGGCATTTCAACTTTTTTTGGAGAGTTATTGTCAAAAATACAGAAAACTGGTTTATCTCACAGTTTTCTTGATCCACATCAGGATTTGGATCACCTCCAAAATCTAATCCCATCTTCCTTGTGCCATGAACATCAGCCTCCAAAAATTTGATCAAAATCCATTGAGAGGGGGTGCTGGTTTGGCGGAGTGGTTAGCAACCAGGCACCCCATGTACTTGTTTCTGCCGGTCCAGGTTCGAATCCCGCCTGTGACCAGTTTGCAGAGTGTCTTCCCCTACTCTCTCACCCCCTTTCACAAGCCTATCCACTGTCTCTCTCCTGTCAATAAAGGCACAAAAATGCCCAAAAATACATTAAAAAAAAAAAAAAATCCATTGAGAGCTCCTTAATTTATTAGCAATAACTTGGAAAACTGGCCTCTGCCTCAATATTAACATTCATTCAGATCACCACCAAAATCAAAGCACTTCTTTCTTGTGCCATGACCACCATTCCCTAAAAATACATCAACATAAGCGAATAACTTTTTGCGTTATCTCGTTTACTAACAGACAAACAGACAAATGTCTACACAAACATTTGGACTTTTGGTGACGAAGGTATGTAATAGGCAACAGATGTAATATTTATGGGTATCTCTACCTGCGTGAGCATCTCAGTGAACAAGAAAAAAAGTCTCAGTCATTCCTCAGTTCCCAAAAGCTTTATTCAGTGTTTTTAAAAGGAAAGGTTATATAACACAGAAATAAACATGTTCCTGTACCCGCTGATTGCAATGTGTTTCAGGCATCAAATTCAACATGAGTGAAAAGTTTATCAGTTTGAACATTAAATATATTGTCTTAGTAGTGCATCCATTTGAATATGGGTTGAGAGATTTTCAAATGATTGGATTTATTATATTTGTATTTTTATTTACATTTTTTATTGGAATTAAGGTCCGTACTCTGTGTACCAAAGACTCACTGTATTACATTCATATAAATGTTGTTTGTAATCAGTGTATTTTGTGCATGGTTCCTGCTACATTTATAAACTTTGTCTTTGCCAGTGACAGAATTAATAGCATTAAATGTAAGAGACAGGGACTCTCTCTCTCTCTCTGAATGTCTACCACTAAAGTAATGAAACAGTATTTGACATCAAAATATCCAGCCCTAACCCACGAGCTGATTTGACTATAAAACAGACATAAAAAATCTGTGCCATGTTTAATATATCTGCCCTGACAGCAGCCACAACAATACTCCCTTTGACGTCACAGCTTAAATCCACATTTTGACCAAATAGGTTATCTAACCGAGTTCATGATGTCACTGGAACACGGCGTCCAACCAGAAACATGTAAACAGTCTCTAACAACCGTGCTTCCAACAAAATCTGTGGCTCAGATGAGATGGGCTGATTTAGGGGATCACAGCCAGGGGATAAAATGGATCAAGTGCTTTAATCTACAGCAACAAGAAAAAAAAACCTTACTGACTGACTTACTGATTGACTGACAGGCGGCCATCTTTAAAGGCTGAGGCTGAGGTTACAGCCAGAGCTCAGGTCAGCTTGTCCAAACAGCTCAGGTGAGTCAGACATGGATATGCCCTCAGCTGATAATGTGCCCGCGCAGCACAGCATTACATCATTCATATGTTACATAATACTCCAGCAGAATGGCACACACAAACACTTATACCAGACTCTCTCACACAGGCAGACACACACAAGCCCAGGGCTAAAGTGGGTCTGCCATCAATGTCCCTTTCTGCAAATGTTTCTGCTCCGCCTGTTTGCCCGAATCTCCCGGTCTATGTTTCAACTCAGTGAGCTGCTTCAGACCACGCATCATGTGTTTGCAGATTCATGTGCATTCATATAATGACATCAAATCCAGACAGTATCATGGAGACACACTGCATTGTTGATATTTCTGCAGGGACAACTTCCCCTTGTTTTACTCTTGCTGTTGTCATTTTTCAGTCATGGCACACATTCAAATAAATACACTGAAATGTAATCTCCCTCCAATATCATTGGCAAAAGAATGTATAAGTCATGAAAACACTGCAAAATGCCATTTCTTCAGCCTTGACATAGACCCCATGGTTAGGCTGGAGATATAATTGTTAACTGTGCGGATGTGGTTGCATGATGGCCCCCGCCATCCCCTGTGACATCACAGTGTGTCAGCTGTGCATGGGTTAAATCTGGGTGATAACAGATTTCTTATAAAAGTCGGGAAATAGGGAATAAATTTGGCGCATGACTTCAGGAAGTGACCTTGTAAACTAGTGACTTTGAGATTTGAATTGACATATGGCTAAGGCGGGTGTGTTTGTGTTAGCTTAGTTTGTTTGGCTGAATCTTCTTACATGTAAACTGCAGAGTAGTAGTTTTGATTCAATGCTTCAAAAACATTTGATTACTAGAAGTGCTCTGAGAAGTGCTCTGCCTCTGTCAAGATATTTCCAAAATTGTCGGTTGAGTTACTGTCCAAGATGTGAAAAACTGCATTCTCACATTATTGGCAAATCTTTGATAAAAATCCTGGATCTGGATTTTCATCACCACCAAAATCAAATCAATGGCCAACATTCCCTGAAATGTAATCAAAATCCATCAAGAACTTTTCAAGATATCAACAAACTTGCAAAAGCTGGAAAAAATATAACCTCCCTGTTTGAGGTAATAAAGCACTGAAGGGTACATGCTTTAACTAAAAGCATTTCTCAGCACAGTCAGATGAAGTCATCCATTAACACACGCACCTACCATAACACTGACAACGGCACATGGAGGAAAATATCACAACGATTGAGTGCAGACGTTGCTGATGGTGATTACAAATAACCACCCTGATTAACGTTACTTATATGTCACTTTTACTTTTAGAATTGCCACCATGTTTGCAGTCTACTGCTAACACAACAGGCAGTTACAAACAGCTTGAGGTCTTTGCACCCTTTATTTGTGTCCTCCAGTAACACACATCACATTCAGGTACGTAATAACAAAAACGTTCATGACACAAACGCAAGGACAAACTGCAGGTGCATCTGCGGCTTTGTTGTCTCTTCTACCAAACAATGATTCACCCACAACCAGGTTTCTTTTACTGGTATCCATGTCAGAGACTCTACTTACATTTCTGTATTCAGATTTGAGCATGCACACTTAGTTGTGAAAAAATCTACATACTCTTTTGCATTTTGGACTGCAATGTTCATTTTCCTTTTTCCTTGGAGCCCCCCCTACATTTATCTACAGCCTTTTTCCACACTGTATTTACGCAAAAACATAAAAATGGTGTCAGTTCCCAGCATTCACAGTAAACCTTAATTTTTATGCTGCTTTGACATTAAGAGGTCACTGTGAAAATAGCAGAGGCAGAGCTGGGTGGACAAGTTGACTTCCAATGATAGAATCAGAGGCATACAGTCCTACTCAGTATTATTGGCACCCCTTCATTATTTTCATTACTTTAACAATATCTTCAGAAATAAATTGAAATGTTCCAGATTTATGTCATCAGGATCTTTTAATTGAAGGTCCAAAATACTTTAACAAAAAAAACAAATTTTTTTTACGCATAATATTGTAATTTCAAAGAGGGAACTGAAAAAAAACATGTGCAGCAATAATGGCACCCCTTTTCAGTATTTTGTTGCACACCCGTTGGCACTGATGACAGCCTCCAAACGTTTCTTGTAGCCATCTGTAAGCTTCTTGCACTTCTCAGCTGGTATTTTCTTCCACTCTACCTATGCAAAATTGTTCAAGCTCTTGAACATTTGCAGGTTTCTTTTCCCCAATGACAGATTTCAGCCATGCCAATGATTTTCAATTGGATTAAGATCAGGACTCATTGCTGGCCATTTTAAAACAGTCCATTTTTTCATTTTCAGCCATTCCTGCATGCTTTTGGATGTGTGCTTTGGGTCTTTGTCTTGCTGGAGGGCCCACGATCTTCAACTCAAACCAAGTGTTCTTACACTGGGTCGGACATTATGCTCTTAAATTTCTTGATAATTCTCTGATTTCATGATTCCTGTGATAAGGTCAAGGCCTACAGTACCCGATGCAGCAAAGCAGCCCCAAACCATTATGGAACCTCCACCATGCTTAATTGTTGGTAGGGTGTTCTTTTCCTTGTAGGCTTCAAGTGGTTGCAATCAAAACTGCCTATTCTAAATATGACTGCATGATCATAGTAGTTGATGAAGTATAAGTTACAAACCTAAATATGTGAACATCACTTCTGCCAAGTTTGACTCTGATAAAGTGATGCAGAGCAAAGTTAGAGAGGTTTGTAAACAAACTGTTTGTACTGTCACAATGTGTACTTAAACTTTGAGGTGCCAATAATGATGAGCAGGACTGTAATAGAGGTGAGAGGGGAGTTTGTAGCCACCAGGGGAGCACAGACTTATTTACGTGTCTCTGTGACACTCACTGTGCCTTTCTCATGATTCCAAAAAGGAGTATCACAGTATGAAGTAAAACAACGCCATGTCTTTACATGCTCTTTCCACATATTTATGACATATTTATTGATCTAATGCTGCATTACTTTACTCTCTGCTTGTTGTTTAATCAGTTTATATTAGCGCGTTCTTTTAATATTTCTACTGGTTACTATTTATTTCCTCATTATATTTGTTGTTCAGTTATTCGTCATTTTTACCTCATTGTACATCATTTTTATTGTTTTCCTTTTTTTACTGCTTTTATTGCTTATTCTTATATTTCAATCTCTTTTTTTCCTTGTCTTCTGCCCCTTTTATTGCTTTGCTTTGCTTTTTTGTGATGAGGATCTGAAGGAGGCTTGGGACTTGGGAACTGGGCATGGTGGGTCCAGACACAGGTGCATCTCTTGTCCTATGGGTTGGGGCCTTTTGTGGTTTTAGGACTGTGCTGAGGGCCTGAGCCTGGATTGTTTGGTCTTCGCTCGATAAAAGTATTTTCTTCCATGAGTTCCGTTGGTCTGAAGGGCACCAGAAGTGTTCAGGCTCTTTCTTTTTAGGTTCTTATTGTGTTTGGCGTTATTATGTTGTTTGTGTAGGTTTGAAACAGCTATTTGATTTAAATTGTGCCTTTTGTTGGTTAGTTCTTTTTGCACTTAAGCTCTTGTGCTTTGTCTTCTGTATGCTCCTGTCTGTTTGTTTGTTAAGACACTTTGTAAACCTTTGTTCATAAAGCGCTACAAAAATAAATGTATTGTTCTTATCATTTAAAGTTACTAAGCTTAAATGGAAAGGCTTTAAAGGGCTTGTGAACGCCTTACATCATAGGGCTCTGAAACACTGTGAACAAGGCCTTAGAAAAGCAAACATCTCCAAGCCCTACATTTTCAAAAAGTGATACAAGGCTATAAAAATGGACACTGATAGGTCTTTTTCAGGGTAACTGGGAAAACAAGCTATTTAATACAGCTATAAAGGGGGAACAGGAGAAGTCCTTATGTTACAGACTTTTCGTCTTGTGCATAAAATACTCTATAATTTAGGAGCCACACACAGCACAGTAGGGGGCATATGAAAGTTGAAAAAGCAGAGTATGGTCTCTTTAAGGACTAGACCCTCTGGACAAAACATACGCTGACATCCCATAAGGCTTCCAGCACCCACGCTGAGAGTAACATTACATGTTTGTTATGTTTTATCTTGAATGTTCAGTAAGTATTCCTCAACTCACTCTGTCTTTATCTGTCTCCCGTAGGTAAGTCCCACCTGGCCGTGGTGCAGAGGGTGAACAGTGAGGGGGAAGGGGACCCTTTCTATGAGGTGATGGGCATCGTCACCCTGGAGGATGTCATCGAGGAGATCATCAAGTCTGAGATTGTGGACGAGACGGACCTGTACAGTATGTATGATACATTAACACACAGATATGAAGCTCTGAGTGTTTGCATTGGCTATTGATGAATTTGATTGTGTTCCCAGCTTCCATGCTGCATAGATTATCCCTTTGTCACTGCAGCTGATGATATAAGCAGTTTATGTCCCCAGCATCATTATTATAAAAATGCTCTACAGCTGCAAAGAGAAGCATTTTAGTGTTAAAGTGCAGTGGGATTTACCAAACCTCCACCAGCTCCTGTTCTTTCTTTCTCATTAAACTATTGATCCCACCTTCCCTGGACTGTTGTCCCCAGCTCCACACTAATGCATAATTAAATAATGTGAATAAATGGCCCAGTCACACAGATAATCACTATAATCCGCTCATCTTTAATTGGCTGCAGAGTCTCTCCACAGAGATGTACACAAATGCCAAACTCACATCACATCAAATCTAATCTCTTCAGTATTTGCACACCACGGGGATGGTAAATAACTTTTTATTATGTACACTACCACAAAATCCTCCTCAGACGATATGGGCATCTAATTCTGTCATGTGCTGCAGTTTTAATTACATGCAGAGTGTGTGGACGTGCCTCTGTCAGGGTTTCACTCATGTGGGTGCTCGTGAAGTCCTGTTTCTTCTGTGTGCATGTGCATAATTACGTGTGTATATATAGCACAAAGAGAGCTAATCTCTCCAGACGTGGCTCTTCAGGCAGTTGTAGCACCAGCTGTTCCTGATGCTGCAGCTACGACGTGTCTAATGGAACATACTGTATTTAATACTCAGCACATCTGCATTAATCAGAGGTGTGTTTGCACCACACAGGATAATCTCATTCTGTCTCCATATGTGGGCTGTAAAATGAATTTACTGAGGGAAATCTTGTCAGGGAAGTCATCGTAATTGTTTATTGGCTGCAGGATGTGAAGCTGCTTCGGCTAATGAGGTCAGAGGAACCCCAAAATAGTTCCTTGTGGTGCCAATGTGAATAATTTACTCATGTGGCATATGTAATGGGCCAAACTTAATCTGTGAAATTAGATACCTCACAGTCCTTCAGCTGGTAGAGCATCCACAACGTGAAACCTGCAGCAAAACCCGAACATGACATTAAAAAATAAAGGAAGGATACTCAATTTAAAGTTAAAATTGAGATCTTTTTGATTGAGGAGCAGCCAGCCAGAGGAGGATTTCAGTTTGGGAGCCTCAAATCTGCATTTCTGCTTTTTGCAGTTGGGTCGACCAGGTCCAGTGTCTGTTATAAGGCACTTAACTCAAACCGTAATCTAAAATGCTTGGTCCATGTCAGAAAATGGCTATAGTAATCAGCTTTCTTTGAGCAGAAACAGGCAGTGGAAATTTGAGTACTGAGTTTGAATATTAAACATTTTCTCTGCATTTCTTATAAGGCCTATGTGTGTGTAGCATCTATGTTCTGCATTTAGCTAAAAGGTTAAAACAGAACATATCAGAATTCAGCATGTGTCATGATTACATGTTGATCCGTAAGAGTAGATTAGTTGCATCAGCCTGATCTTTTATAAGGGCATAAACTGAAGATCCAGCCAATCAAGGTCTGTCACTGTGGTTTTATGATACAGTTTCAGCAACATATCAATAAGTTTTGATCTTCTTACTGGCATGGAGAAAAAGGAAATCATGTTCTGTTTTGACAGCTGTATGGTGCATTTGACGACCCCAGTGAAGTTTAGTATCTATCATGCGTCATAAACTGGATGATTATCTGTTTCAAATGTTAAGTTTGTGATAGTTTGTTCGTTAAAAGAGAGTTGAGCTATGTACAAAGGGATGGACATGAAGGTCAGTATCTTCAAACCACACACACACACCACATTGTTCTCCTGATAACAGTGGATTGTCTCCTCCAGGAGAGGAGTGAGTCTTTGCCTGGAGCAAAAGAGTTCAGGCATCTCAGGGTTTTTCTTTAGAAGTGGGCTGGTGCAGCTGACAGACAGTTTGCAGCATCAGCAGTATTGCTGGTAATGTACCTGATCAGTTTGGTAAAGAGGGAGCCGAGCCTGAAGGTTTATCTTCTGATGTACAGTATAGCTGTTACCTCCGCCAAGGAGGTTATGTTTTCGGGAGAGTTTGTTTGTTTGTCTGTCTGTCTGTAAACAAAAAATCTCAAAAAGTTATGGATGGATTTTGATGAAATTTTCAGGAAATGTTCAGCATGGGAAAAGGAAGACGTGATTCAATTTTGGTGTTGATCTGGATCACCGTCTGGATCCAGGAATTGCTCAAAGGATTCTTTATCATTGGGAGATAGGGAACTGTGCTGCTTGGCGGAGGTCTGCGGTGGAGTGCTTTTCTAGTTGATATCTGTGATGTTTTGGTTCACATGGTGTGCCTGTCACTGCCAAGTGGACAATGAGGACAAAATTAATGTCCTGCAATAAAAGTACAGTAGCATGAATGAATGTGATTACTCACTTTCTAAGCCTGGTCACAGCAACCATCCTAACATTATATAAAGAAGATGAGTGTTTGGAAGTGAAAATTATTGATCTCTAGTTAGATATTGTACAAATAGACATACTTGCTGTGATTCATGCAGCACATTCATCTGCACATCGTGTAACTGCATCACACTGAGGGACACATTAATACTTAATTGCATGAGAGAGTCTGCTGTTACACTGCTGTTTACATAACTGCTATGACTCACAACATGCCTACATATCATCACATCTCACAGGTCATTAAATACCAAGTGGATTTTAAAATGAGCAGTGCAGCTGATTAACACCTTTGAATGCCAGTTTCACACCTCCTGTTCTGTTTTATATCATAATCATCTGACTGTCTCATCGGCATTTTAAAACTTCATTTTGTCTCAGTAGCATCAAAAGAGTTATCTCCTCTTCAATATATGTTTATTTATCCTTTTCACTTTATTCCTCGTCATTGACTTACAGTTTTATAATTCTTACCCAACCATTAATTTTGTCTATGTTGTGTAAATATTCCATCAGTTTCTAATTTGATGTTGTGCACCCTTTGATAGTCGGACTTTATTTTTTGAACTTTTAGAATTTAAAGCTTAATGAAGTTCATCTACCTTTATGCTACATTATATTGTAACCTGGACATTTTTCCACATATTTTCTGTGTTTTTGTAGCTGATAATCGGACAAAAAGGCGAGTTTCTCACCATGAGAGGAAGCAGCAGGATTTCTCCATCTTCAAACTGGCAGAAAATGAGCTGAAGGTGAAGATCTCGCCTCAGCTGTTGCTGGCAACACACCGCTTCTTGGCTACAGGTAGTGTTTACCCATTAGTACAAACTGACTGTATGAAGAATAGGACACTTCTCTAATTAATCAACTTTGAACATAACACAGTAATCTTCTGTTGTATCCAAAACCTTGCATTGGCTAGCTCTGCTGTAGCATGGACCATAAGCATTTCCAGAAGATCATTTATTATTTTATCAGATTACCACAACAGCCAGTCTTCTGTGAATCTGAATGAAAATGCCATACTGTATTCATGCCATAAAAAACACATTAATATTGAAATTTCCACCAAAACAGACGGAAAACAGAGTTTTCAGACTCATTTTCTAATACAGTTCACTAAAAACATAAGCCCACCCATGGGTGTCACACCTGCTTGGGTTGAGGGTGTTGAGACACCCACACTTTCACAGAAACAAAAAATCACCCCCTCACTTTTTACAGAGGGATTCATGCGCATCTCACCAGTTGGGATTGCGGATGCCGTGATTTTTTTTATGAATCAGTATAAAGCTCATAAGCTTGCTAAAAGAATTGTTCACTTTTTCTGACACTGATTTTAAGTTGACTGATTTAAAATAGATTTAAGACACAATGTAAAAGGTGTTGTATTCTTTAAAGTATCACCCACAAATATCATTAGATATGGGTCATGGGCATGGTTAGTGCTATATTATATAAAAAAAAGACTTAAATCATAGCATCATTTAACAATGATGGTATGAGAAAAGTGTAAAAGGATGTTGGCGTGGAGTGTGTGGCACATCAATGTACATTTTGATACTTAATGCTATTTTACTTGCATATTATTGTAATGAAAAGCAAAAATACATTCAATTTCAATTAGCGTATCGGAAAAACAAAAATTTGACTCGAAGTTTGCCCTACCCTTAGAACACCCTCACTTTTAAAATCGCTGCTACACCCCTGAGCCCACCAACTGGATCAGGATCAATTTGGTACTTTTTGAAGTTGCAGCTATTTTTGGTGTGTTTTGTCCCTTCGTTTGTTGAATTAAATTTTAGGTCACAGAAAACACAGATTAAAAATAAACTCCTGCCAAGGTGAAGATTTTGAAAAAGACTGTTTAGGTTGAACCAACAAAACTTTTTAAAGACAGTATTTGATTGAGATTATCAGACACCAATTGAAATGATTCAATATGCTTGCTAACACCAGTTCATTTAGTCAAAACTTAAACAATTACACCAGCCAGTCTTGTGATTGGAACAGAAATAAAAATAAAACTGCTCTGGCTTAGAATTTCTTTAAAAAGTTGCTCATTGTTACATGGTAAGAAAAAGTACCACAAATGGGGTCGGCCCTTATTTGCTTCTGTCTGTCTACTGAATCTCTCCTCCATCAATAAAGGTATAAAATACCCCAAAAAGTATTACGAATAAAAAAAGCTTATGTCTGTGGACATGAGAAGGAAAACCTTTGTTTTTTTTAATTACCCACATACTTGTGCACATGCCTTAATTGTCTGAGGTCAGGAGAGCGCCCTCTGTTGGGTCAGAATATTAACTGCCCTAAGCAGCCTGATGTGCTGCTGCAGTGTAGATTTTTTTTTCTTTTAATGGCTTCCTATAGTTTGAGTAAGATTTTTTCCTTCTAAATTTTAATAAGTAAGTCTTCAAATGTCTAATGTAAAGTGACAGCCCTGCTGTAGAGTAAACACTGGATTTCAGGGCAAGTCTAGGACAAAAACATTCAGGAGGGAACCTTCTCCCTTTTTCATATATTTTTTGTCCTCTTGTTTGTGTCTTTCTAATCCCTCCTGTAGAGGTGGAGCCTTTTAGACCCTGTCATCTGTCAGAGAAGATCCTGCTGCGTCTCATCAAACATCCCAGCGTCGTGCAAGAACTCAAATTCAATCCCAAGAACAAACACGCTCCCCAACACTACCTCTTTCAGAGAAACAAACCCGTGGACTATTTCATCCTCATCCTGCAGGTACATCTGAAAATTCTGCTGCTTTTGCTGCCAGAGCTGAATACAAATCACTGCATGAACATTTCTGCTGATGAGTAATGAAACCTAACACTTCTGTCCTCCTCAGTGTTATAATGACAGTGTTTTTGTATAATGCCTCTGATGAGCAATCAGCACTCTGTTTTTCACACTCAGTGTTTTTTTAATGCATGTTAATGGCTGTGTTGTTTTTGCAGGGACGGGTGGAGGTGGAGATAGGAAAGGAGGCTCTCCGATTTGAAAATGGAGCTTTTTCATACTATGGCATGCCTGCTCTCATCCCACCACTCCCTATTGGTAAGTAAGAGCACCTGCCGACATGGAGAGGCAGGAGTGTTGTTGACAGCAATAAAAGTCATAAAACGAATCCTACCCAGCGCCTGTGTGTCGTCAGCCTGCTGCAGCCGTGGGAAGTAAGTAATTAAAAGAAGTGATTTCAGAGAATTTCCCAGTGGAAGGACATGACCTGAGAAGGATTATATGAAATCCTGCTAAGACTGCAGCGCCAGCACAAAGCTTTGTCGCTCACTCTCTCTCTCTCCTTCTTTTCTTATAGAGACAGTGTGCATGCTCGACATGTGTGATGTTCAGGTTAGGCTTTAAACAAATTAAAAGACCTCATTAAATGTCTGAAAATCCCTTCTTAGGACATTACAGGATCGAGTATAAGAGCTTTAAAGAGCTGCCTTTTCAGGACTTGCTGTCTTTTTGAGTCATTGCCTCACAATTTTCTCGACAAGAGCAGCAATTCCCTCTGCTCAGCAAGGTGGTGCAGACCCATGACAGATTAGAGGAGAAAGGAGAGCAGAGGTAGAAGAAAGGGGTCTGACACACAGCAAAAATGGTCTGAATAAGGAGAAAACACAACCACAGCTATGGAAAGGATGCATGTAAATGCCACACTTTAAAACTACACTTCCTTTGCCGTTGGCACCTGCTCCCACTGTGTGATCATCTCAGATCAGAAGTGAGAAATTCCCTCTACAGCTTCTCCCTTCCTTCTTTAGGAAATAGCAGCCGGCCTAAAACAGTGGTCTAAGAAGGGTTGCCAGCTTCTGTTGTAAGCATTTACATTTGTGTTGTGGTGTCTTTTGTTTTTCCACCATCTCTTGGGCTCAGAAGGAGATGTTCTTCATAAATAAAGCACAAATGTATGGATCATCAACACCTGGTGCCCTGCTGTCCTATAGCCTCTGTTATTGTCATGAAAAAAATATCTAAACACTGAACATGTCTCAAATGAGATTATCACGAATCATCTGGCAAACTGTAAACTGGAGTGCACTTCTGCAAGCTGAAGAAATGAGCCAGAAATATCTTTATAACCTTTGTTCACTCTCATGTGGCAAGCACAGACTTGCAAAACACAAAATGTTTTGCATCTGTGTTATAAGAGAGGTGTGTGGGAGAGTCCTGTGTTTATCTCAAACTGCAAAAAAGCTCCCACAAGTTGCCAAATGTGCAAAAAATATATCGGCAGAAAGATTTTGGATCTGAAATCAGGAAAGCTTTTACTCTGAATCAGATCAATAAAGCACCCATCCATCTACGTGAGGTCCATGCCCTGATTGGGAGTCAAAAGGTTCTTGATTTATCTACCAAGCAGGGCCTCTGACTGTGAAGTATAACTATTCTCCCTGTGAATGCATGGGTTTTCTCCTTGTAACCTTGTGTAACCTTCCTCTTAAACTGAAGAACTTAACTTTTGGGGTATAAACTTGTAGAAACAATCTGGAAACTAATAACTCATTTTAATGTGCGGGTTAAGCTCCTCACAAATCTAACTCACTTTTTGGTGTCAGCTAAAAAGGAACTGGAAACAGTGGCAGGCTGGATATTCGCAAAGATTTAGTATTTTGCATCACTTGCAAAAAAAGGTTATAAAAGCAAATTTATAATGACTTTTCGTGAACTGAACTGCCTAAATGATTTATAGTGTCTTGTTAACCTGGGATTAGTGTTGTCATATAAGTCAATAAGTAAACCAATCATGCTGTCAGATGGGAAACAGTCAATAAACAAATCCATAAACAAATAAATAACTGTCAGTGATCAGACAGGGAGAGCAAATACTGAAAGGAGCTTTAAGCAGAGTGGATGGGAAGGTTTATTTATGCAAGTTGGAGAATGTTTTATACTAATAGCCAAGAAAAGACACCATATTTTTTGCCTATAAAATTTTTGGTTCACAATACTGTAAAAAAGGGTGCCCATGAGCACCTGGTAGCTCTCAAAGGCTTTTGAGATGCCCACAGGGACATCTTAAAATGTATCACCACAGAGCTTAGAATAAATGACCATTTTTATGTTATGACTTCCATACAAAAAATACAGATAACATACAGTCCTGCTCATCACTATTGGCACCCATGAAGTTTAAGTACACAATGTGACAGTACAGTTTCTTTACAAACCTCCCTCACCTTGCTTTGTATCACTTTATCAGACTCAAACTTGGCAGAAGTAATGTTCACATCTTAAGGTTTGTAAATTGTACTTCATTAGCTACTATGATCATGCAGTCTTATTTAGAATAGGCAGTTTTAATTGCAACCACTTGAAGCCTATAGGAAAAGAACACCCTACCAACAATTAAGCATGGTGGAGGTTCCATAATGGTTTGGGGCTGCTTTGCTGCATCGGGCACTGGAGGCCTTGGCCGTATCACAGAAATCATGAAATCAGGGAATTATCAAGAAATTTAAGAGCATAATGTCCGACCCAGTGTAAGAACACTTGGTTTGAGTCGAAGATCCAGGGCCCTCCAGCAAGACAAAGGCCCAAAGCACACATCCAAAAGCACGCAGGAATGGTTGAAAAGGAAAAATGGACTGTTTTAAAATAGCCAGCAATGAGTCCTGATCTCAATCTGATTGAAAATCTGTGGTATGGCTGAAATCTGTCATTGGGGAAAAGAAACCTGCAAATGTTCAAGAGCTTGAACAATTTGCATAGGAAGAGTGGGAGAAAATACCAGCTGAGAAGTGCAAGATGCTTATAGATGGCTACAAGAAACATTTGGAAGCTGTATCAGTGCCAAAGGGTGTGCAACAACATACTGAAGAGGGGTGCCATTTTTGCTGCACATGCTTTTTTTTCAGTTCCCTCTTTGAAATTACAATATGTAACTTGTAAAAATGTTGTTTTTTTTGTTAAAGTATTTTGGACCTTCGATTAACAGATGCTGATGACATAAATTTGGTACATTTCAATTTATTTCTTAAGATATTGTTATAGCAATGAAAATAATGAAGGGGTGCCAATAATACTGAGCAGGACTGTATGTGTTACACTTTAAACTCCCTATTTTGTTTTAATGATCACATGATTAAAATGCATTTAAGTATAATGTTCTCATATTCATTAATCATGAGAAATAATTGTTGGGAAGAATCCTCACCTACAGTAGCATATGTAGCCTATTAAGTGCATAAAATTTATTATTTTAAGGCAAACTTAAGAAATTTCTCTTGGTCAGGAACTTTAAAGGAGACATATCATGCTGATGCATGATTTAATACTTGCATATAATATAATAAATTTGAAAACAAGACCTTACACCCCCTTAATTTTCAAAAAATGAGATATTGTATTTTTTCTGATATCCTAGAACGAGATTTGATGCCTCTGAAAATAGGTCATTGCGAGATTTCTGCGAGATTTCAAACGTCATGACGACACGAGGTAAATTTCTTTTTATTGGAGTAATCTGATAAAACAGCTCCTCCTCTGTGATGTCCGTTAGCCACAAAACTGTCACCGAGGAACACATCCACCAGCAGGGGTATATAGATCCCTAGCTCACATTCACTCATTACCAGCTCTGGCCTGTAGGGGGACTCAATACGCAGTTGCTGCATTGAGCCTGCCGGAAAATACAGTAGAAGAAGAAGGACAGGCTGGCTCAGCCCCTGATAGAACTGACCAATCAGACCACAAAGGGCTGTGACATTGCAAGGTAACTTTAGGTCATCCACAGATCTGAGTGTTTCAACGAGAGCTTCATAGTGGCCTAAAATGAGGATTTTGAGAATGCTATTGTGGGGCAATGAAGGAACTAAATGACTTGTACTGAGGGCAGAAATGCTTTACAGGCATCCTAGTCTGGCATAGTGAAAAGGAGAAACAAGCATGATATGTCCTCTTTAAATCAAACTAGTAGCCCCTCATGTTACTCCATATCTTTTGAGTAGCTCTCAGGCTCAAAGTGGTTGGTAAGGCTAGATTATTATTTTATATTATGATGCATCATATCTCATTGTATTCTATCAAATGC
The DNA here is from genome assembly GCA_036419115.1 of Scarus forsteni. Taxonomy (NCBI): domain Eukaryota; kingdom Metazoa; phylum Chordata; class Actinopteri; order Labriformes; family Labridae; genus Scarus; species Scarus forsteni. The sequence goes on from JAZDUH010000327.1 coordinate 19,272,196, forward strand.
TGTTGAGTCATATCCCCAGATTGTTCCAACATATACCCCCCCAGTATTTATTTCTCTGCCTTATTGTTTTCACATTTTTTTCCAATTTAACAGAACATGTATCCAGTCAAACACGTTCATTTATATCAATGACAGAAAAGGGGGTAAAAGTTGTCTGCGGAGTTGGTATTGCGTGATTTTTGTTCACGTCAGTGTTTGATTGTAAAATTCTAATTACAGTGAAGAGTGACTCAGAACAAAGTATTAACTAAAATGTTTAGTCACTGCTCAAATATAAATGGTCTCAAAAAATGTGAATTGTGTTATAAAAGCTGGAAATAATCAGAAGATGTGTATGAAAATGCAGCTAACACTGTGTTTTTTCTCTTTTCTTTCCAGGTCATAGGTACAGTTCACGGGGCAGTGGTCTTAACCAATCAGATTCCTTACTGAGTGGAGGCAGCGTGGGTCAGCTCTCTACAGGAGGAGCCTATTTACCCGACTACTCTGTCCGCCAGCTCACAGATCTGCAGATTATCAAGGTTTGTGACAGAAACGTCTGCAAGCACGACGCAGGACATGGTTAGATCAGCAGGGTTATTGAAAAGTCAACCTAATGTATAACTTCCTGTACACTGACCAGAACAAACAGAGCTCCAGCTTGCCAGAAATGCACTTAAACCCCTCCATTTAATCTCCAAAATTCCCCGAAAATGCAGACTCTTCCTCTGCTGCAGCGTGCGCCTTTGAAACGTCCTAATCCCTGAATCTGACTGAACACAGACATCCTGCTCGCTCTGCCTCTGTGCTCCCTCTCCTTTAATCACAGGGGGTAATTGTGCTCCATTTCAACCGTAAATATCATATCATTTAATGATTCCTATCCCGTTATAATTCACTTCTATGCCTCTTTATAACATTCAGTTTCTCACAGTCATGCCCACGCAGAAACACCACAGCTGATGGGATTCTTTCTGTCCCCACAGATCAGCAGAAATCATTACCAGAACGCCCTCACAGCCACCAGGATGGACAGCTCCCCTCAGACTCCAGACCCCATGGACCCCAAAGGACGACCCCCGATTCCAGAGGCCCGCTCTCACAGCATCGCCCTCCCTCTCACGCACACACACACTCGCCTGGGGCTGGCACGCCTTGCACATCTCCATCCCCACGGTGGCCTTCGCAATATGTCTCAGCTTAATGAGAGAAACAGAATCGTTCGTAAGTGGTGCAGATTTTTTATAACATTCTGAGCTGTAGAGACCACAGGAGCTCTGAGAGGACATGAACTTGTGTTTCATGTTTGAGGTGCACTAGGGGTGGGCGATATGGCAAAAATATCATATCACAATTTTTTAAAAATAAAACGACGATCACGATTTTATCAGGATTCTTTTTTACGTTGATTTTTCTAGACTAATTTGCATGTTTGACCATTTTTTCCTATGTTTAACATATAAACCATGTAAAACCCGAAAAGAAAAATAATGACAATTTAAGCCAAAGAAACTTTCTGAACAGGTTTTAATTTAAATTGTGCAGTTTTTATAAAAATGTGCAATAAATGTTAACATAAAAGGTAATGAACAACAATAAAGTGCACTTTTGTAACACAAAAACTAAACACACCAAATAGCTTATTGAAAAGGGTCGAATATAAATGCAAACTTAAGTAACTGGTTATCTTTTAAAGTGCAACAATTTACGCAAATTGCGCGTAATGTGCTACGATTGGCTAGTCGGGTGCACGTCAAAGTCTCTGCACCCACACAGACGATCTGACGATCTTTCTGCTTTATGAGATCATCCCCACTTTATAATCCTTAACGATTTAATATTGTCATATCGCATACCACTAAGGTGCACCCTTGATCCAGGCTCTGCTCTCTTTTTTATGAGCTTCTTGTCTAAACTTTGCTGGAAGGTAGTTTAAGTGTTTTAGCTTGCATGTACGGGTCCTGGGTCTGTTGAAGCTATTGATGCCCTTGGTCTGTGATGGCCATGTGGTACAGTAAGCAGTACAAAAATAGGAATTAAAACTGGTGTGGAGAGCAGTGAGTTTGCACAGGACTGGATGAAACACAAACGAGGGGAGGTCTCCACTAGATAAGATGGCAATGTTCTGGCTTTTGCCATTAATTCAATTCAGGGGCCATTTACACGAGGCCTTATATGGCCAAATCTGTTACATTGGCATTTTGTTTTGGCCTCTCGTTTACATGGGAACGGTACCTGGAGTGCTTAAAACCGCAAACTTTTGAAACCAGGGTCCAGGGTGGAGAGTTTTCAAAACGCTCCTCCATACAGCTCCGTGTAAATCAGAGTCAGAGCGTTTCAGGGTGAAATGCTGATGTCACCGCATGTGCAGTACTCTTTCACATGAAGTCTGTGCGCGTACCAGAAACAACAACAGCTTTACCAGGTAACATGTGCTGCTTAATGCGCACGGTTTATTATCCAGTCAAAACTATCCAGACAGATTTGTTGTCCAGACTGACAGAAGCTCCTGCGTCTTCATGCGTCCACTCGCTATTGTTGTTTGTGAAAAGTTTTATCTTTGTACGTGTTGTAACAGTGCTGTTTCTCTGCAAACCTACATCACCATCTACTGGACTAGCATGCACACTACAGCGGTTTCATTAGTTTCTAGTTTCTCCGTCTGAACGCAGATCAAGTTTGAATGGGGGTGGGTCTGGGGTGTAACAGGAAGACAGAAGATAGGAAGGAGCAGTAACCAGCCAGTAGGCATATTTTTAGGTTTTATTTTTATTTTACTTACATTTATTCTTGTTTTTGTTTATGTATATATTTTTTACATATATTTTATCTACTTTACAAACTGCTGCTGGAATCCTAATTTCCCAGAGGGATTCATAAAGTTCTATATAATCTTATCTAACCTAATCAGCCTGCAGAGTTTGGTTTGGGGTCTTAAAAAGGACATGTGGTAGATTTAGTATTGTAATTTACCAGGAATGAGGAATTTCAAACTAGGTTTCCTTTGTTCTACCAAAATTTCACTGGGCTTCTTTGAGAAGTCGGAAATAAATCAAGCATAACTTTCATAAGATTAATCAAGTAATAATAATGTGATTTACATTTTCTTTTGTTTTTAAAACAGCTAATTTGAAAATTTGTGAATAATAATTTCTGAAAATTACATTTTATTCAATGAAATATCTTTCAATTCAAAACTTTCTACATATACTGGTGTACTAGCCATTGCAGAAACCTCAAGTTTCCAGAAAAAACATGATGAATTTAGAAATCAATCTAAAACTTTTTGTCAGGGTTCCAGAGAGGCTCAGATATTGTTAAAGGCTAAAGAGGACTTTCGGGAAAAATGCTGATAAACATTGATTCTCAACGTTGATTAATGCATTAGGCTCTTTCTTCTCTGAGCATGTCAACATCAGTAATGGTAATTAGTAATAAGTAAGTAATGGAAACACATTTGCTGGATCATTTAAAGTATCAAAACTACATAAATGATACACTCACCTTGTTTTAATATATCATGTTAATTTTTGGAAGGAGTTTTTCACCCTTTAATCATGATTCTTAGTCTTTGTACTGTGAGTACAAATCGGGAGGACACCAGAAACACCAGAGAAAAGGTTGTGAACTAGTGAAATATCCATTTACTCCATCTCTCTCCTCAAGCCTTTGAGTATTTATCAACTATAAGATATTTACCCATCACTCTTAGCTACAGTATTTTTCCTTTGCTCTTCCTGCTCTTTACCATGTTTGACAACAAAGCTGAAACCCTGAAATGTAAATGGGGATGAGCTTACTGCACGAGGCTTAATTTGAATTTCAGAGGTGAGGATTTTCTTTCAAGAGTAAGCAAAATGGAGGTTCAAACACGCAGACACAATGGCTGGAGTGCTCGGGGGTAAGGGCCAAAACCTGCATGAAAGGAGCGACACATGGAAAATTATGTTCTGTTAACCTTTATTTCAACAAGGAGGTCTGGACAAGAATAGCAGCAACCAGCGTTCAGCAAAAACAGAAAATACTGATTAAATATGAAGGTTAGGAAATCATTAAAAAGAACAGATGGAACAGTTTGATTCTCTCCTTTCATGGATGTTCTTGAATATTTTCTCATTCCTTTTTAAAAATAATCTCCCATGACGGTCTCTATTCTTATCAATAAAACTGGATCCCATGATTCCTGCATGATGACTCATGTTCTAAACTGGTGCAAATGCAGCATCAACCAATCTGTACTGGTCTGCAGGCTTAAAGGATTTCCCACACACCATCTGTCTGACACTGTGTGACACGACACCCAGTGCATGTGTGTTTGTGTCATTAAGAAAAATCTACAGACAGATGGTTGTGTTGGTCATCAATAAAGAGATTTAACCAATTAAATCCCATCCACCCATCATAGTTCATCTTTATTTTGATCAAAACTCTAATCCGTCACCACTGACACGTTTAGCTCCTCCAGGGTCTTCAGTCCTGCTGCATGATTAGTTCTCTATCTCCCTCTGCAGGCAGAGCATCAGACCAGCTGCTCTGATGTGTCTGCTGTTTGATGCTCATTGGTCTCTTTCTCTCCTGACAGGCAGTAAATCTGATGGTCAGAGGAGTCCTAATGATACTGTGTTCCTCCGTATGGATGAGATTCCCTACATCCACGAGGACCGACCAGATCATTTTGGAGAAAATGGTGAGCTCTGTTCCACACATCCTGAATCTGATTCCTCTTAAAGAAGCTGGAGCCTATGTTTGTTGAAGCTGGCACTCACAATTCAGCTGGATCTGTCAGACTCCGTGTCATCGGGCTGGTTGATCTTGCACAGGGATCTGGAATGATTGTTCTCAGTCAGAAAATGGCCAGGCTTTTTGGGATCCGTTATCGACAAAGTAAGCCATGAGTGTGGTTTAGTTGTTCTGAGGAAGAAGTGACTGTGAGCATTTGGCTGGCTCACAATAAATGAGACAAACAAAACATTCATTCAATCACCTTTTAGTTGTTCTTTACGAGGGATGGGAATCAAGAACCAAGTTGAGAATTATTAACAGCTCCATCAAAGAATCGATAGTGGCTAACATGTCACTGAATTCACACAGCAATGGTACCCAACTGGTGAATTTTTGAGCTTTTTGGAAAAGGAAGTTGTGAACAAGGACTAAAGAGTTTGTCTAAGCCATAAAACATTATTTTGATCATCTTAAAAACATCTCTATCAGACTCATAGACACAGTCATAAGAACTTGCTTGATCAGGTCATACCAGCAAAGTCTTAAATAGGTTAAAAGATTTACATTTAAGTTAGCAGCTTAGTTTTTACTTTTACTCTTTGTTCACGTTTTCACTGTAAAACTGATAAATGTCATTTTCATTCAGGGTTCCTACACATTTTTTGAGAATGAAATGTTGATTTTTAAGGCCCTTAGTGTGAAAAATATGTTTGATTACACTGCAGAACAAACAGTAATCAACACAGGTACAGTACACTAAACTTGATTCTAACTATATGTGCTAAACTGCTGATAAATCGAGGTAAGATGATTATTTTAATCATCAATATCAGCTTAAATATTAATCTAATAACAGAATATAAATTTGTATTACTTTTCCAAGAGGAAGAACATTATGCATCATCAACATTTTCTGTACTGATAGAGTTTCTGCCACTGTTTTTTTTCTGGTGTTCTCTGAAAAATCTCTAAAACAGGTTTGAACCTGCCATCTGAAATTTCTGTCACAGGTTAAAAGGTACTCAGAGAGCACAAACCTCAGCCAAGGTATTTACAATGTTGTCGGATGAGCTATTGTCAAAAATGTGGAAAACTTCAGTAATAAATTCCTTTCTGGAACAACATCCAGATTAAGATTTCTGTCAAAATCTAATCTTCCTTATGGTACCACTATCAACACTCCCTGAATATGTCATCAAAATCTGTTGATGAGTTTTTAATTATCCTGTTAACAAACTGACAAACATGGTTAGACTTAGCTTGGAGTTGTGAGGGTTAAACTTCTCACATATCTCTGTAAGTCTGGGGTCTGATTTACTCCTCCAGCTCCATCTGTAATTTAATTTTCTTTTCCATTTTCTCAGATGTGCCTATAGAGTCTCTGCCGTCCACGTCACCCTTCATCAGCTCTCGCTCTCTGTCCAGCTCTGAGGAGAACATCGGAAAGAGGCTGCTGCGGAAACTTAGTGAGTCAGACATTTGTCACACACTAACCATCAAACCCACGCACTCCTTCAGATCCACCCAGACCCTTCTCTCAGACAAATGTCTCGTAGCAACAGGTGAAGTGTTGAGTCCCTCACTCACTCTGCGGTTTGTGCAGAGAAATACTCCAGATGTGACCGTCCAGTGTGTCACTGATATAAAATGACTAATTCACTTTTCTTTATCCAGGGATTAGATGAGGCTCTACAGCTCAGTGTGTGACAAGTTTTTTTTAGGATATTTCAGATTGCTTTAAAGTTTTCAATAATAAAGACATTAATTCTTAGAATCAGTCTGTCTGTGACAGGAATCTCAGTTTTGGCTGAATCCTTCTTTTCTTTGTGACCATTTGTAGCATCTAAAGCTAACAGGAGGGTGACCAACAGTTTAAGGGCGTTTTCACATTAGGTCCACTTGTTTCAAAACGTGCCACTGTGCGGTTCGCCATGGGTTCGCCCCCCTCCCCCTCCCCTGCTGGCTTGCATTCACACTGGCAATATCGAACCATGCCCACTTGTGTATTTACTCAGTTTGAAATTGCAGGGGGCGATATGCACGTAACTGGTTACCAAACCTGCTACGGAGGAGAACGAAGAGACTACCATGGCAACCATTTCCTACACCAAACAAGCAATGTTTATGTTTCGGTCTCTTCTACATTTTCCTTCAAATGTGTTTTTTTATCGTGTTTGAGACGGCATCAGCGACCTTCTGGACCCTCGTAAATCATCGTAATCCTCAACCAGAATAAACAAATCGACAAATTGAGTAAGCAAAAGATTCAACCGCAGGATTAACAGGAAGTAATGCATCAAAAGTAGATCGGTTCAGACCACTTTGTTTCACACCAGTGAAACCGCACCAAATGTAGGGAGATGGAGCGGATCGAGACCACCCCTTCATGGAGGTCTCGGACCGGCTGATTTGGTGCGCACCAAAGGGCGGTGGTTGCATTCACATTGATACTAACGTACCAAACCCTGGGCCAAAACTTCTTTGGTGCGCACTAAATGTGGTTGGTGTGAAAACGCCCTAAAAATAATTAAGTTACACAAAAACTTAAGGGTAGGAAATCCTTAACGTCACTGTGTCTGTTTTTAACTGCTGGTTTAGTGTCTTAGGGCGTTTTCACACCAACCACATTTAGTGCGCACCAAAGAAGTTTTGGGCCAGGGTTTGGTACGTTAGTATCAATGTGAATGCAACCACCGCCCTTTGGTGCGCACCAAATCAGCCGGTCCGAGACCTCCATGAAGGGGTGGTCTCGATCCGCTCCATCTCCCTACATTTGGTGCGGTTTCACTGGTGTGAAACAAAGTGGTCTGAACCGATCTACTTTTGATGCATTACTTCCTGTTAATCCTGCGGTTGAATCTTTTGCTTACTCAATTTGTCGATTTGTTTATTCTGGTTGAGGATTACGATGATTTACGAGGATCCAGAAGGTCGCTGATGCCGTCTCAAACACGATAAAAAAAAAACACACTTGAAGGAAAATGTAGAAGAGAGCGAAACGTAAACATCGGTTGTTCAGTGTAGGAAATGGTTGCCATGGTAGCCTCTTCTTCGTTCTCCTCCGTAGCAGGTTTGGTCGCCAGTTACGTGCATATCGGCCCCTGCAATTTCAAACTGAGTAAATACACAAGTGGGTCCGGGCACAGTTCGATATTGCCAGTGTGAATGCAAGCCAGCGGGGTAGAGGGAGGGGGGCGAACCCATGGCAAACCGCGCCGTGGCACGGTTCGAAACAAGCGGACCTAATGTGAAAACGCCCTCAGTGACTAAGACCAAAAGAGCGTCTAACATAGAATGAGAGGGTAGGCTGGTGCTACTGCTGGGAATAAAACAATGCATGAAATGTATGCATGGAACTTGTAGTTTCTAAAAAGTGTTTTATGAATAGAGTTTGGTCCCAGCAGCATTTTTTAACTTTGTCATCCCAGTGACTGAAATAATGTCAAAAATGTAACAGTGAGAGGGAGAGTCAACTGGCTGTGTGGCTGCTGAAGACTTGAGTCCAGAGGCTGCACTAAAGTACTGAAGTCTAAAGTTCTACAAGTTATTGTGGATTAAAATATCACAATGATGCATGAAAAATACTAATACAGTAATATTGTGCTATGCTTGTGCATTGATATTCTCATACAGCCATGGTAGATATGAATATTTCTGATGATATTAACAGTCAATATTTCAACTAGGGATGGGATGATACACTTAAACTCACGATACGCTGCACCTTGATATGCCCGGGTCACGATACGATACGTCACGATATAATATCAAAAAAGTAAAAAAGAACAAAACTTTACTGTGTAATTACAACTTATTTATTTTTGTTTGAGTTGCACACAGGAGAACACCAGGCCTAACAGGCCAAACACAAACAATAACACTCTCCCTAACCCTAGAGAGGTAAGAGAGAGTGTATGCTAACGAGCAGTAGGCTCGTTTTTGCAGGGGTCGTCTTCACATTTTTATGGTGGCACTGAAGGTGGTGGTTCTTATTTGTTGTGTTGGAGGCCGTGTACAAAATGACAGCATAGCAAAGTTTACACACCGTCTTAGTCTTGTCAGTTACTCTATTGTCGTCTTCGTCTTTTTTAATGAGAAAGACAAAATACTGTCAGACAGACGACTTTATCCAGGTGGAGCGTCCTCAGTTTCGACCTCATACGACTCCATCATTCGGCTTTTTGGAGGCAAGGTAGTTGGTGCTAATGTTTGTTCTCGTCACTTCTGGTCACATGCACTATTACCAGACGTGACGTCTTGATTTCGCGAACCAGTTTTTCAAACTCGATGCATTTCGTCACGTACTGTATCGCGATATTTTGCCAAGCGATATTTCATCCTATCCCTAATTTCAACTAGAAATAACTCTAAGATTATTTTTGGGCATTTTGTGCCTTTGTTGATAAGAGAGACAGAGACAGTGGATAGGCTTGTGAGTGGGGGCAAGGGAGAGTAAGGGGAGGACGCTCTGCAAACACGGCCACAGGCCGGATTTGAACCCAGAAGCAGAAATATAGGACGTGCCTGGTCTATTGGATCAAGCCAAACCAGCACACCCCCTTTATCCAACATAATGACTGTAATATTGTCAGAATGTGTTAAAGTCCTGTAATGTTTCACCTCATCACTGCATGTCTAGATTTTAAAATACAATACAGTATAATCTATCAGATCATCAAATACTCGGCTTGTTTCAAACACAAATAGGCTCTGTCTTTCAGAAGAACAGATCATTTCTCTTGTAGGGGGGACTTGGTGCCCTTGTCAAGATCAAGTATTGTATCCCTAAAATAAATGAATAAACTTAATGTTATCATCAATCCATCAGAGAATATGTGTTTTATATACTGGGAATTGTCCAAAATGATCAACAACTAAGACTAAAAAGACATTCTGTTAATAAATAACCTGCTTTGTCATTAATGTCAGTATCAGATGCTTTTTTTTAATCTTCTATCAACATCATTTTTGCTAGACAAATTTTAAAGCAGGGATTAAAACAACAAATCCATTTGGAAAGTTGTTCTGAATGGATTAAAACTCAGTCAAACCCCTTTTTTCATTTAGCAGTCTCCCCCTGCTGGCCATCAGAGAGTCTGCAGGTTTCAGCCCCTTTCACACTGACAACTGTTAAAGAGGTTATTTGGTTTGTAGAGGAGAAAAACAGGAGATGAAGCTGCCTTTTAAAAAAATTAAGCTTTTGTTGCTGAATAAAACTGTGAATTTCAGCATCTTTTTTTGTTTCCAGGTAACAAGAGGAGGAAAAAGTCCAGAGACGAGGAGAAGAGTTTGGAGGAGCGTTCAGAGGAGAGTTCAGAGCATCTACCTGCAGCAAGCTAGCACAGTGAGCCTGAGGAGGAGGAATAAAGCACACACCTTCTTCCTCTGATACACACACACAAGTTTCTCTCCCTAAACAAGCAACAACCGTTCATGATCTCTGTCTCCACACTCTGCCACGACTCCCACAGGAGACTGAGCCATCATATCTGCTGTACACTCCGTCCTCCTCTTCTGACTTCACACACTCAAAGTGACCCTACAAGAGGGACAGATCTGAGAGAAAAAAAAAACTGATCGGACAAATCCAGACGACACAGTTTTGGATTTATCCAGCCTTACACTGGACTGTGTGGACCTAACATGTTTTATATTAGTATGTTAGCATTTTATGGTAGCATTTATCCGTACTGCTAACATTTCCGCATGTCATTTTAGTCATAGTGTGTTAAAGCAGCATAGCTTAAACTTCATCTTGACTTCTATATGTGGAACCAAACCAGGTCCTTAGACAACATCTGAGCCATTTTCACTTTTTTTAATTAACTATGAACTAATAGTGTAATTAACATTTATTTGTAAATACAAGGCCGTCCCATGTACTGAAAACAGTACCTTGCACAGGGAAGGGTCTTGACGTTGCCATAAAGGTGTCACTTACTGCCAACACAACCCAACACACTCTCCATCGACCAACACTAGGGATGCACCAATTGAGAGAATCACAGATGATACCAATTTAAGTGTTAAAAATAGAAATGCTGTAGTTACGCCACTCTGATAAGAATGCATCTCTCAAATTAACTGTAGAAGCTTACTTAAGTTTTGCTGTTTTAATTCCGGTCAGGGCATAAAAATAATAGAGCACATTGGGATGTAAAGATGCTTGGCAATTCAGTTAAATATTCGCCAGAGGGGGCTGCTGCTAGCATTTGGCTTCTCATAGTCACCATCTGTAGATGAAGCAACATCATGGTGCAAGACATATAGCACCGCCGGTCCCCAAAGCCAAAAGTAGACATGATTCTACAATAAGGTCTGTGATGAACACATGCAAACAGGATTTGAATGATTTTTTATGCAACAATAATGCACCTGATGTTGCCCTGACGTTGTATTTTGAAGCACGTTACCTCCGCCAAGGAGAATCAGAAATCCTTTAATGGCCTTTATTGTCATTATACAGAATGTACAACAAGATTGGAGAGCTTCTCCTTTTCAGTGCAATAGATATATAGTTTAGTTAAAGCAGAGATATTCAAAAATAGCATAGATAAAAAAGGTTGTAAGAAGATTTTATATGTACAAGATATATACAAGATAAAATAAAATCCTACCAAACAATGCAACTGAAGCTATGTACAATATGAGGTAGAGGATACATGTTAAGAATGGAAATAGTCCTATTCCTTGTTCTCAATATTTCTTTTGTAGAAGGAAATGTATTGCACAGGACAGCTGAATATTTACTAAATACTTAAAGTGCAAATAGTGGTTAGTATTGCATGGATGAATGAATATAAATATCGAAGTAGTATATAATACATAGCAGCAGCAGTGGCTGTGAAAGCGATATTGTTGTACATTTGACATTATACTGATGGCCAGAGTCGTTGAATGTGAGAGTCTGGGGTGGTGATGAGGTTATGTCTTAGAGAGCAGCATATGTTTGTCTTTTTGTTTGTTTGTTAGAAAGGTTATACAAAAATTACTGGGTTAATTAAATTTTCAGGACATGTTGTTAATGGCCTAATTTAAAAATGATTCGATTATGGTGGTGATCCAGATAACGACCATTAGCGAAAAATTGTTTTGCCCAACAACTGTTCAGGGTTTTCAGGGTCGAGGAATCATATTATGATGCTGTTTTTTCATTGCACTACTGCTTATAAATGTAACAGCAATATGTGAGCTACCATTCTAGCCTTATTGGTTTGTTTTAATAAGGATGGTTACTAGCAAACCGCTAACAAGGACTACAGAAGTCCCCCTTTGCCACAGCCATGAACACCAACTTGATCATGTCACTCCATTAAGAGGACATCCTTAAACATGGCCTGCCTTTTAAAACACAATAATGTTTTAAAATCCAACTGTGGAGTTAACTTAGGTGCATTTTTGTTGCAAAATTAAGCATTTTAATAATGCTTGCACGTGTTCATCACAGACCTTATTTAAGGCATTTGTCCTAAAGGCTGTAGTAAAACCCATACACTTTTTGGTCTTGGGAACTGGAGTTATTAAAATATAAACGCACTTCCACATTTTTGGATTCATTCCTGCATCACTCTTTAAGAACACAAACTGTTTAGTAAACTGGAATCAAATCCTGCCAAATCATTTTCTAACGTTCCTGCCTAATGGAGCCATCACTGCCCAACTCTGGTTCTCTTATGATACAATGATGCATCCCTAGCTACCACTGAAACTCAACCCAACAAGAGCACAATTTTTACACTGGATATAAAGAAACACAATCATATAAAAGCCATAAATGTAATCCTCAGCTTGAATCACTAGTTACTGTAAACACTGACTGCTCTAAAAGCTCAGAGGGGTGTGCACAATTTTCCAAGCGCCTGTGCGAGGATGAGTGACAATTTCTTACCTGAATTTTATATACAAGTTTCAGAATTACCAAAAGTAATACGAAGCAATTAAAGTCATCCACATGCTGAAAATGTCTTGAAGTTATCACCTTACACATCACAAGTGAGACTGAATCCTCATTTTTTAAACAAAAACATCTCTCCATGTATTGTAGCTGTAATAAGACAAATTTAAACTTTTAAGAAATAATCAACAGACCATACCAACATGTCGAAGCCTTTACTATGTACAGCTCATCCCTCACAGAGTCAGTCACTAAAGCTGCATACACCAACTTAAGATAAGCTAGGGGTTTTGGGGAGGGAGGGGGGTATAAATGGATATTATGAGGAAAAGTAGTTGCTACTTGCATGTTTGTTTATGCTGCTATTGCTGTAGAAGTGTCCCCTGTAGAAAGCCCTGATCCTCCATATGCATGCTTGAGTCAAAGGATGCATGAACAGGACGACGCGGTCTGCAGAGGTGTAGCAACTGTAGAAATGAAATGAACTTTACAGGCACTGCAGCCTCAAGTTTTAGCATCTGAAGTGGAGACAGAAAATATAAACACACAAACAGAGCTCTAGACTCCTTTAAGGCAGTTTTTATGTTTGAAACCGTGAACAATAAGGCACAAGGTGAACATAAATGTCACTGTATTTACGAAGGAGAGTCAGGACCTTACAGATCAGGGATGGGCAACTGGCAGTCTGAGGGCCACATGCTGGTCCTACCCAACCCAATGTGGCCAGCACTTCATTTTCAAATGTAGAAATGAGGGAAACATGAGAAAATCTACCATCATATTCTTTGATTGAGAATATACTTTTAAGTTTTGTTGCTACACATAAGAATAATTCTAAAACTCTTTTCATGTTGAGAAAAGACTGATGGCAGGTGGACAGAGTGCACTTTCAGCACTATCTGCACTCCACTGTTCCATTTTTCCCAATCACAGACGTAAATGTCCTTTTGTTCTGGATCACAGTGTTAACTGATGACATTTAGATGACTGCTTGTAGTTACAGCACCTTCTGAAAAGGTAAAGCGTCCTCTTGAAGGCCTCCTTGTGAAGTTTTTCCACATAGATATCTTCATCACATATGTCAGGGGTGGGCAACTTGTCGCCCATGGGCCACCTGCAGCCCTTCTATTCATCACTGAGGCCCACAGTCAGGAAGGCTAAGTTCACACTGCATGATTCTGATTTTTGTTGAAATCAGATCTTTATTGCCTGGTTGTTCACATCATAATTCAAATGTGGCTGCCATCAGACTTTAGTTAAAACTGTGTTTCTGGAAGTAAATATGGATGCTACAAATATTAGCATCTGTGCACTACTTTTGAAGCTGTTGTACAATCAGAGCCGACAAATTATGGCAAAGTGATGAGGAGAAAAGACGATTGAGGAAAAAAGAGGGCAAACATTTTAACGATGGCGTTTTGTGGAGCAGTGGATGCAGAGTCTGAACCAGGAGCGTAGGGATTGTGACATAAGAGGCTTCACTGCCAGAGTTTGTCCATAACTGTTTCATTTTATTGTTTACACTGGATCTTGCTGTGTACTGCCTCCTCTAGCACAGATTTGTGATGTCTGTCTCACTTCAGCAGCAGATGTCAGATAAAATGTAGCATGATCACTCAGATTGAGGTCTCTGAAAATCATCAGATATGCTTCTGATTTAGGACCACATATGAAAGTGGCCTGGGTCTGATTGAAAAAAAAAACATATTGTGCAGCTCTGACTGTCAGAGACTCAGATATGGGTTAAATATGGGCAAAAAAGTCAGATTTGGGCCTCTTTTGCCTGCAGTGTGAACATAGTCTTAGTTTAAATGCATTACAAATTTATTTTCATGATAAAAATCTGCCATGAAACCATAAAAACAGCAATATTTCCCAGAAAATAAAACTGTAATTGACTCAAGCTGTAGAAATAAATATCTAAGCAAAATATACTTTGATGAACAGTAAATGTCTAGGTTCTTTTAAAAAAAAGGATATCAGTAAGTAAGTATTGATAATAGCATTTCAATTTTATTGCACATAAATGATGATAAAGTGAATTCCTATGATAGCTTTATGCATTTGTCCCTTTTAGTATCATTTAAACTTTAAATATTTGGTCTTTGGCAGTGATTTTCATTCTAATGTGACCCTCTTTTAACAATCTATAATTTCACTGGTATTATCAAACTCTGAATTACCTCAAAACGCTTGACTAAAAGTCACCAGTTTACAGAGTAACAGGTCAACCTGTCTGATCATCAACTTTAACACCTGAAAAGACCAAAATTACCAGCTCGTCTGATGGACATCAATGTGTCTGCAGGGTCTCAATGGGGTGGCTGTGGAAACAAATGAAAGATCAGTTTATGGTATCAAAAATATACCAAACTTTTAGTGGAGACACTAAAAGTTGCCCATCCCTGAGATAAACTCAGAAAACAGTTAAAACTATAATGAATAAGAAAAAAGGCACAAAAGCTGCAGATTTCATGAAGGGCAATTTTCATGTTTTAAACTGTGAAAACCAAGGCACAAGAGGAATTCTGAAGATTTTTTAAATCTCTGTTTCTACAGAAGAAAGATTTTATAGATGCTGCTTACTGAGGAGGGAGTTAAAGCCATTCTTCTATGAATCATAAAGAAATGCAATAAAGAAGTAATGACGTGTTTATCCAGGGCAGAAGAGCAGCTCAGGTTGGACTGAGCTGCTCTGCTCTGGGAATGCTGACTTACAGAAAAGAAGAAGCACGAAAGAGGAAAAGCAATATGACGCACGCTGACGTCAAGGCACCACCTCCCCACACAGAGGTGGTGTTTGGGGACAGCCTGTTAAGGCTGCAGGAGCACAAAAGATCCTGCTCTGCTCAGCTCTCTACATTGACCCCTCTGTGCACACAGAAGATACAGCCAGGGGTCTTTTGATGTGATGATGGACTGCCGGCAGGAAGGTTTATGTAAATCTGAAACTCTCAGAGGGAGCTAGTCAACACTGGTTTATTTATATATATATATGCGGATATTAATATATGAAATGTTTTGGATTAAAGAGAAAAGTGCATTTTGTAGTTTAATATTCAGATGGTTACTAAAGTTTTCCAAAGATTACGAGAAAGATTATGTGATCCATACAAGAGATGATTGAACTATGAATAAAAGCAAATGAACAACTCTGCTTTGTTTGATTTTGTTATAATTCCACACTTTTCTGGCTCTATGATTGGTTCACTTAACCTCCAATTAGAGAGCCCCCTCCCACAGCATTTACTGTAATGTCAGACTTCCTCCAGCTCAACAAACTTTTGCCGAGGTCAAGTAAAGTCTTTTTAAAGTGCATCAGGGTGAAATTATGACCTTAATTATTTTAAGATGGTTAAAAGCTGTGCTTATGAACTCTCCACGGGCTATTCAAAACACCCATAAATTCATTACCGATACCACTGGCTCCCAACCTGGGGTCCAGGCCCTGCAAGGGGAAGAACCAGAAGGTGCATAATTCCCTGAAGTCGCTTCATGTGCACATGGCAGAATTTGGAAAAGGGTCGAGCTGCATCTGCACCATGGCACATGCAGTAGCCTTCAGTCATTATGTTACAGCCAGTATTGTTTAACTTTTTGACATGTTGTACTTTGCATTATGGGGAGAAAGTCCACAGGCTACCCACAAAAGGATAACGATGATGGAGATTAAATGTGTCATGTTTACAGATGAGCATGTTCATCAATGTGGGACATGCCTTCTGGTATCAGCGTAAACAAACTCTGCACAGGAAGGGCACCAGGCAGCATGGCAACTTACTTCAGCATGACACCCGAAGTGGAGGACAGATCACAGAGAAGCTGTCAGTGATGCAGAAAATAAGAGAAAAAAGGATCTGTTCTTCTGATTGGAGATGGACTAAAATCTGGGAACTACAAGTTTTTGAATCTGTCAGTGTTTAATCTGCTGCTATTTCCATGGAGTATTTTGCATGTGCACAGGAAGTGGCCTGTGGAATCATAAAGATTATTACTAAGTATTACTGTCATCTACCTCATTGCTGTGATGCAGTTATTATAACTACTACTGCTGAAGATAACTTGCCCCCTTGTATTTTTTTGCACACAGTCATCAAATACTGGTATTATTTTCAATTTTTTGCAAATGGTAAAGACCAAAGACAAGACAGTTTGGCTAATGTAGCAACACTTAATAAGGAGGGCAGCCCTTTTATACTAGAATATATTATGTTTAAAGCTATTTTAAGGTAATAAGTGCATACTAAGGAAGACGTGACAACAGTACACATATAAAGTTAACTGTTTTTAATTGTAGACATTTTTAGACAGACTCGTTAGGCTGTACAGTACAACTGCTTCTTGGTCCATCATTCACAGTGATAAGACGGTAAACCCGTTGATCATTAGTGTCTTTGTGCCACTGACATGTGGGTCTTACATAATAGTGCACTAGTGCTGCAGACAGACTTTAGCTGTGCAAACTCAACATTTATTAAACCAGCAGGAGCCTGACAGGGTGAACAACATGACAACATTCAAACAGAGTTCTTCAAGGTCATGACCCTTGCTTAGTGCCATTAGTGCTTCATTAAAACTAATTTAAAATGAGGTAAATATTATAAAGCCTTTAGGGCAGAAGACGGCATCATTAATAAATTACAAAGTTAAAAATATCCTGAGAAAGCTCATTTCTTGATCATATTGCATCAAATGCTTTACATAATACTGAAACTGTAATCCTGACAGAGGTGTAGATACTGACAACACAAACTAAAACTACATCCTATTCTAATTAGTGAATTAACAATAATGGTATTATTAAAAAGCATGTGGGTTGAGACCCAGAAGTGGTTCACAAAGCTGTTTCAGTAAGTTTATTCTATTTCACTTAAACTTACAGAGGAAAGGGAAGCTGTTCCCCTGAAATCTCCACCTATTGACCTCTTTATCTTAACAAAACAGAGTAACTTTTTAACCTTTCTGATTATAATTTGCCTGAGATTCCTGGAAGCAGCCATGATTTACATGTAATCAAAAGAAACAGAGTAAAACCGAATAAATATAGGCATGTTCACTCAAGGCTTCGGTAATGATGTGCTTTTTAAACATGTTTGTTTTTTTCCCGTATCTCTGTTCGCTGATTGTTTTCTTCCATCTAAGGTTTTGAGTTCAACATTTTATTAATTAGTTTAAATGGTTAATTATATGGTTGTGTAGGATCCTGGGGTTGGACCAGTTGAGAACCATTATGTTGTAAAATTAAAAATAGAAACAATGATCAACACTTGGAATGGATGAATCATAAGACATTGCACAACATCTTCAGAGGATTGAGTCACACAGTCTCAGAGGTATCAATCCACTTAAAGGGCCAAACAGTGACACATTCACACTTAATGTCGCACTAAAAGTAAAAACCAACATGGAGGAATGGCAGGACAAATTACAAACAATAAAAGGTTGATTGCCAACATCTGATGTGTTTCATGTAGCTGAAATAAGAGATAAATACCACAGAAACAGGTCCAGGAGGTGGGTAGCCTAGCTGAGCATAAACAATAAGAATGAATGTGGAAAGTGTCAAACACTCCCTGGAATTGAGTGGCTCAGGGTTGAGAAGGATTATGTGCAGAGAATTATGGGTAGAACAGTTTTCTACTGCACTCTGGTGACCGTCTCATGGATGGATTCAGCTATGTAGTCGATGTTCCTTGTGGTCACACCACACATGTTGATTCGGCCACTCGCCATTAAATAGATGTGTTTCTCCTTCACCATGTACTCCACCTGTTTGGCTGCAGGAAACAGAAAAAGAGACTGAATTATTTTATATTATACTGAAAGTGTTCATGTTGAATCAACATCCAACATGTTTGCTGTTCATTTCTTATGAATGTGTTTGATTTTTATCTATGGAATGACATATTTCACTGTACTTTATTTTGACCTCTACACATTCCTGCCACTCTTGGAGGCACATGAATAGTTACACAAATTTGACATAATAGGTTTTTAACCTTTTTTTCTTTCAACCAAAATGTGGGCTTTGTCCAAATCACAAAGGCTCTGTAAAATCCAGTGAATAAGCCACACTACTGATGCTAACTACAGCCAGTGTCTCAGTATAATATGCTGAGTCATGAACTGTCGTGACAGTAAGTGCATCTGTCTTGATCACACACTAAACACAGTCTGACTCTATTGACAGTTCCTGCCCAATCACTGAAGACTGATGTCAGCGGCTGTCTTGCCACTCAAACTTGTGGACAAAATTAGCAATACAGACAGAGGTGGGGGGTTGTCACTTTTAATGTCATGATGCTGAATTCAGATAAAATGCTGGTGTATCCTGAAGTAAATACACAGTCTGTAGCCCTTATCTGTGTACAAGAGCACATAAGTTAAGAACAACAACCAGAGGCTATTAGTCTGACATACACAAGTTCAGCTACAGTGTTTATGAAGAGGAAGTAAAGGCTTATATAGTGAAAGCAAATGGTACTGGAGGAGAAACATAGTTGCACTGCTAACAACATTCTCTGTGCTCACTATTAAAGTGCACCCCTGGTCCATTCAGTCATGCAAGAAGCAGCTTCACTGAAGAAAATGTCAGGCAAAAAGTCCTAGCCATGTCACTTTTTAGTAGCTATTTAACCTCCTGGGCTCATAACCCTGCACTTAAAGAAAACGTTTGCTCACTGTTGAGTAAATAAACCCGTGGAGAGCTGGTTTGATCAAAGAAACTACTCAGTAAATGACAGCAGGTGATCAGGGGAGGTGGGTAGCGTGACATGAGGGTTGTGGGTCTGAACTCTCACTGTAGGCTGACAGCTCAGTTAATTTATAGTAGTGAGCAAAAGTTTAAAGTTCACAAAGTGAAAAAAAATGGCACTAAGGAGAGCTTTACAACAGTACAGCAGTATCCCATTGTAGACTTTACTGACTGCAATGGAAACTGCCTCAGAGAAAGAAAGTTCAAACCTTTGTATTGTTTTAGGTGACCCTCAAAAAACAGTCTGCATCTAATATATGGGTACAACTTACATACAGTTTTCTCAGATTGTATTGAGACGGGGATTTGTTTGTGTGACTGTTGTTCTTGATGGTCCTTATACACACCGTTAAGCCCTGTGAAGCTGAACATGCCGATCTGGTCGGTGATGTGGTTCCAGGTCCCCGGTGTCCCCAGAGCCTCAAGCTTCTTTCTCAGCTGAGCCCTCATTAACAAAACTCTGTCAGCCATGGTCTTCACATTGTCCTTCCTGGAGAAAGAACGACATAAGAATGACCCTGCACTGCAATTTTCAATCAACCTTGTGTATTGCTATAAGTGCTTTTTAAGAAGGGATATTTTGTGCTGACCATTCAGCGAAAAGCTCTGGTGTGGTCAGAGTGACGGCAACAATGCGAGCCCCCTGGGCTGGAGGGTTTGACCAGGTGGTCCTGACAATCTTCTCCATCTGGGACAAAACTCTTTTGAGGTTTTCTGCGTCCCGAGCCACAATGGTCAGGTTGCCAACACGCTCATCTGATAGGAAATACACAAACCATTATTAAACAGTTATGTAAACATTCTTAAACCTGACAGCAGTAACACAAACATACTAGCACAAAATTAATCTGTTTCTATGTATATTTAAATGGAATTGTGCAAAGGCCACTGTGAATCAAGTGAATAAAAATATTTAAAGCTCTCCTGCAAACCAGGTACAGTGTAGGCCTTGTGCCTTATTCATGTTAACAGATGGGAAATGAGTAAAATTATAAAATGCATGTCAAATGGATGTTTGCTAGGTGCTGCCAGACTTAGAAAATCTAATCTGAATGTTTGTCCTTTCTGCCTCTGTTGAACTGTGGCCATGGAAAGCCCTCTGCGATGGTCATTGTGTTGAAGGACATTACAAAAACAATGTCACTCTAAATCACTGTCATGGAGCTACTGAAAACTCGCCCTGGGGTCACTCACTGTAGAGGCCAAAGTTCTTGGAGAACGACTGTGCGCAGAACATTTCAAAGCCCATGGAGACAAAGTAACGGACCGCCCAGGCATCTTTATCCAGACTGCCAGAGGCGAACCCTTGATAAGCCGAGTCAAAGAACACAAACAGCTTCCTTTTCTGGAAAAGAAGAAAGGATTAGAGATCAAACAGCCAGCGCACTGATAAACACTCAGCATGTAAAATCATGTTCTGGTTGTGCTGAGGTCTTTGTTATGGTGATCCAGTGTTTACAGAAATCTGTATGCATAATACCATCATGACTTCAGCAATCATCTTCCATTGCTCCTGTGTGGGGTCTGTGCCGGTGGGATTATGGGCACAGGCATGCAGAACAAAGATGGAGTGCTCTGGACAGCTCTGCAGGAAACAGGAAGAGGAGGAAGCAAAATACATACAGTTAACAATAATAAAAAAACGACTGACACTAAAATATGCAGTCCTAGAGTTGATCTGACTTGCTAATTACCTCTAAGTCACCAAGGAAACCAGCCAAATCGAGCCCCCTCTTCCCTGCATCCCAGTACTTGTAAGGGTGTACGTCCTCAAAGCCAGCATTAGCGAAAACAGCGTTGTGATTTTCTGTAACAAACAGTTAGAGGAACAGCACTTTATGATTACTTTATAGATTAAAATAAATGCATTTTTAGTTAAAGCAAAGCACCGGGTTAAAGGAGGAGCATCTTGCTTTGTGTCCTTAATCTTTCTTTCATTTAAGTGGACAAAATATTATAATGAAAACAGAGGTGAGTACGACGAGAAAGATGTTGGCAAAACAAAATAACATGTCACATTACTACATATAGTGAACAGTGCAACAATCAGCCTATATCACAACCTTTTTTTCTTGTTTTCAGAAATATAAAAATCTTGTTACACTGTGCAATATATCATGGATGGGACTTGTAGGACATCATAGTGACACTACTGTTTTGCCTGATGGCAACTAAAATCCCTCATTTTATTGTTTTATAACTATTAATAAATGAAGGTCTGTCTGATTCCAGCCCGGTAGTTAGAGACAAACACTGTGCAAAGAGAATTTTCAAATGTCCTGTATGTTAAGCTGACGATAACACACTATTCACTGACACAGACAAGATGTGCAAAGTAGATGCTCAGTTTTGCCGGACAGATCTTCAGTGAGAGTTTTACTGCCATCTGCAGTACCTTGTCCTGCTTCCTGTACATGTTCCAAGCAAATATAAAGTCTGTTAATACCTCAAATGTTCTGCTGTGATAGATTAAAAAAAGCTTATTTGTGATGTTTAACCTCTAACAACATTTTTCTCTCCATTCTCTTTTTCTCCAACCACTCTGTGAATGTGCTGTGTCTTTGCCTCATCGATTGTGAAATAAAAGGAGGCTGAGATTGATATACAAAGTAAAACAAATCCAAATTAGAGTGTCCCAAATAAGAAAAATGCAACCGTTCAGGAATTCAAGTACTGTAGATCAAAGTTAATGCTATGTTCATCTTGTGTAGTTTCCTTGTCTTTAAGTAGAAACTACAATGTTTATCCCCTCTCAAACTTAAACTCAATAATCAAAATTGTGAGAATACATAAAAATATAAATTGATACCAGCTAGTGTATTTATTTGTACAACATGCATCAATACACTAACAGTATTCTAATTTGATCACAATAAATTGGGCTCCATTAAATGAATCCCTAACTGTCACATTTTATCACTTCTACTGGTTCTCCGTGCATAGAGTGGTCTTGTTTTATTGAAAGCTTCCCTCATAGAAGCTGATAACAGTTCAGGAACAGTGATTAGAGGTGAGAGTCATTGTTAAGACTACAAAGACAGAGCGAGTCTAAAGTCTGAAGCAGGTCTATAGGAGTCTCTGTTCAAGATTCAAAGATCATAGTCCCTGTGCACAGAGCTGAGTTGGTAGTAAAATGTTCATTGTAACACCGTATCTGAGTGAATCTGTGGATCGACGTACCCCAGGTAGGTGCAGACACATAGACGGGTGTTTTTGTGTTGTTGTTCCCATTGTAGAATCGTCTGAGAAACTCGGCACCCATCTTCAGAGCTCCTGTACCACCGAGACACTGAACAGCTCCCACCTGTCAGTGAAAGATCCAGACCCTCAGTCCAAATGTGCATTAGTTAAACCATATCTCAGATCTTGACCGTCACATACCCTGTTCTGCTGGATGGCTGGGCTGTCGTCTCCCAGAGCAATCTTTGAGGCCGAGGATCTGAACTCAGGCAGACCAAGGATGGGCAGGTACTCGTGGTTTAACCGGTCATCATGCACAATGATCTTTTCCACCTTTTTAACCACCGGCAAAACCCACGGCTTGCCTTCATCTGTCCGGTAGGCTGGAAGAGGGAAAAAACAAGAAAGACACGTCAAGCAAAGAGTGTGGAGGATTCTTTTAGATTCTTCTAAAATTTTATTGTATGGGAAAAAAACTTTGATTAGACCTAATCACAGGGCACTAAGTCATCTTGCAACAAGTCACATTTAAAATAAGGACTTGTAAGGTATGTGCAATTTTGGAATGAGCAACACAGCGAAATGAATGTGCCATAGTCTCCTCTACCCTTGTAAGAAAGTCTACCGTTCTCCTGTGAAGTAGGGGGGAAGAACACTTCAGTCTGTCCTTCTCTTCACAAGCCCCACTGAACTTTGACCTATGTTCGCAAATGTAGGGCTGACACCAAATAATGCTGCAACTTTGCCCATAGAACATGTTTGTTCTTGACTACCCACACACGTTTAGCTGTGTTGAACCTTCCACAAATGTATATTCTTACAAGTTGTACCACATTGTAAATGTCACTTGTCATTTTCCAACAAAATAAAATACAACAGCAATTAATATTACAAAAGAGGGGAAATAACCAACTGAAATAATGCTTCATTGTTTTTTTTAGTATATTTGAAACTAGAAAAGCACTCGGAGAGCACAGACATCCGTCAGCGCCACAGTCCTCACCCACATTGCGATTTTCACCATAAATATTAGTCCTACCTTTATTTCATCTAAATATTTAGATTCCTTAACCATGTAAACATACCAATAGCAATTAGATTCATAATGATGTCTATTTTAAGTTAGTAGTAATTCAAAAATTTGCATTTTTTGTCATGAAACATCCAGAGGGTGATCTGGTTCACTCCCAAAACCGAATCCTTCGATCCTTGACTCAATCCGCACATTCCCTGAAAATTTCATCAAAATCCATCCATAACTTTTTGAGTTATGTTGCTAACAGAGAAACAAAGAAAAAAAAAAACAGACGCCGGCAATAACATAACCTCCTGGCAGAGTTAATAATATTAGATGATAGGAATTAGCTGTGGAGCTAGAATTTGAACTTGAATATGAGGCTTATGAAAATCAAATGACTTCAATTTCTGTTCTAGTACCACAGTAACAAACATACACATTTGCACTAATAGGTAACATAAATTTAATTATCAAAAATTGTGAGGATACTCCTTTGGATGATCAGAGCTGTACAAATATTCTAGTAGTGTTTTTGTACCAAAATGATCTATTTAGCTTTTAATGGTCAGACGCGGTCTGATTTAAAATATCACTGGATTTGTGTCTTGTTTAAATCATTTCCTATCATAAGTATTGAAAGATCAGGACTCTTCAAAGCACGTTTCTTCGATTGTGAACCAATTACTTCACTTGTTTTTCCTGATACTCAACATCTTACAGTATTTATTTTTTTATCACCAACAGTTCAAATGATCCACTCCATGACAAAGAAACATACATATCATCATTAGGTAAAGCAGCTAGAAAACAAGCAAGTTTTAATTTTTAGGACACTACAGCTGACCCCAGAAAGACCCTGTCAGATCTAGGAACCTTTTAATGTCGAGCTCGATGAACTCTGTGTCATGACCTGATAAGGACGTCAGTATCAACGGCCTTTTTCAACCTCAGAACAAAGACCGCTGGCCTGTCACTGTGACCTAATTTTGAGTTTCAGACTGCTGTTATCATCTTTTTCTATACCCTCAAGAAAGACAACATCTCTTAAAATGATTACATAAGACTTAGCTAATAGAGTCAGAACTATGGTACATTATATTTCATGGAGACATTTACAGCCTTAGTCAACATTTTGTTGCTGTTTTGGGGAAAGCTTTCCCATGCTAAGTATGTTTAGCATTCTTTTTGTATATTTTACTGATTAGAGCTTATTTTATCGGAGTACATTATTATTTTATGGTGTTTTTTTCATTGCAATGCCCTTTGGGCTGCATGTATATCAGGGAGATTCAACGTTAATTCATGTAAATTTAGTAAATATTTGTTACAGGTTATTTTGCCTGTAACTCAAAGTTCAGGTAAAGTCAAGCAGTGTTTCCTGGACTGTTCCTCTGGATGGTGGCCTACAACTCTAACACAATGCCCCACTCCTCCTTTAAATAAAGGGATGAAAAAGCATATTTATGGATGTTCTGTTAATAAGATACATACAGGGTCTAAAATTACTTACACAAGTTATAATCTGCTTGACAACCAAATTGTTTTTACTATTACTATCTATGTAGTGTGTGACCATGTGCAATTATTAGCATTCCCTCATCCTTATCAGGTAAACCTCAGGAAACTGATATCAAATAACGCTCCTCGCATCAGAACTTAGAGTGTATGTCCCAATCCCTCAAAGCAATGACAAAAGAAAAGCATCGGATTTACCAGGAGAGATTACTTCTCTGTCAGACTTTATGAAAAAAGTTGAATAATTTCTTTTGTATGAACTCATCAGTGGAGACATTTCCACTGTTTCTGGTGCAGATACCCTGTGGCCTACATTTCCCAGCATCCCCGAAGCTAAGGACCATCTGCAGCTCTGCGTCTTGCAGAAAAGCAGGGAGGATTACAAGGCCTGAGACTCTCGCAGCCTTGTCCTGTCCCTTTACAACACGGCCACAAACTGAGCTAAGCTACATTTCCCACATCGTTCCTTTGCAAAGTAAGCAGCGAGGATTACTCCTGTTAATGAGATTAACACTCAGCAGTTGTACGAAGGACTGAAACGTGCCATTTGCTCGGTTTAGGAGAAAAGCAGGAGTGAGCCATGCATATTTGAGAGCCCTGGCTGTGGTTCGTTCTTGTAGCATGTGGGAACAGTAATCCAATCTACTGAGAGGTTATTGCTGCAACAAAAGGGAGATGGAAAGAGGATGGGGACAGAGATGATTCAACTCTTTGTACAGGGTTCTTACATAATGTGATACACTATCAACAAAGCTGTGATCAGTGGCTGGTGTGGGATGACCGAACAGCAAATAACATGGACGGATGAATCAATCATTTAGGCTATTTTTACTCTGAACTAGAAAATGAGTCAATCAATCACAAGTAGTTATCTCTCAGTTCTGCACAGCGTGATAATCGTGATCACATACAATGCAGTAATAATACTCTACTCCAACCACTTTCAATAGATAAAACTAGAATATTACAATCAGAGACATTTTAGAGAAACACATCAACAATAGCTTTGGGGCCGGGGGTGGGCAACTGGCTGGTTGGAGGCCATGGGCAGCCCTCCTACTCATTTTACATAGTTCTCAAGTTAAGATAAAAGACTCTGGCAGGTGTTTGTAAGTCTGTGTGCAAGATAACTCAAAAAATTCTCCACCTACTTTGATGACATTTTCAGGGAATGTTGGTTGTGGCACGAGGAAGACATTATTAGAGTTTGGCAGTAATTTATACCCGGAACCAGATTTTCTTAGATGATTTAACACTGCAAAATGGGACAGTTTGACATTTTCGCAAAAAAACTCACCAATAAATGCCTTGGTGTAGGTTTGTGAGCACTTCTACTTTAATCATTTGCTTGTTTCATATTTAGAATGATGGTGTTAAGTCGTTTAAGTTAAATAACATTATACAGAGTGTAGTAAAACCAGTGAATGATCATGTTTTACGATCCTGATCTCAATACCTATTAAAATAATCGTGATCATGTTATTGTTGTTATTGCCCGGGTGAAATTTGAACTGTCATCAATACAATAATTAGGCAAAAGGCTAAATACATTAGAATTAACTTAGATTACCTAGACTCTTTGTTTAGTCAGTTGAAATATTCATTACAGTTTGCATTTGTTTTGAATTAGTTATTCTGAACATATGCTATATCTCTATTCCCTATATTAAATATCATGCAATCATTATGGTCTACAGTTAGGTAGTATCCAAACAAATTTGCAATTTACAGTAGCCTTTTGGTCAATAGATTAAAAGTAATATGGATGTCTTTTGAACTAAAGTTACCCATCCCTGTAAACAGGTGTTATAAAAAAAACAATGTAGCTCATGGAAGTGAAAAACTTAAGGGAGGTGAGAAAACTCAAAACCCAGAAGTGGGCATGAATAATCCAGGTCCATGTTTGCAGTCCTTTCAATTCAAGACCTTTATATCTCCAAACCACAGTGAGTACCTGGTCTGGGATTTACTATGCCCACCTTTGGGTTTTGAGTTTTCCTCATGTCCCTTATAGATCTGTGACCTGCTAATTAATTACTCTTAAAACTGGCCATTGTGCTGATAAATCTGTTACACTTAGGAATACACAGTATTGGTGCCAGTATGTCATTGTTACCAACACCAATATTAACACACATTTTTGCCGTAAAGAGCACAAAGTTTCCACTGGACTAAACTGGCATAGCCATTTCAAAGTGACAGCCTGATATCTGTGTTAGAGAGATAAAGGAAAGCAGCATTTTATTCTTAATAAATGACACTTCCAGTTTATTTAAGTGGACATGGTGATATGGTGGTTCACTATTATATTTATACACTCTACCATTATATGCATTATACTGTGTGAGATAGTGTAGGCCAATCTGCACAGCTAAAATATCTGAAAAATCATATCACATGATCACATTTTTCGGCATTATCTGTCGATTATGATGTTTTCCTATAATACTGCACACTGACATAACCTCAAAATGTATCTACATATTCATATCCTAGTACAGACATCTTTAAACCACAGCTAACTCAAAACAAGCTTCCACAGTGATATTCAGGCACAGACTAGCTGGCTGCTCTGGGATACCTCTGCTGTCTCAGTTTAAGGCTACATGGCAGATACAAATGTTGACAGCTCACCTCCCACTCCGAGGTTGACTTTGTTGGGGAACTGGTCGTTGTTGAAATCCTGCGTTAGCTTGAAGACAGCAACAGGAGCTGCTTGAGGAACCTCACAAAACACCGACATGGCTGCAGAGGCGACGGGGACGAAAAGCACCGAGCGGCTGAAGCAGGTAACGGGATGAAAGAGGACGACGATCACCTTCAACTTGAGCTCGGAGGATGTAAAGTGGGAGTGAGAGGATTGACCAATAGAAATGTGACATCTCTGTGCCTGACCAATCCCAGCGCTGATCCGTGTAAGGCCAAAGGTCAAAATACACTCTCAGTGAGTGCTGACCAATGACAGAGTCTGTAACATGAGCGACAAACGTCACAACAAGTGTGAGTGGGCGGTTCAGGGGCGCAGGTGCGGGGCTCTGCCGCTAGATGGCGCCAGATGACTGATTTAAATACAGACAGGCTTAGAAAACACAGCTGCTATGAAACTCGGCTTAAATTCATAAATATATGCTTCGACATCTGCAGATTAAATGTGGACATTATATAGAAATATGCGCGTTATTGAACAAGTATTTATCGATTGTTGGATGTAAAAAGGTATCAAAAACAAAAAATAGCCATGACATTGATCAGTGGCTTTCAGACATTTTTTTGTGCAGAGAAAACTTCCAATCAATCCTTTATCTATAAGCACCTTTTATTCACAACAATGCAACACAACTACTTTAAAATTTGTCTTATTTTCTAATTGATTTGTACACCTTTATGCATGTCCAATGGCTAAAACAACGGACAGCAGCTGTGTAACTTTGGAAATATTTATCAAATTAATGCAAAACTTAATTTGAAACTTGATACATATTTTAAAGAAACCCAACAACTCCTATTATT
The DNA here is from genome assembly GCA_036419115.1 of Scarus forsteni. Taxonomy (NCBI): domain Eukaryota; kingdom Metazoa; phylum Chordata; class Actinopteri; order Labriformes; family Labridae; genus Scarus; species Scarus forsteni. The sequence goes on from JAZDUH010000327.1 coordinate 19,300,768, forward strand.
TTTTTTATTAAAAAAAAATAATAGGAGTTGCTTAACTATTAAGAGGACATCTGCCCTTACATCTAATTTTATTAACCGCAAAAGGGAGTGCTCTCTAAAACACCTTAAGATCATTAACTGTTACAGAATTTATAGTTAAATAATCGATAATCCTAAAAACAGTTACCAGTATTTTAATAACTTATGGTTGTATGACTCTCCAAGGCACACCAGTGTGCCCTGTGACACCATTGGAGAAACACTGATAGATTATTGATACTAATATTACATTACTATTATTAGTGTTACTACTCCGTAATCAAGGGAAACCTTAAATTCACAAAAAAACATAATTTTAAAATATATTTTTTAATTGAAAAGAGAGAACATGTTGGCATCCACGAAGTTCTGATACACACCCTGAATAAAACAAAAACTGTTCTTTGTATTACTTCACAGTTTAGTTTTATTTTATTTCATGTTTTATTTCTAAACATCTTAAGAAAAAATGAGTAAATAACATAGCTTATGATAGCACAGAATTATATAATCAATACATTTTTGTTATACATTCTTGTTTGAAACAGATGTAAGATCTAACCCTCTTCTTCTCAAAAATGTAATAAAATAGTTCAAGTCACTGGCATTCAAGACACCAAAGATTTCAGCAAACCACAGAGGTCTTTTCATCAGATGTCCCGTAACCTTTGTTGCCTTTAAATGTGCTGTTCATCCTCATTCACATTAAAATAGAGCCAAGCAGCAGATACGGCTCCGTCTTTGTCTACCTGATCAACTAACGTAAGGGTAATATGTTGTAAAGTAAGATGAAGCACAGTAATGAAAATGTTTATGAACAGAAGCACACACGCCTGTTTTTGCATGAATACAGACACTGAAATCAGATCTTTTCTTTTTAGATTTCTCTCCGATCAACACTAAAAAATCTGAATTACATTTCTTTTATTAAAACTCAACTGTTAGATACAGATTGAAGTATACAATATGAGGGTTATTAAAAGCATTAGATATAGATAACTGTCATGCTAAGTCAGTAGTTCACCACCTTTTTTCCTCGAAGCTCCCCCAACACACACACACACATACACACAAATGATCACATTGTTGTACAAATAAAACACCAGTTTTGTTTTTTTATTTTAAAATAGGAAAAAAACAAGCTTAAGCACACTTTCTTATGCAAAAACCTTTAAAAAAGAGAATGTCCTTTGCGTGTTATCATTGTAGACTATATAGATGAACCAAATTTTACACTTTGACAACTTCAAAGTTTTAAGAGCCTCAGGCCCCCATGAGGCCCCCATGAGGCCCCCCTTGAGGAAGCCTTGACCCCAGGTTTGGAATCATGCCATAGTTACTTCGATCTATAAAATGTTAAAAGTGAAAGGTTTACTGATTCAAATCATGAAAGTTAATATAAACACACGTTAGTAGGACAGAATTATAGATCTGTAGACTTTAATTTTAATAATTTAGTTAATTCAGTGTTTGTTTATACAGATTTTAAATAATTACAGATATGTAAATAGTTGAATAAAGGATAAAAGTATAGATGTTTATTCAGACATCAGTAAATAGTCCAGATGATTTCAAGTCATGATAAAACCACTGGTATGAAGGTATGTAGATGAGTCTTTGAAACCATATCAGAAATGTTTACAGACCAAAAACCATGAACTAAGAAAAACTGATTAAAAAGTGACCCAGCAGATCATTTATCAGGTTTGCTGTGTTTAACTATTTTTTCTACTGTGAGCTAAAAGGTTTGCCTAACATAGTGGAAATGCTATTCCACTAATATGTACCAAGCTAAAGTGCTAAATGTGAATCTTATGACCAGATATCAAATTGCATGGCTTTCTCCAGAGGAGGACAGAGACACAGACTGTGCACTTTAGCATGGACAGAACACTTTCTGTGAAATCTGTAACACTAAACCCATTGCTACCACAGTTTCTTGGCTTTTTCTGGAAAAGTCCCTTTTATCTTTCGAAAAAGACGTCGTTATTCAAGTGCCATGTAACATTTAAGATGTCTCACAGAAAAAGTAAGGCTTTTAAAACTTCTGAAGGATCTATACTGTAGGTACAAGTTGTGAAACGAACATCCCTTCAAATATAAAACAATCATCAGTTTAAATGTAAAACAAAACAGGAAAAATGGCGAGAAAAGAGGAGATGAACACAATGTCGAGGTTTAATCTACAGTTAAAACATTTGGGATGGAGATTAGTTTTGTTCATCCTCAATATCTTTTGTGCAATGTGACTGTGGTTTTCTATATTCAGAAAATGATTGACTCTGGGAGAGATAAACATGTACGATGATGCATGATGCCTGTCCGACCTCAAAGTTATTCACTCATTTCTGATAATGAACACCAAGTCAGTTATTTTGCTCATTTTATAAAAAACAAATCCTATCTCACAAAGCTCAATCCTCAGCCACACAAACTCTAAATACATCCCATCATAAATGTCAAAGCTGAACTCTCGACACAGCTACTACTCTTCGGCCCTGCGCTGTGTGAATGAGTCCATGTGAAACACTGTGAATGAGTTTGTAGAAGGATTTCCATTTGTTTTGTCCTGAAGGCCTGGGCTGAGCTGGGCTGTAAACACTCGGGCTCCTCTGTGCTCTCCCTGCTGCTGTCTGCACAAACTCAAGTGTTTGATGAATGAGGTCTTCTGCCGACTGCTCTCTCCTACACGGAGCATGGACAGGGGAAAGCTTTTCGGCCACAGTGGAGGAGAGACACAATGCATCTGAGGCCCAAACAGGGGCTCTAAATCAGACTGTTGATCATAAATGTGTTCAGACATATTTATTATGTTGCATGACATCCTTCACTGTCCTTTAATGATGACTTGTGATGACGTCTAGCTAAATGCAGAGGAATTAAATTCAGGGTTTGACTCTTGAAAGTTGTTTCTGTATAAATCTCTTAAAGTTTCTCTGCTCTTAACCTGAACACAACATGCAGGTATGAAAACAATCGACACTTAAAAATAAAAGAATAAGTTCGGTTTCTACAGCTTTCACATTGTTTATAGAATGAAGTAGAACAATATACTCACCCAGAAGGCTTTCCTGATCCAAACAGTGCTTTGGGTGATATTTGGATCCAAAATCAAGCGGTGGATATCCGTATAATGGGAGCACACGGGGCATGTCAGCGCCACTCCTAAAACTGCATTAATCGTCCAAAAACTCATTAGTTTCACCAATATTTCATCATGGTCCGCTCACGCAACTCCTCCAAGACAGTCTGTGTCACTCCAGACATGTTGTGTGACTGTGCTGACCTCAGAACTGAAGAAGAAGAATGCTTGCCTCCGTGCATGCGCAGTACGGCTCATTGTTTCAGGGGAAGACAGCCGGCTACACAACGACTTTCTTCTTCCAGTTTTGTGCAAAATGGACAAATATCTATCGGATGAAGATGTTGTGGACGAGAACTTTGAATATGATGGGTGTCCTTACAGTTTCGAGCCAGAGTATACGGTAGGGATGGGATGAAATATCATTTGGCAATATATCCCGATACAGTACGTGACGAAATGCATCGAGTTTGAAAAAAATGGATCGTGAAATAAAGACGTCACGTCCGGTAATAGTGCATGTGACCAGAAGTGAGGACAACAAACATTAGCACCAACTACCTTGCCTCCAAAAAGCCGAATTATGGAGTCGAATGAGGTCGAAACTGAAGATGCTCCGCCTGGATACAAGTCATCTGTCTGGCAGTATTTTGGCTTTCTCATTAAAAAAGACGAAGACGGCGAAAACAAGCCTACCACTCGTTAGCATACACTCTCTCTAACCTCTCTAGGGTTAGAGGGAGTATTATTGTTTGTGTTTGGCCTGTTAGGCCTTGTGTTTTCCTGTGTGCAACTCAAACTAAAAGAAATAAGTTGTTATTAGACAATAATATTTTTTCTTTTTTGATATTGTATCGTGGCGTATCGTATCGTGACTCGGGTATATCGAGGTGCAGCGTATCGTGAGTTTAAGTGTATTGTCCCATCCCTAGTATAGAGATGAGGAGCTCATCAAAAGGAGGACGCGGAGGCAGCTCTCCAGAGAGTACTGCCTATGCGCTGAGGCAAGCGTTCTTCTTCTCCAGTTCAGAGGTCAGCACAGTTACAAAAACATGTCTGGGGCGACACAGACTGTAATGGAGGAGTAACCCGTGCGGACCATGATGAAATATTGGTGAAACTAATGAGTTTTTGGATGATTAATGCAGTTTTAAGAGCGGCACTAACATGCCCCATGTGCTACCATTATACGGATGTCCGCCGCTCGATTTTGGATCTAAATATCTCCTGAAGCACTGTTTGGATCAGGAAAGCCTTCTGGGTGAGTATATTGTTCTACTTCATTCTATAAACAATGTGAAAGCTGTAGAAACCGAACTTATCCTTTAACTGTCAAATTGAATCCAAATGTAAACATTAATAAACCATCAGACCCAAACTATTTTTGCATGAGCACTTCTTAAAATTTCCTACAAGTTACGTTATAAGTTGATACTTGTGGCATTTCTATTGCTGATGAAAGAGTCAAGGGTTTTAAATCTTTAAAAGTTAACACTGCATTTAGATTTAAATAATGTTTTAACAGTACATAAAATTACTCCAAATAATGTGAAAATGTCTCAAAGTGTAAAAAAACACTTTGAATTACTGCTATGACCTTAATGCTAACATATTGTAGATTGCTTTTGTTTTTATTTCTTGTGTTTGAGACAAATTCTGGGTATGCAGTCATGTGCCAGCAATGTTTTTCTCTGCTATAGGAGTTACTTAAATACCATTAAATGTTAAAGACTACAAATGAAGTCTCAGTGACAATCACTCATTTGTTTTTTGGATCAGAGTTCTGAAGGAAGTATGTGACACGCTGAGCAGGCTGTCAGGAACCCGCCTTAAGCCAACCTCAAAAAGGACAGAGAGGTGGAGTGGAGGAGGGTCTTCAGCCTTCTTCCAAACAGTTAAAATTTGCTGCTTCGCATTGATGTCAGTCAAATCACAAACCATGCTCATCTCTTTGCCGTGTACCATGCATAACTACAACTGCTGCCACCGGGCCTAAACATTGTTATGTTGTCATGGCATCATAACTGCTGCACAGTTTACATAAGTTTCTCACAGTCAGCACAAGAGAAACAGAGAGTATGACTGAAACTTGACTGATTTTATGGCTCACTTGTGTCACATTCATAAAATAAAGCCTTTTAATGCTCTACCATTTAAAACATTTTTACAGTAAAGAGTTGTTGTATCACACAAGTGTCTGGACCATGCTTGTGCCTGTCTACGAGTGAGTGTACAGTACCAAAGCACAACTACGCCTTACATGCCAGGGCAGAGGAGGTGCAGTGAGCACTCACGCTACACAAAAGAACTGGACTTAACAGACTTCATGGTCTTAAACAGAAGTGTTTTCATTCTTTCAAGTTCATTCTCCACACTCTTGCCAACTTATGCCTCCTTTCTCTTGTACTTCAAACATGCTGCATCTATTCCTACATACTGTTTGCTTTCCAGGCTCTAAGTCCTGTATTCCAGCTGGTGTCCAAGTTTTGTCTGTGAATTTAACACTGGATTGATGTTACTTTACACGTGAATGCACTTTTATATGTAAAAAAAACAGCACTGTGAACAAAAATATATAACCCATCATTAAAGCACAAGTCCTGCTTAATAATTGTAATAAATCTGATCTGTTTCATCACAGACACTGCGTTACTATTTTCCCGTCACTGTTTTTGTCCCAGATGTTACTCACTTTCCCCACAGCCACTCTCACCCCCACTCATCTCCTGACTTCACTTTTTGACAGTAGATGTTTTCATTCTTTCCGACCAGGTGAGGGTGTCTCCGATGTTAGCTATCACTGTCAGCTCTGCAATTATGGGATTTGAGCTTCATGAACGAGGCCCCGGGGGCCTGGGGCAGGGTTTGGTGTGAGCGCACTGGGGAGGCCCCCCGGACGACGGTGTGTGCTGTGATGTGAAGAGCGAGTCAGGGTCTGGAGTGACAGGAGTCGCCTCTGGCAAGACAGTGCCCACAGGGAGAGTGTGTCACATCCAGATCAATGAGTCAGTCTGCCAAACATCCACAGGCTCATCGCTCTGCTGCTGCTGACACTGATATGTGGAACATTTATTTTGGCATCCAGCAGCCTTGCGCTAAAAACAGCACAGCATCAAAGTTCCTTTTTGTTTGCTTTCATTTTGAAATGCAGGTTAGCAAAGTTGCTGCAGGATAGAGCTGGGAAATAGAGATGAATAAAATCCTCAAATATTGATACACAATAACAGAATTATGAACTTTGATATGGTTTTAGTAAATATAAAGGCATGCTGATTAATGACAGGAACAATCCTTATGTTGAGGGTGTCAGCTTTTTCAGTATTCTCCTTTAGTACCATGTGCTTCAAACTGATGAAACCTTTATTACTGATTGATGGTACCAATGAGTACTAGGGCTGGGTATTTCCAGCAACTTCACGATACGATACGTATCCCGATACTAAGGCCACGATACAATACGTATCCCGATACACGTATATTGTGAACATTGACTATGCTTTCCGCAAAATTCTTGACAAGTTTAGTTTTTTCTTAGAAGAAGAAAAAGAACAAGGATGAGTTTTAAGTGGTTCTACAACTTGAGAGACATAAATTCAGATCCTCAAAGATGGTAGACCTAAGTTCAAATTTAGAACATATGCTTCATTATGTAGCTCGTCTTCTACTTTGAACTGTGCCACTGTTAACATTACCCAAAGTGTGTTTACAACAACTGTCAAAAAAAAAAAAAAAAAAAAAAAAAAAATATCGATATTTTGAGCACAGGCCTAATGAGTACAGACACCTGAGAGCACACTGTCGAAAATGCAATGCAACATTTGGCAACATATTCCTCCCAAAAATGGTCAACCTTGTTTGTGGAAACACCAATTTCTTCTTTTTCTTAATATTTCAATGTGTTTTAGCGGTTTTGAGGGCTTAGGGAGTTTGCCTGTATTTTTGATCATCAAAATATGTACAGTAAATAACACAATATTGATTATTAAGAGCTTTTATTTGTGTTATAATGGTATCAAAAAGGCACCATTTTCTTTATGTTTTTGCCAGTGTTTAGTTTGTTTGTCTTGCCCTCTATGAGAAAGCTAACACAAATGTTCTTGGTGGAGGTTTTTGCTCTCAGAGTACCTTACGTTAAACAATATACAGTACTTTTCAAGGAGGTTTAAGATTCGTAAGTTGTTTCCTTATGTTTTTTGTTATTTCTTTGACTTGATGATTGTTAACTTGTGGTTCAGTAGCTGTTTTCAGTGGGTTGTGAACTAATAATTTAGGATTTGTTAATAAAAGTGGACATTGATGAGGTAAACATCAGTAAAGATCAGCAAAAAATATTCATATGAGCTTTTTAGGTAATATTACACCTCTCTAGAAAAAGTACATTAAAATTTTATCCACATATTAAATTTGACACATATATTATAATGTCATATCATAAATGAACTCAAGATTGGAAAAACTCAGATTCAAACTGCAGTCAAACATAAACACAACAATGCAACATGCATTAAAAGATTGATATCATCTAAATTTGATATCAAATAATTACCACATTCACATTAAATACCAATATCCATAATTCAACAAAAATATGGTGTCAAAATCACACAAATCTTAATTATATTTTGTCATATTTATATAAAGTGAAGTGTCATTATAAAAAAACAACTTTTTCCAGACAACTTGAACAACATCTGGACAGTTTGCAAACATCTATGGCAGGACTGATGTAACCATGTAATATTATAACAATAAATTTTTGCTATATTTAATTCAAATGACTGATGGTGTCAAAATCACACAAACTTAATTATATTTTGTCATATTTATAAAAAGTGAGCTCTCTATGAACAACTTGAACACTTTTTTCAAATGCAGCCAAACATCTGGACAGTTTGCAGGACTGAGCCAATTGAACATGTAATATTATAACAATTCAAATTTGGCTATATTGATGCAAACAATATTGGTCTTTATCTGTTTTGAAAATATTTCAGGAATGTTCAAGAGTCTATTGTCCAGCTTTACTGTAAGCTGAACCCAGAATAGTCTACCTGCCAAATTTTTTCTTTCCTGTTAATTCTCATTGTCTTTCTCACAAGAGAGGAAATACCTCATTCTTTACCAGCGTCAGATTTGCTGACAGTGTTTGACAGTAAAAAACAATAAATTATTGAATATTAAGCATTTAGGATTTTTTTTTAAGTTGGTGCCATGGTGTCCAGTAACACTATCATTTAATTTTTTTTACAACTAACAAAAACAGATCAATAAATGATCATTTGCAAAGACTTAACATCTCAAACAGGTTTTCTTGTGGTCAGTGAGTCTAATGCTGTCAGTGTTTTCTGTCAACAGTCTTTACTGTGCAGACCTGGAAACATTTGTTTTTCAAATCCTAAATTATATGGCTACAAATTAAATGGTCATACCTTGTCTAGGGATGCACAGTATTACTGGTACCATATTTGTGTTATAGCTACATAAGTTAAGTATATTTGCAGATATAGAAATTACTAACAATATTTAAAACAAATACATCTGCCTTACATATCGGTCCCTTGCGGTAATCAACATATCAGCAGAATGTTTGATGTTTCACATGATTATCACTAAATGTCTACATTCAAAAAATGACATTATCATGTTCAGAGAATAATACAAGTTTTTCCTTTTCCATCTTTTTTTTATACTAATGCACTGTTAAAGTGTAAGGAACGGAGCGGTTTTAGTAAAGTGGTAACTGCACAGATTCTTCAACAAAATATTGGTACTGATAATTACAAGTTCAGAAATACATGCATATTTAATATCAGCAAAAATCTGATATCATGAATCCCTTACCGTTTCCCATTTATATTATGTCTTTAAAAACGGACAAATTTCCCAGCCCTACTGAAGAACTGACACCCAAAACACACAAAGGCACACATTTAGGCACAAGACAGCCACATTCCAGCTGTGGTATCACTGAAACACAAACAGGAGCGTGTGCACACACATTGCAGCACATTCCAAGGGGGGCGCTGCAGCGTTGCTCGCATGTTGCCGTGCCCTCTGCGTCTCTGGGTCAGAGAGCCGTGGTGAGTGACCACCTTTTTAGCTTCCCGCCTTGTTTGTTTTTGAAAGACAGTGTCATCAATTCTCTAACAAGCGACCAGACACAGCAACAACAGAGAGCAGATTACCTCCCTGCTGCTGCCGGTGTAGTTCACTGACTGATGGAGCATGCATGCAACAACACACACCAGTGCTGTGTGTGTCCGACTGCATTCCTGCTGCTGTGTTTGTGTCAGTGTCTGTGCAGGTTTGTGTGTGTACATGCCTTTGATATCCTGACATGAGGTCTGTTTTTCTTGCACATGCAAACGTTTACCCTTTGCTCTCACATCCGACAGAAGACAGACTGCATGTACACCTGAACCTGTATGTGCAAAGATACACATCAGAGTTACACAGGGATTAGTGTGCTCGACTAAATGCTTCTTATTTCTACAGATGTGCTAATGTCCTGTTTGGTTGTACATTCGTCTTACTACCATTTATACTGAAGATCATATTGTTTCAACACCTAGAATTGAGTGGTGTCCTTCATTGCAAGCTGTAACTAGAATGTAGAAACAGTTTTGTGGGAGCATTTAGGAAAAAAGAATAACGCAGCCTGGAGCAAGTTAGCATATCACAACACAAAAGCCTTTCTCCTTTTTATACTTTTCAGCGGCTCTGAAGTTTAGATTTTGTTTATTCTGTACTGAGACTTATTACAACAACCACCAATCTTGTGTTCTTGGGGTTTAGGAAGTTTATTTTTGAGCTTGAGGGGATGGTTAAGTATGTTTAGAGGGGGGTTGTGCTGGGGCAGAGAGATCTTTGAAAAATACTGATACAGTTTCAAACAAGTTATAAGTTTAAACAGTATTGTTCATATTGAAATAAAGTACATGTGCAAAAATACGAATGTTATTAATCTAGCCACCATGGGTAATTCCCTAGACTGTGTTTGGCCCCTCTTGCCTATGTTTCTCTTCGCAAAAACAAAATTTAGAAAAACAAAAAAGTTCACCCTATCCCCTGCTCACTTGCATTTACAGTCCTGTCAACAGCACCAGCATGGAGGGAAAGAAAGGCGAGAGTGGGTCACGGAGAAAAGGAGACTGAGCGGTAAAATGAAAAACTGTGGTTCAATGATTTGAGCTCAAGATATCAGATACTGTAGAAGAATGTTTGTTGCTAAGAGGTTGCCAAAAAGAGGTAGCCAATAGGACTGAGCATGAAGTATCTTCTCCTGATTTCACATTAATGCTGTAAAGTGCAAAACACTGACCACACAAAATGGTAAGCTGCAGCCCCAAACTTCAAGCTTGTGTAGCTTTCAGCATAAAGACAATTCTACTTTAGCTTCATTAACCTGTGTTCTTAAAAAACTATTGATCAGGAAAAAGATACTGAGATGTGAATCAAGCATTGCCTTTCAGCCAAAAAATAATTAAGTCATAAATTTAACACATCACCCAACCCCTACTGTATAAAGGCTCAACATTAGGTGCACTTGCAACAGAGGATGCAGGTGAGCATGGCCTCTTGGTGGAGAGACTGGCTCGGGTCATGGCAAAAGGAAGAAGTAACCAGACTGGTGGTGATATTTGTTTTGATAAGACTGCACGATAGTAAAGTATTCAACATTTTTTGTAATAACCAGGTTAACAATGTCAGAATTGTTAGTTGTTTCTTGTAAGAGGCTTACATTCCTGTTTTGAGCATGCAAAACTAAAAGGAAGGCAATGAGAGACAATCATTAAGGATAAGGGGGAAATTATATTGGAACCCTATCTTTTCAGTGACTGTCATCCATTTTGCCCATGCTTGTTTACATCCAGGTGATAAAGCAGTAAAGAAGCAAGGCAGCTGCCATATTCTGGACATACGGTGCCCTCTAGAAGTTGGCAGCTATGTTATGGTTTAGACAGAGCGTTTGAGTGAGTTTACAGGCCTAAATTAATAAAAATATCAAGATTTACTTTGATTAACTTGTAATCATGGTCCTATCTACTGAAGAATTGGTCTTCAATAAGTGCTTGCATTCCTTGTTATGTGGGCCACATAATTTATTTAGTTTAAGAAAGATTTAGAAAAAAATAGAACAACAGAGTAAATTATGTAAAATGTGTGCTTTACTTTCAGTTATCAAGCTGCTTTTTATTTTAGTTCATCTTCAGCACAACAAGTACTGTTCATGATTCCCTAGATGTAGTTTCACGGGGGTGGAGCCAAACTATTAGTTCCTGTTTATCATCAATTTAACTAAGCTAACTCATAACAGGCTGCACAGTTTTCCTTCAGTACTCACAGGCATGAAATCTTAAGCCGCTCATGTAAGTCCTGAAAAGAAGATCTCCTATACACTTTTTCAAAAACAACAATAAGATGAAGTCAGTTTTGTGAAAACACTTAGGTAAGTGCCTGCTTGGGTAAGTCAATTCCCAGAGTTTAAGCAAAAGCATGATGTATGTTTTCATAAATGGATCATCCCTGATAATTGAGTTTGATCTTTTCTGACATGTGTGAAAACATTCATGAAAGCTGCTGGTGTCACTTCTGCTTTCACTGCTGCAGCCTTCACCCCAACAGGCGTTTGAGGGCTGAGGGTGGAGCCTCAAACACAAGGTCTACAGCGTGCTTTTCTTATTGATTAATGTTGTCTTTCAGGCAACCCACGTTCTCCAGGCCTCAGTGTAACACAAATATTCATGCAGAGAAACAAAGACGGGAAGTGGAAGACTCATTTGTGAAGCCCATAACCCTGACTGCTTAGATTTTTGCCTTCAGGGTTGTCACAGGTCCAGAGTTTTTGAAATCATTCAAGTAAAAATCAAACAGATCTGGGATACAGCTTGATAACATTGAGAACAAATATAAGAGCCTTTGAAAGAACACTGGAAACCTGTTTAAGTTAAAGGTGTTGAACAAATCAATCTGCCTGTAAGCATCATAGTAGGATTTCATAATGACTTAGAATATAGTTTATCCATTTTGTGTGTAAAATTCTGCAATTTTTCCATTTTAAAAAATGTTATCGATTAAATTTATGAATAATTCATTAGCCTCTTACAGTTATGTTTGTATACAAGTTTAAAAATAAAATCAGTTATCAGTAATAATTTAAATATGACTTTAATGAAAGAAAAATGGTAATGATCCCAAGAAAAAACAACTTAAAACCCCCAATTTAATAAAGTTGGGACACTGTAAAACAGATAAAACCACAATAAACAATGATTATCTAATCCCTTGCAAATACTTGACTTCCATCCTTTCCTTTTTACTCAAATGACCAATTTGGGAACTGAAGACACTACTTCTTGAGGCTTCGCAGGTGGAATTCTCTCCCATTCTTGCTTGATGTACGACTTCAGTTGTTCAACATGTCTGGGGTGTCCATTTTAATAATTTGAACTCCCCATTTTCAATGTGAGACTGCAGGCAGGCCAGTCTAGTACCAGCACTCTTTTACAATGAAGACTTACTGTTGTAACACGGGCAGAATGTGGCTTTGCACTGTCTTGCTGAAGCAAGCAGGGACATCCAAAAAAGGGCATTGCTTGGATGGTAGCATATGTTGTTCCAAAACCTGTATGTACCTTTTAGTGTTAAGTGTGCCTTCACAGATGTGCAAGTTACCCATGCCATGAGTACTAACACACCTCCAAACCATCACAGATGCTGGCTTTTGAACTTTGAGCTTATAAAGACCTTAAAGTCCTTTCCTCATTGACTTTCAAAAACAGGTTCAAACGTGAACTCCTCACACCACAGCATATTTTTCCACTTTTCCACGGTAGTAGGCATTCAACGTTGGTGTTCGTTTTACCAGTTCAAAAACGGAATGTCTTGTCTTTGTATTGTATTGAATAAAATAAAGGTTAAGAGCATTTGCAAATCATTGTATTCTGTTTTTATTTACATTTTACATAATGTCTGAACTTAATCTGAATTGGGGTTTTTAAAGTATTACTCTACATGGGAACAGACCTTCAGATTTCAGCTTCAAAGTCACAGGAGCAAGCGCCTGCTTGGAACGGATTGTTTTACTTTTTTCCTTGTATTTTTTAAAATAATTATTTACAAATATTGAACGTGAATCATGCAACGAGATTTCTTTCCAAAGAAAATGTGACTTTGATTCAGATACCACCATGCTTGCTGGATAAAGAGAATCATCTTCTCTTGAGGATGTTTACTTCTTTTAACCACGCACACATCTGTTCCACAGTAACAATATCTTTCCCAAGAGAGCCATAAACGTCTGAGCAGGTTAGAGAAAGTCCAAGCAGTATCAAGCTGAACTTGATTCAACCTTTGATATTTTTAATATTTATCAGGAGCTCTGGCCAAGTGGGACAGAACACACAAGCAGCTGAGGGAATGTTCAAGGTCCTCATATCCTATTCAGCTAAATCCCTCCTCCCCCCGTAGCATCGTTATCTGCCCAGCCCGTGTGGCAGCAGAGGGGATAAGCATATTTAGGTTGCATGTTTCCTCCCAAACTACGTTCCCAACACCGTAGATCACAAACATTACAGCCCCTACATCCCCCTGTTAGCGCTCATATATACAAACACACACCTGCTGGGGCAAGGCCGTCTGGGAGAGAATTACAGCAGGCTAATTTATGACACCCAAGGGAGGGCAAAGGGTAGGGAAACCAGACTGGCCTGACCTCACTTCCTTCTCTCATGGTCTTCAAGTTCAACCCTCAGTACACAGAACATGGCTTTGGATAACCCTCTCACGGCCTTTCAAACAAACTACCTAATTAGTGGATATTTTTCCTAACCAGGTTAACACAATGAGCCCTGAGGGACTGCTGAAACAAGTAAGTTAACATTCACCTTCAGCCCTGCCATTGTGAAGTACTTGGCACTTTTAAAACTGGAGGTAAGTGGGTGAGAACAGGAGTTTTTGCTATAAAACCTGGCCCCATGATCGCCTCTGGCCTCCTCATTTCCTCCAGTGAGGAGACGCTGTCATCCGTCACTCGAGCTCAGGCAGGGGCACAATAGCACAGGCAGAGTTCTGGCTACTGACACCATCACATGGGCTGCTGATAAGACTCACCTTCCGGGACCCAGGAGAGCTCAGACATAACAGATACACAACAGTTTGGTGCTATGCCATTCTTACAGATAAAATAAATAGAGGGCAGGAGTGTGCACTTTAAGCTACATGAGACAATCACACTATTTACAGAACCAGATTTCCTTAAATGTCTCAATTCCTTTAATGTGAATATTGTCTTTGTGTGAAAATTGCCTCCACAGTTATATTGCACCATGATAGATTTCAGTGCTTCCATCAGTATCAGCAATCTGTCCTGAATAAAAGGCTGTTTGGTCCACTGGGCACGTGTATTTTTATTGCAACCATGGAAACTCTCTGGTCAAGCAACAAGCAACTTACTATTTCAAAACAACAAATATGAGTTGAGATTCAACAACAACTCGAGGTGCTCCATGTGCACAGTCTGACATTTCTGACATTGTTACCCGTGTTATTAGCCATAATGTAGAAAACTGCCCTCACTCATAGTCTTAACAAAACTTAAAAAATAATAATTATGGATCTGCATCTGGAATGAGATCATCATCAAAACCTAGTCACCTCTTTCTTGTAGCATGACCAACATTCCCTAAAAGTTTTATCAAAATCGGTTGGAATTTTTTTGAGTTATCTTGACCACTAATGGATGAACAGACAAACTAACAAACAGTTAGTCGGCAGAGGAACAGTGTTACATTTTGGCAGCACTTTTTAATTTAGTTTAAGTTTTGTTGTTTTACCAAAAATACCTTTCAGTTTTAGTCATAACTTAGTCATCTAAACTGTTTAATTTAGGCTATTTTTTTAGGTGATGAAATTTCACATCAATTTAGATAAGGAAACGTACTGTAAATGTAGTTGACTAATAAGTGAAAATGAAAGTGTAAGGCCTTTTTTAAGCTTCCTTGAAATTCTGAAGTCATGTTAACACTTGGATCCCACCACCATGAAGCTAAGGCAGCAGTGATTGGATGTCCCTCTTAAAGGTGTAGTCAGCGATTTGGGAGAAAACAAGTGGAGAGGTTGTTGATAAAAGAATTTAGACCTGCCTCCCGAAAGCTGATGGATGTGCTTCGTCATGGAAACGGCCATAGAAGCTGCATAGCTGACCAACGTAGCTAAGGTAACCTTGACTCGTCAGACAACTCGACTGACAATATTGATAACATCACAACAACAGTGCATTTTGGCAGATTAGACAATAAGATGAATGCCCGACGGCTGTTACTGTTATGTGAAGCACCACAAAGCTAATGTTGCTAACCTGTCCAGCACGAAGACGGCGACATCCGCGTCCATTTTCAGGTCTTTCAATTAGCAGAGTTCCCTCCACCGTCGGAAAGCAACACCTATGTTGATCTGGGTCTTTGCTCTTTCATGGTCATAGCCCTTCTTTTTCACTTTTCACTCCTCTGACCTTTTTCTTTAGGGCTGTTTTAAGATAAGATAAACCTTTATTAGTCCCACAGGGGGAAATTCCAGTAATTTCCAGTTTTTCAGCCATTGCTACTACACCTGTTGTATCTCTCTCTTATGCTAACTGCGCACGCTACGCAACCTACGACTCCCCCTCCCCCCTCTGTCTGATCTGCACATGAGTATGGTCGCCCCCTGGATGTGGGGGGGTGTACCCTGTTTTGGTAGCTCAGCCCAAGCCACAGTATTTACCTGCTGAAATTCAGAGCCAAGGCTGTGTATTGAAACCGGATTTTTTTTTCCAACATGCTGTCAGTGGTGACATTTTGTGGATGGAAAGGAGAAATACGGGGATTTTGGCAAATAGTGCATTTGATTAGAAGATTAGAAGATCGCTGACTACACCTTTAACTCATTCAACCTTACCACTAAACCAAAGTAGCTGTGATTCCTAACTTCTCTCTACTTTCTACATAATGAAATAGGTCTAATTGGATTTAGTCTCAGTCAAACATTTTAGTCTTGCTTTCATTTGCTGACGAAAATGTCAGTTTATTTAGTTGTAGTTTCTGTCAATGTACACTTTTTTTTTTTACTATAGTCTAGTTTTCATCAGGAGAAATAAAGATTGCTGACAAAAACTGACAAAAAATAGTCAACAAAATAAACACAGCAGAGGATGCATTTGATGTCAAACAGAGAATATAATGCTATTTATAGGTATAGTGAATAAATCAGTTCAGGTTTATGAACAGTATTCCTCTAATATTATTGGTTACATAATGTCCAAGGAGCAACAAGCTATTTTAGCTTTTTTTTTTTTATTCTACTGAGCAGTGGTCTGTTATTTATGTAGCACAACACTGATCCAAGTGGCAACTGGACTGGTTCAGATTTACTAAAGAAGTGTTCTGGACATTTTCCAAAATACTTCTTCAACATTTTCAAGAATTTGAATCAGTCTTGTTGCCATCGTATCAGATTTGGACAACTATGGCCTGGATAACTTGGGACCTACACAGACAGTATTTATGTTGTACATTACTTTTTTTAGGAGAGGTCTGACCCTGTCAAGAAAAAACTTGACAAAATATTAAAGAATCAGATATGAAAAACAACAATAAAATAAGGATAATCACTTTTCATTTAGGCGGGGCACACTTTGCAAAAAAGAACTGAACGGTTCATTGGGCTGACCGCCGATGATCTGGCAGTCCTGACATTTATCTAAATTGGGAGTTAAGCGTGATTTTATTCTTCTTTGCACTGAGGTAACATTCAAGATGACAGTGGAGACTCCCAACTTTGCTTTTAAACATGTTTGTGAGTTTGTGGTGTGCCGAGTAAATCATCCTGGAGCAATTAGCAAGGCACACGGGGTCAGAACAAAGCCATTTAAAATAGTGGTATGTAATTGGTTTGATATTTTTAAATTTAAAACAAGTTCAACAAATCACATCTTTCTTTCTGTCTAAATCTGACCTGGAAGTGTCCCTGCAGGGAATACTACCTCGTGTGCCAATTTTTGTGGCAGCTCCCACAGCTTTAATCTCAGAGTTCTTACTACCACCTACAATTAGAGAACTAGAGAAACGGTACCTTGATTGCTTAAATATGCAAACTTTTGAAACCATGCTCCAGAGTGGAGAGTTTTCAATACGCTCTCCATGCAGCGCCGTGTAAACACAGATCAGAGCGTTTCAGGGTGAAACACTGACATCACGGCATGCACAGTACTCTTTCACATGAAGGCTGTGCATGCATACCAGAAACAACAACAGCGCCGGACATCTACAGAGTAATGTGTGAACCTCTTACGGTGCTCGGTTTGTTATTCAGACAAACTATCCAGACAGATTTGTTGTCTGAGCTAATTTGTTGTATAGAAAAGAAACTCCTGCGTCTTTGTACGTCCACTCGCCATTGTTGTTCGTGAGAAGTTTTTCTTCTTTGTACGTGTATTGTAGCAGCGCTGCCTCTCTGCAAACCTACACCGCCACCTACTGAACCGGCATGCATACTACAGTGGATTCATTCGTTTCCAAGGTCTCCCTCTGAAAGCAGATAAACTTGAATACACAAAGGAAAAATCTTTCAAGTCAGAGAGTGTCCGTGTAAATGTAGCCTAAGATGACAAATGTGTGTGAGATACCATGATCAACATCATTTTAATACTTGCATCTATGTTTATTGGAAAGTACAGAGCTGTTGTAATTTATTCCAGTGCAGGGTCAGCACCCAGCATTAGCACATTTAGCATTTTCTGGGATCAAGATCTGAAAAGAAAAAAATGGTATCGGATCAACTCTATTCCAGCCAATGCAAGTAACGGGGATAAACACATAAAACCTATCAGTTGTTTAAAGGGTACTACAAAACCACATGGCAAACCAGTTGTGCACACTTCAGCTCATCTATTTTCCTAATGTTAAACACTGTTGTTCTTACTCATCCAAAGATCTTCGGGGCAACACGAATCATCATACTTTAGCTCTTCATCACACTCTTTGTTGTCATAGCTACATCAGTAAACATCCATATGTTAAGTCCTGTTCTGCAAAGCTCTGTCATATCATCACATCCCTTTTTTTTCCCAATACACACACACAAAAACAACACAAAACTCACAGAGTGTTCCAACAGACACACAAGGTGTTGAAGCTTTCTTTACTCAGAGTTTACTGCTGCGGTAAAACCATCAAATACCAATCACCTCTCAGCATTACAGGAGCGTCGACCACAGGGGGGAGATGATTGCAGTCATTACAGAGTCATCAGACTTTCATTCTGTGTTCAGGGGATCAGCGAAATTAAAAGAAGTTCAACCATGTATCTGTGAGCATATCGTTTTTCTGAGCCTCAAATTTACAGCAGCTCACCAAGAGAAGCTCAATGTGAAGAACCACAAGTTTGCCATTGGGGATGTCTTCAGGTAAATTACCTGTAAATGATGACTTACTTTTATGACTCTATGCTAGTGACAGCCGTGGCTGGAGGCATTGTGTTTTGAGGTTTTAAGTCTCTCTGTGTATATGCTCAAGAATATTTTAAGAGGTTTTCTTTAGATGATGCAAAATGGTCAATCTGTCCACTCTGAAGATTGAATTTGGAGGTCATGGCAATTGGGTCCTGTGATCATCTATTCACTGCTTATGATTCTCCCTTGGAGAATAATAAAGGACTCCATCTATATCTATATCTCAAAAATCCTTCAAGAACTTCTGATCAGTTGGACTAAAAATGAACCAATGCAACTTCCAAGGTCAAAGGTACAAGTAATTGAGATTCATTTTCATTTCTTGCAATAGACGAAAAAAAATGGGGGGATTTACTTTAAGTTTTGTGCACAAGTTCACTCTGAATGAAGGTGAGATGGTTGGATTCAGGAGGTCAAAGGTGAAGGTAACTGGGTCTTATGTTCATACCTAAATTATTATGTGGATTTGACCAGTTTCCCTTTTGGCCCTTTTCCACTAGCCGTACTCTACTCTACTCCACTCTACTCACCTTGTGCTGATTTTCCATAAGCCCCAGTCGCCTGCCCAACGGCGTGTTTTGTCACAAACCGAGTAAAAAAGGAAAGCAGGAGAAGGCTGCAGGTGGCAAGAACAAATACCCCTTGAGAAGCACAGGAGAGTTTTGGAAGATGTACAACAGAGCGAAGCCGAGGACGAGAGCAATCGAGCTGTAAAGAAAAGACGTATGAGGGTAAGGTAATAGTAGCTACTGCTAGCATGCTAGGTTGTCGCGCTTATGACTCATCGATGAGGACATTGTCTGACCAATCAGTAGTGGGCTTTCGGTGATGTCATCTTTTAGTATCGACTCAGCTCGCTTGGAACCAGAGCGGAGTAGGTACTAAAACTAGCTTGTTTCAGGCGGTACCAGGCTAGTGGAAACACGCCGCAAATCGAGTAGAGCCGAGTAGAGTAGGGCAAAGGCGTGCTAGTGGAAAAGGGCCATTTGTGAATTTAAAAAGTAATATATTTATCTTTAACAGTTAATTGGCTCCATTCACAATTTTAATAACACAAATATGTATAGGCCTTTCTTCCATCACAGACTTGGAAGAAAGACTTTCTAAAAATGAAAGACTCAACAGAATGGTTGTTTTTGTTGCTTTAATGCTTAATATGAGTATCTAGGCTAACCCTCATGGGCCCCTCCATGTAGTGGCCCCTTCATGACTGAGTCCCTGTACCATTTCTGGAGAATGGTCCAAAAAAGAGAACATATGCAGTGGGCAACATTTCTCTGGGCAAAAATGCCAAGTTGGGGCCAGAGAGTGGCTTGAGCTGCTAGAAAGGCAACAGTGACTCACACTGTTTCTTGTTACAAGTCAGTAGAAGACCATCCGTGCAAACACAACATGTCAAATCTTGAAGCAGATGGGCTGAAGCAGCAGAGGACCACACCAGGTGCCACTCTATCAGCTAAGAAAAGGAAACTGAGGCTACAGTTCTTAAAGGCTCACCAACACTGAGTATTTGGAGATTGGAACACTGTTGCCTGGTCTCTTGACTCTGATGACATCAGATCTCTCTGATGAGATCTTCAGATGGTCAGAATTTGGTGTAAAAATCATGATGCTATGGGTTCATCCTGCCTTTTGTTGAAAATGCAAAGAAACCAGAGGCTCCCACAATCCCCAGCTTAGCTCCATTCGATACCAGTCTCCCTGGTGGAGACACTGGTACAGATGTCTTTTATAATTAATGTATATTTTGTGTCTATTAATGTCTATTTTTTTATTGTATTTGTATTTGTTGTTGTTTATGGATTTCGAGTCTGGCAATAAAGTATCTATCTATCCATCTAATTGCCAGATATCAATCTAATAGAAAACTTTTAGGGTGTGACAGAGTGGGAGCTGTGTGTTGCAATCATGTCCAAATGGACCAGTTCTCCATTGAATGTTTCCGGCACCTTGTTGAACCTATGTCACAAAGAATTACTGCACTTCTGAAGGCATAGAGGGGGATCCACCCTGGACCATGAGGCCTGTGGAGCTCCTTCCATGGACATTCAGGGACCTACAAATTCTTTTACTTCTAGACTGGCTTCATATTTCAAAAGATGAAGTTGCTGCTTGACTTCTGATTATTTTCTTAAAATCAGCATGTTTCCAAATGTGTATCTCATTTTCCCTTACAGCAACATTTCAGACTGTTTCTTTACATTTTTCCTTTTCCTCCACCATAAAGATTGAGTAGTGATATGAGTTTACACCTGCCACTCTGCACAGGAGACACTGCTTCAACAGGTTAGCCTGCCAGTTATGGAAAAGAGATGAGGACAAGAAGAGACACGTTCAGCTCTGCCTGGCAAAACACCAACTTGAGGGAATTCACCAGAAAGTGAATTAGGGGGAAATGGTTGTAATCTGACTACTGTAGACATTAAGGACACTCTGGGCATCATGTCGGACTTTATTCTATCACTTCAGTTTCTTCATAGAACATCACAGACTCTCATTAAGGTAAGTTTGTCATCAAATACGGCCATTCAAAGGCTCCCCAAAACCACCTCTCCTCTGTATTGCATTGAATTTAACTATCAATCTTTTCAAACGTAAACTTTTACATTTCACTTCCATTGCAACAGACCATCGCAACTTCTAAAATCTGCTTCCAGTAGTAGCTTGACTTTAGTTTTTACAGTGACAACATCGCAACCTTAGAAATACGCCTCTGTTATCTTGCTATTTATTAGCTGTTTCTTTGCCTCATTTTATCCATAAATTCCTAATGTGCACCTAACCATGCTCTATCCTGTATAACCCTGTGCATAAATACCTGGGCCTCTAATGCAATGCAAGGTAGAAGGTCTGTGTCAACACACACATTTGTATACATAATGCTAAGCTAACACCAACATCACAGGCTTGCAGAGTCGGCTTCAACGGCTGAATACTTTTGCTTCATCACCATCTCCCATGAGGCATTAACCCCTGAAACACACAACATGCTCTGAAATATATTCTAAGCCTCGGGGTGAATTATTGAATGCAGTTTAGCTGCAACTGCAATGTGAGTATTCACAGAAATCATTAAGAAAATCTATGAATTTATCAGCACATTTTGATGCAGGATGGTGAAACCAAAGCACTGCAGCAACACTGACGTTTATTTAGACTAACTTAATGGTGAAAACAGTATTTTGCTCTTTCACATGGAATATGATGCAAAAGTATATTTTGTAAAATGTGACAAAAATGTGCTTCTGAACTGTGAATTAAAGAGAATATGTACCAAACAAAACTGACCTCCTTTCACACTTAGTACTGCTTTTGCAAAATTTAATTTAACAATGAATTGCACTTTACACAAGAAAACTCCTGAATAAAAGCCAATCACAAATTAAGACCTGGTGCCAATTGTTTAGCCTGAGTTGCTGCACATTTTCACAGATGAAAGCAGGATGTTATGATCGGCTGATATGTATTTAAGGTTGAAACAACTTCTGAAATTATACTTGAAAAAAATATACTATAGCTGAAATTATTAATAAAGAAGTCAAGTTTGACATTCAGGGTTGACAGATACTGTAAATTGTTAGAATTTCTTGATTTTATGAGCAGATAAATATCGGCAGAATATAGGTTTGTACTCAAACTAGAACTTTTAGCAGAATCATAGGGCCTTTGTCCAGGTTTTAGGACTGAAATACAATTATTTTTGAATACATATACTTTCTGCAGGCGGTCCAGGAGAAGACATTCAGCAAATCTGCTGTTTAATTATGAAACATGACAGAGAAAGATACAGGATCCTTCTCTAACAACCACAACTCACTACACAGCCCTCTTTAGACAGAGAGAGCCCCAGTCTCCACATCAAAACTGAGCCAAAACGTTCAATCTGAAGAGAAAATCTGAACTGGAACTGAAAAGAAAAATAAATAAAAAGGTTGAGAGACTAAATTTACAGACTGAAAGAAGAATATTTTAAACTTAAAGAGGGAAAGAAATGTTTGATTTATTCAGAGGTGTAGAAGGACTATAAAACATACTCACTTTTATATTTACTTGGATGTTTTGAATTTGTTTAAAAAATCGTTTAATAAATAAAATTAACTTATAACTACATTTTTGTCAGTTGATTGTTATTTTCTGATTAAAAACAGATTTTATTAACATAATTCAGAAACAAAAGTCTACCTTTTACCACGATTAAACGGCAGAACAGATATCAAATATGACTTGGGAATATTGTCATATATGTAAAATTAAAGGAAATCATTCAGGTTACTCGATCATGGCTACGCCTCTGGTGTTCATATGGGCCTATGACTCATTCTGAACTTTTTTATGTGTTTGTGGGTCAGTTATTTCCACTTTACACAATGCATTCATTTTGTCTGTAAAATGTGAGTTTCTTAGCGTGCTGCCATCTGCGTGACTGTAAGCTTGTTTCATTTTTTTAGCCTGCTTTATGACAATGGATGATATTAAGCTTTTGTGCTAATTCCGTCATATCTAGATTGATGCTCAGAATGATACTGACTTGTCGAATATTATACCCTCTCTAACTTCAATAAATTAAAATAAAAAAGCATTGTTCATCTTCATTTAATCATGCTGCATGTTTGGAGAGGGGACTTCAGAAAGCTCTTTATCATTTGCGTTTTTTCCAAGCTTTAGATTTTATGAACATGATTGTCAGAGAGCTGTCCAGCCCTCGCGCGCTGACCTCTCCTGTCAGCCTGACCTCTCCCAGCTTATCGCGATGATTCTGGGATGAAGATGATGTATTGGAGCCTCGCACTGAGCCGCTCCTTGACACTCCCGGGGAGTCTGGGTTTTGTTACAGGCAGGAAACAGACTCTTCCGCTCCGTAAACACGTAAAAACGTCTCTGCTCCGACCACTCCTCAAGGCTGCCGGTGGCACGCGAGCACCTCTGGGTGTTGGTCAGTGGCGGCGGCGCGCGTGCGTGAGTTTTGAGGGTTTAAAAGGTAATTAGCTGTCACCTGTGTACGTGACCCGTGAAGCTTTAAATCCACAAGAGTACGGCGCCAGGAACTAATCAGGCGTTCCCTCAATGTCTTTAGAGCGGTTTGGTTTATTTGAATAAAATATTAAACATCTGAAATGTCAGATTAGGCGAGTCGGCGACGCCATTACGCAACGCGGTCTAAATTGAGTCTCAGTGTTTGGCCTGATGTCTCTGAATCACACTCCCCATAAACAAGACTGCGTAAATATTTGGGAAACAAACTCAGCAGATTTACAGGCTTTTTGAGTATTTTACGAGCTAATATATCCCACTTAAGTTCCCATAAATTCCACCTAACTCGTGCCAAATCACCTCCAATGTGAGAACTTCCAGTCTCCCTGCTTCTGAGTACTTTAATTCTTGAGAAGGACCATCTTATCTGACTTTTAAACATCGCTACCTAAATGTTGGACCGAGCTGTTGGGGGTAATTTTGGATCATTTTCAGGAAAGTGATTAACCTGTTGGGTCACACTATCAAATTAGGCTATTTATTTAGGCTAATAGTTTATTTGACAAGGGCTATGCATGACAAAGGGCTAGCTATAGAGCTAATTTTCATCTGTGGTCCCTGGGCAAAGAAAACAGAAGAATATACAATACAATAATAAAAATATACAATACAATAATAAAAACAATACTAAAATACAAAGCAATTATAAACCAGATAAACTAGCATTCACTGAAATGAAACATTTGATTATTTTTCTCAAAGAAGTGAGAGAAAAGAGGATACTGTTAAGGGGTAAAAATAGGCATATAAATTATTTTAATGATCAGTGAGAAAAAGCACAGCTAGCCCACAATTAAGAAAAAAAAAATCAATCTATTGATGTGAAAAAGATCATCCGGCAAAATCGTTTCAATTAACTTTACTTACATGTCTCGTTTTGTTTTGAATAACGCTTGCCCCATTTTGACATACCATAAGAATTTTGTGTTTTTGTCAGTTAACTAGGCCTAGTAAGTGAACAGGATATTTTTTTTAAAAATCCAAATTGTAGTTGCATGGCAAATATGGCAGTTTTCCACGTTTTGCTCAGCATGACACAAACGAATTTTGAAGACATTTTCAGGAAATATTGGTCACAAGGGAGAAGTTCATAGATTTTGGTGGTGATCCAAATACAAATGTGGATCCATGCTTTTTTTCCAAGGAATCTTAACAGCTGGGATTGGGCAGTTTTAGACAGTCTTGACAATAACTCGTGACAAAGTTGGAAATGCCTTGGTGGAGCTGCAATGGATTCAGAATAGTTACTTCTCGCATATGAATATGTCCTACTATGGGTTTATCTGTGTCATATGTTGTCAAAATAGCCTTTAAAATAGGCTACACACCTACACGTATTTGTAATATTTAATCATATTTGTTTTCTGCTATACTGCACTCCTCCCCCTTTGCCAACGTAAGGCATGGTTGGAGTGAGGGTATGTTACAGGAATGTCGTTCAAAACAGTATAAACAGTTTGCAATGAAAAATGGGAATAAGAAACAAGTTTGACCCATCCAGCAAGCTTAAACAAACATCCAGCTTGTTTGAACAGCCCCTTAAATGTAACCCAGCAGTTAAGAAAAAACCACCTAACCTGTGATGTTTTTTCAGCATATTTGAGTATGAGCCTGTTCCTTTATAATAAATCATCAAAATAAGAATTCGTTTTGAAGTCCTGGTTTATATTTTAGCCTACATGACTGTCATTGTTTCTAACTGCTCCGTAAGAGGAAAACGTTATTTGAGAATAAACTTTGTGCGCACTCACTGTCCCTCTCCCCTGCCTTTCTGCTCCAGAGTGCTCCATTTCAGAGAGCTGCACCTCCAGAGTGAGGGGAGAACGCTGCTCTAATCTAAACAGCTCCTTGTTGATGGGGAGCGGATGAGATTATGTCGGCATGCTCTCCTTTTCTTTCCACACGGTTTAGGAGCAGTGGGCCTTCAGACTGTGGCGCCTGCACTTGAACACAGATAGGCGACCAAAGAGGGGTGTCCCGTTTCAGTTTGTTTACTCTGTGGCACAATGGCGACACTTCAGAGGGGGCAGACATTTAGGCTAATTATCTGTACGACTAAATTAGCAAAAACATACTAAGAGAATCGTCTGTTATTGGGCATCCGCAAAATAAATAAGATCTTCTGTGAGACTCCAGGTAACAGCCGTGTTCCCTAACCTTCAGGAGGTCATCTGTAGGTTTGTTAAGTTTGTGATCATAACTCAAAAAAATATAAACGGATTTGATTAGATTTTCAGGGAATGTTGGCCATGGCACAGGGATGAAGTTGTTAGATTTTGATGTTGACCTGATCTAGATCCAGTGATTTTTTAAATTGTCAACATAATGAGAATCAATTTCCCACATTTATGGATATAACTCAGTAAGTTCTGGACGTTGTTTGATTCATGGGACACTGCTCATGGCCCAATCAAAAGTCTTTAGATTTTGGTGATCACAATACAGATCCAGGATTTTTAAAATGATTTCTTAACAGTGCAATATGTTGCTTTTTTCCCACATTATTGACAACAACTTGTTAGAAAATGGAAACGACTTGGTGGGTGTTTGTACTCTCAGGGCATTTCTGATGACTATTTTAATTATTTTTATTGTTTATATATTTTTCATCATTGTTTTTATCATAATAAAATAATTGTGTTTCTGCTCATGATCCTCAAATATACCATTAATCATAAATAAAATACGAAATATATTACATTGATAAAGTTGGGGATGGGAAATGTATCATGTTTTTAAGATATAAGATATATTACTTAAAATAATTTACTAGATAGATAGATAGATAGATAGATAGATAGATAGATAGATAGATAGATAGATAGATAGATAGATAGATAGATAGATAAAACAGAATAAACAATGTGCTTACAGTGAAGTCCAGAGATTAATTGATTTATATAATTTCACCTCATCACTTTCTGTAAACTTTGAAATGTTTAAATGATATTTGAACTCCCAACTTTACTGTTAAAGTTTTGACAACTGAGTAACATTTTTCAAATATTTCATCAAATATATTAATTCATGCTTTTTTTCCCACAGGGTAATTTACTGTTGGATTTTCTGATGTAAATTTTGACATTTTGCAGCTGCCCAATCATGAAATGTGGCAACAATAGGAATGGGAAGATCTTTATGATTTATTTTCATTCAGTTAAAATAATAACATATCTAATATGCACTACTTTCCATAGCCCTAAATATTTTTTATAACAACAAATAAAGCAACTTTATTTGTTGTTCTAAAGTTGCCTGAGGTGGATTAAAAAAAACATCTATTCTTCTTTCTAATAATCCAAACACAAATAAAGTAATTTTTAGTCCGTGAAGCGAAATTATTTTTGATTTTTTTCATCTGTTTAAAAAATCTGAAGTTAAATATTGTCTTTTATAAATCATATCAAAAGTTAATGGATTACAATATATCGCTCCACTGATATTCTTCACGCATCTTTGGGTTCCCAAGTGGTCTTATTTCCCACACTTGCAGCACATTATCTTATCCGTGGATTGGCGGGACAGGAAACAGAGATATGCGTAATCTTAAAGTCAAAGTGATGATGGGGAGAGCTGTGAGGCTTTAGGACCATTAAGGAGATAATAAATGCCGTTGGAAATGTCTGAAAATGCAGGAGCTAAAAAAAGAAATGTTGCAGAGAATAAATCATATGAAATAAAAATGCATCTACTGCTTGTTCTGGGTGTTACGTTTGGGGGTATATAATGCGTAAAAGAAAAACATCCTTACCTTTATAATCTTTAACAGCCTGTGACAGTCGACGATGTTGATATTATTTCATCATCTATGTCTATATGTCTTCCTGACACACCTACAGAAAAGAGGTAGAGTCTGTGGGTCCCTCCCCGCGTCGGCACGTCACTGAAATCGAGAGGACAGCATCTTGGCTGACCCAGCTCTCTCTCTTTCTTTGGAAAACTGAATCCTGCCGACCAAACAGGATCGACCTCTCCACTCTCCTTCTGTCAGCCCTGCAGACACTTCAGCCAGAGGAGAGGGGATGTCACAGCTGAAACAGAGCCAGTCCCCTTCGGTCTGCATGAAAAACAAGCTGTGCGTAACAATCTTTCACGCTTACGTACGCCGTATTTGCTCCTATTACGCGCCCTTTGGAGACACCGCTTTTGCTTATTGATTTTTTTTCCATCTGTCATCGCTCCGTTTTGTCGATAGAAACGTTTCCAAGTCTGCACAGAGACAACCTTCTTCAATGTACTTGAAAAACGAGCTGGACGAAAATACCCCTCACGCCTACGCGAGCCGCATATGCTCCATTTACGCACCCTTTGGAAACACATTTCGCGCGTATATCGACTTAATTTTTTCATCTGTCATCGATCATAATGCTTCCTAGTCCGCTCATAACTTCCTCCAGCACGCCTTTCTCTGTCAAGGACATTCTCAAGCTGGAGCTGCAGCAGCAATCTCAGCAGCAGCAGCTCCACTTGATCTCCTGCTTCGGTCTCTCTCAGCCGGGGCAAACTTTCCAAAACAAAGCGTTCCGCTCCCATTCCCCACCGTCCTGCATGTTAGCAGGCAGGGACAGCCCCAGTCCCATCAGCTCCGGGTTGTCTGAAAGTGAGGAGAGGATGTCTTACCTGAACACGCTGACGGTGCAGGAGCGGCTTGCGGAGTCCGGGCTGTCCGTGGAGATGTTTGGAAACACGGGGCAGGGGTCTGCAGAGCTGCAGCTGGAGGCAGAGCAAGAGGAACAAGAAAGCAGTGAGTAAATATGAGCCTGATGATTAATATGTCAATCCAAAGGAGTGAGGAGGGTTCTAGCTGTAGTAATCTCTGACAAAGAGCATGGTGGTACGTCAGAATAAATCAGAATCAGTGGTTTATTACAGTCTAATATGCAGCCTCTTGATTCTTCTGTCTTGCCAAAGGTTTATTTAAATAAAGCTTAAAAAAATAAAGCTGCTGTTTTTCCTGCAGTTGTTGTGTCAGCACGACGATTTCTACTGGTCCTGTGGTTAGTGTTGAAGCTCAAGA
Source organism: Scarus forsteni (assembly GCA_036419115.1). Taxonomy (NCBI): domain Eukaryota; kingdom Metazoa; phylum Chordata; class Actinopteri; order Labriformes; family Labridae; genus Scarus; species Scarus forsteni. The sequence continues at coordinate 19,329,403 of JAZDUH010000327.1, forward strand.
TCATTATGACGACGCCTTATGTTTGCTTGGATTTATTTGGTCTGTTCTTACGCTTTGTTTTCCCTCTCAGTCTCGTTATTAAGCCCTTTGGATCAAATATTTGTATGTAATAGCATGAAGATAAATAAACCTGAGTTAATAACCCCCAGTGAAAGAAAAATGACTAGCTGTGGAAGAAATATTTAAGCAGCTCATTCATTAGTTAGAAGTCAAGCCAAATGCAAACATGATTGTCATCCACTGCCTTGCTCTAGATATCTTTGCTCGTGTTATGCAATATTATATTTGCCAGCTTTAAAACATTTACATGAATGTTTGCACACAGCTTTGTTTTATTCAGTCATGGCAAACAGACAGTCACGGATCCCTGGTGTGCACTAAAAATTGTGTAATAACAATGTTTTAAAGAGGTTAATTCGCCTTCTTATTGTGCATTAATCTCAAATAAGGATCTATGAAGCCATTTTAAAAAGATGATTCAGGCGAAATTGTTAGTAATCCTCTGAAATTCTTCTGAAATCTGGAAGAACAAAGGCCTTCTGCTGCAGCTGCATGGGCTGACATGCCACCACGAAAGTGTCCAGGATCACAGTGACTCACACAGGATTATTAGGAGGAAAATTAGGAAGTGTATTCACAAACGTAAACAGCCTTTACAGGTCATATCTGTCAAACATTTATGGCGCAGTTAGATTATCATGATGCATATAATCTAAAGAGCAAAATAATTTTTACATCATGTTCAGACAGCTTAATTCTTCCCAAAGTCAATCCAGACCACAGACCTTTACAAACCAACAGGAGACCACCAAGTTCACACACACACTGGCATCGCCTTAACACTATCTCTCCTAAACTTTCCCCAGTTATTAGTTCGTCTTATAAGTACATTTTATTCATTTTCCCTATATATTTCTTAATTTAACAATATCTGTAACAACCTGACGTTACACTCACATTTATCATGTCCTCAGTTTTTTGTCAGTTTTACTCGTGTTACTTCAGTTTCTATGTTCTCAATTCTAACTCAGAGTAAATTCGTCATACTTCTTACATACTCTCACTTCTACTTATTTATTTTTAACTATGTTATTTTCTTCTTAAATATTTTGCACTTGGTAATTTTGTGCTTTTCTCTGTTTTTCATACTATTTTCTTTTAATGTTGATATCTTGGTATTCCTGCTGCTATACTCTGTATTAGAGCAATAAGCAACAGACTGTCGACCCAGAGGTTCTAAAGTATTTCTGATTCTAATGGACTTTAAGAAACTGCAGGTCCACAAAGATTGTGTTCATTGTTGTCAAAGAAAATCCCTAAAAGGCCTCCACACGTCCTTACATTCATATGTCCTCCATCAGATTATTTAAGTTATTCTCTCAAGTCCATCCCCTTCACCCGTACATTTATCAAAGGTTGATCTGTTTTTCTCTTCAGGATCAAACTATCTTCCCTCCAGCCTGTACAAGTCAATATCTGAGTTTTTGTCTTTTGAATGAACTGAATTCCTCAGGATACACACCTAAAACACACATTTTTACTTGACAGGGCATCTTCATTTTAACAGTCTGAACGACTGTTTCCTGAGATCATTTAAAACATTTTGCACAGACAGGACATTTTCTCTGAGCTGATCATTACCAAACAGAAGATATATCACACTGCTGTCTAAACTGAATGTACGTTATTGCTTAAAACTTAAATCAAGGGGTTATTATCAGTGTGTGTGTCGGTGTGTGTGTGTGTGTGAAGAGTGTACATATGTTATTCTTGTCTTCGTTCTACAAAAGCAAAGCAAAATTAATCGTGCAATGATGTTAAAGGCTTTTAATATAATTCTGTTTGGAATAATTGTGCCTGAAGAGTAAACTTATTTTTAGAGTTTTTATTCCTGGAATTAGTACTCTTGAATACTGCCTTTTTGATTCATTTATGCTTTATATGTACTTACACAAGCTGCATAAAATTGCTTGATTGTCAAGTTCATCTGGTTTTTAGGTGATGAGCTGTTTTAAAATGTCATATGGTTATAAAAATGTTTATCAGTAAAGTTCATGTTGATGTTAATTTGATAAGAAATAAAGTGAGACCTCATCCTCAGTAAACAAATTTCTGTAACTATATCTGCTTGATGACAACAAGGTATTCTATTTGAAATAGGGAACCATCTGATAATGAACATTCTATTTAAAGAGAAATTTAACTTTTTCCCACAAACAAGCACTTCATGTTTGTGTCACTTCTCATGAAACTGAAGCGGCTGTGAATAAAAGCACCAGTGTGACATTTAACACCAGAAAGTTAGAACTGACCTTATGTCTTATTTTCATATGCATGACCTCTACTTCGTATTTTCCTTTTACAACTTGGCATTCAAAATCCCAGCAAGGGACACGGTTTGAAAATGAGCGATAGAAATAAACTCTATTTGTAGCGCATCAGCTTTATATCTCATAGTGAAATTATGTCAAACTCAATTGCTTCTATCAATCAAAATAAATTCAGTATGATTTTCTCAGCGGGATAAAAAAAATGAAATACCTGTTGTGGATTGCCATTTAGCTATTAACAAAAATCACGATGCACATTTTGGTCCAAATGCTCCAGCTCTGTGCTCCTTAACAGCTTCTATAATTATGTAATTTACCATACAAACAAATAAGCTTAAAATGGGTTTATTTGATTTCAAATTTATCATATGGCTTTATTTTTTTTTTTACAGAAAATGGTAAACAGTTGAATATTGAGCATTAAAAACGGCTTTTTTTTTTCCACTTTTTGTTTTGTTTATTAAAACGCGTATTTTCTGTGCAGAGAGCTGTGGGACGCTGCGGGCAGACTGTGACGATCCGGACCCGGACAAACCCGTCACCAAGCAGCAGAGAACCCGGAGGAAACCTCGCGTGCTCTTCTCGCAGGCCCAGGTGTTCGAGCTCGAGCGCCGCTTCAAGCAGCAGCGTTACCTGTCCGCCCCAGAGAGGGAGCACCTGGCCAGCACCCTCAAACTCACCTCCACCCAGGTCAAAATCTGGTTTCAGAACAGGAGGTACAAGTGTAAGAGGCAGCGGCAGGACAAGACCCTGGAGATGGCAGGACACCATCACCACCACCACCACCATCCTCCGCCCCCACCCAGGAGAGTCGCTGTGCCCGTGCTGGTGCGGGACGGGAGGCCGTGTCTGGCTGGGTCACAGAACTATAACACATCTTACACAGCGGTGGGAGCTCCAACCCCGTACAGCTACAACAGCTACCCCACCTACAGCTACAACAACACGGTGTACACCAACACTTACTCCTGTACTTACTCTAGTTTACCTGCTCTGCCGCCAGGTAACAGCGCTGCGAACGCTTTTATGAACATGAATCTGGGGAACATCAGCGCGCAGACGCAAAGCCAGGCACCTCAAGGAGCAGTGGTCACACCCTGCCAAGGAACTCTGCAGGGCATCCGGGCATGGTAGCGCTTTTTACGCACAATTACTGCTGGGACAGACTTTTATGAATGGACTCAAGCATGCCAACCTGATCTAAAAATACGATAAAAGCACAATTTAGCTTTGCTGAAAATAGAGGCCAGTGGACTAAAACTGAAGACACAGGCCTATGAGGGAACTATAATCCGTGCATTTTTATTCTGAGCCAATGTTTAGGAAATTGTGTTTTAACTGCTGTTGGACATTCGATTGCTGCTGTTGAGCGAAGATTGTGCGTAATGTTGTCTTCTGTGACTAAATGGATTTAATATGATAAATAGCCCATGAAACCCTGCGACTTCTAAAAGATCTCACGTTGAAGAACCCCCCTGTTTTTGATCACTGATTTCACATCAAAACGAATAGTTAGAATCAATCAGTGAAATACAAATTGGATCTTGAATTGCTGGACAAGTAGTTTCACATTTGTTTATTTTTTCCTTTAATAACCGGGACTTTTTGGCCAGTTGCCTTTATTCAGGTCTGTTGGCAGAGCAGTTATGCATGTGTTACAGGCACATTTTGTACAATGGAAGTTGTCACTGATAATAAAATCTGAAAATCGATTTTAAACAATGATGTATCTGTCTTTCTGAAACAAATGGACCATTTGGCCAATTACCAAGTTCTTACTCAAAATTTTGATTGAACGTTAGTATTTTACGCACTAAAGTTTAAATGTGTTACTGATAATGTTAGTAAAGTATTCAGAATCACTGCCAGAGAAGAAGCCCTGTTTTTTTTCCTCAAACAATCAGGTGAGTTTGGTCAGTTACTGTTATACAGTACACTGGGCGCATATTTTAAGCATATTGTACAATGAAACATGGATTTCTAAAGCATTTAAAGATGCATAATTCCTTTGTTTTTTTTCCTTACATATAAACTATCTGGCAAGTTGCTCTCGTTTAAATTAATGACAGAGAATGGTATGCTTTAGGTGTTTTACGCACATTTGTAAAGATGAAAACCTGTAAAAGATGGAGTTACAGGACTCATAAACACAGCTCTCAGGTCAAGAGCTTACCAATATGTAAATCAAGTCTTTCCTATTGTAGCTACTCATGTTTGCAGCATGTTGAAAAATATCAAAATCATTTGCCAATGATGGAATTTCAGGATTCATAAAAAATATGACCAGATGAAAATAATTCAATTTTTCATCATGTGGACTTTTTGGTCAATGACCCCGATATTACAGAGTTTAGACAAAGCGTTTATTCGCTTTTACGCACGTTTCAAACGCATGTTTTGTCAAAATGAAAACGTGCCACTCATAAACGTGTTAAGGGATGCACAATACATTGTTAAATGATAATTTTACATTTCTTGTTGATACTGAAGCAGTTTGTCCTCGCTTATCCAAATGATGGACAAGAGATTGTGTGGTTAGACGCATGTGCTTTTCCGCACATTTACGTCCGGAGATGACCCTGAGGGAATTCTGAAACACTGACGGACTTTTTAATTTGTTCTTTCCTTTTAATTTTGAAAAATACATGACATTACTTGGCTAGTTGACGCTGTCTTAATCCATATTTGGACTAGAATTTGTGCCATTTTACGCATGCCTTTTACGCACGTTACGTAAAGATGAACACCTGTCACTGAAGATCAATTAAATGATTCATAAAAACCCTCTGAGACAACTGACTATTTTTTCACCTTTATAAAATAAATACAAGGAAATAAGGAAAATAAAAGTTGAGTTTACTTTTGTTCCATAATCTGCGTTCTCTGTCGAAAATGGCAATCCATTCGACACATTCATGATGCTTTAACCTCAATAATTTCCGCATCCATGAGGTTCTTTTATAAATAAAGGGCCTTGGTTTATTCCTCCAGCAGATAAGCGCAGCATTTTCTCATGTTCTCCAAAGTTCTTTTTGGAGCCAAGTCTGGAGTCTTTTTTTTTCTGTGAGAAAGCTAAAGGAATCCGAGACAAGAGCCAGAAACATGCAGGAAGAATTTAGAGGCGAGCTAATGTCCGGTCATGGATTCGGAGATGGATATTAACCAGACAGACAGCATCCTCGAGACCCACAGCGCAGAGAAACTCTCACAGCACTGGATGATAAATACTGTTTGAAAATATGCCTGACACTCATGTATATAATACCCACATTCAAATAAAAAAAAAAAACTCCTGCAATGTTCAAAGAACTATAAAATAGATAATATTGTGATTTAACCAGTTACATAACAGCCCCAAACATTTTTGCATCCACGCTCGAGAGGGCCCATTAGTGCCGTTGATTGCAGATGGACTTAAACACACACATTCACCTCCTGGGCACGGCACAATGCGCAGACACTATTAATGGAGATAAATGGCAACGTAAACAGAGTGTTTGTCTCCTCTGATAGCCTCCCCGGCCACTTCCCCCGGCTCCTGCACTGCCGGTAGGACATACCTGGTGTCAGCTCTAAGTGCTGCACAGTCACTAGTGTAAATAGAGTTGGCGACAGGACGGCGATGCCTGAGGACGCGGCCTGGACGCGGCTGCTCTGACAGGCGCTGCGGCGGTGATCGCTATCTCCTGCTTTCCAAAGATAGCAGCCCGGCTCATCGCTGCGCTGAAGGCGTGGAGTTTCCCAAAACAAAGTCTCCAATGGCAACCACTCAAGGAGTAAGCCAAAGCACCAGAGCCCAAATATAGAGAAGAAAACGCGTGTGAAGAAGATGTGGGAAAGGCTCTCCCATTAGGTGGCTCTCAAAGTATCTCACTCCGACAGAGTGGCACCAAAAGGATAAGGAACACATCCAGGATTATTTACCAGATAGCCCAAAGATTTTATCTCATCGTGAAGCAATCCAATCGCAACCAATAGATTAAAAGTGAAAGGCACTGTTACACTGCTATATGTTTTATGACTGCATACGTACACTCTAGAACTGCAGTTGCTTTAAATGTGAAGCCAATTACGCAACAATGAAAGTTATTTCTCCAGGTCGCCAAATTAAGGAGAGCTTTCGGGATTTTTGATAAAGCTTGTCTCCTCGTTCTTGAACAGTTTAACCTCAATAATCCCGTTTAAAAATCTTAAGTCACTGATTAACCTTGGAGTGATTTTGGAAGGAATCCATATGCAGGTGGATTTCATGAACTGCACAAAACGCGATTCAGCAGGATGGCACCAAAAGAATGATAAGCACTTGAAAAAAACGATGGAATATTTGCCAAATCATCCAAGATTTTACCTTTGTTATAAGCAAGTTAATTTATGTGCAAACTTAAAGGGACTTGAAGTGGTTCACGGCCCGATGATTGCAGTACTAAAGCCAATTACACATGAAAGAAAAAGTCTTCTGCCTCGCCCTCGGACGTCAGTCCACCAGGATTGCACCAAAAGGTTAAGGAAAATTTCCAGATGTTATGCCAAATCATCTAAATTTAAACCTTCACTGCTACGCAATATGTGCTGAAACACTGTTGCGCTGTAATCAGCATGCTTTTGAAGTCATTCGCGGACAGGTGATGCCTCAGACCGCAACTAAATCGGTTAGGGAAACTATTCGGTATTTTGAGCCAAATTGTTCAGGACTTTGCCCTAATTATTAGGCATTTCAATTTAATTTAAGTTTCACTCTAAAGCAGAAAACTAACGCTGATTTAAAATGCATCTTCGTGAATTCATGGGAAGCTGGTTCAATCGATTTAAAGGTGGTCTGACCCTAAGATGGAGGCACGTTACGCACACAAGACGTGTATCACTGGGCATTTTGATTTTTTTTAAAGGGCAATTTCAAGTTACCCGAATCACTGGATAAATAAGGGAAGCATTTTAAAGTGAAGAGAAAGGAGGGAGCTACATTTGTTTGGGCCTTATCGGCATATCAATCCATACTTAAAAAATACTGTCCATCAAGAAAAAAAATCGAGTCAGTAATCAAGTTCCTAAATTTCTATTAGTATTCTTTTAAATCATTTTTACTAAAGCTAAAGGGGACTAGCAAGCAGACCATTTGTTTAAATATGTGACATGTAGCTGTGTGGTGTGGTTAGCGGCAAACAGATCAATTCAATGCACTGTAGTTTGAGCACATTGGATGAACATCACTGAGCAGGTATCTGAATGAAGAGACCTGTGCGTCATGCGAGGATTCTCCTATAATAACACAAATCATTAAAACAAACATGTCTTAAGTGAGGACTTAAACTTCTGTTTTCTCTGAATCAAACTAATTTGTAATTGTGTCGATGGTATCTTCATGTATACTTTACAGTGTGTATAAAACTTCTTTTTTATGTCTCAACTGGACATGTTTTGACGCCCTGCAGCAGTTTTCTTGCTGTGGGCAAACAGAGTTCTGAGTTTAGTCAGTGGGAGAAAAACAAAAACAAGACCGAGGTGGCAGATCACTGCGTCTGTCATCGCCTCTCCTCAATGAAGGGCAGGCTTGGATTGGGTCATGCGTGGGCGTGAGCGCAGCAGAGAGATGGAGGAGAACATGCAGAGGCGGCGCCTGCGCGCACAGACATCATGCGTCATGACCACTTGGCGGCGCTACAATCCTGCTTGAACCACAAGGCTGGAAGTCTTCTGTCCACATTAAAATGCCACATGGCTTCATCAGAATCTTGTTTACTGCCCATAACTTTTACTGTCAGGGTTTCTACACTAATGCAGGGTTTTTAGACATTAAAGACAGACCTACAATCAAGTCAAAATAATGAGGCACGCAATACTCACGTCCATAAGTAAAAATCCTTGTTTTAGAATCCTATCAGTCTGTACAGGTTTACCTCTAGACCCTAAACTTTCTATCACTTTATTGACTATATGAAAGTTTCATATGAAAGATGATGCACATACAGCGTTGGTAGCCTATACTAAATTTCAAATTATAAATCAATCGTTTAATCCGCAGCACAAATGGCACCAGCACGTGCAGTTCGAATCAACCAAAAACGAGATATATAACATTTATAATCGGCCAGGGCTGTATTTCTAAATCAATGTATCATTTAAGTCAAAGGAGTCCAAAAAAAAACTTAATTCAAGAATTATAAAACCAACTGTTTGTCTTTTAGTAATCAATGCAAACTGCTCCCCAAAAAGAAGATGACAAAAGAAATAACGGATAATGTAGGTTTTAAAAAAGATCGGAGTCCTAAAGTTTAAGACCATTCACAGAGAAATAGAAAGAAATAGAAATAAGGCTTTGTGGGACTAGTCTTAACTTTAAAAAATCTTGGTTTGGACAGTTGGTCCACTGAACAAGAATAAAGTAGTAAAAGCTGAACATGAAGCCGTATTTCTAGTGACAAGAAGCATGTGAATTATGCTTAACAAACAAATCCTCTTATCCACAGTTATAGTATGACATTACACTATAGATCGAAAAAATGACACGGAGGAAGAATAAGACTAACTTACAATACAAGAAGTATATAATAATAAATGCATATAATATAAATCATTTATAATCCCGTAATACATTGCAAAAACTCTCTCATAAAGCGCCATCACAAATGAAGGTCGGGTTTGAATTAAAAGAAAACGTCATTGTACATGGAATTACGCTGAAAAAATAATAAAAAATATAATAAACATTTTAGATAGGGTTGTCCTGCCAGAGCTGTGTATTTTTCACAAGCAGATGTATTGTTTTTTTGTTTGTTTTTTTAACAAACATCCACAAAAAACACTTAACAATCGTGAACCCGACTTTAATCGTAAAAATCGGTGGACATAAAAACATCAATAATAATAAAATAACAATGATGAGGAAAGCAACTCACACAAAGATTGAGGAATAAAACGATAAATCCCATGACAAATCAGAAAAATTATCCAAATACCATGGTATTAATTAAATAGCAAATGAATACCATAAACGTTCGATATCGTTACAATAAACATGCGCGCGTACACCAGAAATAGTCTTCCGGCTTAAAGTCAAAATTCAAGTTTAAAACCTTGTGTTGTGGGCCCAGTTTGTCAGAGTTTCCTCCGCTCGTTTATTCCCAGATTTGTGCTCTGATCACAAAGCTTAAAAAGCGAGTCCACATCCAACAAAAACCTCAAACCCTCCCCTTACAGCATCTCATTTTTTCTAAAGCCAGATATCACGACAGAGCTGTGTATTTCAACAAGAAATTAAACTCGCATAAAATTAACATTGCCATTTGAACTCATTCTAAGGTTCCTGAGACGTTATTAATTCGCACATGTATAAGCCTGCACATTATACAAGTTTTACGCACGAATGACGCAAAATTACGCACGAGGTTATCTTACGAAAATACCCATCCATCAAAACTCAGTTTGTAAAAAGTGATTGAAACCGCTTCCCTGAGCACTATTAGCTGAAAAAACCCACCCAGATTCTGTAACTTGCTTTAATTATCACGGTAGCTCTCACAAGTCTGTAGTTTTGCGCTTTGAGTTATTCTGACACACGGGATAAAGTTGAGCTTCCATTGAATAAAAAAGCAGATATTTGTTTCATTGGCACCAGATATTTAATTTAAACTTCAGGCAACAAGCTGAAACTCAAAAGTAACGTGATGCATTTCTAAAACGAGATGAATAAACTAAATGCAATTATTACAAGAAGCCTGTTTTAGTTAGCCCCAATACTCCTTAGGTTCTTTATTAAATAACACGTCTGTAAACTCAGTGTCCCTCGTCCTCACTTAGAGCGCGTGCAGCTGGGCGGCACGAGGGAGGCACCACACCAACAGAACAGCCAACCAGAAGTCATGTGGAGCAGCAGCTGTTGGGTGTGTTGTTCTAGAGTTGACAGATCCTGATGCAGAGTGTTCATTAGCAGACCGGACTTTGCTCACCACAATTAAATTAGAGCGATCAAAAGGGAGCAGAGAGAAGATCGAACCACTGAGGACTTTTTCTCTTCAACATCTCTTAATGCCTTCAAATAAATCACAAGCGACAGCGAGATCCCATCAGTCATGACGTTGAGCTTTTCGTCCTTCTCCATCAAAGACATCCTCACCGGGTGCAACCACCGGGGGAAGAGTGGCACGAGGACCTCAGAGGAGCTCGGAGCGCCGAAGCGCAGCAGCTCTGATGGCACAAGAGTCCCGGATCTGCGTGGTGTAGACGCGGATCAGAGAGGAAACAACCCAAGGGGACTTCGTGCTGATCTTAGCTTGTGTGTTAGAAATCTAAAATCTGATGGTTACAGTGAAGAGTCTACGGGAGAGGAAGCTGAGCTCAGAGAGGGTGAGCAGATCCTTCATCTGTTTTTATGCAGCAAAATACACGCATACGTTTAAAGTCATATTAAGATCATCTGCCCAAGTTGGCACAGCCTTTCACAAAACATGTATCTTCTTTTAATAAAGGGATTATTGTTTAAAAAAAAATCAATTAGTCTGATATCAAGGACCTCTTCATATATTTTCGCAGACATAATGCGTTTCACCAGCGATAAGGATAATGTTCCAAAACAAAATCTGGGTTATTCGCAGTGCTCAACTCCATTACTTGAGTGAAAGTACCGATACTCCTGGTCAAATATTACTCTAATACAAATGAAAGTTGTTCAGTCAGTTTTACCTAAGTTGAAGGACTGGAGTACCTGTTTTTGGAAATACTTCAGTATTAAAATTACATTATTGTTTTAATGTCAATGCGTGGTTGCCACAATTAATTTACAGAACATGACTGAAGCAACCTGACCTGCTCGTAGAAACTGTAAAAAAAATTGTAAAATATGTTACAAAGCCAGAAATGCCTATTGAAACACGACTGAATCGACACAAGTACAACCATTGCTGTTTTTTTAGTTATACTTACTTTTGAGTAAAGAGTCACGAGATCGTTCATGGACATAGTGGAGTTAAGAGTACAATATTTGTCTTTTAACTGTAGTTGAGCAAAAGTCATACGTTTTCGAAAGTAATATTACTTTTAATAATTACTAATTATTCAGATAAACTTAAGGAGTCTTAATTAAAAGCTGCCATAGATTGATCTTCCTCTGAGGTAGAATCTCGGTCTGACTCACTTTATGGATTATTATTTATTTTACAGAAATGATGCAATGAGGAGGTCAAGCTGACAAAAATGTTTTCTGATTGATTGTAAAATCGATTATTTATTTTGGCAGAAATTGTTTTTAGAGCATGAACATTCAGTCAGAAAAATACAACTGAACATCCAAGTTTCATCTGTCGTGTCAGACTGAGGCTTTTGACCTATAAACTCGGGCTCGACATTAAAGCAGACTACATGATGGTGTTTAACATGATCTTAAACAGCTTACTGTATTTATTTCCTTGTATTAGGCGATACTTTGGCCGTAAAATAAGAACACTCGTAGCGGAGCTGTAGACAAATGTCTCCAAACCAGCATTTTGAGCTGCGTCAAACCTGCCAAACGCACTCACTGTGGATTGACATTTCTATCGACTTCCCCAGGCTCTGTGGAGAAGCTGCAGCCCCGCGAGCATCTGGATGATCTGCAGACGAATAACCCAGAATCGGAGGACGGAGGATCTCAGCACAGCGGGGACACAGTTCTCTCTTCTTTGGACGGCCAGCACAGCAGGCCCGGCACCAAGAAGCGCTCCAGAGCGGCTTTTTCCCACGCACAGGTCCACGAGCTGGAGCGCCGCTTTCACGCGCAGAGGTACCTGTCCGGTCCTGAACGAGCAGACCTGGCAGGAGCGCTTAAACTCACAGAGACCCAGGTGAAAATATGGTTCCAGAACCGGAGGTATAAGACCAAGCGGCGGCAGATGGCGGCAGAGCTGGCGGTGTGTGGATCACCGAGGAGGGTGGCGGTCAAAGTGTTGGTGGGGGGTGAAAACAAACAACAACAGCAGCATCACCATCATCAGCAGGTGAATGGACACTTCCCCATGACTGTGCCTCTGTATCAGCCTTACTATCCGTATGTGCACTACTACTGTAGGCCGTGGAGCATCAACAGTCTGCAGAGTGGAGGGCTGATGTGAACGGGTCCATTTGATGAAACAGGACTACTTAAAAAAGAGCAGCTGCTTACATTCATGTCAGCATAGGAGCCAAACACCATCAGCCACACTGGCTCAGAGTTTACAGAGTTTATGATTTCTTTTTTCTTTATCAAGATGGACAATACATGCCGTTTTTAAGTGTGCTGATATATTCTTAAAGGAGACATGAGACAATATCCATCAAATCAACAATTAAGTTTGGTCTTTCCAAAAATAAACTACCAACCCAAATGAGAAAACATAATTTATTTCATTTTATTTATTTTAAAAACACTATCATTTGTTAAAATCAAACTACACTGATCATCTACTGATACTAAGGCAACAACAATCAAGGTACTGATATACTATATTGGATGATTTATTGTTTTTAATGATCAATATCATCGATCATTACAGGAAAAAGATGGACAGCAGGTGACATGATAGTCTGTTTTGTCTTCCTTTTCGTCTGGTCTTCTCAATGTGGGCTGTGCATGTTCTCCCAGTCCATGCATGGGGTTATCCCCAGGTACACCGTCTTCCCCAACAAACCGATAACATGCAGTTAGTGACTCTAAAAAGCTCTTAGTTGGGATTAAGAGCTGTGATATTTCAATTTCAATTACAATCACTGCTCCCCCCAATTACTAAAACAAAATAGTTCAGATTCAGATATTATTGAGCCATGCTGCACTTTTTTCAAGGTGAATTATTTTTAGATTCACATTTTGTCCATTTTTATTTATATTAATGTATTTTTTGACTTGGCTAAGATTTAGAAGTAATTTAAATAAGGGATGCACGATACTGTATATTTCTGCAGATATCCAATATGCCTATATATCTAAATTAATTTATCAGATATTGATATCAGTATTAATTTCTTAAGAGCACAGCTTAAGTTACCTGCTCCCCCCATGGTCACAGTTTATTTGTATTAGAAAGAGACTTAAAGCAAGAAAACTATTTTATTGTTTGGTAACATTCAGTGATTAGGTAAACAATTATGATACACTTGCACATTCTACCAATGTTACAGCCAAAATGTGGTATATATAAAGAACTTTAAAGGCATTACTCTCCAATATCCAGATTAATCTGATAACACTGTGCATCACCAGTTTAAATTGAATGAGTTTAGTTTTGATACCAATCATTTAAATTATGAAGAGTATAAAGGTAAAATTAATTATCACTGCCTGAACAAACAATAATGCTAAAAGAGAGCAGACTTTTATTTATCCCTTATGGGATAACTATTTTCTTAACAAATTTGTTGTTTAAAAAAAGAAGACGAGACAAAAATGATAAGAGATGTCGGAGAGTCAGTCTGCTGCTACCAAGTAAGTGTCCCTAAATGTTTGGAAATTCACTCTCACCAGAGCACCTAAGTAAGTACCTATAAGTGGAAGAGCGTCCCCACAGCTACCAGGCCCACTTCCAAATATGAACCACCTGGAACCTGAATCAGAAACAAGCTCCTACTGAAAGTCAAACTTTCCTGCCAACTGGGCCACTACTGTGCTTGTATCTGTCAGTGTTTATGTACAATGTAGACAGTGTGTAGGAGATGGTCTGTAGTTTTTATTTTATATGAAACATTTACCAAATAATGGGCATCATTGACACCAGTTTCTTCTTTTTTGTTGCTGATGTTTTGAACAGATTTCAGTGTAATTTGATTTTATCAAAATGATCACATCAAAAGTTTTAAACACTACTGTGACAATCATTTGTATTTTTTCTTTACAGAAAACAATATTACAGATCGTAGCGTGTAACACCATTCACTTAAATATGATTTTTGGTTCACTCTTACCAGCTCATCGTTTCCATTGTTAGCTTTTAAAAGGATCAAGACATGTTAGTTTATGGTTTGAAGATACAGATCTTACCACAGAGAACTAGCATGGAGCTATTCAGTTTGTTAGAGACGTAATTAAATGTAAACCTGCAGTGTGCTGTTACATTAGGCAGTCAATGCTCAGAAGTGTAATCAGATGACCAACATACACTTTGCCTGGAGAGTACAGATAAGTTATAGAAAAATAACTCAAAGGCCAAGGTTTGATTTGTTCTGACTTATTTTCTGATTCGCTGCTCTTTCTCACCTCCTGAATACCCTCTTTATTAAGTGTTCACATCGTGTCTTAAAGGACTGTGTTAAATGAAGTTTATCTGAGGACATAAATGAAGCACTGTGGAGTCATTTGGCCCAACGATCTGGCTCACATTGGACACGGAGATCTCAAACAGCTTGGTTCTAACCATCTGAACCTCATCATAATTGAACAGAAAATAAATGTCACTTCCCTCTTCCTTGTCACCGCACTATCCTCTAACAAAAATTCTCAATGGTTCAGTTTCATCTATAGAGAATCTGTCTTTAAGTCGATAACTTCTGAAATCAAATCTCAATATTTATTAAAGTTCAATTTTAAAAACAATTTTCTTTCTTGCTCTTCTTTTCTTACTGTAATTGGTAAAAAAGTAAATAAATGGCATTGGTGTTAATAGGAGGTTTGGCAGTTGTTTCTTTTATCCAAGGTCAGTGGAAAAGACAGCTCTGCTTTACTTATTGCTAATTTTTTTCAGAAGTATCACAGCAGTGTCTGCGGTGACCCTATACTAGCATTTTTCTACCATTTTGACCAATCTCGCAGCAAAGCACATCATTATTGACAAATGCCTCACCAACCATCACATGCATCATATGAAGAATTAATCAGCATGACCTGTTTGGTCTGGACCACGGGGCTACTTTTATCCAGTAGCTTAAAAATGCAGACATCTGTGGGAAGCCCTGAAAATGCCGGCAAACAGAGGGAGTATCAAACAGTTCCCATCATGTACAACTGCACTGGTACTGCACCACCAACAGGGTGTATGTATGTATGTGTTTAACCCTGAAAGTGAATTTTCTTTTTTTTTTGCTGCATTCAGACATCAGCTCACTGTGACTTCTTGCAAAATATTCAAAGGAAGGCAGGAAATTCAGATAAAGTCTCAGAAAATGGCTTTTAATGTTCATATAGTCCACATTAAGGTTTTCTGGAAATGCTCAGAGGTTTATGAACTAAAATCATTTTTATCACACAGCAATAACTCCTGGAGAGGAACTTCAAAGTCTACAAGGTCATTTTAACAGTTCTACGGTACATTTAGCAGTCATCTTAATAACCTGTTCAGCCCCATTTTTGTTAAATGTATATTTTTGGGCATTTTGTGCCTTTATTGATAGGAGAGAGACAGTGGATAGGCTTGTGAAAGGGGGAGAGAGAGCAGGGGAAGACACTCTGCAAACTGGTCACAGGCGGGATTCGAACCTGGACCGGCAGAAGCAAGTACGTGGGGTGCTAACCACTACGCCAAACCAGCACCCCGTTCAGCCCCATTTTTAAGCCCTCTGTTTGAAAATGACAGATTTTAAGGAAAAGATTGTATTTCTGCAACCACAAGGTCTATTTGAATAATTCTGGTGTCATAATAAAGGTAACACCTGAGAGATTTGTCCAGATGTGTATTTATCATGTCATGTGTTACTGGGGCAGAGTAAATGATGATAGAAGTCAGAATAATTTGAAAATGTCACCCTCGCCTAAAAAAAACAAGTTTTACTGTAAATTTCACTTTGGACTGATGCAGTTGCAACTTTAGAATCTATGTGAACATTACTTCTGCCAAGTTTGAGTCTGATAAAGTGATGCAGAGCAAAGGTTTTACTTAAGAGTGGTCAGGCAGCGTCATGGCACAGTTTGGCTCACTTTGACACCATTAGTCCCATTTGAAATTCAAGATGTACCAAACTTTTTATTTCACTATAATGTCATTTTTGGTGGTTGTTGCACCCAATTACAACAGTTTTATCTTCTTCTGTTTATCTGTGGCAGTTTTTGACTCTTTTTGAAAAAATATTTTTAAAAACTAAAATATATATATCTTATTTGTTTCTTTTTGGAAAAAATCAACCAAATGTTCACACATTTCCCATTCAAAGAAAGTTATACAAACAACCTAAGTTTGAATCAAAGTGAAACAGAGTTTCAATATTTGATAATTCATTTGATTGGTGTCGACGTTGCATTTGCTGTGTGTAAAAATGGCTTATATGGTTGTGTAGCTGAAAATTTTCTGTTTAATTTGATGTAACTATGTTCCCCTATTCTTATGTTTTTGTTGGAGTATTCGGTACTTTGGGGCTGAACAGGTTAAGCATCTAAATGAAGCAGGAGAGAATCTTTTAATCCTAAACACACAAGAAGACTTACACTTTAATTTTGGGTTCTGATCATAAAATCCAAAATCAAACCATAGTAAGGTCACATTCTACTTATTAGCACCGTAAGTGTGTGTGCAGCGACATTTACAAAAAAACAATAACACCCACATTTACAGACATATGAGCATTCTGCACAGTTCGAGTAACATTAAAACATGTATGTGCAAAAAGAAAATGTGTGTTGTCCAATGCAAAGAAGAATGTACAACAGATATTTTTGTCCTTTCATTGTCAGATTAATCTGACATATCTTAGTGACTTTGGTAACACTGATTTTAAAAGTGAGTCTCTTGTAAGTCCAGCGCAGACCTTTGTGCTACATGAGTCAGAGAGGGTCAATAGACCGTGGAGATGTAGCACTATTCAGCTGGGCGGCACAGACAGCACACATTAATCACATCTCAGAGAGGAGACTACACCCTCATCCTGAAGGAAAACACAACATGGCCACACTTGATGGGAAAATACAAACACAATTCCTGAAGTTGAGTTTAGTTTGGTCTTCACTGATGAAGCTCTCTAGTGTCAACAGCTTTCACAGACAGGATTGTGAGGAACAACTGAAGCCTAAAAGCTGCTAACAGCAAAGACAACTCACTGTGTCTGCAGATGCCAAAGGTGTCATAATTAAAGCTGAGTGATAGGGGTAAAATATAATCTTTTTTTTTTTTTAAGTTATTTTTTGGGGGCTTTTTGTGGCCTTTATTATATAGGACAGCTGAAGATAGACAGGGAAGCGGGTGAAGAGAGGGGGGATGAAATGCAGCAGAGGGCTGAGGCCGGGATTCGAACCAGCAGCCGCTGCTGGGAGTTGGCAGCCCCCGTTCATGGGGCGGACGCTCTACCAACTGAGCTAATGTCCGCCCCGAAAATATAATCTTTTTTGTAATGTGCTTGTTATAGGTATACCTGTTCAACTGATCTTTCATAAATATGTGTAAAAAAAAACCTATTCAGCCAATCCCACTGCAGCAAATCCAGTGTATCTATGCAGGTGGACATTGTCACAACGACCACAAACTGAGCATGAGAGTGGAAGAAATTAGATTTAAGTAACTTCCAACGTGCCATGGTTGTAGTTTCCAGATGGTGTGGTCTGATTATGTTAGAAACTGTTAATCTGCTGGGATTTTTATGCAAAATCAACCCTGTGGCTTCCAAACAATGACACAGAAAAAGAAATATCCAGTGAGCTGCAAGTCACTGGGAAAAATGCCTCATGGATGTCAGAGGTCATAGGAGGATGGCTGGAGTGGAGACTTTGTTGGGAAATGACAGAAAGGCAATAGTAACGTTGCATTCAGTCAAGGTATACAATACATAGAATACTAATGGCCCTTTTCCATTAGCCCTACTCTACTCTACTTGACTCTACACAACTCTACTCTACTCGCCTCGGCTGCTTTTCCATTAGCCCCTGTCGCCTGGCCAACGGGGTGCAGTGTCGCTGAGCGGCTCTGCGGTGACGTCATTTTAAGTGTGACACAACAATCTGTGGCTTTTTGCCACGAACCGAGTAAAAAAGGAAAGCATGAGAAGGCTGCAGGTGTTAAGAAGAAATACCCCTTGAGAAGCACAGGAGAGTTTTGGAAGCTATACAACAGAATGAAGCCGAGGACGAGAGCAATCGAGCTGCAAAGAAAAGACGTATGAGGGTAAGCTAACTGCTAGCATGCTAGGTCGTCGCACTCATGACTCATCGATGACGACATTGTCTGACCAATCAGTAGTCGGCAGTCGGTGACGTCATCTTTTAGTATCGACTCAGCTCGCTTGGAACCAGAGCGGAGTAGATACTAAAACTAGCTTGTTTTAGGAGGTACCGGGCTAGTGGAAACACGCTGCAAATCGAGTAGGGCCGAGTAGAGTAGGGCCAAGGCGTGTTAGTGGAAAAGGGCCATAAGTCTGATGGGTCACACAGAAGGGGACCACACCAGGTGCCACTCCTGTTAGCTTAGAACAGTTAACTGAGGCCACAGTTCCCACAGACTCACCAAATTTGGACAAGATTGAAACATGTTGTCTGGCCTGATGGATCTGGATTTCTGCTGGCACATACATATTGTACGGTCCATCCTGCCATCCCCTGATGGTGACGGGGATATTTTCTTGGCACAATTTGGCCCCATTAGTACCATTTAAGCATTTTTAAACATCACAACCTGCCTGAGAACCACTGCTGATCATGTCTTTCGCTTCATTGCGACAGTGTCTTCTGATATGTTGTCATATGTTAATTTCCTTTTTTTCTGTTCCTGCATTTTTCACTGCAAGTGGCCAAGAAACTATTCATCATTTTAGCATTTTTTTCTGCTGTGGTAGCAAAATGGTGCATACTGAAATTTCTAAATAAAATAAAACTGATCCAAAGTGTGTGTGGAGTTATTCTCCCTCTTGTCTATAAACTGGCAGAGTACTTAATGTCATAAGACGGTTAACAATTCAGACCTGTTACCACACATCAGATTATTTTTTAATCGCTGCACTTGTGAGACTTGAAAAAAAAAACACATCAGGCTCTGCCAGGGGCCAGGCCATTCACTCAGGGAGGGGAAGGCTGCTGCCGTCAAAATTAGGACTGAAAGATAATATCAGGTAAATGCTGTAAGCTGTAATTGTTGGGGTGTTGCATCAAATAGGTGTCTGTTCTGCAAGTTCCATTTTCTCACAAGCTGCTCTATCAGACACAGAGAGAACTTGCCGCCTGCATCCTCTGGCTGTAGCCCAAACCTCAGACATCTGTTATATCAAAACAGCACTTCAGATGTGCTAAGTGTGTAATACAACAGGTTTCTGACAGGGAGGAATAAGACATACGCTGTTCAACCATGACACCACCATGCCATTAAGTTTAATTATTTTCATTAAGACTGGGTGGATTTGCTTGTCAACACCTCAACTTACACAAGGGGAGTGTCATGGTGCTGCGCTGTGGCTCTGAGGTATGTCTCTGTCTTTGTGCTCTAATTATTCACATTGTGTTGGAGAGTGGTTGTTATTTTAGTCACTGCTCGCTGCCATGGCGAGATAAGATTTTTATATTTTCCTGCACCCAGTCTGTGATTCAAGGTGGGGTAAATTTCCATTGAGACAATGACACAGGTAAATGACAGAACATAAGATGATTTTGATGACTGTTTACGATCTATAATGAGTAAAGTTCAAAATGTCATTGTTTTTTGGACTTGGCCTTACAGGAGGAGTTCACTTTGCATAACCATTACTGCTTAACTGCTTTTGGGCGCATAATACCACTGCTATGACAAATTGGGCATGGCACACAAGTAGACTCCCAAATGTTAGTAATAAATTGAACAATTAAATGTTACACAAGCCCGTTTATTTATTAGTTTATGTGATGTGGTTTTATGACATAAAAATATATGACCAATTTGTCCTAGGACAAAAGGTTGGGTTTGTCCTGATCAGCGTTGTTTATTATTGTATTATTTCTGTGACTCTGCCTTTTTTTTGTTTTTGTTTTTTTGGCATTTAGTGCCTTTATTGATATGAGAGAGGACAGGCTTGTGAAAGGGGGTGAGAGAGTAGGGGAAGACACTCTGCAAACTGGTCACAGGCTGAATTTGAACCTGGACCAGCAGAAGCAAGTACATGGGGTGCCTGGTTGCTAACCACTCCGCCAAACCAGCACCCCTGCCTTTTTTAAAGTATCTAAAAGCTGTAAGTTTAAACCAGATGCTAATATGACATCTATTGAAATGCTTTACTTGATAGGTAAGCCATAATTGTAAAGGCTTATTTACCATGCGTCAGGATACCTCCATTAGAATGCTGGAGTGCAAGATAATAGCAGCAAGAAGTTGCAAATAACATTTGATAGACAATATTAGGCAGAATTAAATTTACTGTTTGTCCTTGCATTTGCGTCCAATGGGGTCATGAGTGTTTTAGTTCATATACTTGCTTGTCTGCAACACAGTGTTGTTGAAGGACACCACAAGAAGGCCCACAACAACCTGCTGTATGTAAGTACCTGTTGTGTGAAACTTTGAAAATGGGGATAATTTTGGTAATCCAAGAGTAAGAATATAAATATCCATCATCAAACTGTAATGATGAATTTGAATTGGGAATATACAGATCTGCAGCACATTAGGGTGCCTGAGCAGTAAACTTTCTGGTCCAACAGTTGGCGCTCACAGTGAAACTTAACCCTCCACAGCTCTCTTGACCTTTACAACAGGAAGTACACTTCAAGAAAATGGAGGACAAGTATAGCCATTACGTGGAGGCATTTTAGGCTCCACACCACCGATGGAAAATAACCAAAAACCAGGCTGTGTGTTGCTTACATGCTAAACAGCTGGCCCACTCCTTTACCACAACAAAGCCACAGGCCCATTTGCTGCCAGCAGCCCTCCAGCCAGAAACGTAGGAAAAGCTATCCTGGACAAGATTGCAAGACTGATATTCAGGACATGTGGTTCACTGGTGTGACCTACAGAGACGGTGAAGGAAGAAGGATCTAATGGAGATGCCTGTGTGTTGCAGGCAGGCTGGCAGGGGAGGGGGAGGGGGGTATTCGAATATATTTGTTATTAGTGCATATGCTTAAAACTGATCAAGGCTGAATTTTGGGAAAAGCAAAATATACCTATCTGCAATTTGATTCTACAATATCTTCATATATGCACGATTGTAATTGCCTCACTGTTGTCTGAAGAGCGATTGTGTAAAATGTTGACTATTTGGCTGAGCAGACATATGCTGTAACTCAAACACCAGCGAAAACAGAGGGTGTCCTCTCTAATGTTTTAATCTGATGTGCGTCTTATTACATCAATAAACAGTAATCAGTAGTTAATATGTTAGATAATACAGCCTTAGAGGGGAAGCAAAAACAAACAGATCCTTGGAAAGACAGTTTACACAGTCACAAGTTGAACCACTACACCAAAGTAATTAAAAAAACCCTCCCCAACTTCTGCCTATACACTGGACCCATCAGTTAAGTGTATATTGCAGCTTGCGTCTGCATTGCATTAATTCTGATGACATGCACAACCTACACACTGCATCAATGCAGGGATGCATGGCAGCCATTATGTGTCAGCGCCTCTATAGTCAATAGCAAATATATGTGTAGTTCAAGATTTAATTTTTAACATGAGATTTTGTATCAGGATGGGGTATTAGCAGTGATTTTTTAAGCTGTAGGATATTGTTTTTTCCAGCGAACTTTAACTCCTGTAGGTCATAAACAGCTAAAAATGAAAACATGGTCGACATACAAAGCTATCCTTCCTGGTGTTTTTTTATGTAAGAACTGTTGTTGCACATGAGAGTGGTAAATATCTACGTTGTCCTCCCAAAGCTAAGGTGCTAGCTGCTTGAAGGTTGAACTCACAGGGAACACCTATTAATCACAGACCAAGTTCTGATAGTTCGATTTTCTCTCTGTCTGACACACTGTTAAGGTGCCTACACACCGAACGTGACTTGAGTGTCCTCAGCGACCACTCTCCATGCAAAGTCAATGAACAGTCGCAATACGATGACCTCATTCAAAGTGATCACTTCACTGGTCCCTCATTGCCAAAGTTGAAAAAGTTGATCTTTTCAGGCAATGTCGTGTGTGGCTGTGCAGCAACAACCAATCAGCAGTGTGTGCATGTGACGGTTCCTGTGACAGACAGCTTTTATTCCGGTTTACAGAGTAACAATCTATTTCTGTCTGGGAAATATTAGTCATTGAGTTTATTAGTCCCGCCTAGACGGACCGCAGAAAACTTGGAGAATGCTGCGACAGGGCCATCAGATGCAGTGTTTTGTGGTTGGTAGATGAGTGAAAAGGATACAGTTGGGATAATGTCAGCTTATACATCCCATTATATGATATATTATATGATCACAGTGAAATTTGGGTGACGTGGCGCCATTGAGACACGGCGACGGTGATAGGGCTGGGTATTTCCAGCAACTTCACGAAATGATACGTATCCCGATACACGTAAATTGTGAACATTGACTATGCTTTAAGCAAAATTCTTGACAAGTTTAGTTTTTTCTTATAAGAAGAAAAAGAACAAGGATGAGTTTTAAGTGGTTCTACAACTTGAGAGACATAAATTCAGATCCTCAAAGATGGTAGACCTAAGTTCAAATTTAGAACATATACTTCATTATGTAGCTCGTCTTCTACCTTGAACTGTGCCATTGTTAACATTACCCAAAGTGTATTTACAACAACTGTCAAAATATTTAGGCCGTATCAATTCTGTAGAATCCGTATTGTTACACGTATCCCAAAGGAGTGCGATATGATTATTTTGCCGTATCGATATTTTGAGCACAGGCCTAGACGGTGACCTAAATGAGGTATTTATGGACACGCGACATGACTTCAGTGGGTAACAGGATTACGGTTGGGAAGTCTCGTTCGGTGTGAACCAACTTTAGAGGTCCTGCCTCTCATGGCTCATTTCCCCACATGGGTCCAACCCACTCTGACTGGTTTATAGGTCACTCTGTGGTAATCGGTTCACTGCTGCTCAACACCATGTTGCCAACAGTCCTGCACTCATTCAAATGTCTCTGCTGTGCACTTGGCCGGCTATTACATGCCAGTGGGCTTAAGCTGGCAACAACCACTGGTAGGACGTCACACTGGTAAGTCTAATTAGGGGGAAGAGGAAAATTGGACATTCTGAATAACTGCTGCAGACAGAAAGAGGGAGAAAAGGGGAAGTTCAGATGCCACAGACAATTTTTTGTCTGTAGATGTGCTACATCTCATGGATACGACACGTTCAACACAATAAAAGGGAATATCAAACTTGAAAAGGCAGAATATTGGATCTTTAAATAACTGCTTTTATTATGTAATAACATAAGTTAAAAAATATAAAGAACACAACTTCACTGGGCAGAAACAAAACTTCAAACCACAGACTGAGTGAGTAGGCACAAAACACTGAGAAATCAACACACAGAGACATCTTCTGTTCTGTGATGTCACACACGAGATGCATAAAGTTTTGTCCAAGTGCATCAACATCCATAAATGCATGATCCCTTTTTATTCTATAACATCATGACATCAGACCAAGGAGCTAAGAAAGAGCACACTGGCATAAATGTCAGGTATTTTGTCTCTGCTCTGCTGGAAGCTGAAATATAGACCTGGTATCTGTGAAAATAAATGAAAAAAAAGTCTTAGTTTAATATAAGTGATCCTCTCAAGTGGCAGAACCAGGCTGAGCAACATCTGGACGTAAAGCACCTTACTTTAGCTCAACCATTTACCTCATGACAATAAGTTAGCCTGGCAATGTTTTAATGGCTGGCATACAAGTTATAACAATGGACTTTGCGGTTTCGCTGAGTTTTTATTCACCTTGTAATAACCTCAGTTGCCTTAATTTGCCTGTAATGAAAAGATTATGTTGTCCAACAGGACAATAAGAGGTAACGATGATAAAATAAAACCTAACTTGGATATATGGAACATGAAGTTTTGACAATGTAAAACTTTCCCTTGCCTTCGTTTTCTCTTTTGAACACACACGGCTGACCTTTACCTGTAAGACTGTCTTCACTGCATTCCCAGACCTCAGTAAGTGTGTGTTGTTGTAGGCAGTTGTGCACAGAGTCATCAAGCATTACTGCATGCATACATATGCAATGCTAAAGTATGTAAACATCTTGAGATGTGCTTTATTAGTCCGCTTCTGCATGAATGAGCTCATAAAACAGAAAAAGAGAGCGACTGAAAGGAGCCAGACGGCAGAAGAACATGTTTCTCTGCCTCTTCAAACAATCATCCGTAACAGCTTAACAAAGCATTAAAGGGCAGATCGAAACGGGAGTTATTAATGTCAGTGGAAACAGGTTATTTCCTGTTGTCTTTAATGTCAGTTGAGGAATGTGGTGAAGGTGCGGCTGAGCCACAGAGAGGAGTGACAGTCCTCACATGAAAAACGCCTGGCTGCTCTTTAAGTAACAGATCTATTGACTGAGAACTCTCCCAGCACATCAATTAGACATGCATATCCGATCTTTCTATTGTAGCAGGAATTCTTTTCTCAAGGGCATTGTTGATTTGAACAATATCATTTCCACTTAACTGCAGCTTGCATAAAGATTGTTGGCTAATATGCACAGATTAAGAGCTCACACGAAAGGGATACTGGGAGAGGCTTTAGAAAAACCATTCACTGCGTGCCAGTTGTTAATTGTTCAATCAGAAACAATTAAATGACCATTAAGAGTTGGAGCAGGCTGGGAAGTTTTAGCTGTGGATAATCTGTTGGCCTACAGTAAAAAGTTGTCTTTTTTTACTGGTGATGCTCTTCAGTATTCTGATGTTTTAAATGATGCTCTAATTGATATTTTACATTTGATAGTATTAATAAGAACCAGGGCCATGGACAGATGGACAAGCTAAACAAATCATGCTGGTGTTGTTTAAAAATAATATTGATTGTGTACCTGCAATGTGCACTAAAACACAACCACCAGTCACTTCACCAGGTACACCTACTCAACAGCTTTTAAAGCAAATGGTATATCAGGCAATCACATGGCAGCAACATTTGGGCATAGACATGGTAAAGAAAACCTGCTGAAGTTCAAGCTGAGCATCAGAATGGGGAGAAAAGGTGATTGGAGTGACTTTGAACATGGCATGTTTGTTAGTGCCAGAAAAGCTGGTCAGTATATTTAAGAAATTGATCTCCTGGGATATTTACACTTAACCATCTCCAGTGCATGGTCCAAATAAGAAAAAACACTTGGTGAGTAGCAGATCCCTGGGCAAAAGGCCTTGTTGAAGCTAGAGGTCAAAGGAAAATAGGCAGAGTAGAGGCAGCGTGGATGGCAATGACAGACAGGCAATAGCAACTTTGTAAATCAATCATTACAACCAAGGTATGCCGAAATACCATTTCTGAAAGCAAACACATCATATCTTTACGATGGGGTACAACAGCAGAAGACACCTCTGGGTGCCACTCTTGTCAAGAACAGTAAACTGAGGCTACAATTTGCAGATGCTGATCAAAACTGAATGGAAGATTGAAAAAAAAAATGCCTACTCTGAACAATCATTACAACCAAGGCAAGCAGAAGACCATTTCTGAACACAATACACATTGAATCTGAAGTTAGATGGGCTGCAACAGCTAAAGACCACACTAGGTGTCACTCCTGTCAGCAAAGAACAGGAAACTAAGGCTACAGTTTACACATGTGCACCAAAATTGGATAAAAATGTTGCCTGGTCTGATGAGCCCGAATTTATGCTGCAGTGCTCAGATGGAAGAGTTAGAATCTGGCATTAACAACAACACACAAGACAAAGCTCAAGTCACCTCAAACTGAAATGACGAGTTCCACTTTTCTGAAACAGAAGAGTGACGTGATGGATGAGCATTTGACAAATCTGCACCAACTGTGGGATGCAATCAAGTCAATGTGGACCAAAGTCTCTGAGGAATGTTTCCAGCACCTTGTCCAATCTATGCCGGGATGAATTAAGGCAGTTCTGAAGGTTAAAATTCTGAAGCCACTCTCCTTCCTACCTGCTGTTGATGAGTCTTTCCCTTTATAACTGCTTCCTCTTTTATCTGGTCCTAAGATGTGTGCTATTACTCCTGACCTACAAAGCTGAGGCAACTTCTGAGCCCTGCAGAGACTTTAACAACCTGATGACCTGATGACCATGATACAATGGTATACATACAGAGTAGAATCTACACCTCTGAATTATTAATGAGAATCAAGAAAAAGTATTACACTAAGGGAAAATATTGGACAGAGTGGAGTTTAAAAAAATATAACATTAGTTTATGTCGCTCAGATCTTTTTTGTTGCCATGGTAATGAATAGGTTTCAACATTGGCTTGATGTGCACTTCTATCTTTTCAAACCTCTAAATTCCAGTATCAAGAAAACTCAAGCAGACACAGGCCAGTCCCCAGGAAGGAGAGGGGTCATGGTTAATACCTCTGTTGTAAGACAAATTGGCTTCCCTTTGACCTTGTCTCGCTTTCACACACACAGCATAATCCCTCCCAGAGGACTTTTTCAGGGTTGCTCCAGAAACTATTAGCAGATAGCATCAGTGCACGTAGGAATGTAAACATTTACAGTAAAGCTAAAATACATCAACTGCCCAAAGGGACGACACATCAGTCACTCCAACCACATCAACACTAACAAGCCCCCTGGTTTAAAAAGAGGAAAAAATCTCATCATCATACCTGAGCACAAAATTTGAATTGTTTCAATTAAATCATTCCTTGTTGTTCAATCAGGAATGTTGGACTCCTGGTCAGAACCTGTTGGATTATGGGAGAATGTTGCAACCTGCAATAAGTAGCTTAGAGGCTATTCAACAGGGATGCAACAAATATTAATTGAATAACTTACCATATGGTACAACATCCACAGTTTAATATGCTCTTTCATAGTTGCCCTCTCCTCTCTGTATTTGCTCTGCAGCATTTGTGCCTGTGGTTCAGTGCACAAGGGTGATGAAACTACTGAAGCGAGCTGCAAAGCGCTTACGTTTGGCCTAGATATCACACTTTACTTTGAGAGAAGGGCAGCAATACATCTCTTGAGGGAGTAGGGATGACAAAAGTTCAGTATTTGAAAAAATGCTTTCTTTAACACTAAGTGTGTTATTATGGACCAAAATTTAAAGGTGCTATGAGGAGAATCTATCTACGGCGACATAAAGACTCTGCTACCCATGAGCACCCGCGTCGACTGTCATAAAGACGTGACCCAAGCCAAAGCGTGCGTTTGTTGTTATGCTAATGAATGCAGCTCAGATCTTCCTCAGAACTCTACATTGCTTTACAACTTCTTTTTTCAACACATGACAGGACGCAAAGCGACGAGGTAATGTATCTCTTTCTAGTTTCGTAGCGGTAGTTTTTGATGTGTGACAACAAGCAGTTTTTGGAAAACCTAGTATCGTAGTTTTGTAGCCAGCTATATCTAGCTACTACAGCCCGGTGCTCTAAGACGTGTCTGAATAATATAAATTTGCTCTAGTTTTGTCTTGCTCACAAAGTCGAGTATCCAGGCCAGTCCAACCCTGTCCGACCTGACCGCGAAGCTAAAGAATAGCATTTATAGATAACTTATTTCTGCTATCAAACTCATCTTAAAGTGTGTATTTTGATCAGGCATATATCTAAAAGTGAGACTTTTTGTAATTACTTAGAAACTCCTCACAGCATCTTTAAGAAACAAAACGTCTGTAGTAGGACAAGGAAGCAACTTAACTTAAGTTCAAGACTTTCAAGGTGTCAACACCATGGAAATAGTACAACTTGTATTAATTACTGGGATCACAATAATGTAACTTTTGCATGGACAGACTGATGTTTAAGAAACTGTAAACATCAGATAGGGTATTAAATTAGAACTGGTCAATTCAAATAGTATTTTTAAAGTCTAATAGTTTAAAGGTTAGAGGCTGAGCAGAGCTGTTCACCCAGCCTACACAGCCGTGGTCACAGTGTGCATATACAAAGAATTGCAGTGATCCCCTCTGTGTTTGTCAGAACAGGAGCAGAGGTCACAGAGAGGATTAGAGAGATGAGCCCACCCAGGACTTGGAGAGAACAGACACATCTCCAGCACAGATCTAGTCCACATGGTGTGTGTGAGTGTATAGGTGTTAGTGTGTGTCCATTGAGAGCAGATACAGGAAATGGGAAAGTGAGGGTCTGAAGGTTTCCAGAGATTTAAGCTAACAAAAATCAAAAAGTAAAGAAGTGAGGAAATGCTGCCCCACCACAATGTCAGAGTTATAAACTGACATAGGTGAAATACAAAAATATCAAAAAAAAAAAAAAAAATAGACAATGAATTATTTGCAAGGTAATCAAAAAGGCAGACTGAAAATCCAAGGCATTCTTAAAACTATTTGATTTAACAGGAAGGTCAGGCACAAAGCAGGTGCCAACAATGATTGCTGGCGTCAGGTGCGACGAGCAGTGCAATGTAAGCAACACGAGCGACCTCGGGTGGCACGTAAGTTGGCAAAGAAGTTGGAAAACTTCCAGCTAACTCCAGAGTACAGGGCAGAACAGTTTGCCAATGATTACTGTGTAAAGAGATCAAAAGTTCTGCAAATTCTGTCAACAAACTGTTGACTGGACCTGTAAAGATACGTGCGAGGACCACCTGAAGAGTGAGGATCTATATTTCATTACTTTATACAGTGTCTCAGGGTTAAAATTGCATAAAATAGTAAAAAAAAACATTTTTTCTACATGAAAAAAGAAAAAAGTGGAATACGGGAACAACCAAAATGGAATTTGGGAAAAAATAACAGATTTTTTTGGGTCCTGATGTTATGTTTAGACTTGGTACCATGTTAATTGCAGATCTAGATGCAGAAACTGTTGTTTCTGCATCTAGATTTTAATCTGGACACATTTGATGAGCTAGGTAAGATTATTTTGATGAAGAAAAATGTATGATATGCTTTCCCGGTTACATATCTGTTATAACTGAAACAACAGCAGGCACGGTCAGCTATTAGTCCCAGGTTCACAAGGCAGCTGACTCAACAGTAACACTGGCTGTCAGAAACTGAAACCCATGGAGACCCCATGGCTACTTTCTGAAGTCAGGATGTTTTTGATCTGCCCACAGTACTTTTCCATATGCTTGACAGAACACAGGTCATATTGTTTAATAAACACAGTAATGAAAATTATCATATTTGTAATGGAAAAGAGAAGGTCAACATAACACAATGCACCTAATGTTTTCAGGATTTTTATTAAAAAAGACAAACGTGTTCTTCTGCTGTGACTCCTTTCAGTTGCTCTCTTTCTGTTTTATGGGCTCATTTATGCAGAGATAAGACAAATAAAGCACATCTCAATATCTAAGCCAAATAATTCATTTCTATAACAGTAAATAAATATAGAGAAAACTAAGTGGAATAACACTTAAGACTAAGATCATCTGCAGTAACACCTCATGCATCACTCTCAATGGATCTGTGTGTTGATCTAATCTGTCCATAGAAGGACAGGAAGTCCACCAAGCTGCTACTTTTCCTTCCTTTGACTCCTCTCTGCTCTCATGTCTCCCACACACATGCTCAGACAGACACAAACTCCTCCAGATTCGTCTGGAAAAATCCAAATGTTTTAATTAGCGGCGATAAGCAGAGACAAGGAGAGCATTGAGCAGCTCTGACACACAGACGTCTCCTATCAGCCGCCTGATAAAGAAACTACTCAGACCCACTTACAGCCTCTCAGAGCATCCTACTCCCTCGCTTCCACATGGTTTATCCCCCCACACACACACCTCCAAGGAAACAAACTCCCATCCTTAACACTGAAACACTGAGGGTCTGAAGAGCCTGAAAAGTACAATAAAGTAGTAGATCATTTCTCCCATATCTTAACCCCAATTAAAGCAGATTTCCCTCCTTCCTTAGATCAAATTCAAAGGAATCTGGTACCTCTCTTCCACCCCTATGCACCATTTCCTAAGGACTTGATAGATACGTTATTTGGCAGGGCTCAACATTATACTTTGCCAGCTGGCCCAGATGCATGATTGTTCTGCTCATGCCAGTAGAAAAGCTGTCCCACATGAACATACTGGTACACCATTTCAATCATCAGCCCTTCTTCTCTACTCTATTAAATCAAATGAATGCAACTGATTGTACTATACTCATCATAAGTATTAAATTTTGTTTTTGTTGGATTGCCAGATACAGTGAGGTACACGTTGTAAGGATTGTACAATTATGGAGTGAGCAACACCATTAAACATGTTGGTAGGGCCAAATAAAAAGGGGCCAAAATCTGCTCTTTCCCTGGAACAACGCCCAGGGTTCCTCAGTAAAATGATGAGGAACCAATGTTCTTGTTGTGGAGCAGTTCATGTACCTTGTGGGCCTGTGCTCAAAATATCGATTAGGGATGGGACGATACATTTAAACTCACGATACGCTGCACCTCCATATGCCTGGGTTACGATACGTCACGTCACGATACAATAACAATAAAGTAAAAAGAAAAAATATTATTGTGTTATTACAACTTATTTGTTTTTGTTTGAGTTACACACAGGAAAACACAAGGCCTAACAGGCCAAACACAAACAATAACACTCTCTCTAACCCTAGAGAGGTTAGAGAGAGTGTATGATAATGAGAAGTAGGCTCGTTTTCGCCGTCTTTGTCTTTTTTAATGAGAAGGCCAAAATACTGCCAGACAGGTGACTTTTATCCAGGCGGAGCGTCATCAGTTTTGACCTCATTTGACTCCATCATTTGGCTTTTTGGAGGCAAGGTAGTTGGTGCTAATGTTTGTTGTCATCACTTCTGGTCACATGCGCTATTACCGGACATGACGTCTTTATTTCATGATCCATTTTTTTCAAACTTGATGCGTTTCATCACGCACTGTATCACGATATATTGCCAAACAATATTTCATCCCATCCTAGGGGTGTGCGATATGACGACATAAAATCGTTAAGGATTATAACAATTTGATATCGTCATAAAGCAGAAAGATCGTCAGATCGTCTGTGTGGGCAAAGAGACTTTGACGTGCACCCGACTAGCCAATCATAGCACATTTGGCGCAGTGCATGGTGGGATCTCCTGTTTGGTTATGTAGCGTGAAGCCATGGTGGAAAGAGAAAAGGAGATAAAAGCTTGAAGATGTCTGAACAAAAATCTGTTCTAAAGCAGCTGTATTATTCACTAAGATTATAGACATTGCAGTGAGATAACATTTGTTTTGAATTGTTGTACTTTAAGAGATAATGTTGATATTGTTGTTCATTACCTTTTATGTTTACATTTATTGCACATTTTTATAAAAACTGCACTATTTAAATTAAAACCTGTTCAGAAAGTTTCTTTGGCTTTAATTGTCCTTTTTTTTCTTTTAGGGTTTTACATGTTTTATATGTTAAACATAGGGAAATAATGGTCAAACATGCAAATTAGTCTAGAAAAATGAAAGTAAAAAAGAATCGTGATAAAATCGTGATCATGATTCTATTTTTAAAAAATCGTGATATGATATTTTTGCCATATCGCCCACCCCTATCCCATCCCTAATATGGATACGGCAAAATATCATCATGCACTATAGGGGCTACGTGTATTGATACAGATTCTACAGAATCAATACAGTCAATGTTTTGACAGTTATTGTCAATACACTATGAGTAATATTAACAATGGCACAGTTAAACGTATAAGCCAAGCTACATAATGAAACACATTTAAAGTTAGGTCTACCATCTTTGAATCCAAGTCTCTTAAGTTGTAGAATCATTTAAAACTCTTTTTCTTCTTGTAATAATACAAAATTTGTCAAGAATTCTGCTAAAGAGTAGTCAATGTTCACAATTTACATGTATTGGGATACATATATTGTGGCCTCAGAATCAGGATACGTATCGTGGGGTTGCTGGAAATACCCAGCCCTGGTACCTTGGCAGTGTAATTCATTGATGTGCTAACCGTGAGGCTGAAATCTATCTGAGACTTGGTCTGGCTTATGGGGTGATGAGTTTACTGAACAAAGTGGTATGGCACACACACGTGCTGTCTGATCATATGGACTAAAGTCAGAGTCTTTGCATCTCCGGCCCTACCAGTCTTTCTATTCTCTTGTGAGGCATTGACAAAGACTAGAGGCCACAGACGCCAGCTGGACTCCTTCATGACTTTTTCTGGTGCATCTTCTCTGAACTTAGACTCTGGTTCAGTTCAGAAGGTATCAAATGTGTTGATGCTGATCCAACATCAGTGCAGATCCATCAAGTAGTTGCCCGCAAAGTCTTTGACCTTGCCCTCTATTGGCAACTCTGAATTACATATGAGTGACAAAACAATTCTTAAAAAGGCTACTGTACTTTAAAATACAATCAGTCTTCACCAAGGAGGTAGTACCATTCTATCTCAGTAATTAAAAAGGTATAGTACAGTGATAACCAAACTATGGCACATGAGCTAACTGTGGTCCACGTTCCATTTTAAGTTGGAATGCAGCAAGTTCCATAAATGATGAAAGTTTGGCCCACAGTAAACTATGTGGCTTCTGCCTCACTGATGAAAAGAGACAAACAGCATTTGGAGCAGCATTAATTGCTCTCATTTGCTTTGTTAGCCTTTCTGTCTCAAGGGCTAGCTTACAATAGATATTGTACAGGTCATTTTCATAATCTATCAAGCTCCTGTAAAGTTTGTCAGGTTTGTGCGATTTGCCATTGTTTTGTGTTTGAATTTAGAGACTAACCATCGGCATCTTCTCTCCAGCACAAGGACAGTGTTGTTCTTTTCTTGACTAGGAGTCCATCCAGTAGTAGTCTGGGTCAATGAAGGACTGCTCAAATAATACACCCAAAAAATATTCCATCATGAGGTACCATTTCCCTTGCTGCGACAGTATTGGAAAACTTTAATGTAGAACTTTTTTTTTTTCTTCAAGCAATAATTCAATAATTAAGGATATCTTAAACCAGGCTATGAGGTAAAAGCCTCTGGGCATGGAAGCCGGTGACCCAGTTTGCCTAAGCCTGGTCATCCTAACATTTTTTTGTATGTGGCCCTATTAGAAAAAAAATGGACACCCCTGGTAGAGTGAATTAAGTGGGCTTGGACATAACATTATATTTTTTAAAATACTAACAGTGCTGTGCTTGAACTAGTTAAATGAGTTGTACTTCATGGAAAAAAGGAGAACTAAAGGCCAGAAAATTGTAGTGATGGACCAATCTTTTCATTTGCAGCTCTCAGGTCATCTGTAAAATATGGAAGGTCTATCCTACAGGTTCTATCCTACTTCCCAATAAACCTTTCTGAATTTCCCAAAACTGGTCTCTGTATTTAAACACCTGAGTGATAAGACTCAGACTTCCATGACTGGGAGTATGAAATGTGTCCTAACCTTGAACCACCGGTAAGAAACCCATAAACCAGCAGATACAATAACAGAAACAATGTAAAACTTATTGATGGATACTCCCTAAATTCTCAGCCACACAAAATCAGTTTGAGCATGAGTTAATGGCAACCTAGCAAACTCCCTCTGTGTTGTCATGAGGAGAAACTGAGAAGGATCTAATAGAAACATCAAGACATAAGCATGAATTTAGAGGGAGTGGAATAGTCATAAATCACTGCTTTCAGTTGTGTAATTTCACACAAGTGTGTAATTAACTTTTGAATCTCCTATGTATAAATGACTGGTTCAAGGTTTTTCACCCGACCAGTTTGTGTAGACTGAGCTCCGAGGCATAGCAGTTAAGCTTTTCTGACAGGAGGAGAAGACAGCTTTCTTTTAAAGATCAAGTTCAAAGGGCAGGAGGCCTGGTTTCCTCCTTCGTGGCCCTGACTGCACCTGTGTTCCTCCGGCACACACACATGCAGGAATCCCGTCCGAATCCCTGACAGACAGCTTCAGTTTTGGTCTTGTGGGTGTGTATTCTGTAAGTGTCTCTGCACTTGCACACATGCTGTCTGTGTGGTAGTGGGTATATGTCTGAAGTTGCAGCTCTCTGAAGTGTTTGTAAGAAGATTCTATGACCTCGCTTGCCTTTTAAAGGAATTTGTCACAACATTTTAGACAGAGAGAAGGGCAGAGGAGGGAGAGTGCTGGACACCTGCAATCACCCGAAACAATGCTGCAGTTCATCACAGTCTGCCAAGGTTTCACTCCCAAAGGCCTTAGGGATGATAAAGTGTGTGTTTGTGTATGTATATATATATATATATATATAAATATTCCCTTAGCTTTGATCATGCGCACAGTGAGAGTGGGTGTGTTTTCTATTGAGGACTCCTTCGTCCATCGTAGACAGCTTGTATAATTACTTCTTTACAACACATGAGTATCAAATGTCAGTACTGATGTGATACAGGTACCAATACATTTAAAACCCACTGAACTAAATCACAACACACATATATGTAGGTGCTTTATTAAGGAATCATGCACTCAAAGAATGGATGAGCAAAGGATGCTGATCCTTCTTTTCAGTGACTTTTCATAACTGTGCTCCAAATTAAAAGAAGGACATTCATGGTACCAGAACTGTTCCCACATGGGTCTGGACAAGGGCTAACAATATAGGAATCATTAAGGCACGTGCACTATCATTCAAGTATTTATTTAGCGTAAGTTGAAAAAAAAAATAGAAGATGGCACCCAATCTTGCTCTTCCTACACAGTTTTACTTGACACCTGCTCACATAAATGCATCACCCTGAATTTCTTCATCGTCCACCTGTGAAGTGTCATGTCCGCATCGCAGCTTTGGTCTAAAGCCCTGTTTACACAGAGACACAGTCACATGAAATGCAAAGGTCTTTCCTTTGCTTATTCAAACTTGATCTGCATTCAGACTAGGGATGTAACGGTTACCGGTAAAATGGTAAACCGCAATAAAATTTCCCACGGTAATCGTTACCGTGTCCAATCAAAATTACCGTTATATCGTGCTTGATCACCACACTGCCTCAGTAATGCACAGTGATGCTGCTCTTTGCCTGGAAAAGCCAGAACTATGTATCTGTCCTCGATTAAGGAGCCTCACGCAAGGTGCACATGTGCAGTTTGCATTGTTTGGCCTCTGAGTCTGACACATTTATTGACAAAAAAGACAAAAGAACTGTTATGAATATAATAATAAAGGGGTTAAATGATTTCAATTCTGTGTAAAAGTACTTTTAGAACATTTTGAGCACACTGCAACAATACCGCGATAATAATGATAACCATGATAATTTTAGTTACTATAACCGTGATACAAAATTTTCATATCGTTACATCCCTAATTCAGACAGAGATGTCAGAAACAAATGAAAACGCTGTGGTGTGCATGCCAGTCGAGGAGATGGCGATGCAGGTTTGCAGAGAAACAGCACTGCTACAACAAATATACGAAGAGGAAAAACTTCTCACAAACAACAATGGCGAGTGGACGCACGAAGTCACAGGAGTTTCTTGTTGGGGCAGCAAATCTGTCTGGATAGTTTTGTCTGAATAACAAACTGAGCATGGTCAGCAGCATACATGTTACTCAGTGGACGGCCGAAGCCGTTGTTGTTCCTTGTATGCGTGTGCAGCCTTCATGTGAAAGAGTACTGCCCATGCGGTGACATCAGCGTTCACCCTGAAACGCTCTGTATCTCATCTACATGGAGTTGAAACAAATCCGTTTTCAAAACTTTCCACTCTGGATGCTGCTTTCAAAAGTTTGCATATTCAGATGCTCCAAGTACCGTTCCCATGTAAACTGGAGGATAAAGCGCAATGAAAACTGACAATTTTAAGGTGCGTTCACACCGCAAGCGACCCAGCTACCAAAGTCGCGTCGCCCACTGAGGTAGCGTCGCGCGTCCATAAATAGCCTACCTGTTTGGTCGCCTGGCGTCGGCCATCCCTCTGTAACGTCCCGTCCGCTCGAGTTTTACCGCGATCGTATCATATATCCCATAATAGGGTGTATAAGCGGACATTATTCCAGCTGTATCCTTTTCACTCACTTATCAAACACAAAACTCTGCGGCTGATGATGCAGCAGCATCCTCTGTGAGTTTACTGCTGTCCGTCTGCAAATGTCCTCACTGAGATTAGTTCCGCCTATGCGGAAGTCATCCGCCCTGTAGTCCGGATGAATAACTGCACGTCACACGTACACACAGCGCTGATTGGCTGATGCTGCACAGCCACTCACGACATCGCCTGAATATATCAACTTTTTTTTAACTTTGACATCACGCGACGAGTGAAGCGGTGGTCTTGTCGCCAGCTGTCGCGTCGCGGAAGGGTTAGCTCCGCCCCATCGCGGCTGTACATTGACTTTGCATGGAGAGTGATCGCCGAGGTAGTACAGGCAGCGTTCGGTGTGAATGCACCTTTAGGCTGAAGATGGAGCCCAGAGGAAGGGTGTTTGAGCACTGTGCAGAAGAGCACAGCCCTGGAACCTTGAAAAAGGAGTCATAGAGATTGTGAAAGAACTTCATCTTCACATGGTAATTGTGAGTTTACATGATAACAGGAAGAGCAAAATTTAGCCTTGGTATTTCGTAGTGTTGGAATAACAGATTATACTATATATTATTCTAAAACATCATTGTGCTTATTGTTGATAAATAGCCTATGATTAATGTTAATGGTGATTTGCCAACTACTGGTCTCAGCTACAAGTGGACAGTCACTAAACTGCAGTGTAGTTGCTTTAGCCTGCTTCATTTTGAAGACCTTGAGACTGAGATCTCTCAAATGTGTGTTTCTCAGCTGTAGGTGCTTCCCCCCCGCTTTCCCTTTCTCCTCATTCTGGCCCATTAGCAATGTCATGTGACTGTAAACACTTAGATTTATTGAGGAGCTTTCCATTCACAGTAAATCTTGCGTGTCAATCTTTTATTGCATGAGAAGTGAGAAGGATCCCGTATCAAATTCACGCTCATGCCACACAGTCCCACAAGAACAATCTTTATGTGGATCTTTATGCTCTGCAAGCTTTAGATCAAATATACCACTAATAGTGAAAAATAGAGTTTATACTTTGGTTTTGTTGAGGAATACCTGTTACTGTGTTTGTGTGTTTGTGATATTCGCATAACCTTGATTTATTCCCTAATGTATTCTCTCAACAAAATAAAACAAGCCTCCCCTCCTCAGCTTTCAAACTCTCCACAACAAAGAACTATTCAAGCCACAACTGGCACACAACTGTTTGATAATCTGATATTTTGGTGGGCTGCCCTTCATGCAGAGCTCACATTTTGCTATGCTTCATAATTCAGTCTGGTGCTGCCATCTTTGGAGTCATATCAGAGCAAGCAATGACAAAACATATCAGAAAATCTATCCACGTCTCATTTATTTAACTGTGAAAAGTAAACATAGAGCTGAAAGTTCCACAACACAAACTAAATCTTACAAGAAAACAACACTGTTAATATTTATAACCTACGGGGCCAAAAGTTTGTACTGCGTGAGGTACAGTAAGTTAAACATAGAAAATAAAATCTTACTTCAGCTGCATAAACAACCAAAGAAATCCATATAAGGAAGGCCCCCTGGATCATATTTATAGATCAGCCAGACACATCTGTTCTAAAAAAATGATAGTACTCAAGTAGATAATCCAGCGATAAGTTTAACCTTCTGTAAGGAAAGTTAGAGGCAGCACTCATATCGCAAATTTGAGTGACTCGCCTTCATGAGCATGCAGTCAGCTGATGGTGGAACCCTGCAGAGTCCGCCAGTCTTGAAGTGTGCAGCCACAGAAGGTGGATGATGGCAACACACAAGACTCTCTGTGACAACGAAAGACTGAGATGTTGACATAAACTCTTGGACAAATCTGAGCCGTGGGTTTAACTTAATCTTCACAGCAACAATCGAACAAGGGCAGAGCCGTTTCAAGAGTGAATGAGAACACTCATGGACAAAGCTGTATAAGAGTGAGTTAACAAGGTTATAATAGTTAACTAATGTTTTGTAATGTCCCTTTTGTCACATTTAACATTACATTTGTAATGTAATGTTAAATGTGTGAAGGAGCCTGTCAAAGATGAATTTCTGTCACTTGTGACAGACAATAAAGTTTCTATCTATCTATCTATCTATCTATCTATCTATCTATCTATCTATCTATCTATCTATCTATCTAACTAAAACAAAACTAAAAACAAAAACTAAAATTTAAAATACATTTTACTTAAACTAATTAAAACTAGAAAAGAAAACAAAAACGTTAAGTAAACTAAAACTGTATCTTGTGTTCACAAAACTAACTGAAACTAACAGAAATTATGGACAAAATGTCCTTCTTTATCGTTTTTGACAATATTTATCAGCCTTTAGGATTTAAATTAATCCAACACATTTTCCCAACCAACTTTACGACAGTTTTCGGCAGTTGTACGGCACCACCATAGCGACATACTGGGATGTGCCTGTTTACTGCACTGACTGGCTGTGCTCTGTGCCGCAACAAAACGTGTTGTTGGAACAACTTGGGAGAGTTGGGAGGAGGCGGCAGTTTCCCATTTTGGATTCTTTTGAGTACAACAGTGAGACAAACAAATGCAAGTGTCTGGCAGAAATTAAAACTGGTGAGATGTGTGGAGCGCTTCTCAAGGGGAAAATCCCACAAACTTAAAAGCCCATTTGAGGAGCACCCATAAGGAGACTTATACAGCCTATGAAAACAAGGAAGCCGAGATTTTATATTGTTTATATTGATGCTTATATTTTTTATATTAAGTTTATATTATTTTCTTGTGTTTAAGGCAGCAGCCAACAGTATCAGCATTGACTGAGCAGTGAGCACTATGTTGGACTTGAAAATAAGCCATATTACAAAATACTTACTGACCTTTTTGAATCCTGCACCTGGCAAATAAGATATGAAAAAACTAAAACTAAACTGAAACTAAACTAAAACTAAACTAAAACTAAGCCTTGTTGCAAAAATCAAAACTAAATAAAAACTAGAATGCCAGCTCTAAAACTAATTAAAACTAAACTGTAATGGGAAAAAAATGTCAAAACTAACTAATACTAAACTATAATGAGAGAAACAATGTCAAAACTAACTAAAACTAAACCATAATGACAAATCCAAAACAATTATAACCTTGGTTAACAAACACACATTCCCCCAAAAGAAAGAACAGCTTTGCACTCGTATTGGAAAGTTAATGGTATACCTTCATGTCAAATACAGATCATAGGGGGAAGCTTTTGTTTACCCACTCTGGACCCTCACAGTTTGGCTTTATTCCATAGCCAGCAGTGCAGCAGCATGACTGATATTAATATATCTGTAATTTCAGCAAAGCCAGTGGTGAGCGCTACTCACCTTGCTAATCGGTCAATAATATCCCAAAGGCACATCCGTCCATCTTTATTGCCCCATTTCAGGTCACTTGTAGACTGCAAGCTGTGTAGGACTTTCATTCAAGCTCACTTGGGAGGTCTTCCTGCAAAAAATAATGATATCCAGAATTAACTGGAATCCATTTAGAAAAAATAAAACCTTTACAATCATGATTGGGACTGATCCATACATTGTCTTCCTGTGCATCAGTCAAATCAATGTAAGTCATACAATCTGAAGTGACAACACAATCCTGTCTGCCATCAGCCTCAGTAACAGAACAGAATAGCAGCATGTTGTGCTGCTATTGTCAAAAACACACAGACATGGCACACAAGGCAGATATTCAGTTGAGGGAAGCAGGTCTCTGCATATTTCCTCAATACCAGGAGTATCTGTCCTGCCGCCTGTCAATGCTCTGACCACATCAACAGTCGGTAAGTGCTTACTTTATAGCTGCGAGTGTGCGCTGCTGTGTGAGTCACAGGCAGCTAAACAGTGAGCTTCTCACACTTCAAGTTACTGTCATATCAACTTAACATAACCCGTAACATTGTTTGGAATAGGTGTTAACACTCAAGACGTACAGTAACAGGCAGCAATGTTCTTTAAGTTTAACATAAAGTATCACGTTGTTCCATGATTCTTTTTTCTCCTGCTACACTTGTGAGAGAAAGGAGGGGGGATTAGATGTAAAATTCAAAGTCGTTGAAAGAGCCTATATTCCATTTTTTTTTTTTTAGTTTTAGATGCCTTTTAGTGTGTTTAACATGTCTCCTCTTAATGATAGAGCACCCTGATGAACAAGAAAGCCTGCACAGATGAGACCTCTTCCTCTCCTTGTTGTGCCAGTAGCTGCTTGGAAACCCTGGTCCCCTTGACCCCCCAAAAAAGACCTACCAGTGTGACATCCTGCCTTTTCTTTGTCATCAGTTCAGGCCCAGTGCAGAGCATAGACATTAAGTCAGATTGAGTACAACTACATTTCTATGTAAGATGCATTAATCGAGATAAACATCTCAGTTATAGTTTTTTTTTGTCTGCAGACTCTTGTTTAGGATCATGTGTTAAAGAGTGACAGTAAAGGTGGGGGCGTCTTGGCTGTTCCAAAGTTGAGGCTAAAGTCGAAAGGTGATCGGGCCTTTTCTG
Source organism: Scarus forsteni (assembly GCA_036419115.1). NCBI lineage: Eukaryota > Metazoa > Chordata > Actinopteri > Labriformes > Labridae > Scarus > Scarus forsteni. The sequence goes on from JAZDUH010000327.1 coordinate 19,370,118, forward strand.
TCAGGGCTCCTTGACTTTGGAACGCCCTGCCTGAGGAGATCAGACGAGCTGAATCGGTGACATCTCTTAAAACAAACTTTTTTTAGATTTGCTTTCACACGATCCTTTTATTGCTCACATACTAGTTTATCATCCATGTTGGCTATTTATTTTATCAACATACCGGTAATTATTTTACAATTAACTTTTTAACTATTTTTAAACTCTTCTGTTCTTACTCTCCTCACCGGTCTCTCATTGCTTCAGTCCTGTTTTTAACATATTTCCATGTTTAATATACTCCCTTTTTAATTATTATAAGCTCTGCTCTATTTTGTTTCATGTTTTTATTTATCTTTTCACTTTAACTCATCCTCTATCTACCCCTCCTTTTCCATCTTCTTGATGTCGTCATCTATTATCTATGATATATCAACTGTAGAGGTGTGAAAGACATTGATACAGCAATATATCACGATATTTTGAACTCCGATATGATATTGATATTTCAAATCTTAATATCGACTTTTTCTGTAAAGACTAAAATTCATATTTATCAGAACTGGAAATTAAAGGCAACTTATAATTATGTATGCACAGGTTTTTTTTTTCTGCAGTCTATTCAGTTCAGAAAATGACAAGAGAAATGTTTGATTTTTTTTACTGTTTTGCTGTCAGTAACTCGAAGCACTTTGATCCACATGTGTTCAAATACAGTTTGAGCAGCACTGCAGGTTAGGATGCTTTCAATACATTGTTAAAGGGAGAAAAAGAATAATTACCTTGCAATATTATGCTAAGTGACTTGATGCACTCCATGATTTAAGTTAAGTGTATGTATGTAACACTTGTATTTATATTTGAAATATTATTTCAGAAATTCAAATATTTACTTTGAGATCATTTATGACTCAGTGTCTCTAACTAGTCCACAAAGTGATACACTTTGATCTGCGTCTCCGAGTTTATACAGGAGCCGTTTGGCGACCAACAGCATAAACCTAATTGGCTAATTTCTGCATGACATTACATAACGAGCGATTTGCTGGGAACCAACAAACCACCACTTCTGCTGTGCATTGAGCCGACTAGGAGGTATGATTACAGTTCCCAGCCCCTGCTTGTTTAATTTGTTTTAATGCACACAAGAGGGGTCAGCAGAATGGGATTTATTGTCTAGGCTCTTATCTAAGTCATGATATCAATGCTGTGATGCTAGTATACCCCAGATCTCCTCAAGGCATCCTAGATGTTCCAAAACTACTCCACAGTGTTGTTCAGCATGAGGGTGAGTAGAAAATGAGGCCAAATCGTTGTTTGGGTGTAGTGTTCCTTTAACTTGATTTTTAGTTTTAGTGTTGAGTATTATTGTTTGATTTTCATTTACACCATCTCTAGTTTTCTCTTAGTTAACTGTAGAATATTGTAATATATCACAATATTGTGATAGTATCGTATCGTGACCCAAGTATCGTGATACGTATCGTATAGTGAAGTCCTTGTCAATACTCACCGCTAATCAACTGTCATCAATTAATGTATCTATCAACCCATTATCGATCATGTCTTACTGTCTCCTTATCATTATATATAAACAAATACATCAGCTGTCTCCCTCTCACTGGTCTTCCCTTTTGTTGTTGTAATCAACATGACCCTCTGTGCCTTTTGCTTTGACTCTTTCGCACTCTGTCTGACCTGATTGCTGATTTTATTGTGCTCAGAGTTCTGCCTTTTCTGCTTTTTGTCTGTCAAAGCACTTTGTAAACATTGCATTTAAAAGGTGCTGTTTGATAAAGTTATTATTACTATTATTATTATAAAGAACAAAAGTTAGAGAAAAAAACATCCAGAATCAAAACTGTACAGTACACCAGATGGTTTTCACTTGCAATGTGTGTCCATCAAGGAACATCCTCGGGTCACTCCTCTCCTTAAAAATTGTCAGCATGTGTCCTGAGTGGGAGACAGCGCAGCCAACAACAGCTCCTTCATCCAGCAGCACCCACAGGAGTGTGACATCACAACCAGTATGTGTAAGCACACTTCATTCATTTAGCTATCAATGAGGAATAAAGTGGGTGCTATGTCATGCTCCCGTATCCCCCTGTTATGCATGCTGAGCGTTTCAGTCACGATTAGGCTTAATAATGAAGAGAGATGTGAAAAATGGTGACAAAAGAGGCATTAATATGCAAAAACCAGAGAAGGCCAAAGACCGATAAAGAGTTTCTGTAGAGGACCTCAGGCCTTCAGGCATACACATTCCTAAGTATCCTTGGAGTGTGTGTTTGTGAGTGCAAGTGTGCGTGAGAAATACACTCCTCCACAGGTGCTTGCTGTAAGGGGCTTTGAACGAAGGCTTGAGTTTCCAAAACATCGGCTTACAGCAAAACACAAGGGAGAGAGTGCATGTGTGTCTGTGCCAGCACTGCCTATATGACCCTGTATGCCAGAGAAGAATGAGCGTGTATGCATTAATTCACAAATACAGATGAACAACATGGCCTTGGAAAGGGAGTGATATTTGGTCAAGAAGAGAGAGTGTTCCAAGTTTGATAATTACTGATGTACACTCGTACATAATATACACAACATACGCACACCCACAGAGTAAACACCTGTGGGTGAGTGACAGTTAAGTGTTCCACTTTAAAAGTGATAAATCCATCTCCTTTCTCGTGTCTGTGTCTATTTAAAAAGGAAAGAGTAATGTAAATTGTTTTGTTTAAAGGGTGTAAATGCTGTGACAAGATCTCTGCTCATTATCACAACAGCAGATGTTATTTTCATAAGAGAGTTATCTAACAGGAGGAAAGAGGTTTAAAGTGGTTCACTTCAAAATAAATCATCAAACGAGCCGACGTCTATTTACTGACTGAGGCTCTTCAAAGACAAATTAGGGCTGGGCCTTATATTGAGTTAACAAGGTCTGTGTTGATGTGTTTCCAAATCAGATATAGAGTAAGACAATTCAATTTACTTTAACACAGGTTAATGCTGGTTTGAAAATATGGTAGACAGGGATGGGCAACATGCAGCCCTCCACCACATTCAAAGCACCCCCAGGCAACTTATAATTATATTTGAAAAGAGTAAACAGGGTCTCCTCAACTGCATGCATAAAAACCAAACCTTCAGAATATGCCAGGAAACATTTTTCATTTTTATCATTTACCCATCGGAGTTGCTCTGAATGATCATTTCTAAATTTTATATTTTGTTGTATTTTTGAATGTCTTGCAGTAAACATATAAATGCAATTTGATGGATTTGTTTCTGAAACAAGGTTTAATAAAAACATGATAAATCATTTTGGAAAAATACTTATTTAAAGTACAATCAATTAATTGTTCATCGCACAATCAAAAAGATCCTAACAGGTGTTCTGTTTTCATTTTTATGTTGCTGAATTTAAAATTAAATCCATTTAAGTGTTGATATTTTGTACTAAAGATATAAACTTTTTTATATTTTGTTTAATTATGAACTCTTTCATTGTCTTGCAGAAAACTGTCTATAATCTGAGACAATTTGGCCTTCTGCTAAAGACACAAGTATTACACAGATAGCTGCCAAAAGTTGCCCAGCCCTCAGTTATACAGTATATTTCCTGTATTTATCAGATTGTAAAAAGATAGTCTAAAAATAAGAACCATGTATAAGGATTATGCATGAAGACTAGTTTACATAGGGGATGATCACTTTCTTTGCTTTATTTAAAGAAAAGAGATTAACTGTTCTATTTCTGTATCTGTTATTTTATCTATTTATGAAAAGCTGGTAGTTTATTTCTATGGTATTTTCTTGAATACAGTTTTGAACTGTGAGCAGCATTGGGCATCTAAAACAATGTGGATGTGACCAAGAACTGACTGTTCTATACAAAGAAACATTATATATCAGATTTTGGATAACCATACTGCCAGACAATCACAGGGCTGACAAAACGAGGCCAAGTAACCATTCGCACACACACACATCACTAAGAACAACTCAGAGTCAGCTGCGAATCTAATGGGCACATTTTTGGTATTTGGGGGGAAGAAGAGAGCCCAGAAAAGACCTACTCATGCATGTAGAGAATAAGCAATCTCCACTTATTGTGGACAATTTAAAAAAAATTAAAGAATGGAGATTTTTTTTCCTCGACTCCCTCTGGCACTCTTTTTGGTCCCTCAAAAATAAAGGATATAAAAGTCTCCCTCATGATTCTTTACAACAGATAAACAAGTACAACTGCCCCAGGAGCACTAACAGCATTTCTTGCTAAACAAAAGCACCAAGAGCTCATATTTTATTCTTATAAACTTCTTATGAAGTCCTTTTAAACCAGTGCCTGTGACATTACAAACAATGCATGGTTGTCTATGACTATATTGTTAAATCCATATTTTATTTTGTTAACTTTTAGAAGGTATAAAATCATTGTTTTATCTTCTGTCACTGCCTGAGTACCACTGGATGATGAAATTGATGGCTTGAAATTCAGAGCTATGAAGATAAAATTGGTAGTTTGTGTGGAAATTTTTGAGATTTTATTTCAAGGCTCTCCAACCTTGCATTTAGGCCCACTGTTAAGATTAGTATAGCCTACTTGCAGATGTTGCCACATTGAGTAGGCCTTATCAGTTTTAGGGACTAGGTTGAAAGACATCATCAACAAAGAAAAAATGACACCGAGTCCGATCTGCAAGCATCAAAACAGTGAAATACAGGCGGCATAAGTTTACAGAGTCAGACAAACTCTGTGACTGAATGTTTTTGGTAGCAGAGGACGCATATCTTACCTTTTATGGTCTGCAGTCTCTGCGTGCAGGTGTTTTATTTGAGACAGCTAAATGCTTTAGCTTGAACCTTCATTTGTTTGGATAGGATCATTTAGCTTAGTTGCTTCTGATATTTCAAATGTCCCGCCACTTCGTTGTATTTTCGGAGCCAAAGTTACCGAACAAAACTAGACAATACCGAGCAACGACCTGGCAAACATTTCCGTTCACCTACTTGACGCAATGCGCACGCGTGAAACGCAAACCCCGCCCAGATCGGTAATTAATACTTCTGATTGGCTAAACCGCAAAGCGACACGACTTTCTAAAAAAAACCTTCCACGTTCACTTTGTAAAAATAAATTGGAAATAGTTATTCACCTTTTCTCTAACTTCTCTTACAGTATGACTTTCTGGAATTAACTAAATCTTTTCCTAAATAGGAAATGAGACTTTACAATAGCTCTCAAGCTTGGAGTGAAAATTAAAATCTCATATTAGATTGAATTTTCCTTTTTTTAAAGCAGGTTTGCAAAACCCAACATACTCACTGCTAATAAACAATGTAATGTTGTCAGAAGATGAGAACAGAACTGAAAAAGTACTTTTCAGATCTGTCAATAGTGGGAATTACTTTTGAAGGAATTACCTGCTGATAGCATTACCATCTTGATAATATGCATCCAGCAAAAGCCAGGCTGCTTCAGTCCTTACATCCGCTCCCTCTCATGCTTATTTTATCTTCTCTCTCTGTTTAACACAAACATGAGTGAGAAAGTGAGCAGTAAATGACCAGACTAAATAGTTTACTCCCCTCTGACTGAAGAGATTTGAAGCAGACAGGCTCATCTGCTCCCCCACAGAGACAGGCTGACAAAGACACATACATGCTTACATCTTAACTAAAAATATCAATTTATCGTCTTCAGGGTTACTCTTATTGGCTTTGCATAGTGAAGGTCTAAACCCTGTGAGGAGGTTGCAGACACTAACAAGGACAGAGAGAATGAAGCAAATATAGGAAGAGATAGATACTATTAATGACATTTTCATCCAGTGAGATATAATACTTGACATAACATACTTTATTTAATTTCTGTGTGATTGCAACAGTCCTCCTCCTGTCCCGGTCACCCCGATCCAGGGTATCAGTATAAAGCTCCTCAGCTCATCCTGCATTGTTTCATCAACACCAGCAGTTTTTAGACAGTGGTGTCAAGATTATTTATAACACCAAGCCAAAGTATCAAGGCACACCTTATTCATATCTATACAAAACAGCCTCTATAATCTATGTTATAGTGTCTTATGGGTCTATTCCACATTTTTATTTTTATCTACAATCAGTGATAAAGGACAAAAACTGCATAACTTATAAATTATGAAATAAAAGAGTAACCCCACTTTTTGACAAGAGTAAATCTGACACTCATTTATGAGTTGTTTTAGTTGTATAAATACCTTGTGGTTGTACAAATTTCCAAGGCACACCAGTGTGCGCCCCCCATACCATTTCAGAACCTCTTGTCCAGATCCCACAAGGGGGCCATCCTGTCAGCCTCACTTCCCTATGGAATACGAATCTTAAAGGACACTGGAAATGTGTCTATTAACCAATCTTGCGAAATAAATAAGCCCTAATGTTGACATTCAATGTTATCAGTTACTTTTTATGCATCTTATTTTCCAATTTTGCTGTTCTACACAGGTCAAAGTGTCTAAAGTGGAAAGAAAACTTGAGCAGGTAGAGAGTATGAGGCTGCCCAACAGTCCCAAACGAACAGTGGACTGATTTTAATTTTTTACCAACAAAGATGTAAGGCATGGGCAGCACACTCAACGAAGGGAACTTTGGCCTCACACAGATTTGCACTTCTTAACAAACATATTGCAATGTCACTGGACAAACATTATGTATAAAAGACTATGCCATATATGACATGGTCAACTCAAGCCTGTTGGATCAAACATGGGGGATTTTTAAGCATGCATAATATTTTTTTGCTGTACCCGACAAACAGCATCTGAGGCTAACTTACTCTGAATGACCTGACTTTAACTCAATGTGGCTTGATGCTTCCATAAATGTCCAAAATGCCAGTGTGTAAATCCAGCTTTACTTTGAGAAGTTAAAGTTAAAAGTGAGGGTACCATTTGCCACTTGTGTCGGGGGTCCATAGGAGTCTTTGAGATGGCAGTTTCCAGTACTTACTTCCTCTATCCTCAACAACTCTCTGGCAGCGGTTATAAAAAAATTTTAATTGTCTAATTGCCTTCAGGCATGTCTTTATAGGTCAGATACAGGCGTCGGTAGTGATTTGACTCTTTGCCAATGCAACCTAGAAACTTCTCACTTGAGCTTTAATGGGACTTTTCAACCTCCAACATGGCTTTCTAAACAGTTTCATTTTTAAAATACTGTGTTTGCTTGATAGTCATAATGCTGTTCTACTGACTGATAATCTACATTTTACCTCAATAGACTGAAAATCTATTCAGCTTTATTTGTAGACCACCACTGTTTTGGTTCTCTGGTTTGTAGTCAAAGCCTGTGTCCCAACCTTTAAACTGTGTTTACAGTCTTGAAGGTCAAAGTTGAAACCTGCACCTGTGTTCCAGACTAAACAACTGTACCCACCTCAATCCAAAAATAAATACCTGAAAACACAGTCATCATGTTTTCTGGTAGCAGATGTAGCTTTAGCATTATCTCTTTTAAACCCTGCCATTACTTACGCCTTGTTGGGCACAGACGGACACCAAATGTCATGCTCATTCATGTTAAATGTCAAATGTACCGGTTATGTCTGGTGATTTGATGAGTAGGAGTCACCTTTATATTTCAACTGAAGCATTCACGAACATTTAAAGAAAAAACAGAGCTCTTTCCATCATTTACGAGCAGTGAAACAAGCCCCACTGCTCTGTATTTATTCAATGAGTGCAATTCAGTGTCAGACACAATCAGACATTAATCAGTAAGAATGACAGCTTCATGTTACATGTTCTCAGCGTGGGGTGGACACGTTTGTGTTGGCTACTGAACTCCTTGAATTTCTCGTATTAATTCCTCTTTGGAGTACAGGACCTTGCACACGGCTTCAATGTCAGGTGCATACACTGAATCTTTAAGCTTATTACACTGTAGGCTGCAGGTAATGCACAGAGATGCTGCAATGATCTGCTCTGCATCACAAGGCATTAATGGTGAGTATTTGGATGATTTAGGGGAGAGCTGAACAAAGTAACATGGGACCAAAAAAGCTTTCAGTAACATATCTGCTGAAAATAAAACTGGGGATGGGAAAAGATTTTATTGATACCAAAGCCATCGATTACTTTGGATTTTCTGTGTTGGCAAAAGTTGACCTCCACAGGTTTTTAGTGGCAGCATTGTAAAAATATTTATTTACTGCCCTTCTGCATAGATTAATGCCTCTTCAAGTTGCTTGTGTTTCTGCTCACTAAATGCTGCGCAGTTTGAGCCTTTTGTCAAATATTAAGCAACAATTTTTGCCCAGTCTGACATGATCACATTTTGGACCTCTTTGTTTTCCATTTTGTTGATTCTGATTACTTCTGATGAGAACATGATGTCCTTAATAATCACGGCATGCAGAACAGAGTTGAAGGAATTGATAATGGGAATTGTTAAGCAGAATGACAAATGACGTATATTTCTTGAGGGAGTTTTTATAGATTCTTAACCGGAACTGGTTCTCCATTCCCATCCCTGAAAACAACTGAAATAAAATGTTCTGTAACTCAAATCAAATGTACTCCTCAGATACCTCAACAATACTGACTTTTAGTCATCTTCAGTCCTGTAAGTAACAAGAATTTTTTTGACTTGGGGAGAAACATCCTACTTGTTCTTTTGTCCTTTGACTGCATTTAGAGAAACAAATCTGGATTTTTGAATCTAATATTTGTTGACCTCCATCAGATATGATCAGTCTCAGTTTAACTTACTCAGGATGAGGGTGATTGTTGCTCACAACTATTAAAGTAACCAAAGTTTGAAATGCTATTAGTGTAAGAGTCTCGTAATGACTTCAGGATACTGATTTTTTTGCTGTTCTACCAATTTTTCCAAGTTTATTTTGGCCAATACTGATACAAGGACATAAGTGAAATAATCTCTTTTGTATGGGTAACAGCATTACATACATAACATGTGAAATGTACTTTAACAGTAACGGTAAACCCAGACTTCATCTGCTTTTCTGACAGCTACTAGTCGTGATATAGCATTAAGAGCTGTTTCAGTGAAAATTAAAATCTCATATTAGATTGAATTTTCCTTTTTTTAAAGCAGGTTTGCAAAACCCAACATACTCACTGCTAATAAACAATGTAATGTTGTCAGGGGAACAGAACTGACGGGACTTTTCAGATCTGTCAATAGTGGGAATTACTTTTGAAGGAATTACCTGCTGATAGCATTACCATCTTGATAATATGCATCCCTATCTGGAATATTCTCTGAATAAACTAAACTAAAATTACATCAAATCAACAAAATCCTTTTTTTTAAGTTTGGGTTTGTGTGAAGCAAAATCTAGACTGAAGTTTTCTCTAAATGGGGTCAAATCCTCTTGTTCTTTAAAAACTCAATAATTAGATTGGTTGAAATGTAAGACCTGATGTAAGGACAACAAAGCTCATGACACTGGAAGAATGTAACAGTAACACTACTGCCCTCTGCTGGTAATCTTAACCACTCAAAACTTGTGCGTTCTTCACATTCACCCTCAGTCTGGACACACATAGTAGTCACTAGAATGGCTTTAAAGTAATATTTTTACTATAATACTGTGTGAATGTTTTCTTAGTGAAACTCAAACCTTAACTAATGTAGCAGAAATAGACTCTTCAATCTGTTTTTCAAGATGCCTTTCTTGTCTGTTATGTCTGAAACGGATGAGACGACTGCTTTAATTAAGATTCTATGTGCGTATCGACTTCTCCTCACAGAGCAAAATCAGAGGAGGAAATGAATTTTTTAAGCCTCCATGTGCTGCGCTCTCCTCTTGTGCTGGTGCTTTGTGAGTCCGTATTTGAAGAACTCGTAGACCGACCAGCTGATAGCCGTGGAGGGCATTTGGTAGATGACTCTCGCCTGGACCCCTTTGAAGAAGCCCTGCAGGCCGCCCAGCCTGTACACTGTCCGGAAGGCGTGGGCCAGGCCTGAGATGTGTCTGTGGGCTCCTTGGCTGGTGGAGGGGGACCCAAGGGTTATGGACTCCTGGGTGTTGAGCAGGGTCTTGCACACGTCTAGAGGAGTGGTGGCAGCAGCAGCGATGGCTCCGGCCAAAGCTCCAGACAACATGTGCGATGAGGGGTTGTACTGTCTGTGGGGGTTGAGCAGCTCCTGCAGGTACTCGTAGGTCATGAAGTGGAGCGCCTGAAAGGGCACGTTCATGGTGAGCTGGGTGGTGTAGCTGCGGTAGAACGCTGCGGGGCCCTCCCTCTGCCACACGGCGCGAACACAGTCCAACACGCCACGGTAGGGGGAGTTATACATCTGCATGCGCTGCTTCACAACTAAGGAAGAGCAGGTTGTGTAACGTCAGAGGTCCAGTGTGTCCAGGGAAGGCATAAAGAAGAGGAAAAAGATGGAAAACATGAGAACTTCATTTTCTGAATAATCAAACAGCTGAAGACAACAGAGTGATGCAGAAAAGATTCCATAACGCAGAATTTGTTTTGGATTTTAATCCATGGTTTCCTCCTCTCAAAAAAAAAAAAATAAACAACTTGTATATGACAGAAAATGCATAAAACAAGTTGTGTTTTACTGTTATCAAAAGATATTAAAAGATGAACTAAATGTTCCCTTATAATTACAGTGCATGCTGTTCTTCTGTTATCAAAGGTAAAACTATGTAATCTAGAAGCGGCACACACTTTCCAGTACTGACACTGAAAGCTGCCCAATTTTCACAATACATATAGACATGCAATTCTCACAATAGTATCTAATCTCATTAAAAAATGGGCATATACAAAAATGTCCATCATTGTGTCCATCTGTGACCAATGCCACAAGAAATGGAAGGGTCTTAATAAAAAAGGGGAAAATATCCTGTTTTCTAAAAATTAAATTCTGCAACAAAAAATATGGATGGGTGACAGATTTTTGTAAGCCCAACTGGTAGTTAGTGTCACAATGGATCTCTTGATTTTAGGATTTTCCACTGTTGTTCATCCTGATATTCTCAAAAGATGGAACCAAGCTTTCATGACTTTTTAAGCTTGACCTTAATCTGCAAGAGCAAAAAGCTATCACCAAGGTATTATGGAGATATATATTTGTTAAATTGATACATTTTAAAAGGACATAATGAAACATTAAACCAGAGAGAGATCGAAATCGCATTTTTTTTTTAGCATTTTTTCCTTTCTCTTTTTGAAGAAATTAGTTTAAAGTTAATTTTTTCAAAAAAAGACTCTTCTACCTTATCGCTTTTACAAAAAATTTCAAGCAATAAACCTAAGCTTTTTAAAAAATAACCTTTATATATACTTGATATCATATATACACATATATCTCATTTACAAATACATAAACAATTCAGATTTCTATTCTTATGCGCCCCAAATATCTTTAAAGAAAAACAAAAACAGAGACAAACATTTTCATCCTCTTGAAAAGTCAAACCCTTATCTCCTGGTAGCTTCATATAGAAGTGTACTCTCTCTTCTCTAAGCCTTGACATTGCAAACATTCTTGAGGAAGGAAAATTGCCCTTGTATTAGTTGGTGTGAGCTCATGCCATGAAGCCAAATGCTCTTCTGAGGGCCCACTGCCAAAATTACAAAGAGCAAAGAGGATTGGCAAACGGGGTGCTTTGTAGAAGTGGGATGGACATAGTTCTCTGTTAAAAGTTATTGTACTGTTAGGTCAACTTCAAAGTTATTTTAGATGAATAAGGCACAGGTTAATACAGCTGCTTTAAAAACAATCCCAAATTAAAAATATGGCACAATTTGGGGTCACCTACGCTTTACTGGAAGTCATTTATGGACCATGCATCACTACTTCTTTCGAGAAAGGTCATGTTCTTGTTGGCGTTTGTTAGTTAGTGGACAGTTAATCTCATAAACACATGGATGATTTTTGGTTAAATGTGTAAGTGTTTAGTCATAGCATAATGAAGAAGTGACTGGATTTTGGTGCTGATCCCAATTTGGATGCAGATCCAGGTGATCTTATTAAACTATATTATATTTCTATCACAGCACTGCACACAGTTTGTTGAGACCACATGGGACAAGGTAAAAGGGCTGTAAGTGTTATGAGCCACCTTTACGACAACAGTGTCAGATGTTTGACACAGTAATTAAAATGATTACCTTATTCAAAGAGGTTCTGTTTTGCTAGCGTTTAAGTTTATTGACAGGGTAACATAAAAACTATGATGACATTTTCAGGGAATGTTGGCCATAGCACGAGGGAGAAGTGATTTGATTCTGGTGATTCAGCTCCAGGATTATTTTAAGGATTTCATGACAGTGTGAGATAGGGCAGTTTTCCACTTTTTGACAAATTAACGGTGTAGTTATTGTCTGTTCTTTTTTTAAAACTGAGCCCAGTGAGTTGCATTCCTGCACTGTTGGGTTACCTTGCCTACCTATTTGAAGTTTTCTCTCTCATACTTAAAAGGTTAGCCACATAAAGCCCCACCACCACAACAGCTACAATCTACGTTCCTATCAGACCACTAAACAACAATGATCAGAAGTTTTTAACTGACTGCATAATCTAAAACTGTGTGCTTTCCTGATCATAATATTCCAGCTACACTGGAAAAGGTCCACATTCTAAAAACTGAAAAATATTTTTAATCCCAAAACAAAGCATCCATAAAGATTAACTGAATGCTTTAAATCAACAGGTAGGATAACCTTAGGTTAAGTTACCTGTCTTCACTCTGGAGACGTGCTACGCTGTGCAGGTCAAACAGATCGATACATAAACAGAGTGTGCCTAGCTCTGTTTGAGTTCCCCTTTTTTGTACAAATATTACAACCAGTGTGAAGAAATCAAAACAGGCCTTGCTGTGGAGCTTATGACAATTACAAATAGATGATCTAATACTACACACAAGAGGATCTACCACCCTGATCACCCAAAAGGGTTTTTTAAGGACTTGGCCCATGTGTTGATATGTCTCAGGCAGAATATGACTTATCATTTAGTACATTTTTCGAGCCTAAACAGTGCTATAGCGTACTTCCGCAGTGCACGTCGTATACGCGCGCTCCCTGCACTACGTAAGCCACGGCAGACCAATCCAGGCGGCTTACGTAGTGCCGCTCAGGACACTTGGATTACAGTGGACGAGCAGTATGAAGGAAAATAGGCACGTTTTTGTGGACTTTTATGGACCTTTTTCTTTCGGGCTCCATTGTCCCTTGTTAGATGGAAGTTTGTTGACAGCTAAAATCCCCCTGGACCTCCAGCTGCATTTGATACATCAAAAAAGTGCTTCAGAGTGCTGCTCAGCATGAGGGTGAGTAGAAAATGAAGGCATATCATTCTTTGGGTGAAATATTCCTTTAAGACCTGAAATGGTTGAATTACAAACATGGAAGCTTCTAGTGATATGCATTAGGAATATTTTAATTTAGGAGTTGCGTAAAAATTGTGACACAGAGAAACACAATGATGACCTGGAAGAGGACCATCACACTTTGAAGTGGATATGTTTATGGTATTTTCTATTAGTAATGAACATTCAGGGATTATCTGTTCTCAAAGTCTGTCTTTTTAATATCAACAGTAAACAAGGTCACAGTGTTGGTTACCTGTGCACGACTATCATCACTACATACATTTACCCACATTCATTTCAATCGCACATCCCAAGGTATAGTAACATTCGTGTTTCTGAGTCAGTTGTACAGTATTTTCGAGACAGCTGCAACGATCCAACAGCTGCACGAGAGGACTCAGACCAGCGTCCTTCTACTGAAATGTTTAGGCAGGCGGACCAGAGGCAGCTGTCAGAGTCAGTGTGTGAGACTTCAGGGTTAAGGCCAACATGAAGAGGGCCGGCCCACGCAAGCACCTCTACATTTCTCTGCTGGAGCTTATTTTAAAGACAGAGGTTATTTTACTTTGAAACGTTTCCTTACCTTCAGCTGGATTCATGACTGCATCATGAAGCAGAGTGGCCACACACCCAGCTGTGCCTGAAACAAACAAACCTTGGATATTACTGCACATGAAGGTCATCACAGATACATCAGGAAAATAGAAATGATTGAAGCAGGGATGCACAGAAAGTGATGACAAAGCAATTTCAATTGCAATATTTTTGAGCTATTCTGATGATGTGACAGCCTCCTCTGTCCTTTTCCTTAAAGATGCGATGCTTTAAGCAAACCATCATGGTTGCAATACTGCAGCTCATTCAGAAAACAACACAGAAACATACAAGATCACACCTGCCAAGAAAACCAAACCTGAGCAAAGAGAGACGCCTGGTGGATGAGGAAGGTCATTGCTCCTCTGAGAGCCTCTAAACCACAGGTGTCAAACTGATCCAGTAAAGCGTAACTGTGGCTGCATGTTTTCATTCCAACCAAGCAAGAACACACCTGATCCACCAATTCAACCATGTAAAGACAGTCAAGTTAATTGAATAATTTGCGTCAGGTGTGTCCTTGCTTGGTTGGAATGAAAACCTGCAGCCACAGTGGCCCTTCACTGGATCACTTAAACACCCCTGCTCGAAACCCATCAGCCAGAGATACACTAGCTGTTAACAATATGTACACATGATGGCTGCCACAAGTCCCCTGTGCGTAGGCAGAACTTCCTCCAAAATGAACTCCGCACAGAAATGATATGTAGCATGATTGTGACCAGTAAGGGGAAGGTAAGACTGAAGGGATGTGGATATGACAGCAGGATCAACTGTGAAAGTTGTGAGCTGATATATACAATAGCTGATATGCTATATCTGCACCTGAACAGTCACAACGCTTGCTGTGCTGTTTAAAAGAAAAAACATAGAGTACAAAATGAGATATTTGATATTTGATTTGATTTGGGCGGCTGCCATGCAGCACTGCACAATCCAACGAAACATAACAGTTCAGTTTGGACGTGGTGTTAATTTCAAAACTGTCTGTTTTAATGCATGCAGGGCTACTTCAACCCCTGGTGCTCTCAGGTTTAACACTATAGAGAAACGTCTACTAAAGTTTCTGTGTTTTTAATTGATTTCCTACACATCACGTAAACGTTTACTGCTTGAGCTCTACCGTTCTCCTTCTTCATCCCAAAGCGGCAGTGTAGCATATTTACAAATGTACTCTTAAAGCTGCCTAATGTGTAAGCAACACGAGGGTCTAATAGCAAGTATATCGCCGGGCTTAAACATGAGATAACAGGACTAAGTGGGGAGAGAGCAGATGAGACTGGAGAAAGAGGACTTACCGAGCCTCCAACTAAACTGGAAAAGAAAGAAGAGAGAGTAGGGAGAACAGAAAATAAGGCGAGGGTTGACACTCAGAGCAAACTATATCTTTGGTTCCCATTCTGTAGCCAAAGTCGACTTTCCTGAACTTTACCCCATAGGACTGATGTTTAACTTTCCAAAGAGGCAGCGACAGATCACCAGCTGACCCTGGACTCTGGGACTAAAGCTGTGTGAAGGCTGAGTTCAATTTGATAACTTGCCAGGGGTTTCCAGGACTGTTTAAGGGCCTGTCTGCCTTCTATCAGGCCAAATCAGCCAAAACACTTGGACAAGTCTGACCTCTTGGCCAATTACTGCGTCATCTCAAAGGCACACATGGTGAGTAAGTCTGGGGTACATTTCAAGGTTAGTGTGTTTATGTGTATTTTTTGTGGTACCATTAGCCAAATGACTGTTAGCCCCTGGGTGAATGACATCACTTAGAGTCTTTTTGAGCTTTTCATAGCAGGCAAAATATAGGGCATGAGCGGGCCCTGCCCCAACAGCCGTCGCATTCAGCCCTCTCATCGGCCGCAAGACTCCTTCTGTGGCTACAATTCGGCGAAGGGCATCCATGACGTTCCTGTAGCGAGCGGCGGGGTCAGGCTGAAGGCTCTGCATTCGTGTCTGGAAAGAAAGAAGTGGGATTTCAGCAAAGTTTGGAATCTGACTTGAACTTGGCATACAGTTGGGTGATCATACAATATTCAGAAGGTACCATGTGTATCCCTAATGTAGCACAAAGCAGCAGAACAACAAAAAGAGCTGCTAGGATGTAAGAATTTAAAACATCAAGGTGATATCACTAAACATCAAACAAAATTGATCCCCGTTAAGAGACAATAACTGCAAAAAAGATGTCCCTTACTCCCAACATTGACTCACCTTTTTTTTTTGATTGATAAAAAAATGGAAAGAAACATCTGCAGACAAATCAGACAGTGCTGTCTGTTCACCGCATAGCAACTTCAGATTAAAAATATGGTTGTAAATCTACATTTGAAAAAAAGTCTTGATACTGTTTGACACCAAAATCATTAAACGCACAAAGAAGGTATCGCTGTCAAGCATGTTGTATCTAAAGTATAAAAACATTTGACAATTCTGGTCCTAATCAGGGCTGGGAATTGAATGGATTAATCCTGAATCATTAATGTGGATTTTCTTGGGGATAAAAAAACAGAGAAAAAAAAAACAGAAGAAAAAGACAAACAGGCCTGTCTTGGTTTTCAGAGCCAACAATCTTAAACAAATGGCAGTCCTGAAATGTAAAGCTCTTCTGCGTAGAAAAATGCTTCCACTTCTATTTGGTGTTCTCACCCTTGCTTGTAATCACACAGACACCAGGCGCTGTGCAGTTAGCATCATACTTTATCTAAGTACTCTTAACTTCTCATGCTTCCCATCCATCATGGTGACATCTCTGACTTCTTTGTTGTAGTTCATATTGACTTTCTTAGTTCGCGTGTGACTGTCTTGATCTGCAAGGCATCCAAGAACATAGTGGATACGGCATATACGGCAATCATTAAGCAAACAGACTTAAGCTGTTTGTCATAGTAATTGGTTTTCAATTTTCATCCCACGTCCAGAGTACTGTTGTGTTAACCTCGGGTCAAACAGGGACGTTGCCAAGCACGGTGTTTGTTGAGTTGGCATACATTTGAGGTTATAACACAGTTTTTAAACCTTTTAAATTATCCCATTACTAATACAAAAATTAAAGTGGGCAGGCCAATATCCCAGAAAAAAATAAGTTCTTGAAGCCAGTATTTGCTTAATTCTTGTTTTGTTTTGTTTTTTTGAACATTAAGTAAATTCTTTATGCACAAATACTTTGGTAATGTTGCCCTGATTAATGGTGCAAATGTATTTACACAAATCAGGCAGAGTTAGAGTTAACAATAAACTATGGACTTCAAGCTTTATAGAATCTCTGTAACTTTTCAATCTGTTATCAAATGTTAAAGTAACAGAGAATTTTTAACGGAACACATGGCATCAAAAGAAGAGGTTTCCTATTGTTGAAAATCAATTCAGAGGATTGCTGATACAGTTGTTTTATTCATTTACAAAACCCCAAAGCAGTGAAGTTGGCACGTTGTGTAATCATAAATAAAAACAGAATATAATGATTTGCATATCCCTTTCAACCTATATTCAACTGAATACACAGCAAAGACAAGATACTTAAGCTTCGACCTGGTAAACTGCGTTATTTTGTTCAAATATTAGCTCATTTGGAATTTCATGCCTGTAACATGTTTGAAAAAAGCTGGCACAAGTGGCAAAAAAGACTGAGAAAGTTGAGGAATGCTCATCAAACACTTATTTGGAACATCCCACAGGTGAACAGGCTAATTGGGAACAGGTGGGTGCCATGATTGGGTATAAAAGCAGCTTCCCTGAAATGCTTAGGCCCCATCCACACGAAGACAAAACGCTAAACAGTTTCCAAAACGATCGTCATAAAGACGAAGGCGTCTCAGAAAATGTGTGCGTCCACATGAATGCACTCGATACGCATCAAAACGCTGTAAAACACATGCCAGACCTCCAGGGGCGCTGTAACAATATGACGGAAACAAGCAGAAACAGATGAAAAAACAGTGGGCATGCGCAATTGCGGCAAAAGTTGTAAACAGAGATTGTGATAAAGGGATCATAAAGTGCTGTAATGTGTCCTTAATAATTGCTTGTTCAACTCGGTGGTGATCGAGAAAAAGGAGATTTTGCTGCAACAGGGATAGTAGGGTCACCAGCTTCATCAGCACATATGCTACACCGTACGCCGCCATTGTTGTTGTTGTTGTTGCCGCGTGTGGCGCATGCATGTTAATGAAGATATGAAACTATGACGTAAGCGTATCTGAAAAGTTACGGAGAGCCAGTAATCACGGAGCTGTGTATACAGCATTTCAAAATCTTTCCACTCTGGAACCTGGTTTCAGAAATTATCATTTACAGACCCCCAAAACGCCATCTTTGTACGGATGATACGCGGATTCGGCAAAAAATGTATACGTTTAGACCTCGGTTTGGCTTTGTGTGGATGGGGCCTCAGTCATTCACAAACAAGGATGA
Organism: Scarus forsteni; assembly: GCA_036419115.1. NCBI lineage: Eukaryota > Metazoa > Chordata > Actinopteri > Labriformes > Labridae > Scarus > Scarus forsteni. The sequence goes on from JAZDUH010000327.1 coordinate 19,388,425, forward strand.
TGCGAGGGTCACCACTTTGTGAACAAATGCGTGAGCAAATTGTCCAACAGTTTAAGAACAACATTTCTCAACGAGCTATTGCAAGGAATTTAGGGGTTTCATCATCTACGGTCCCTAATATCATCAAAAGGTTCACAGAATCTGGAGAAATTACTGCACGTAAGGCTCAAAACCAACATTGAATGCCTGTGACCTTCGACCCCTCAGGCGGTACTGCATCAAAAACCCGCATCACTGTGTAAAGGATATCACCACATGGGCTCAAGAACACTTCAGAAAACCACTGTCAGTAACTACAGTTCGTCACTACATCTGTAAGTGCAAGTTAAAACTCTACTATGCAAAGCCAAAGCCATTTATCAACAACACCCAGAAACACACGGCCCGCTTGGCCCGAGCTCATCTAAGATGGACTGATGCAAAGTGGAGAAGTGTTCTGTGGTCTGACGAGTCCACATTTCAAATTGTTTTTGGAAACTGTGGTCGTCGTGTCCTCCGGACCAAAGAGGAAAAGAACCATCCAGACTGTTATAGGCGCAAAGTTCAAAAGCCAGCATCTGTGATGGTATGGGGGTGTATTAGTGCCCAAGGCATGGGTAACATACACATCTGTGAAGGCACCATTAAGGCTGAAAGGTACATACATAACAATGGAGACCCCGGACTGTTGAACAACTTAAGCTGTACATCAAGCAAGAATGGGAGAGAATTCCACCCAAAAGCTTCAAAAATTGGTCTCCTCAGTTCCCAAACGTTTACTGAGTGTTGTTAAAAGGAAAGGCGATGTAACACAGTGGTAAAAATGCCCCTGTGCCAACTTTTTTACATTGCGTTGCTGCCATTAAATTCGAAGTTGATGATTATTTGCAAAAGAAAATAAAGTTTCTTAGTTCAAACATTAAATATCTTGTCTTTGCTGTGTATTCAATTGAATATAAGCTGAAAAGAATTTGCAAATCATTGTATTCTGTTTTTATTTATGATTTACACAACGTGCCAACTTCGCTGGTTTTGGGTTTGTAGATTTTTTATAGATCTTCCACAGTGCCATCATTTTCTTACATTTTCATTTATGAAAATGGATCAGTTTGACAAACACTTCTGCCCAATGAACATCTATCTAATCAGCTGTTAAATGAAGTAGATGCCACCATTCAACTAATGCGACACAACAAACAGCAGCCACCAGAAATAGTTTACGCCACATTACTTTCAAACGGAGTCATGTTTGTCAATGTGTTCTTCTAAACCAGCATTAAAAAACATAAATAACTGTCAAAGAGCCTTGACTTCCAAGCCTGATGCCACTTTATGCATGACAACATCTACACCTGTATTTCTCAAAGTTCTTAAAAACTGCTTTAAAATACAGAAATGCTGAAATTTTGATAACCTTAGTCCTGGGTAGACTGCTTCGTCATCTCAGGGTCGTTAAGGGGAAGTGGGTTGTCTAACATTGTGTTTGGTGGGCTGGTTGAACATGCATAATTGAATAGAAGGAAGCATGAAATTAAAAGCTCCAAGGTCATAAGGGGACACCAACTGCCTTCCTGTCTGTAAACTTCTTTTCCTTGGACTTCTCTCTACCTCGCTCCTCTTTTTTGACACGCGCATGCACTCTGAGATTACCAAGAGATTACACAAAAATTATTTTAAGACCAAGGGCGAGGGATCAGCGTTTCTTTCATTTGTTACCGGATATTTGAAGCTGGGGTTTTCTGAGGACAAACCGGGTGAGAGTGTCTGTCTCTGAGCAACTTGCAGCGACATAATCCCTGAATACCAAACTTCCAGCTGAAAGGACAAATTCACACCCTGCTGTCTGTGCTCTTGTCGTAGAGCTCCAGCAAAGCACAAACATGGCCTCGTGTCACTCCATACTGCAGCTGAGGAATGCAAGGCCCAGAGACGGGTAACAGTGGTGCGAGTGTGTGCATCAAGTTACCTCATGCCTGGCACACACTCCCATTGTGCAGATCATATACAGATCACAAGAGAATCTAATTCAAATACGGGCTTCCTCATTCAACCATGACTCCAGGTGTAAGTTTGTGTGGATATCTGGCATGTGACTGCTTTATGGCTGGTACATTTGCTCATCTATAAAGCAATGGCCTTTGTAGTCCATGTAAACACTGGATGAGTTGCTCACAGTCCAAACTTTTTGGTTTATTTGTGAGCTCAGCTTATCCACCATCCATTTATACTTACCTGTTTATACCATAACAGAGCGACAAATCCAACACACTTCCCTAAATCCACAACAAATCACTAGGATTATGGACACTCAAGCAAATGGTAGCTTACACTACAGTAAAACTATAATTACTACCAATCTCTAAAGTGAGACTCCTGTTGTACAGAAGGGAAGCGGTTTGGCAGGGATTCTGGAGTAACTATGAAAAAAGCAGCATGAAAACAGGGCTGCCATGATTCAATTATTTAACACTTAAGCTAGTTAAGATCTCACAAGATCAGTACATTTTTATACCATTGAAAGAAAGAAGAAATTATGTGCTATACTTTAAATATATAGTTATTTTATGTTTCTAAAATGACAAAAACTGTCAGTACGTTATTTACCGTGATCAAACATGTTAAGCAATTCAGACAGAGCTTGATTTTTCTTAAAGGCCACTTTGGGTTAAACATTTAACTGGAACACAACTTTTTTAAGTCTTGGTTCTTTTTTGATAATGTCAATAGAGGCTGCAGAATAAACTGTAATTTAACAGATATATGATTCAGATTTTTCACAATAAAGACTAGGGATGGGAATTGATTGAATTTTTATTGATTTCAGTGTGATTATTGATTCGGTCTATCATTCTTATTCTGAAGTCAGTGCTCTGATCTGATCTTGCCATGCCAAGCCAACAGGCTCGAACGACCAGCATAAATATGGTAGGATGCCACAGTGGAAGCTCTAAATGAGTGCAGGGGGATCAGCTGCTGTAACACCTGCTGCTTCTCTTCATAACAGTACTCTATCACGAAGTGGACTTTTAACACTAAATGTCCAAAAAAATAAAATTATGACTGTTCAAATTTTCATGTTGCCAAAATGTGGATGCAAGAAATTCAATGTAATGACATTCCGTTCTTTTTCATTGATACACAATGATTCAAGTAGCATAATTATTTTTACAAAAAGAATAAAATGCCAACTTTGCTGAAATCAAGACATTTTATGCATCTCTGTTTTTGAAAGAAAATGGCTGCTTAAGTCCAAGGTCCTATCCTTTTCCATTGACACAAGAGTGGATCTATCAGAGCTATTTTGTCCATAAGTATTTCTTTACAACAGAATGACACTGAGATCTAACAACACATTTGAGAAAACTATTTGTAACAATTTTCCTAATTTGAGTTCAGAGAGAGAGCCTCCTGGACTACACATGGCAAAGACATGAATGCAAAGGGCTTCTGAATGGCTTTTCCGACACGAGCAGCTGCTGGCGTTACTTTGGTTGTTGCCACTAACATGTACCATCTCTCTGACCCTGTTTGTGCTGCACAAAGGTCACTGTGGTACAAAGCCACAACTAACTGACCTCCCAGGGCAAAAGGTCATGCGTTATTCATTTAAAACACAAAGATAACAACACTGAACAGAAATAAGCACATGATTAAGAGGCAGAGAAGTTGTATGACTCCCATGTGATTGTAAGATCTTTAAAAAGGATAAGTTACAGTGTGCTGAGAGGCCGGCCTGTAGAAGATGTACAGACTGTGTAACAGGGAAACAAGCAACAGATGGTTCTTCTGTACACTGAAAGGCCATTTTATGACCAAAATGCTATTCATTTTTGTTTATTTATAAAACACCGCAGTACAGTGCTTAGGGTTAACATTCGCATTGTTTCAGTTAAAAGGTTAAAGCCACATAACTCTTTTTGACATTAGAAAAATATTGCATGAACAGTTAATAATTATTTGATCATATTAAGGTCACAAACAAGGACAATTATTTATGAGGTTATTTTTATACCACCCCAGTGAAGATATTTTTACTCTAAGATATTTACAGGGTAACTTTTTATTACAGCACAATGCTGTGTTCTTACATTGATTTTACGTCTTCAAATGCCTTACCTTTTTTATCTTTGCTATTTTAATTAAGAATGTGTGGAACTTAATATACTGCTTAAAACAGTCTTTAATTCTTGGTATGTAGGATGTGTCGGTTTCCTCCATGAAATCTGTATAATGGCAGAAAAGTTAATTATCAGCACATGTTAAAATGTGTCACAAAACTTTGGCAATGTATTTGTTGCATTTGAGGGCTCACACTGCGATAACTATCAAATCACTATTTATTTAACCTATATTGTACCAGGCCAATCCCATTGAGATCAAATTTCTTTTTTAAAGGGGGGCCTGACCAAGAATGACAACAAAACAGTTTCAAAATCAACATACTAATACTCACACTGCTCAACATAAGCAACAGGTACAGCAATAAAAAGTAATAAAAAAGATCAGCTAAAGTAGTGGCATACAGACAGTATTAATGTAGAGTACTTTTTGAAATAATGTACACCTTTATTGTGAAATCAGGGGGTGTTTTGATATTTTTTTCTATTGCTTCTTATACAAACAGGTGGGATCTACTAAGTTTTCACTTCTTTCACGACCTGAATGTGCAATTTCAATCATTTAGTGTGTTTTCTAACATTCTTATTCTATTTTATTCATGGACACACGTTTTTGATCACATCTTTATGAGTGTTTTCCTTCCGTATTCTTCCATTCGCATGTTCAAAATAAAGTGTTCAATCAATCAGAATAAAAGATTCTGTTGTAACTTATGTATTTATTCACCTTGACAAACGTTGACGACTTAACATGTCAGTTTTCAAGTATTTATCAGTTTCCTGGCAGTAAGAGTAAAATCAATGGTGCAGCCATTGAAGCTAAAGTTCATGTTTTGAAGTCCAAAGTTGTGACACATTTTGACAACCTCGTTGCGTTCAAAGTAAAACAGAAAACCTTAACACTTAGAAACCTCTACGAAAACAATACGTGGGGTTGTGTGGTGTACTTATTGCAGAAAGACCCAGTGGGCTGCAGTTTGACCCCTCGTGAGGTTGTCATAACAGCGTTAGCATCGGTGGCTAATAGAAGAACTGCTTTATTCCCATTAGCATGCTAACAAGTTCCGCTCGTTAGCATGCTGAGCTGCCTGACCTTGTGTTTGGGTTAGCAAACATGCTACTGAGCTGTGCTAACAAACATGCGTGGTACCAGAGAAATGTCCCCTTAGCATGACAGAGACAAGAATGAGGAGGCAATATGAAGCTAACAGCTAGCCTGTGCGTGCACTACCTTGACACAGTCGATGGGGAACATGAGGCAGTGCTCCATGATCCCGGCCACAGCTCCGGCTAACATGTGGGTGCTGGTGGACGCTCCCTGTGGCAGCCCCTCATAGTCCGGCTCACAGTCCTCAGGGTGAGCATCCTGTGCTCCACGGATCAACTCCACTGTCTGTATCTCCGTCTCCCCTCCAATCCGGGGCGTCAGGCTCCCCATGATACTTTCCGACACTCCCCAGAATCTGCCCCCCAGCCATCGCACTTCAGCCCCGGCGGAGGCTCCAGCGACCCCGGGATCATTGCCTGTGGTCTCCGCTGTCATCCGACGCCTCCTCACGAATCCATCCGCTTCCATGAGAAACCCGGGGAGGTGTGCGGTGTGTAGGCGCGCAGAGACGGTGCTCAGGAGGTGAATGGACTCCTGAAGTTTTACATTCCCAGTGGGGGGGATTTTGCAGCCTCTCTGGAGCTACACCATCACCTCCCTGGCCGCCTCTGTGCGTCCCTGCTGGAACCGAGAGAGGGAGGCCGCAGTGGAGGAAACACACCGTGCGCCACCGCAGGCCGTGATCAGGAAGTGGTCTCTGATTGGCTCGTTATACTGAGTCGTACTTCCGCTATTGGGTGATGGTCGTGTCATTCCTGCATGGACTGAGGTGAGGGTTTCAAGGAAGTAATGTGGCACTCCTTCACATGCGGGGGTACTACCAAACTCAATAGCCGTCTGTGAAAGCCATTAAAAGGCCACCTAAGGACACCGCTGGTCATCAAAACACCATGTTATTCATCTAACTTTGGAACAGAGTTAAAATGTTAAACCCCCAACTACAATCACTGCTGAAGAGCCATTTTAATGCAAAAAGTAGGCTATTATACGTCATCATGGAAGTTGGTGAAAGAACAAAACGGACAAAATATAAATTATTGTGGGAGTATTTCAAAAATGCATGCAATCTGAACCTCAGCAGTGAAGGAGTACTGATACAATTCCCTTTCCAGTGATTCTGGGACGTTGTTTGAAATGTGGATAGAAACAAAAGGCCTACAATGATTTGCAAATCCCTTTCAACCCATCCTCCATTGAATTAACAACAAAGACAGGATATTCTATGTTCAAACTGATAAACTTCTTTGTTTTACTGCAAATATTCACTCATTCTGAATGTGATACCAGTTCCAAAAAGCTGTGACAGGACTTAGAAGAAACTGGGAAATAGGCTACTGGGAATACCGAAAAATCTTCTGTTTGGAACATTTCACAGGTGAACAGGTTAACTGGGAACAGGTGAGTGTTATGATGGGGTATAAAAGGAGCAGCCCAGAAAGGATCAGTCCTGAAACAAAGGCCTTTCATTACCTTTCCTTTTAACACATTTAAGAATGTTGCTCAACATAAAATTGTAGGAAATTTAGGGATCTTGTCATGTAATAAATACATAATATCAAAGATTCAAAGAATAAGAGAAACCTCCGCATATAAGCAGCAGGGTTGAAAACCGGCACTCAATGCCTGTAACCTTTATTCCCTTAGGAGGCACTGCATTAAAAAACAATCAATCAATCTTAAATTTTATAGCGCCAATACATAACAAGTGTTATCTCAAGACACTTTACAATAGAGCATAAAGCTCTTCATTTTATGGATACACATATAGACACATTTAAAAGTTCACATATACATATATATACAATTATATACATCAAATACCCAACATGAATCCCTCCATCATGGCTCAAGAAAAAAACCTTCTGTTAAGCAGCAGTGAAGTCTTGAATGTGGATCCCAGTCTCATGATGAACAGCAAATCCACACCATGCTGTGTTGGGTGTGAGGGGACAGACCCAAAACAGCATCAACATCCAAAAATCATGTAAAAGAATGATGTATAAATCGAACATCATTCTGTAAGGGTTATTATCTCATGGGCTCAGGAACACTTCAGAAAATCATCTTCAGTTAACACAGTTCATAGCTACATCTACAAGTGCAAGTTAAATCTCTATAACACTCAGACATGCTGTCAGCTTCTTTGGGCCCAAGCTCATCTGACTGAAAGTGGGAAAGCGTGCTGGGATCTGGTGAGTCAAATTGTTTTGGAAAATCATGCACGTAATGTCCTCCCAGGTAAATAGGGAAAGGACCCTCCAGACAGAATGTTATGAGCATGAAGTTGAAAAGTATCTGAGATGGCATGAGTTACCTGCACATCTGTGAAGTCCCCATTCATGCTGTAAGATACAAACAGAGTTTGAAGCAACATATGCAGCCACACACTTCAAAAAGGCTGGGACAGGGGTATGTCCACTGTGTTCAATCACCTTTCTAAAAATAAACAAGTAATAATCATTTGGTAAGTGAGTACACTAATTGCTGAAGCCTTGTACGTCGAGTTCATTCCCATTCTTTCTTCATGTACGGCTTCAGCTGCGTTTCTGGGTGTTGTTTATATGTGGCTTTGGATTTGCATGGTAGTGTTTTCACTTGCACTTGTAGATGTAGCAGTGTTTTTTTTTTATGAAGTCTTCCTCCGCCCGCTGTCATATCCTGAAGAGAATGAAGTTAGCTGTTGATGCAGTGGCACCTGAGGGATCAAAGGTCATGGGCATTCAGTGTTGGATTTTGGTGTTGATGCTCACATGCTGAGTTTTTTTTTTTTTTTTTTTCAGATTTTCTGAATCTTTTGATATTATGGACTGTATATGATGAAATCCCCAAAATTATTTAAAATTGTATATTGAGAAAGGCTTTTCTTAATCTATTTTACTATTTTTTCACACTGTTGTTTATAAAGTGGTGAACTTCACCCCATCCTTTCTTGAGAACGATTGAGACTTTCTTTATTCTCCTTTTATATCATATCCAATCATGACACTAACCTGCTTCCAGTTTCCCTGTTCAGTCGTGGAAGAATTGTTGTTTGTTAAGCATTCCTCAACTTTTCAAGTTTTTTTTTCTCCTGTCCCAGAATTTTTGGAACGTGATCGAATATGTGCAAAACACAAATTAGTTTATCATTTTTAACATTAAATATCTTATTTTTCTTCTATCTTCAAATCACTGTATTCTGTTTTACACAATTTTCCAACTTCACTGGATTCAGGGTTTGCAGATTTGATAGTTGTAAATGCCATGAGCTGACAGAAAACTGTCTTCAGGATTCAGATCCTCTTCAGTCTTCTCTGTTTGGAGGTGAAAGGATGACTTTTTTTTTTTTTTTAGAAAATGAGGTAATTGTGTTTTGTTGCGGCGCTGTAATGACATAATTAAATTTCCTTCTCTATTGCCTCGGAGAGCCTTTAAGGGCTGTAGTGTTATATTTCTGCCGACAAAGGGGAATGAAGTGTTAATTTCTGCTTACAAGAAGAAAACCTCCTGCTCCTGATCGGGTTATGGTTGATTGACTGAAGGCCGCAGACGTTCTTTAAAGGAAAACTGAGAAGACAGAGTATCAGGATCATTTTTCCCTCCTGGAACTAATGCTGCTCTAATAAACCAGGGGAGAGGTATGTTAGCGGGAAACTGGAGATCACTGTAACACCTCATTTCATTCCCTCTGCACGGAGAGAGCACAATCCATACAAACCACAGGAATTATTTTACACTGTCTAAGCAAAACAAAGTCCAAAATCTGCATTATAAAGACAAGATGGGGAGGTAATTCGGTTATATTCTGCTGTGTTTGAATGTTTCTGGACTGATTAACACCCACCTTTCCTTTCCTTCCCAATAAACAATCTTCTCCTCAGACTCTGTCTATTCCCTGAACTTGAGATGATCTATGGCCTCTTACCTTATTAGTGCACAGTTAGTGAAGCATAGGCCAATATGACAACTTCAATAACTGCACTAAGAAATCATTCTGTGTTGAGAGCTCATCTTCAGACTCTCAAGATGGGTCCTTACAGTAAGATTGACTGAGAAGATCAGAAATGATAGAATGAATATGAAAGCCTGGATACCTAAAGATTTCTTAACAACTTGTCAACAACAAGGAAATTCAGCTCAAATCTCCAAAAGATTAAAGAGGACTCTTACTCTTGGTCATTGGGGTAACTTTAACCCATTTGCAGGGAACCTAAACTTTCTGTAATTTTTATGTTTTTTGGCATCTTGATATCTGCTTTAATGACATTAGCTTCAAACAGAAATGATGGCAATAGATGCACACAAAAAATGTTTAAAAACCCTAAATCAGATATTACTCATTCAAGACGTCATGGCATATTATTTTCTGGTGAATGACAACAGGAAGTGACTAGATCTTGTCAGGGAGCTAATATATGTTGTCAAACATACATATGTGTATAACTGTGCTTGCCATGTATTTATGATGCCATCTGTGTTGTTATTAGTTTTTGCTTTTCAAAATAATGTCGAAGTTTTCTTCTTTTTTATGTGCTTTATATATATATATATATATATATATATATATATATATATATATATATATATATATATATATATATATATATATATATATATATATATATATATATATATATATATATATATATATATATATATATATATATATATATATATATATATACATATATATATATATATATATATATGTTGAGAGAGAGAGAGAGAGAGAGAGAGAGAGATACATACATATAGCCTATATATTTAATTAATGTTATAAAAGTGAATAAAAACTGAAATAATATAAATATAATAATATAAATATATGTTAGAATGTGGGTGAAGAGGCCTGCATTGGATTGTATAATTTTTTTTTAAACTTATTGAAGTTCTCATAAGCATCTTTCAGTTTCTGCCGATGTGGTGAACCCATGAACAGTGTTACTGTGAGAAGCAAGCCACTTTAAAGTGTAGGCTTCATGACTGGACATTACACCTGACTCTATGATCATGCCCCATCTTGTTGAATGACTTTTAGGATGATACACATTTAACACAAGAAAGTAACAAGAGAAAATCTGCATCACTTGTTCAAAAGTGGACAGTACAGTTCTTGGATTATATTGAAATTCATACATGTATAATGCCTTACATACAGCACACACAATGTAATTGGTCTTGTTTACTTTAGGCTACGTTCCTACTTAATAAACTTTGGTAGGAGAGGGGCACATTTTCAGATGAATGTCGGGGGTTTTCCTCTGTTCTTTGATTAAACAAGGCTAGCTTGTTAACTAATTTAACCTTAGGTGTATGTCAACGTTATGTCAAACGATGATTTATGAGCTGATGGGACCATCATGGCTTTGGAGCAGAAGTAAATGAAACGGCAGTGCCATCTAGTGAACACGGAGGGTATTACCACGGTCTGTGTCTCTTATGATAAATGGACGAAACGTTTGGAAACAGTTGTCAAATATAGAAAACGACTGGATATTTGATTATTGTTTTAAACAGAAGCATCAAAAATTAAACACTGCTTGATTTTATGTTTTGTTGTCTGAAACGACACAGGAATAGTCAAATAACTGTTTGATTTTCAATTTAATTCCTAAAAAGACAAAAGAAAACAGCACAAGACACACGTCAAAAAAAGTCCTGTGTAATTGTGTTTGATTACAGGACTTTGTCACGACGAGAATATCGTTTTACGTTTTATCCCTTTCCCAAAAGAGACACGGACCTGCCACTTAAGCCTATATACTTATACTTTGGGGTATTATGCTTTGCTCCAAGTCACCAAAGAAAAATAAACAAAAGATTTCCTTAAAGGAGACATATCATGCTTGTTTCTCCTTTTCACTATGCCAGACTAGGATGTCTGTAAAGCATTTCTGCCCTCAGTACAAGTCATTTAGTTCCTTCATTGCCCCACAATTTGTTCTCTTAATCTTCATTTTAGGCCATTATCAAGCTCTTGTTGGGATCTCAGGATGACCTAAAGTTACCTTGCAACGTCACAGCCCTTTGTGCTCTGATTGGTCAGTTCTATCGGGGGTAGAGCCAGCCTGTCCTTCTTCTTCTACTGTATTTTCCGGCAGGCTCAAAGCAGCGACCGCATATTGAGTCCCCCTACAGGCCAGAGCTGGTAATGAGTGAGTGTGAGCTAGGAATCTATATACTGCTGCTGGATGTGTTCCTCGGTGATTGTTTTGTGGCTAACGGACATCACAGAGGAGGAAGTGTTTTATCAGATTACTCCAATAAAAAGAAAGGTACCTCGTGTCATCACAACGATTTAAATCTCGCGGACATCTCGCAATGACCTATTTTCAGAGGCATCAAATCTCGTTCTAGGATATCAGAAAAAATACAATATCTAATTTGTTGAAAATTAAGGGGGTGTAAGGTCTTGTTTTCAAATTTATTATATTATATGTAAGTATTAAATCATGCATCAGCATGATATGTCTCCTTTAATCGTTATTTATATGGGTCATCTGAATGAATCTGTCTAGATCAGAGGTGGGAAAAACTAAAATCTAAAAAATCTGCCATTAAAATGTGTTATTCTGATTTGCCATGACTACACTGCGTATACAGGCAAAAACAAGCCTGATTTTATTATAATTGTCACACTTAAATATTATTAGTGCAGTTGAAGCAAAAATTAGTCAAATGAATTTAAATAATCTTCAATAACCCAGATTAATTGGCCAGGTTACTTCTGCGAAAGTATTTATCATTTGGACCTACTGTGAAAAATGTTAAATGAATAAACATAAAAAAGTGGTACGAATTAGTTTACAACACCGAAAAGTAATTGATTAATTAAATAATTAATTAATTAAATAATTAATTTTGTGTTTAGCTTATTAATTCAAGCTTCAGTGTTTGGATTTGAGCTTGAAAATAAAGATACAACTTCTGATAAAAGCTTAAAAGTTCAAGTTTTGATAGTTGGTGGATCCTCGTAATTTATTCCCCGATAAACTCCTCTGATCTGTAGGACCCCTCCCACCTCGTAGTCCTCTATGGTTCGGCTAAAGTCCTCAGTCCTGCAGCAAACCCGGATCTACTTTCCGCAGCTGTAGGGTTAAAAAAGGAGGAGGGACTATTTTCTGTGCTCCAGTCTCAAACTCAAACTGCCATGGCTGCAGCCGTGTGGACTGATCGAGGACGGAGGGCTGCAGTGACTGGGTCTAGATTTAGATCCACTCAGGCTGCATTGAAGTCCCAGTACGACGCCCTGGTCATCGGAGGAGGTGAGATCTGCGGACTTTGGTCGGGGGTTCAAGAGCAGAAACAGTGGAGCTGCAGTCTGTCCTGCAGAAAAACAAACAGCAGAGTGCTGCGCAAAGTGAATGCAACTGCTTAAGTTCATCGTGGAACTTTATTCAGGTTTATTTAATGAAAATCAGTCATTAATGGTTCAACTCAGGCACTTTGCACGCTTTAGTTCACATCATATGTTCAACTCCGGACTCTCAAGTTTGGCATAAAGCGCTGCAGAGTAAACAAAGCTCATTAAAGTGTATTCTGTAGAAAAACCAACCCTATCATGACTTGTCTGACCTGTTGTGTTTTGTTTCAGGGCACAATGGTCTGGTGGCAGTAAGTTCTTGCATTTCTTTTACAAAAACCAACAGCTGCACAAAAAAATATGGCTCAGAAAGAGGGTAAAGGTGATGTGTGTGTATGTGTGTGTGTGTGTGTGTGCAGGCGGCCTACCTTCAGAAGGGAGGACTGAAGACAGCAGTGCTGGAGCGCAGACATGTGCTGGGAGGAGCTGCTGTATCAGAGGAGATCTTCCCTGGTGAGATGGCCTCTGGCTGGGACTCTGTCCTGCCTGAACTCTGGTCAGAGAGGGTCCTTAATCCCTCTTATCTCCGCAGTATAATGTTCATGAGCATATACAAAAGACAGGTACTTGTTTTTATCTGATGAGAAGTCAGTTTGGAAACAAGTGTCAGAGTATTTTAACAAGCAGGAGAAGACATAAAACTAAATAAAAAAGAAATAAAGATATAATCTTAAATTATAGCAGTAAAATCGGTGCAGGTCATATGAGGTACTCTGTACAGTGGATTACTTCAGAAACATAAAAAGAGATCATGTGCAACAAGTGTCCAGTTAGATGAAATGACATGTGGTGCACAAGTGAATAAAAAGGCATGCTGCAGTTATCCTTATTCCTCTGCCCCCCAGCCTGCCCAAGTCGAAGTACCTGGGCTCAACATATGCCGTAAACTGGGCATGCACATCATCTGTATGATATCTGTGTCAGCAGTCATCATCAGTATCCTGTGTCTAGGCTGTAATATTGGAAGAATGTACAAATGCATGTTGATGCTTCACCTCATCATTACTGAATGTCCACTTTAAAAATGAAAGTATCATTTAGTGAAGTACAAAATGTTTTTCTTGCTTCAAACTGGTTCCCAACACAAATGGTCTGTCAGCATGGAAGGAACAAGTCAATTGAAGTGGGTGGAGGCTTTGTGCTCTTGACAAAAATATATTATATTATTGGTATTATTGGCAATAATGAGCCAGAATATCAGCAAAAATCCATCCCTACTGTCATGGAGAATTTTGGCTTCAAATTAATTCAGTTAAAGCAAATGATGTTGTAAAAACCGTATTGTTACACAGTTAGTGGTTAAGAGGGGACAACTTTTCTCTCTTGATCATTAAATCTTTGTCATTTTGATAAAAGACAGGACAAATAATTTAGGTCTGTAGATGCTGAATGTTTTCTAATAAGTAATTCTTCAATGAACTAAACCTCTCATATCTTTGTCAAACAGGTTTCAGATTCTCCAGGTGTTCATATTTACTCAGTTTGTTGAGGCCTCACATTTACACAGACCTGGAGCTCAAGGTAAGCAAGACAATGATGAAGCTGGATTGAAGCTCCTGTGAGGAACTAATGCTGGATTATTTATATCCTTATGATCATAATTTGCTCAAATCTATTAGATATATTATGTAACCAAATAAGGATAAATCGTGTGCTAGAACATATAAATAATCCATGTTTTAGCCCAATTTAAAACAAGTATCATATATAGGGGAGAGTGGGGTAAGTTGATCCATTTTTTACTTTTGTTGTCACTGAGGCAAGGGACAATGCAACAGACATAAAATGAAAACATCAAGTCTTATTTAAAAATGTTTGCTATCAACTGAACTTGTATGGATGTATCAATGACAAAGAGCCTGGAAACTGTGGCCTCTCAAAAAAAAAAGTTCTCCTGTGGCTCAACTTACCCCAGGTCAGGGGTAAGTTAAGCCAAGTCTGTAGGTAAGTTGACCATGTGACTTCATCACTAAATCTGAGAATTATTAAAAGATAATGTATGGCTGTCAAAAGATTCAGTTCACAAGAGATGGTTAATTTCACAAAAAGTGGCAATTATTTTCTTTAAGCTAACTTAAACAACCTTGAAAGAATACAGTCACTTCAAAATTTTAATTCCATAAATTGACACATTTTGCAACTTTTTGGGAAAATCAGATACTCATTTGAGGTAAACTGAGAGCCAGCAAAGCTTTGATTAACAAACAGAAACAAAATTTATACTTGGCAGAAAGAAAACTAGTTTGCTTAATAAAAAAGTTTAATTTACTTGTATGCTTTAAAGTTTTTACAAGTTCAGACTTGCTAAAACAAGCAGGTTTAAACATCCCTCTTCTTTATACCTCTGCAAGGTTGACTGTCAGTATTTCACTTCTTTGCAATGGATCTGATTGACTTTTCAGCCATGACTTCCTTCATTGCTTTCTCCATCTCAGCAAGAGTTGTTGTGATCCAGTGGGTTTTCTTCTTGTTCACTCTTGGCATTATTTTTCTATGTGTAATATTTGATCAACCAGTCAGCTGGTTAACTTGAATAGCATTTTATGATTCAGTACATTAATATAACTTCCAAACTTTTGGTGGTATAAAAGGAACCAATGGCTCAGTTTACCCCACAACAGATGGCTGACTTTGCCCCATAGCTAACATTTAGGGAAAATGTTGCTACCTTTGCTATCCAGGCTAATCTTTAGCCAAATGAGTCACATGGTTTTATACCTTATAATACACCATTTTAGACCTGGATAAATTGGATTTGATACAAAGCTCAAAATACCTGACATGCAGAAAATTTACTTTGACACTCCAAAAAGAGTTTTTTTGTGTTAAAAAGTACCAACCGCTTATGCCAGGTGCCTGTCTTTAACAGAGTCAGGGAGAAGTGATAAGGGCTTTCTAGATTTAGGGTCACATGACTAGAGTTGTTTACTGTTTCCCAGAAACAGTGGGTGGGTCAACTTACCCAGTGGCTGAGTTCACTCCACTCTCCCCTATACACTGTGCTTAACAAATGAATTGGACCACCTGTCTTTAAAATGAGAAAACAGACATGTTTAGGAAAACAAGAAATAGTTTGAAACTGTTTTTGTTATTGGATTTACTTTTAGAACAGGAATGGCACATTTTTATCTGAATTCACTTCCCTTTTGTAAATTTGACCTGCTCACATATTGTGTTAAAGTCAGAAATTAATCAAGCAAAACAGTCAACCACTAAAACTAACATTTATGTTCAGGAATGAAAGTAAATCAAAATATTTGACCTCAAAAGTAAAATTTTGAGCATTTTTCTGTATTATGTGAAACAAACAATTTAAAATTCATGGAAAACAGTAATAACATTTTAGCATTAAATGTATAAGTTCGGCAAAGAGCTTCTTTTTTATTACAGAAACATAAAAAGGACTAGTATATCACCAGTGTTGTTAATGGAGGGCCACTGTGGCATACACCTTGCATTGGGTGGTGGTGTAACATATTTTTTAGCACAGTGAATTACAATGAAATCTCTCATCCCGAAAGAGGCATCAGTTTATTTTCACTTTGTTTCATAGTGACCGAAAACTCTTCATCTGAACTTTAATGCAGATTTAAGTGGTTTAAAATAACCTGCCTTGTAAAGTACCTTTCATTTCTGCTGCATGTAACTTTAGAAACATGGGCTGAAGGTGTACATGAGGGACCCCCATGCCTACACCCCCATGTTGGAGGATGGGGTGGGAGGTGCCCCACCAAGGTCTCTCACTCTGGGCTCAGATTTGGCCATGAACCTGAAGGAGATCAGCAAGTTTTCACAGAAGGATGCAAAGGTACATTTACAGTATTGCTCATAAATGTTTTCCATGTTGGATACTCGTTGATACATCTTCCATATTGAAATCTTGACATTGAGCTTGACACACACACCTCTCCACGAGTCAGTAATCAGCCTAAACCACTTTGTCATGCACTCAGGTTTTTCCAGACTTTGTTGCACACCTTGAGAAGCTCGCTGAAGCCATCCACCCTCTCCTGGATGCTCCTCCTGTAGACATTCCTGGTGTAACCTCCGGCTCACTGAGGAAGAGACTGGCTGCAGCAAAAACCCTGACGCCTATTATTAAATGTGGTGCGTTGTTCAGTGATCGCTGTGTAGAACAAAAACTCACTGTGGCATCAGAGTGACAAACTACTCACCATAGACTCCTTTTGTGTCATTACCGACCCACATACTGTTTATGTTTTTGTTTCAAGGAATGAAACTCGGCACGAACATCCCAGACTTTTATGAGATTGTAACAGCCCCAATAATGAAGGTTTGTGAAAGCCCACACAGCTTTAGGCAGCATTACCTGTTTTCTTTAGAGGGTAACATGATTAACTCACATTTGGTTGTTGTAGATTCTTAATCGGTGGTTTGAGTCAGAGCCTCTGAGAGCAACACTGGCTACTGACGCAGTGATTGGAGCCATGACCAGTCCAAATAACCCTGGCAGCGGGTAAGAGATATTTTTAGGCCACTCTGTGCACACAAACACTCGTATGATGACACAGTTTACACTTGTTAACACACCAACAACCAGACGGTCATTGAATATTTTCATTCTTAATCTGTGATGTATGATAGATAATGCAAAAGTGTGACAGATGGGTATAAGAGCCACAACTGATCGATATGTCTGATCTACTGGATGTTAAAATGACTTCATAAACAAGATTAATAATGACACTGTTCTTCTGTTTTTTTTGTAAAACTATTTGTTGATATGTTTTTCAGCCTCAGTCAAAACATAATAAAGTTAAATATGATCCAAATATATCCAATAATAAAATATATAGTGCTATATTGCTCAATATGAAACTGCATAGTTGAGCACAAGACAGTACACTATTGTACTTGGAACTAAACAGCATAACACACTATGATACAACAGAGTAAGATCATGACATGATGCAAAAAATACTGAAAATTTACACTATATGTCACAAAATAACATTCTATTATACATATTTTAGAACATCATGCTAAACAATGCATATTATACTGCGTGGCACTGTGTAACAAGATCAAATATAACATGATACCATATGGTGTGATGTGATATAGATGCCAAAAGGTTCAGTATGATTCACTATCATAAACTTCCTTTTAACATATCTGGATGAAACTGCCTCAGACTTTTGAGCTCTGCATATGTAGCTGCCCTCTAAGTTGCATCAATACACACAAACAAAACACTTGTAAATAAAGAGGCACATTGCAACGATAAGCACAAGAGGCAACTATTACACAGATCTACACTTTCACAAATTAGAAGGAGAAAAGCCAAGTGATGAACTTAAAGAATATTTTTCAGATTTTCCTCTGGAAGAAAACTCTTCTCCATTACAATAAAGACAGAGATGCCAAGTAATAATCTTTGAACAACAATACTTCAACTATTTTGTCTTTTATTATTTTTGATATAATGTCTGTAAAGTTCAGTATTGTTAAAATACACTGATAGACAGTATGACCACCTGCCAGCCTGCGTGGTCTGCAGCCTTACAGCCCCATACCCATACAAACTCTCATGTCTTTCTATCAGAACCAGAATTAACCTCTTCAGCAGTAGCTCAACTGCTCCAATCGACCACGTGGCCAGCATTTGCTCATCATGGGCCTCAACAAGCCTTGATGGTTAATGACCCTGTTGCCAGTTCACCTTCATTCCTTCCTTGGACCACTTTGGTTAGATACTGGCCACTGCAGACCTGGATCACCCCACAAGAGCTACATTTTTGGAAATGCTCTGATCCTGTCGCCGAGCCTTCACACTTAAAACCTTGTCAGATTTACTCAAATCCTTCTGCTTGCTCATTTTTCTTGCTTCTAACATCAACTTTGAGGGCAAAATGTTCACTTGCTGCCTGATATGTCCCATCCACTAACAGGTGCCATGATGAGATGATCAGTGTCCTTAACTTCACCTGACAGTGGTCACAATATCATGACAGATTGGTGTAGTTCCAACAGAGTAATTACTTTATACATTTTAAATGCAGTAAAAAGACCATCTTTGGTGATATCTACCTTATACTTCAAAGCTGCCTTTTGAAAAACTCCTCGTCTTGCAGGTATGTTCTGCTGCACCATGTGATGGGGGAGGTGGAGAAGGAGAAAGGAGCGTGGGGTTACGTGGAGGGAGGAATGGGAGGTGTGTCTCAGGCTATAGCTAGCTCTGCTCGGTCTCATGGTGTGGACATTTTCACTGAGAAGGTAAGAGGCTCTTATCAAATGCAGGGCACTTTTGTTGGTTGGTTAAAACTTTCTCATCATCATCTTTGCGTCTGTGTTTGCAGGATGTGGGTCAGGTCCTGGTTGGTTCAGATGGTGCTGCAAATGGGGTGGTGCTTAAGGACGGCACAGAGGTCCAAAGTAAAGTTGTTTTGTCAAACGCAACTCCATATGTCACCTTCAAGAACCTTACACCTCAGGTAATACTTCTACTATAGAAGAACGACAACAAGAATGTGATTTAGTCTGATCTCATGTTCTCTATTTTAGACAGCTCTTCCTCCAGAGTTCATCAAAGCTGTGGACCAGATAGACTACACTTCTCCTGTCACCAAGATCAACGGTAGGTTTGTTGTCTAGCTTTCTCTTCCAAACAAAGAACATAGCATTTCAACACTGTAGGTTTTTCTTGAGTTCTATTTGCTTTACAAAAAGATGATTATTGGGTTTCAGTCTGATTCACAAGTTTATGAGACCAACAGCATAAAACAAAATCAAAGATATAGATAAAATAGGGCCTTAATTACAAAAGATAAAAACATAACTGAACTGACTTTACTCTGTTATAAAAACTAGGTCATAGTAAGGCTGAACACCTTCATTTCTTGCTCTGAGATAAATTTTACTGTATGTGTTAAAGGCCTAAGATTACAGATTCTGTTTGAAAACACGAGGTTTGACAAGCAAGATAACTGGATCATTTTGGTCAAATCATAGGACTTCTCTTTAAAAAAAGTGGAAATCCAACATTGATTTCTGTAAGGTAGGTATTTGGTTGGGTTTATTTGTGATGTTAAAGGAGTCCAACTGGAAATAATACCGGAGGGTATTAGTCTTTCTTACAGACAGAAAATGGGATGAGTTCAAAGTTGTTAGCATTTAGTTACAACAAATTAAAATGTTTTCTCATTTTTTTGACTTTAAAGACTCTAAGATACAGTGTTACTGAAGAAATGAAGGGTGCCCAGATTATACAATTAAGGCTCCTTTAAGGCTGGGGTTTCTCTAACTGCATTTTAAAGACCCCTAAAAGCTCAAAATGCTTTACACATACGTCAGGCTATTTGTCTTGTTACTTTGTGTTTTAAATCCACTTATTTATAACCACTGAGGAAGAAAATCCCCTTATGACCCAGAAAGGAATGAGCAGTAAAGATAGTGACTGGTCAGATGAATGCAAGACAAGAAAGTCTTAAAAATGTAGGCATACCAGTGGGCTAGTGGTTATATATGTGCTGCAATGGGTGTTATCCTCACAGTGGGTAGCCTCCAGTGGTCTGGAGCAGACTTTGCAGGAGACACTTTAAACCAAAATAAAAGTTTGCATCAAATGATGCCCAATCATCACAATATGACAGATGATATTCTCTTTTTGTGGTCTTTTTTAACAGTGGCAGTAGACAAGCTGCCAAACTTCTTGGCAAATCCTACACCAGATGGTAAACCAGGACCCCACCATCAGTGCTCCATCCACCTCAACTGTGAGAGTGTGGGGGTGCTGGAGACAGCGTACAAGGAGGCCATGAATGGACGACCCTCAACAAGGTACTTTTATATGGAAACCAAATCATCACTTTAGCCCAAACATTTAAGCAGAACTGCTAGAAGTGATTTTGTTCTGGCTGAACGAGTTACAGTACAGATACTTAAAACTTGTCTTTAATTACTGTTGAGCATCCCATTTTGCTCGGGAGGAAGAACACTCCCTTATCTTCATCAACCTATGCCATCAACCTCTTTCTAGACCCATGCTGGAGATGACCATCCCCTCAGTGTTGGATCCCACTTTGGCTCCCCCTGGCTGCCACGTGGTGTCACTGTTCACCCAGTTCACCCCTTATCACATCGAGGGCAGGGAGTGGACCGACCAGGACAGAGAAGCCTACGCTGACACTGGTTTGAATCATTGGATTATTAAAGCATTTATATTTGATTTATTTTTTGCCAAACTATACAACTACACATTTTTACCCAAACAGAAGTTCAAACACTCCTGTCAAGAAGAATATGTTAATGGAAGAAGAAGAACATATTTTATTGTAAAGCCAAATGAAAAAGCAGGAAATCCAAATTAAAACTATCATGTTCAGCCAGAAGTTGAAGACATTTTACCTGTAGTTTCAAAGCAAATCTAATTCAAGCAGATATCATCAGCTCCACCGGTGCTGCTGTTTTGAATAATGTTCATGCCCCTGTGGTGCTTTGACTCCATCCTGAGCATTGCAGAGGCAGACTTGGGAGAGACGAATAGACCTGTGTGAGTAAATGTCTCTGCCTTTGAATATATGGAGAGCAAGTGCTGTGTCCTGCCCTCTGTGTGCATCTGAAGCTGTATTGCACTGTGAACTGACAAGGGTATTACATCCTAATGTAGCAAATGTGAACTCTTGAGGTGTAATGATGACAGAGCTTTGTTGTATTTGCATAAATGCACTGTGAAAGGAGACATTAAACAGAAGATCAGCATAATGAAAAAAATTAGTAATGACTCCCACCAAACTAATCTGTTTGTCAGATTAAACAAGCTTTGTTTTGCTAAACAAAATTAGTTTTTTTTTTTTATTTCCCCTTCCTTTAATACAGCATGACACCATAACAACATCTACAACATCAGTATGTAATATAACAACATTTCCATAACAATAGAACTATAAGAGGATGTAATAGTTTGTGAAATTCCCTTCTAAGTATAAATATTTAGATATGAAATTAGGTTTATAAATACTTTTTGATAACCAGTAAGACATTGTTTGTATGCCAATATGTCTTATCTCCAAAATTTTAGCTCCTCAGGACATAAACATGTTTTCTACTGAATGTATAATTAATCAGTCAAAATCATAATTCATTTTTTATTTTGTTAGGTATAAAAGAAAAGAAAAGAAACTCACCCAACGTGGAAGGTGACCAATAGCACTGCTTTCTGAAAAGAAGAAAAAAGAAAAGAAAAAATAATGAGATGAGAGGTTTTGGCTCTTCAAGCTGAAATGCTGTGTATTGGCATCAAAGGTGTAGTTGAAGCTTGCTTGAATACTGTATTTGTCTCATTAGATTAAGTTTTGCTACTCGCATTGGATTTAAATGCATAATTTGCCAAAATATTGTTAATACATAATTCTTTTAAAGCTATTTTAATGTGACCCTTTTGCCCATCACTGATATAAAAACTAGTCTGACAAATTTATGAACAAATAAATGTAGTATTTTGAATGTCATATGATAGCATTTAAAGATTGAAAGCAAAAAAAAATGCCTAAAAATAGACACTCAGGTGCTGATAGGTGAAATAATTAAAAATTATCTTAACTAACATACATTTGCACTGTGTACCTTCTTACCCCAGAGCAAAAGAGTTAACATGCAAATAAACGTATTACCCTCACAAGAAGTGTAAAATTTGATTGTTATTGTTTCACCAGTATGAGAGAGATTTTTGAAAAATATTTTGGTCAATAACAAGGTACTCTCTGTTCTCAGAATTGAGACAGGGAGCCTCAAAGTTCAAGCCAAGTATAGATGAAATTGTTGAACATAAAGGTCCCATACACTGAACGTAAAAAATCCAGAAAGGTATGAATATTTCAATAACCAAAGGCAAAAAGGTCAGATAAAACCTTTTGATATCAAGAGGATGATTAAGTCTACCAGACTGTGTAAGTGTGGTGTAGATGTAAACATATGTCTAAAAGTAAAGTACAGATGTTTCTGAAAAGAAGACTTCAGTGCAGTCAAGGATTTTTTGTTGCTGCCACCTGCTGGTCAAAAAGTCTCATGTGCTGTTTCATTTACTTGGAATGCTATTTATGAAGTGATTTGGATATGTAAATATAATTGTTTTATGTTCAGAGAAAATTATGTAACAATAGAAAATCCCATTTTAAATCAGAAGTTGACATTCTTTTCTCTGTGTACTTATTGACCCGTGTCTTTATGTCTGTTTAGTATTCGACTGGGTGGAGCGGTACGCCCCTGGGTTCAAAAAGTCTGTGGTGGGCAGAGACATCCTCACTCCTACTGATCTGGAGAGGATCTTCGGCCTCACAGGAGGGGTAAATACTGCAGTCACTCAGAGGGTGGTTGGTTTAAAACTGAGCAGTAATTTGAATGTTGACTCACAGCTGTTCTGGTGTTAACATAGTCCTCTGTGAGCGGGATGAGGAAGTCATTTATGTCCACTCTGTGTTTTAAAGCCCTTTACTGTCTGCTCAGTGAAAAGGGCTGTTGTGTAAGCGGTTAATGGTTACAGAGTTTTACCACAAGCTGTGAGACAAAGACAAAGTTCACATCAGCTGTGTGATATTACAAAACTCACTCGATCACTTAAGCTTCTGTTTATGGTATCTGACTTTATGAGCAAAACAGTAAATAAACTCTTTTTATTTCACAGAATATCTTCCATGGATCGATGTCACTGGACCAGCTCTACTTAGCTCGGCCTTTGCCCTCTCTGTCAGACTACAGAACACCAGTGAAAGGCCTCTATCTGTGTGGCAGTGGCTGTCATCCAGGTTTGCTTTTAATGATTAACACTTAAAGCTGAATTTAAATATAAATAGGACCATTGTAAAGAAGGTAGAAAATATAATTACTGGGCTAAAGCATTCTAATGATTCATATGATATCTCTACTTTATTGCTGATGACAAGACAGTTTTCATGTCTTATTGAAATAAGTAAAACACCACGCTCTGCTGGTTTTCTGCCAAGCCTTTAAACAGATATGTATGAAACAGTACCTGCGCAGCAGCTGTGTCCACCTGATTCAATGTCTGATCAGACAGGTCCATCTCACAAAGCTCCAGTGTACAACTGTGAGCAGCCTAAAGTGGCCAAATCAGAGTCCTTAAGAGCAGGAAGAGGAGGGACCTACAAGCAAGACAACAACAGCACTTATAGAGATTATAAGAGCTTCAGATGCAGTTTTATCAGATCTGAAAGACATCCCATTCCATAAATGAAAACAACACTGAGAACACTTCTTGGCAGAAAGGATGTAATTGCTCCACTCTCAACATGTTTTGGTGAGAGTTTTTTTTTTTTTTTTTCAACAAAATGGTAATAAGCCCTCCTACTCTATTTTCTAAATTGGGCTGCAATGAATGTGACTGACAGAAGGATCAGCCAATCACCTGTCAGATATGACTTTGAAAGGAAGTTTCTGAATTGATTGTAGTTCTCAGAGATTCAGAGCATGACCTCCATCTTCAGGGGGCGATTGGTCTGATATTTTTGTCCTGAAAACTAGATATTCTGACTTTTAAGATCAAATGTGTTGTCTGTCCCATCTTTTTTTTTTATCATGTGGGAATTGGTTTTGTGAACTTCAAAACAATTACATTTCTAAAAACAGAATTTCAAATAAGGATAATAATGCTTATTGATTCAGGACAATAGCATTTTTGACTAATTTTTCTGTAAACAAGCACAGGTTTATGTCCAGCAGTAATGATATAGATCAGACATAGTCCAACAGGATGACTTTGCTACTTTGCCACAGTTAGACACAAAGCAAGAGAAAACTGCAAGAAGCTGTCAAACTTTGGAGGACTGGTGGTCCTTCCAGATGAATGGCGCAGTGTGCTTCATAAATTGGATTTTGAGATTGAGTAAATTTCACCAAAAATAGCATTATAGGTGCTATTTCCTGCAGTAACCTAATTGTCTTGAAAAAAGTGTTGGTTATTATATAAATTTAAGATTAGCCTATTTTGCATTTGACCCAAAGGCACTTCTGCTGTAGCAATTCAGTAAAATAAATAGCTGTTTTGTTGGGGAATAATGATAATTTGCAATATTTTTTAACTACTGTGAATATTTAAAATAGAAAAATAATTTTAAACAAATATACATGTTATAAAAAGTTGTGTTTTTAGTGAGTATACAACCTCATAGTTAAAAGTATTGTTATTAGTTGCATAGAATAGCAATGAAAATGGAAATTAATCATTTGATCAGATATTTAGCAATGAAATAATATATCTAGTTTTATGCAAAGGTTATTTCATCAGTTTTAAAAATCTATAAATAACTTTTATACGTTATAACAATACAATACTTTGAGTTAATATTATTACATTACTACTTGTTTACTGATATTATGTGGGATTTGATTTGATTTGATTTGATTTATTAAGGATCCCAATTAGCTGGTGCCGTAGCAACCAGCTAGTCTTCCTGGGGTCCAAATTAAAATAAACATACAACGATTATACAATTATAGATGCAAAATGAATACACATCACATCATACAATGTGCAACAAATAAAATGCATATATTTGAAAAAACAATAACAGCATTTCAGACGACGGAAACATACAGTAAATTACAGTGTTAAGTAAACCTTAAGAGTTCTTTGAAAAGATAATTTGCTAAGATAATTTGCATGTGGGAAATGTAAAGCACATCATTGTTAATTCTCTTATAATGTATTGTGAGCAGCCCTGGAGCTCTCAACCGGATGTACCCCCCTTTTTATTAAATGTAAAATCCATAAATATGTTTTCTGCTGCCCAGGTACTAATGAATGAATGAATGAATATTTATTTTGAAAATGTAAAAGAAAATAATAATTGAATATTTTTTGGGAAAAACAAAAAAGAATCAGTACAATGAAATTCTGCAGTTTAGCAAACAATCCAAAACAAATACAAACAAACTGTGGAATTCACAGTTTAACTTCTTTTACATTTCAAAAAGGAGCGGAATCAAGTAAAACTTTTTAATTTCCACCCTTTCTCCATTGCTGAAAAAGAAAAGAATCCAGTCAGTTTACCTCCAATTATAATTATAATAATAATGATGCTATAAATTCATCAGCTATATATCTAGATATTAGATATGTCTATAGACCTGTTAACCTTAAGAAAATCCTCTTCAAAGTGGATGATAAAGAAATACAACTTTTTTAGTGGTTTATGGTATTCTAATATACTGCTACTGACTATTTCCTGCTTGTCTAATGAGTTTATTGTGTCATCTAGGCGGTGGTGTGATGGGCTCTCCAGGCTGGAATGCAGCGCTCACTGCCATGGCTGATCTGAAACATCGCTGAAAAACCCTCCAGCAGTCGAACATAAATCTAAACACTCCTGGAACTTTGAAGTCAGCTGCCTGTCTCTGATTAAGTTGATGTTGAGCCTCATGACTTTAAATGTAATTTGATTCTCATCACCAGGTTTACAATATATTTTAACTGATGTGGTCCCAGGAAAGCATTCATCAAGCTGAGCCTGCAGAAATAGAGATACCAAAGCAATCACAATGTTGGTATTTACTGAATATATCCCAGGGGATGAGAAGATATTTCAGATTTTATTCTGAAGATAAAATGCCTTATAGAAGGAAATTTACCTTTTACCTTATGAATAAAGAAACACTGTAATAAAGGAAATGATGCACAATGGACATTACTTTTTACAACTGTATATAAATAAACTCAAATTAAATTGTTTGTTTCAGTTTCTTGAATTGTTACACAGGGTGTCGTAAACTACTTCTTTTTTATCTTGTTAATCACTGTAAACAGATCAGACTGCTCTGCGGCTACGCAGCCCCACACACAACAAACAGTGACACACTGTAATCTAATTTTCTGTCAGAGCCAGTATTCAGCATTTTGAGCAACAGTAGCTCATCTGTTTGATCGGACTTCACGGGCCAGCTATGTTCCCCATGTGCGTCCATGAGCCTGTCGCCTGTTTGCCACTGTTCCTTCCCTGGACCACTTTTGATACTGACCACAATAGATCAGGGACACCCCACAAGAGCTGTAGTTTTAGAGATGCTCTGACCTAGACGTCTGACCAGACTGCAATCTGACCCTTGTCAAACTTAGTCAAATCCTTATGCTTGTTAAATTTAACTGCTTCTAACGTCAACTTTGAGGAAAAAATGTTTACTTGCTTCCTAATATATCCCACCCACTAGGGGGCCATGATGAAGAGATGATCAGTGATTCACTCCACCTGTCAGTGGAATAATGTTCTGACTGATCGGTGTATATACAGTTTACCTGTAATCTTATCATATCTATACCCAATATGTGCATATCCTAGTCACATCCCAAGAAGTGCAATGTCCAACACAAAACTCAAAGGACAGTTAATCTACTGTCATCATCATTGGGCTTATCCAGAGAACTGAGTAACCATGTGACTTCCAGTCCTTGTTAAAAGTGGTTAATAATGTGCACCTTAAGCAACACATTAACAATTTATTAATTTTGGAACCTGCGAAAGATACATTTCAGACAGTAAAGGTTATCCATCAATGTAAATTTGTAAGATCATAACTCACATCTGCATAACTTATGAATGAGTTTCAAATTTACTCTATAAGTTACTTGTGCATATTAATTCAGTCCGTTTAGCAAACTATGTTTTTGACGTTTTTGCGTGATCTTGGGTGTGCCTTGAGCAATAAAGTAAAAAACAAAAAAACACTGATCTATCTATCTATCTTACAAGCCTTGAGTTCATGTGGAAAATCTATGAGGAAGCATGTACATAGACATGCAGTAACAGGACTTTGGTGAATATTGAAGATTGAGATGGTTAATAGAAAATTGGACTAAAAACTGATACATATGTAAAAAGACAACAATTATGTGGAAAGTTTCCTTTAAAATTGCAATTTATTATTTATTTTTGTTCAGCTTCAATATGTACTTATACAGTGCTTAATAAATTCATTAGACAATCTGTCAAAAAGCAAAAACATAAATATTTAGGACATTTTTCAAAACTGTTTTAAAATGTATTCATATTTATATATGGGCATATGTTGTGAACAAAAATTAGGATTTTCAAACTGTATTTATTACCCAACTTTGCAGCTGCTCACTGAACCAGGAAATGAGAAATTGATCATGCATTACAATAAACCGCAAACTATTTTTCTGTACAGGGATGCAAAAATAACCATAATATGTCATCTTAATCGAGGAATAACAATGTTCTAAAACTATTCTTCTGTTTGTTTTTTGTTTAACAATAAAACTGAAAATCAATGGACAACAATAGCTAATATATTCAAGCATTAAAAGTATAATAAGGGTTAAAAAG
Source organism: Scarus forsteni (assembly GCA_036419115.1). Classification (NCBI taxonomy): domain Eukaryota; kingdom Metazoa; phylum Chordata; class Actinopteri; order Labriformes; family Labridae; genus Scarus; species Scarus forsteni. The sequence continues at coordinate 19,416,289 of JAZDUH010000327.1, forward strand.
CTTCTATAAACTGGTGCATTAACCATTACAGAAACATACACTATAATATTTGTAATTACCAGTGCTATTAATTTAGGGTTAGAGAAAAACTTGGAAATAGTGGTGATCTAATAACTTTATTAAACCCTGAAAATAGAAAGACTGAACCCAGATAAAGTCAGCTGTATATAGCATGAATGATTTAAATTCAGATTTTAAATACTATTTATTACAGGGGTGTCCAAACAATGGCCCGCTGCCCACTTTGAATTGGCCCCTGAATCATTTGATGAAAAAAGATAATTTGATTACATGAGCAAATACCATCAATTATTCACATTTTCTGCAATATTAACTTTGTCACAATGTCTCATTTACAAAGTAATTTGCAATATTTATCTTTGAGCACCAATATTCTAGCAGTTTACTCTTGTTTTGTTTCTGACAATGAAGATTAGCCATCAGTGGCTCCAATCTATGCTGCTCAGAAGGTCATTCTTTTCCTCACTAGATTATGCTACGTTCCATTAACCTCAGAACTGGGAGTAGAGGGAAGTGGGAATGTCATCTCCAAGTTTCAGCGTTCCAGTTAAAGTCTGAAAAACTTGCCGATCTCGCATGCTATTATTAGCCATTGTGTTAACCATTGGTAGCACACCCTGCACTGTAGTTCACAAATACCACATGAAAAATGTAAATAACACTATGTCATTCATTTCCATAAATTCAAGTTGAAAAATACTGTGTATATGGCTTATTTAGTGCCATGAACACTGGTCAGAAGTGCAAATAAAAAGAATATTACGGGATCTTAATAACTGTTTACACTGGGGGCAGCCATTTTTGATTGTCAACTTGGGGGTGGTGCAGATCCCCCGAGTTCCCAGTAGGAAATTCCAGCCTTAGGGGCGTTCAAGTTGAAATTTCCCACTCTTGAACTTGGAGCTCCTGACTTTCCAGCACCACTGGAATGCAGCATAATAGACCGGGCTTAAAAGGACCCCTTGACAGTTGACAACCCACCCCTAAACCCTGTAACTTTAACTTAAATACTCTGAAAGTAAGGTGCAGCAAGTGGCTCAGACATCTTTGTATTCCTCTTTATGTGGCTCTCCATGAAAAAAGATTGGACACACTTGACTTAATATATGAAATTACACTGAAAAGTGTCGTAATAATAAAAGTGACGGCTCACTGTCCACCACGACCAAAGACTATGATACAACTCTTGTAAAAATATGTTCCATGAAAACATCATGACCCTCACAGTGGATACAAAATATTATTATTATCGACCCCTCCCTTGTCTGCTTTAAAAAATTCCAATCTTCCGGTAAGCACGCGCAAGCTCGCTCACAGTTCGCCGATCGATGTCTGTGCACTGTGCCTTTAAGACGCCGCTCAGGGTGGACCTCACGTCTGCTTTTGACGCTCAGGAAGTGGACTCAGTCCGCCACCAAAGATTCTCACAGATTCGACAGCACAGATCCAATGTAACTAACGTGCTCAGCTAAAAACTGCTTTAGGTCTTTACTGGGGGCTCATTGAGAGGAACATGCTGGATGGTTGCGCTCATGAAATTCACCAGAGATATCTGCAGGCTGCTGGGACTGGGGAGCGGTAAGATATGCCCTAAATTATGTAAGAAAAAGTTTTAAAACTTCACCGCAAGTTCAGCCGAAGTGATAAGGAAAGGATTCTGACAGTGAAGCGCTGGTATCATATCTCTGAGTGTATGAGTGTGGCTTTAGTTTTGTGTTTTGTTTTGTCGTGAAGTTCACACTGAGTTCTTGTTCAGACAATGAGAGTTACACCCTTGCTCTCACCACTTCCAAGTTTGCGCTGTCGCTGCCAAGTAGACCTAAAAAGTCTCTAAACTCACTTTCTCTGACTTTTACAGTCCTGCAGGCAGACACAACTAAACCCCCAAGTCCTCTGATTCTTTCTGTAGAAGGAAATGTCCATACAAGTCCCAAACCAGCTCAGATAAGAGGGGGACATTCCCTGGTGCATGCTGGTATGATAACAATGCCTCAAATAGGTGGCAAGAGCGGTGCAGCCTACAACATGCAGATCCACATTGGGAGCTGTAGAAGAATCAAGTCCTGTGTCCCCCTGTAATATGTCATGTGCTGTTAGACACTTTGTTCCTCTTCTGACTCGGTGTGTGTGTTTGGTATAACCAGCAGTAGAGCAGGTTAGTTTACTGTCTCACTGGAAAAAAACTCAACACAGACTGATTAGCATCTCTGAAGAAATCTTTCAGCAGCAGGAACACATGGAGTTCCTGGCACCATGTTGGCAGATGATAGCTTATGAGTTAATTATCAGTGTCAGAGACTTTTTATTTGTTGTTGAGGATGACATATAACTCTGATAATATTCTGCTTTGGAGACACTGGGACATATCTCTAAATAAACCACCTGTATTATAGATTGTTTCAAGCTGATGGTAAATATAATTGTTTTTATTTGATTTACTTTCTCTCATGGTAGATGAGGACTTACAGGTGTGCATTTTATAACATCTTACAGGCCTTTTCCAAAACGGGAAGAGGCCTATAATATTATAATAATTCAATACAGCAAAAAACTGCTCATTTTAACTCACAAAACCTGATTGTTGTTGTGATTGTGCTGATAAGACGAATCATTTGGCCGATTTATTTCACCTTAGTTTTAGTGATGCATGATATTGGATTTTTTCCATTATGTTAAAATTAGTTTGGCCGATAATGATATATAGAAATAACTGGACATAGCTTTTTTAAAACTACACCTTCTTCATATGAAAAATGTATGTTAAAAGTAATAATAAAATAACCCTTTTATGCTAATCTAAGATCTTAAACCCTGATTTATTTACCTGCTGACAGAAAATCAGCCGTGTTGGGAGCTTATACTCTCAATTTAAGATTCCTATGCAAAAAAAGCCGCACTCTTGATGAACTATGTAAGGAGAAAATTGCAGCAGAAAATGTTGGGAAAACATTTTACATCTGCCAATACTGATATTAAGCTTTTAAAGCAACTATCTGCCATTACTGTTATCATACCCATGATATGCCACATCTTTATTTACTTTTGGAGGGACAAGCTGGGATGTCATGACACAAAATATTAACTACACTGGTGCACTAATCACTAGTAAGTCCTAAAATAGAGTAACTTAGCATTTCTGGTTTCTTTTCCGCTAAACAGAAGTTTCATGAAAAACCCACTGAAATGTAACCACTACAATGCTAAATAAACTGTGTTGTGTACAAAGTGGCACAGGGATGATGTATTTGTGAAGGCCAACCAGGAAGTCAGCATCGAGGTGATTCTTCATATTAAACCCTGTGCAACCGAACTGTTCATGGATCATTACCAATAATTAGAACTGTGAGAACAAAACATGAAACTTAACATTTTGATCATCACAATCATCTTCACTGAAGAACCTAACTTTTATGAGATTTTAGGCTTAAACATTCTTACTTCTTCAAAACTTCTTACTTGAATGACCTGATCATGTTGGTGCTCATGGCTGTGATGTCTGAATTGTTTTTTTTTTGTTAGAAATGATCAGAAACAACTCTTAAGGGTCCCCGGGGTCCTTGTTAGCAGTTCAACTAGCAATCCTTGTAAGAACGCAAGAAATCTTTAAATTCAAAAAATGCATTTTATGTTGCAAGATGAAACTTGCATCTAAACAGTTATTACAAAAATCTCTCTCTCTCTTATATCGTATCATATCTCTCTCATATATATCATATGTATACATATATTTATACATATATATGGACATGGGAATCGTATGTGCTAAAATACAAACTCTCCCTCGGGCTTGTTTCTTTTCCACTCTGTTAGGGGTGTGTATTGACGAGAATCTGGTTATAACAACATGCATATGAGGATAAACTTAGAGTAAGAAAGACTTTATTGTCATTCAGTATGCACAGGGTGTATCCAGAATGAGGTTTCATTTGCAAAGGCTTCAGTTGACAAATGCAAGTGTTATGTAATATAAGGATATAATAAGGTGCAAATTATAAAAAATGTGCAAGACCTGCAAGGGGACTATGAATATATCTATATGTGTCAAACATTAAATCTGTACAGCTGGACATAAATATGTACAGCAAGAAGGTGCAGTAGGTTAAGATTTAGGTTAATAAAGGGATGAAAGTACAATATATCACATAAGTGCAGTGTTTTAAGCATGGAGTAATATTACATTTTTCTCAATGAATAGTTTTTTTAGCTGATCATATTAAGAACCCCAAATATGGTTAAAAAGAAAGTGTCATTTATAGAGAGCAGGAAAAAATCTATTGTCTGCTCTGACAACTTAAATAATAAGAATAAATATAACATAGAGATGGGGAGTCAAACTGCTAAATACCAGCTGCTAACTATTGATCAGAAGTTACACTACAATATAAAACGCATATCACAAATTTAGATAAATTATTAACGAATAAAATATTGATATATCATACAGAAGAACTCCACCACATGTTGTGACATGCAGTAAAATTAAAAGCTTTGAGCAACCAAAATAGGAAAAGTGTTTGTTTTCAGTCATTTCAAATACTCCATTAGTAGTGAATATTATCATCAGCTGAGAGTAACTGCTGTTGAACAATCCAACACAGTATTGTATTTCTGTTTTCTGGCAGCTTTGGGTTGATATCTATGTTGTCAAATAATAGACTGTATCATATATTCCAGTGTATGGAAACATCAACATGTTTGGTGCTTCTGGCTCGACTGCCCTCAGTTCCACTCATTATTATTTTTCATAATTGTCTGTGCAGCACTTTGTCTTTAGCTGTGTTACATCTCCTAATGTTCCAAGTAAACTAAGCTAAGACAGCGTCCTCATAAAGGCCTCAGATTGATCCTTGAAATGAATGGCCATGGAAAGTCGTAAAGAGTCTGTTATTCCAATGAGAGGTTCTAAATTTTAGGTGGCATGCTCACTGAGGCCATCTTTATGAAATCTATCTTGGTCTACTTTAAAGATTGGACCATAAATACTAGAATAGACAGTGAGAGCAACATGACACCTCTGCGGTAAGCTGTAAAGGTTTCCTGCTCATACGCTTGCCAATACTTTCTAATGTCTGCAAAAAACTGCAAAGTTAATGCTAATTTTCATCAGTGAATACCTGAAAAATGTTCATATCTGTTCATATCAATACATCCCTTCTGGAGAAATTGATGATTTCATGCATCCTTTGTTATAGTACAGCCTTGTAAGGATGGTGGGGTGAAACAGCCAGCAGTCATCAGTGCTGATGTTCTTTCTGTTATAAAAAGGAAGAAGTGATTCAATTTTGGTGTTGATTTGGATCAACGTCTGGATTCGCCATGACGAAAAATGTGATTTTGGTGAATAACTACTGAACTAAAATAGATATCATTTGAATCCCATTGCTACTGGTATGTTTTCATGGTCAAAGAATCTACATATTTAGATGAAATAAAGGTAGGACTAATATTGATGGTGAAAATCACAATATGGGTGAGGACTATGGCGCTGGCGGGGGTCTGTGCTCTCCGAGTTCTTTTCTAGTTAGTAATGTTGTAGAGCAGCCAGGAGCCTGTTCTGGGTGTTGTGCCCACTTTGTGCCATTATTAAAAACATGGAAATGATCCCATTGCAAAGCCTGTACTTGTTCCATCTCTCCACCGCCATCACCCATGCCAGCTAGGTGACAGCTCAGCACAGCTGTAATGGATGTGTGTCAAAAAGCCACAAACTTTTATTTTGACAACATGACACCTTTAGTGGAAAACAGTTCCTGAGACCAAAATAAAGTCCAGTCAAGCACAGCAGAGCCAGCACCACTTACACAATTTTGGTTAAAAGCGTGTTGATCAAAAACACACAACAGCTTCAAATCATTTAATTACATTAATGTGAAATCCCAGGTGGGCCTTTAAAGCACAGAAATCAACAACATGTGCAAAAGACAGTGAGGAACAAATAATAGAATTGAACACTAAGAGACCGGTAACAGAACCATATGCTATTGTACACGATTGATCACTTTTAAAATATCAGTTTGGGATCAAAATGATTCCTGTGGGATTTGTTTGAGTTTGAGAAAAAAGGCACAAATAGATCCCAGTGAGCATTAAAGGCTGTTTGTCTTGGTAATGATACGTTGGAGGCTTATAATTCTAACCGTCTTTATGTATTGACCCGCAGTAAAGCAAAAGTGCTGTGAGCTTGATCTCCAGGTTTTAACACCAATCGTTGTTGATACTCTGTTATTTAACATTCCTGTGGGAAGAGCTCACCTTTCAACTCCACTTTAACTTCAGCTGTGTCCTTGAAGCAGAGAAACAGAGACTCTTTTGTTGTGCTTGCCTTAGTTTGTGTGTCATTATTAGACGGAAGGCATTCCTATATACTTTGTAGGCATGATTTAACCAAAAGTGTTGACTCAGCTAACATAAGTGAGCTGTGCTTTTAGCGAGGCTTGTTTCAGGACATTTGAGAACCAGCTGGTCACAGACAGCTGAAATGACTTTTACTTCCTAATGATACCGACTCCAAGCCTCCTCTGACTTGCTGCAAATAATTACTTTCATTACTGGTTATTCAAACTGGTAATATCATGTTTAATCCATCAATGGTTTCACTTTAATCATTTCAGCAGTGGTAAAAATGGCCTGTCACATTTTATTAGAGTCCTTCAATTAGAGCACAAACTAGAATGAGAAAAATTATGAAGTGTGTTTTAATTCAAACTTTGACACATCAATACTACGGCCATATCAGGGTGAACTCTTTGTCTTTTGTGTTTCCTTTAAGCAAAGTGTTTAGCTGTCCGTTCTATGGGCTGTCTGACTTTTAATCAGCAGCCTGACCTCAAAGAGTCTTGATTTAATGTTTTAAGTGGTAAGGAAAGCGACAAATCTTCTTATGCTGCGTTCACACCGCAAGCGACCCAGCTACCAAAATTGCGTCGCCCACTGACATAGCGTCACACGTCCATAAATACCTCATTTTGGTCGTCGGCCGTCGCTCGGTGACGTCACGTCCGTTCGAGTTTCACCGCGATCATATCATATATCACATAATAGGATGTATAAGCGGACATTATTCCAGGTGTATCCTTTTCATTGACTTATCAAACACAAAACACTGTAGCTGATGCCCTGCAGCAGCATTATCTGTGAGTTTACTGCGATCCGTCTAGGCAGAACTAATGTCCTCACTGACATTAGTTCCGCCTAGACGGAAGTTAACAGTTATTCATCCGCCCTGTAGTCCGGATGAATAACTGTTTGTCAAGGGTACCGTCACACGTACGCACTGCTGATTGGCTGATGCTGCACAGCCACACACAACATCACCTGAATAGATCAACTTTTTTTTAACTTTGACATCGCGCAACGAGTGAAGTGATCGTCTTGTACACGGCCGTAGCATCGCGGGTGGGTTAGCCCCGCCCCATTGCGGCTGTACATTGACTTTGAATGGAGAGTGATCGCCGAGGTAGTACAAGTAGCGTCCGAAGTAGCGTGTGAACGCACCATTAGTAAGAAGCTTGAGAAAGTGTGCTCAACTTATCTCTTCGACAATGACTTAAACAGTAAATTGACTTTTTAATTAAGTAATATTTTAATCGATGATAGATTGAACAAACAAACATTTCAACACTTATCCAAAGCCATTAATTAGAACATAGCCTGAAAGTTGGGGACTGTCTAGCATCCAGTTTGACAGTTGGTTAAAAACACATTTAAATTGAGATTAGCCAATCAGTTAAAATAAGAAGAAACACTTAAAAACACACTTTATGTAACAGGTCTTAACATGAGTGTACTGAAACTGTGGGCAACAATGTCAAGATGGTAAAGACTGGCTAGCATTAGCTGTGTTATTTCAACCATCATATTTGTCCTTGAATGTTTGCATCCATATTCCTAAACTGGATGTTAAAGTGTTGTTTCACGTCCCTATCATAGAGTGGTAATGCCAGTTTAGTCTTTTTAGTGTTCATGCAATTCTATCTCCAATTGTTTGACAAAAACAAAATGTCTCCACTGTGTTGGTTGACCAGAGCACTATGGCAGCGGTCATGTAATCTCACACATCACAAAAAGCATTAGTAAGACTTGATCAAACTGCCTGTTTATGGCAAAAAATATAACCAGAATTATTTGACTGATGTATAGATCATGGTTAGTATTAGTAATTACTCATTAGTTGTACAGCCATCTCAAATGATTAAACACATGGATCCTCTGATCAGTTTGTTCTGTTTTACTGCTGATCCTGATCTCATCACCTGTGAATGAGATTGACTCAGATGCTGTTCATGTTTTAGATTTTAGTACAAAAACTGGTTTAATGTTTATGCAACAGAGCCATACAAAAACCTCTTAAATTGCTGCTCAACAAGTATCTTAGAGTTAAGACATTATGCAACTTAAAAGATCATTTTGTTTAGTCAATAAAACAAACATATTTGCTATGCAAATGATCATGTTTACCAATGTTCCTTGTCAGAAGCTTAATTTCCATGATAGAAGTTAAATTTCTGAATGCATTATGTACAACCACCATCTAAAGGGCATGTCACTGAGCTGACATAAATATGTCATCATAACATGAGGTTTTTAACTCTTCCTGACAGCTAAGAAACATCAATCCTTCCAGAGTTTAAGTAAATTTCAAAACGTCAATTTTGGATTCATATTTTTGCCGAGGAAGTCAGAAAAAGCGTAAGGGAATTCTACTGGAGCTTCTAACAGTGGACAACAGGACAGCAGAATAAGCAGCAGGTGATTATGTTTTGCTACCTGAAGGTGTTGTATGAATTATTAATCACAGAAATTGGTGACCACTGACCACAAGCATTGAGTCCAGTCAACCATCATGTATTTCTTATAAATGTCAGTTCCCAATTAAATGGGCTTACTCCAAAAAGGTCCCATATTTTACTCCTTTTCAACAATTTATCACCAGTGTCCCATATCTCCTAGTAACGTTTTGTTGAAGGGTCTTGTCTGAAAATCCACTCTGATGTTAGATTCCGGCATGCCTATAAACCCCTCTGTTTCAGCCCTGTACAGAACAGGCTGTTTTAATGGAAATCCTCATGGGCTGTGTCTGACCACTAACCTTTCAGTGCAGCTGGATCTGCCTGATTTATTGTATTGTACAGATACATCTTGCAAAACCCAGCCAAAATGAATAAGAGGCACTGCCCAATCAGTGGAGGAGGTGGGAGCTACAAATGTGAGAACAAGAAGCAACTGCTTGTGCAAAGATGTTTGCATCCTCAGTAGCAGTTTTGTATGATCTGGATTGCATTTATTCATTTCATGATGACAAATACAAACACTGAGAGTGTTTCACAATGGAAATGTTTTCACTCCACTTCTGGCATGTTTTGGTGAGAGTTTGCTGTATGAATTGGCTCATGTTTTCGTACTTTGCACTGCAGCAGTAGCACTGCAACATCCAGTTGGCCTGTTATGAAAATGATTGACAGAACAATCATCCAGTCACCCCTTGGATATGTTTTTAAAAAGGTTTTGCCCTCCCCAATCCCTTTCTATTGTGGTTGCACAGATGGATTAGTGAAATATGCTGTTTGTTATATATTTAACCTTCCACATGGCGTGTCAGATTTACAGGCCAAACCCCTCTCAAGAAGTAGGAATAGCTCACCACTGCTGTGCTCTAGTGTTTACTGTGGCCACACAGACATGCCTTGACATGACACTTCCATTGGTGCTGCTTGTGTGCTGAACCTGGCTCAGGGGTAAGAAGGAGATATTGAGGAGGATTTGCTCATGTTTGGGGTTCACGGTTGTAGAAAAGCAATAAGGACGGGGTGCTGGTTTGGCGGAGTGGTTAGCAACCAGGCACCCCATGTACTTGCTTCTGCCGGTCCAGGTTCGAATCCAGCCTGTGACCAGTTTGCAGAGTGTCTTCCCCTACTCTCTCTCCCCCTTTCACAAGCCTATCCACTGTCTCTCTCCTATCAATAAAGGCACAAAATGCCCAAAAAATACATTAAAAAAAAAAAAAGCAATAAGGACATATCCTTTTCAGCTTGAGCTATAAAATGTTTATTTTGCATAGTAAGGTGAAATAAATGTCCTGATGCTTTGATGGAAGACCCCCTAAGCTGGAAAAATATGTAAGTGGTTTTTCCTCATTCCAGATTGAATTTATTTGTTTATTTAACAAAGTTCTCAGAATCAAAGTGTAGATTGTTGTACTTTATGACATCCAACAGCTGCCTTTATGTCATCCTCTTTCTCACTTACAGTCTAACTACAGTGCATGCAGTGGCTACCTCTGCTCCTCACCTAAAATAAAGTGGGAGCAGTTCAGGTGGTAGAGACTGAGCACATGTTTCTCTGTTAGGGAATGATGTTTTCTAAGTATAACATGGTCATACCTATGGACAGACAATACGCAGTGCACTGTTTGTTGACTGTAGTTGCTTTGTTTTCATGATGTAAGAGCAAGAATCAGGACTGAAATTGAAACTTGATTGACTGCCCAGCTCTACTTATCCAAATGTTGTGAGTTTTTAATTATGGCTCAGAATTGATCAGAGCCCCATTGCTTTAAGAACCTTCACATTGATGGATAAAACAATAAATAAAATAAGTGAGTCTGTGCTTGTTTGTCCTTTTGCATAGCAAGAGGTGTTGTGTTCCACATCGAGAACTCAGACTAATGAAGTGAAACTGTACAGATTCGACTGTCAGTTTCAATAATCCACATCCATCACTTTCCGGTCACAACATGAGTCACAGTCAAAGAATGGATTTGTTATTACTCTGGAAGTCTCTGACAAAGAGATATCCGACTCCACACAGACTTCTTTGTCATCCTGTGTACTTTTGTTTTCTTTTTTCCTCATGGCTGATGTTAAACTGTTTAGGTTTCAAGTTTGAGCTGTGACGTGCTCCCAAACACTTGAACATCACTTCAGGGCAGAGCTTGTTTGCTGTCGAGTTCCTGAGCAGGGTTACGGCGTGCTCGAGAGTTTAATCTCGCTGAGCATGTTTCTTTTAACTTCCCCTTATATCTTTTTTTCTGAAAAAGTTAGCGTGACATCATCTTCCTGTCTCCGCCCAGCATCGTATACAGTAAAGCTTTATGGTATCAAAGGTCACAGTGGTTTGACCTGGATGATGTTTATTTACCTTGCAGACTTATGTTTCTTCTCTGACAGGTTGTGGATTCTAAAGGTCATGGTTGCGTAGTGTGTAGCCTGTTCAGGGATACATGTATGTACTTGTTTTACTTCCTGTTTTTTCCATAGAGGACATTTGCAGATTATTATTGTTTTAAACAGCTGATGACATGTCAAAGACTTTCCCCGGGAAACACTTTAGTACCTGATAAGCAGGAAAGCGTTGTGTTACTGCCATGATGTCAGCATTGGCTGATAACAGCTTAAAATGTTCATTACCAGCATCAGAGTATTGAAATTTCTACCAGTATAACCTTAAAACTCAAACATACTGTCCCACAAGTTATATTTGATGAGTGAATGAATGTACCAGGTTGCTTTACCTTATTGTCACTGATCGTATACTTAAAATAATCCACATTATCATTTTAACAGACTGAAATGTTATTGCTGTTTTGTATCTGTTTATAGCACAAATAAGCTGGCATAGTGAAAAGAACGTAAGAAAATATCAATACGACAATGTACTGGATTATTTGTTGCACAATACTGCACAGATATTTTAGTGTAGTATCATGAAGGGCTGCTCTATTATTGCAAAAATCAGAACAAGATTGGCATCAGTATTGTGACATAATTACTAGCTGATTTTAAAACACACTACATGCTTTCACTGAGCATATTTGCTTTTGACATGATCATTTTTCACATCAGAGATTGAGAAATACAGAGAGATATATGTGTAAGACGAAAGTATTTCAATTTCATTACTGTCAGTAGTAATGGAAAAAAAACAGTTCATGTTATGTGGCACCGTAATCTTTTTGTGTCAGCTACCCAATTTTCATAATTGTAAAAGGTAGTAGTTGTAATCTCAATAAAAACTGATATCATGATGTTTTATTTTTCAACGTGTCAATCAAAGTTGGAACATTTGTAGTGTTTTGTCTATGGTCTTAAGTTACATTATGATGTATTGTATTGTCAATCATGTATCATTTCAACATATTCTTGCCAATACACACTCCTAGGTGGGGATGGGAATTGATACAGTTTTATTGATACCAATGCTAAATTTCTTTCCTTTTTGTTACCAGTTTTCTGTCTGTGTCTGATGAGAGCATGACGCCCTTGATATGCAAGGCATGCAGAAAAAAACTGAAAGAAATTAATAAGGGAATTGACAAGCAAAATGTCGACGGTATTGATTCACTGGGAAATTGTCATCGATTACCAACTATAATTGGTTTTCAATTTTCTTACCTACTCCTGGGTCAACTTCAACTGGAGAGACTGGATACTTGTGAAAACAATGATCAATGTTGAGAACTAGTTCAAAATATTTGCATATTGGATGTCAGCAAAGATACAAATGTTGCACACCCGAACCAGAAAGCATTGTGTGTTTGGTTCTTTAGTACACTGCACAGTACAAATCATCTTCACTGCTTGACAGCTCTGTCAGTTTATCTTGTTCAGTGTTGTTTTTTTTTTATTTGATAGAAAAATAAATGCACCTCACTTAGTGTGGACAGTTTGTTTGACGAATTGTGCGAATCAAATTACTAATACAATCAAGTCAATGCCCTGGCCAAAATACAATCAAGTAATGACAGGAATGTGTAACTGAACCACAGTATAAAATAGCATGACTCCAGGTATGGCTATCTTGATTTAAATGTCTTTCACATGCATATTTGTCAAAGGCTTACACGGATATGCTTTCCTAAATCTTGTGTTTTAGCTGTCCTGCTTTAAAGTCTCTGATGTGCCTTCCTAGTCATACAGCACTGTTGTCCTGTTTCAGTGAATGCTATCTGCTGTCAAGCTATTGAGTTTCTGATGCCACTTTAGATGAATGAAAGTGATGCTCTCTCCAAGTTTTATGATCAGTATCCTATATGTGCTCTGCTGAGTGTCCATTTATGCTGCTCTGTTTACACATACCTGTTTCTCTGTTCTGTCATTCACCTGCAGAGGGACTACAGCTGAAAGTCTGTAAAGAAATATAGCCATGATGTAGTGTTGCTAATGCTATAGCTTTTAGATATACAGATGAATGCAAGAAATATAAGAACATATATTGACTCATTGCTGATATTTCCTTTCTGCTCACGTATTCATATCAGTATAAAATATAGTCTCAAGAACACAGTGTCTATAAGGTCTTAAAAAGCTGGGGCTGTTTTCTTTTTCATCAGGCCCCCCTGTCCAGCCACAGGAGGAACACATGGAATGTGGTGCCGCAAACCCTGACCTGAGCGAGGACGCTGCTTTGTCACAGGTAAACAATTTGTGTCACAGTGACAGGGCATTGTGCAAAGATAGAGGTGCAATGTGAGAATCAGTGTGTGTTTGTGTCTTCAGGATGCATTGAACGGAGAGGAGGATCTGAGTGAGGAGGAGAAGGCCAGAAGAAGGGCGGAGCGACGCAAAGCAAAGAGGAAGGTAAGCATTGTTACACACTCAAAGGTAGTAAGGGGTGCATAGGAATGGGAATTGATAAGATTTTATCGATACCATTGCTATTAACGATTCTGGTAATCTGTCTAATTCTTTAACACTTCCTTTATTGATTCCTGCAGATTTTCCGTGTGGGCAAATGTTTGCCTGTAGATTTTCAGTGGCAACAATGTCAAACAAACGTCACAGCATAGATAGTTGCTGGTTTTTCCACTCACTTAAAGCTAGGGTCTACGATCTGAAAACCTAAAAACCTAAAACTATTGGTAAGCTGCATGTCAAAGAGAGATAAAGAAAACTTTACAGCCCTGTCCACTTCACACGTCCTCAATGTTTTACTTTTAGTACAAATACAGAAGGGTTTGTATTGTTGTGTTTTCCCTAAGTTGTATCTCTTTGTGTAGGGTTACATTTTCAGTATGTCACTGCGTTTACATGTGTAGGCACAATCTGCTGATCACTCTCTTTCTCAGTGAGGCTGTGTTAGTAACTACATTTCTTAAGTATCAAGTCCATCTCTTTCAGCGCCGTCGAAAACGCAAGAAGCAGGAGCAGGTTAAGCAAAGCGAGAATGCTGATCGGGTAAGGATCATATTTTACCTTCTAGCAATGAACTAAATGTTTGCATTTTGCTGTAATAAACGGATGTGTATTAATCCTGCTCTGTAGGATGATGAGGACGAGGATGGAGGTGCAGAGTCAGAACTTGATGATAGCGAGTCAGAGCCAGAAACTGCTGCTGAAGATGAAAAACAAATGGTGCAAAAAGTGGAAGAGCAGGATGCAAAACCTGCTCCTTCAAACAAGGACGTCCCGACTCCAGTTGTGAATTCTACAACAATTAAAGGACATCAGAAGAGTCAAGTCAGATCTGCTGAGGAGGTATGAGCACTAAGGTTTTAAAGTATGGCTCTCAAGTGTGTGAGGGTTAGTAGTTTGATGCTTTCAGTCTTGATGGAATAGTGTTTAACATTAATGTCCCTGTCTGTTTGTCTTACAGGAGCCGGAGTGGGACGTGAGTAGTGCCTTTTTTGCTAATGCTGCTAGCCATATCAAACCCAAAGGATCCAGTCGCAAGTCCAAAGAGAACAAGGAAAACGAGGCCAGGAAAGAGGTGCGTGAATTATGATGGAAAGTTTGACATAACTTTGTTGCATGTCTGCCCTTGTGGCGACTCCAATGAGTGATAGGAGTAAAAGTGAACTTTGGACCATGACAGTCTTTACAGCACTGGCTCTAAGGTGTGTTGTGTTTGTGTGTGTGTGTGATTGACCTACTTTATGTCAGTTGTTGGATGATTTTTGGACTTTGCTCATCCGTGCTTTAAATCAGTCTAATCCTTCACAGGTGTGGTTTGAATTTGAGCCAAAGAGGTATGAGTGGACAGATGTTAACAGATATAGACCAAGACAAATACATTTGTCAGAGTGAAGCTTCTTCTTTGATATCAGTCGTTATTTAACATTTGTTCTTCAGATTGTCCATCTGCTGGATGTCCCACTGTTAACCTGTCAAAATGAACTCTTGAACTAATAATAATTTAAATTTTCAAAGGTGTGTACTAAGACAAGCACTAGACTTTCCCCTTTGGTATTTCCCAGTTGCTTCTAGCAAATACCTGCCATCCTAATATAGTACCACGTCCCATTTAAGTGTATGTGAAAACAATTCCTAAAATGTATTTTTGTAAAATTGAATGAAATGATGAATATGGACGAATATTCCAAAAACAATGGCCAAGTATTACTTATCATTCAGATTTTATCTTCAAACAGTTTATCCTGCCAAGCATGCTGAATTTTGAGAAAAGCAGTCTCCTGGGTGTCTGTGTATTAGGGGTGTCAAAAATAATATTTTAAACGATGCGTCGGGATGATGACGCAAATGAAGATGCAGATGCAATATTTGTGTAATCTTTCAGAGGCTGTAGCATCATTTTTGTGTCAGAGTAGCTTTTATTTTTTTGCTGAAGTTGATCTCAACAGTCGTTTTTTAAATAAAAGTTCATATTTATCCAACTGCTTATATTTGTTAGTCTATAAAGAAGCCTTGTGCAGTAACATACAAAATCAAGGATACTACTCAGTGCATTGCATTGTGATATCTAATCAAATTTAATTCTTAACTTGATAATCATTATCAAATCAAATCATGAGACAACTGGAATGCACAGCTTTGACATTCACTGTTCCAAAATGCTGAGCCGTACTTTTTAAAATTTTATTTATTTATTTGTATTAATAATTATTTAAATGTACTGACATATGCATAGATTTTATATCTGCTAATTGTTTTTATATCCTGTGTTCTTTTACACCTGTGTACAATAGAATGCTTCTGGAATCTTAATTTTCCTGAAGGAGTCTTCCCACGGGATAAAAAAAGTTCTATTTAATCTAATCTACATGATTAGTTAATAACTGATAGAAGTTTGGGACATTTGTTTTGCATGGTCATTCAGCCTCAGAGGGCTGGTTGGCAGCAGGTCCTGAGTCATTTGACCTTGTTACATTTATTGTTATTATATCTGCGGCTTGGAAAGACAGTTAAGTTGGGACCATGCTTTATAGAAATAATTGTAGGGATCATGCTTTGTAATGATACCACTGTAAAACATGGTTTGGTATAATATGTTTGTGGTTCTTGATACATTTAAGAAAAACAAAAAAACCATAAAGCATATATTATGAAGAAAATGTTGGTGTCGTGCTCTCCTCTTTGTACCGCAGTATTTTGTGATTTTTTTTCTGTACAGCTGCTGTAATCCAGTTCATTTCACAGTCTAAACCTGTTGTATACACTTATTTTCTTGTTTTTGTAATAACAAGCATTACATTTGGGATGAAAGAACTGAGAGCTGGGAGTGTTCTGATCATAATGACAGGTTACATGCTTACAGCTGTGGGAATGTCCTTTTTTTGTCTTACAGACCAATGGCACCGACTCCATGAACAAGAAAAGTGCCTCACTGGCAGGTACGAAATATTTCCACTCTGCAGTATCTTTCTCTCGATTATTCATTGAAAAACAATCAAAGCTTTACAGCAAACAATTGATTACACACATGTTTGTGGAGGCATGTCAGAAAGCCCTGCAGGGACTGACTCAGCAGAGAGTTATTTACAAGCATGTTTTCTTTCTGCAGAAAAAGGGATCAAGCTGGTGCAGGAGGGGCAGTACGCTCATGCAGTCAGTATGTTTACAGAAGCCATCAAATGTGACCCGAAGGATAACCGGTATGTCCTGACTGTAAGAACACATCAAGTACACACTGTAGTGATAGTTCACTGATGATAATCTTTCACATTTTGATCTTGTCTTGAAGATTCTTCGGGAATCGCTCCTATTGTTATGTCTGCCTGGAGCAGTACCCTCAGGCTCTGGCAGATGCTGAGCGCTCCATTCAGCTGGCTCCAGACTGGCCTAAAGGATACTTCAGGAAGGGCAGCGCTCTCATGGGCATGAAGGTAGACACTTATTTACAAGTGCAATCAAGTCAAAAGAGCTTGACTGCTGGTCTTCCAAAACTTCCTGTTTCCTTATTTATTGTTGTACATGACTTTTTGCCCCTTCCTGTATAAAATTGTTAACTCTGAAAAAAAAAAGAAATTAAAAAAATATGTCTTTTATGGCCTTTATTAGGGAAACATTCATGAAGAGAGACAGGACCGCCAAAACTGGGCATTAAAGCACATGGTCTTTGAGCCATGGTGCATTAGCCAAAGTCAACACAAGTCAGCCATCGCACATCAACTGTGTCTGACCCCCTCCACTGAGAATGTAGATAAAGGGACTTTGAGAGTATATTGGTTTGGAGAGACTAATGTACGATTATGTACGAAACAGGGAGATTTTTTCCAGCTGTGGGAATCATATATGAGCATTTAGAAACTAGAAATATAGGCCTCACCTGAACAGAAACCGTACATTTATTGTAGTTAATTATTTTTATGTCTAAACTTGTGCAAAAGTTGAGTGTGGGTATGTGAGTTTGTGTAATTTGTTGATTCATGTGTGGGTTTAAGTCCTGAAACTTGTTTGACTGTTACTGTTTGTCAATGAACTGATTCTGCTGTAATCCTGTGTTAATGCATCCAAGAAGCAACAACAAAGATGAACAGTGTGAAAGTATTCAGTGCTTGCTATGCCAGCAACTTTCACAGTTCATGCTTTGGGGGTTGTTGTTTAATCACAAAACAAAGCAGTCACATTTGTGGTTGCATTGTTAAGATGAGGAACTCAAACACATTTATCAGGTGCTGTGCCTGGGCTCTACATAAAGATACAGGGACATTTACAAGCAGCATTAAAACTGGAAATAAAAGTACAAGTTTGGTGCTACAGTCCCTGAAGATCTGATATTACTACACAAGGCACAGCTACAGGCTAAGGGTACTTATGTGTGTGTGACATTTTAAGAGGAAATTATTTTGTGAAGTGGCTTGACTAACAAGTGATTTCTCATCTCATCAAGTGAGGAATAAAGGTTATTAGTTTATCAGATATCTCGTCAGTTTATTGAGCTTAGAAATCTGAACCCGGACTCTTTTTTCTGGCTGATGTCTGTCTTTGTGTGTTTCAGCGGTACAGTGAGGCAGAGAAGGCCATGGAGCAGGTGCTAAAACTGGACAAAGACTGTGAGGAGGCTGTCAATGACCTCTTCGACTGTAAAGTGCTGCAGTTAATGGTAAACAAACCCTCAAATCAAAATGGCAGAGATGCTTCCTGTAGGCGTAGCTGTGAACCAAAAACTGAAGAACTTCCTCTGAGCTTTTTCTTTTTTTTTAGAAGCAGCATTTAACGAGTTCTCTCAACATTTCCCTTTAAGTGTTTCAGTATCAGGCCAACACTTTCTCTGACTTGTTTTCGTAGGAGCTTGGTTTTGAGCAGGGGCAGAGTGTTTTACTCCTGGAGAAGTTTTCATCTGTACAGGCTGCTCTGGCTTCTTGTTCTGATGTTGCTAGGGGTATGTTTACATGTTCTTATTTAATAGAGGGCCTGCATATTCTCTTTTCTAACAATGCAACCTCTTTGATTTTTGTTATTGTTATAATGATGTCCCTTCTTTTTTCTTGCAGCTGCAAGTCAAGATCCATCTGTTGTGCAACCGGGGTAAGTAAGCATAATTGATCTGACACAGGACAGGAAATAAGGGCTTATGTCTGTTTTTATTTTACTTCTAACAACACTGAGCCTTTGTCAAGCCCCACCCTCATCAGGAAGTGATCCTTTGTCAGGTTCTTTTCTCTGGTACTTTTGCAAGGTTAAATAAAATGTCTTGTCACAACTGAAAATATCCCACAAACATGACTGAATTATTTTTTTTGAGATGATTAGGTTATTTTCTGAACTTGGCCTCAGTGAACAAACACAAACATCAGTATTAAATGGTGTAGGAAGGTAACACAATATCTTTAAAAAAATCATTTTAAGTTTTACTGATGCTTGATACTGAAGCTATAGGCTTATGAAAGCCTTCACACTCTCTTTAAATAGTAGTTTTGTGCCTGTTTTGCCAAACAGTAAGATGATGTTTTACACTCCTATCTGCTTCACTGCCAGCATTCCTGTGTATTGTATTAAATTGTAGTTGGTATTGATGCAAATAAGCCAGTATTACAAGATAGTGCCATCATCACATTATTTTTATTCTATAAAGTGGTGCAGGAATGAGTCCAAATCATGGAAGTGAGTTAGCACTTCAGCATGACTGGTTCCCAAGGCAGAAAGTAAAAAGGTTTTTGAAAGCTCAGAATTCAACCCAAAATAAGGTCTGTGCTGAACACATAAGATATTGTTCTGTTTCATTTTGCAACATAAAATTCATCTGATACTGCCCTGCCTTAGAATTTTAAAGTGCAATTTAGTTCATAAAAGGATGATTGCTAAGAAGAATAAAAAGTGGCTGTGAACCCTGACAAAAAAAATTTCTGATGGTTTTTAAAAAGCAAAAAAAAACAAAAACACCACAGTCACACATGGGCCCTAACTGGATCAGTTCATTCACTTGGGAGAAAATTCTCAAACAAAAAGTTATAACAGATATTACATATTGAAAATGTGGTAGCTACTGTTAGCTCCTGCTCATCACAGACCGTATTTTAAGCAATTTTCCAAGAACAAAGTGAAAAATCGCTGATGCGTTTAGTCAAGGAAACCACTGTGATGCCAAACTCCAGTTGGGACTAAAAGACTTTATCATTCCTGCAACACTCTATTGGCAATAAATTGTTTTTAAGGTTGATCTTATTACAGCTTCTTAAAATTACCACCACACATTTCTATAATTAAATGTTTTTATTTTCTCTTTTGTTGTAAGGGGGCTGGATTGTCAGTGGCATTTTTAATCAACAAAGGTTTAGGCCACAGGCTAAGAAATGATCCTGGATCACAGTATGGATCTCAACTTACTTGTACGAAGACCCTGTGCACAACTTCATCTAGGAGGAAGTGACAAAATTGAGTTCACAATTACATAGTGATGCACTTGACGTCTTGGCCTGGGTGAAGGTTTGTTTGACCAAGAGCAGCTCAGCAGCCATTGTTTATGATGAGTGATCAGCAGAGCAGTCGGAGCTCATGAGTGTTTTCCGGGGTGGTTATGAGAAAAATCTGAATTGTTCCCTCTCTCTTTCAGAAGCCCTTGTGCATCTCTTTGGGTTGGAAATGTGACAACAGAGCTGTCAGAGAAACATCTATGGGACCTTTTTAAAATGTACGACCGTCAACTGATTTACATTTCTGAAAGTGGTTTCTGTTCCTGGTTTCAAAACTAGAGACACTCTAGCAAACACACATTTGTGCTGTGCCTAAAGGAACATACATATCATTTCTAACCTGTATTTCTGAACCTATCTGCCAAATATTTAATTTGTGTTGCAGGTACGGTGAGATTGAGAGTATCCGTGTGCTACATGAGAGATTCTGTGCCTTTGTGAACTTTAAGAATGCAACCATGGCTGCTCGTGCCATGGAGAAACTAAATGTGAGTACACATCTTTAAAGCTGTGACAGCTGTTCAAACACTTGATTCAACTGAAAAAAACCTTTTCAGATATATGGTTCTGGCTCATTAGATGACAAAAATTGAGCTTTTGTTGATTTTCCTTTTTCTTTGAGTTTATTTAGTGCTAAAGTTTTAAACATTCATTGGATAAAAGAAACAATTGGAATATATGATATACTATATGTAAATATAATGCTGTATCAATTCTTTGGCAATATGAGGATCAAGATCTCAATAGCTAGTTTTGCATGTAGTCATCAACTTAAAGTGAAAACATAAAACTGACCAAAAAAACCCTGCTCCACCTCCCTCTCCCACTGACTCATATCACCCCACTAAGCCCCTCCTACAAAATGCCACACACTGTAAAACTGCATGTCAACAGTTATCACTGCAAACTTCCTGTTTGACCCAGCTGCTTGTCAGACTAAAGGCAAACACTGTCAGTTAATTTAAATGAAATAAAAAAGTGTTTTAGAAAAAGTCACAAGTGGTCTGAGTCACACAGTTAAAATTCACAACACAACTGGAGAAAGGAGAAAGAACTGCGGAGACGCCCTGTTAAAGTTAGAGATGAGTTATTCTGGATTGATTGATTGAATCAGACTTGTCTTACTTATTAATTTGCATTTCAACATTTTGATGCATCACATCTTAATCACAGTGCACAAAGTTTAAATCTTAAATGCTGCTTAGCTCATTTCAATTGACTTGAGAGCTGGGTTTAATACAGTTTTTATTCTATATCTAACTGGCTGATTGCAGAGTTTGGTGGTCTCTTGGGCACAGTGCTCAGCTGGTTTTGATCATATTTGTCCAAAGAAAATTGTGAGCTTAGTTGGCATGAATTTGGAACATTATTGCTCGAATGTTTAATTTAAAAATAAAAACAAAGTTAAAATTACAGAAAAAGAATTACAAAAAAGGGAAACAGTGAAATTATAATGATAAAATTTGTAGTAATATGATATTAAAGTTTGATATGTGTGTATGTATATGTTCATATATATATGTACATGTATATGTATACATATATGTATATTTATATATTACTATATAAAAGATTACCAAAGTATAAAACTTTGTTTGTTTTTTCATGACAGGTGGTCAAATATTTTTTTAAGTTCTGTATATGTTGAGGACATCAGAAGGCAATGCAGCAGCCAAATATATGATTACTTTGCACTGTTAAATAGAGACATGCTAGTAGCTTTTCCCTATGTGCATAATCCTCTTTCCTTTTTTTATATGTATTTTTGGGCATTTTATGCCTTTATTGATGTGCTTGGTTGCTGCTACTCCGCTTAACCAGCACACAGCCTTACATTTACCAAACAGGGGGGACCATGCAGTATATGAGGCTAGAAGCATGAAATGGGGAAATGCTGGATTTGATCCATGACCACTTTAAGGGCCATGGGCTCTCTGCATGGGTAACATGAATATCTCTGCGTTAGGCATACTTTGCTTTTAGACAGAGTATGTTTCCAGTTTGGTTTCTAGATATCACAAGACCAGATATTTAAAAAGAAGAAAAATAATGCTCAAATATCAGACACATTTATAGGAAGCATTTAAAACAGGATTGTTATTTAAATACTATGGTCAGTGTTTGTTATTTTAACTCAACTCATTTAAAGTACTGTTGCTTCTCTTTATGTAAAATCAGTAAAGCTGTTGCTGTTGGAGCCCCACTCATGCTAACTCTCTTTTTCAACAACATTATGATCTGTGTGTGTCCTCCTTCCACAGGGTTACTGTATTGAGAACACACGTTTGGTTGTGCGCTATCCTGACCGTCGCACTCAGAGGGTCCTCCCCACTCCACTGAAAACATGTCTGGCTGTCACACAGCAGGCGGGGTTGGCTGCTGGGTAAGAAGCACTCTTCCTCCGGGCCAATAAAATCCAACTACATACTAACTATGAAAGTTTAACTCTTAATTTGCTTTCTTTGCCCAGACCTCGACGGCGTGGCCCAGTAAACGGAGACGAGTGTTACTTTTGGAGAACCACCGGCTGCCACTTTGGGGATAAATGTCGCTACAAACACATTCCTGATCAGAAAGGCAAGGACAGGAAGCCCTGGCAGCCTTGAACTCTACTTATTCTGACTCTCCGCCCCAGCGTTGTGCAGGAAACTTGGACCCACAGACTGAGCCAAAAGGAGCTGGCGCTTGCTGGACCTGGTATTCTTGGCTAAATAAATAACCGTAGTGGATGGACTGTGATAGTTGAAGAGAGCCAACAGCCAGAGTCACTCATAAGGAACAAAGAATCTGCAGCAAGAAGGCTTTTGTTTTAACCTCAGTCTAAGCTGACTCAAATCACTCATAAATACAACTTAAACCAGAAAAGGGCAACATATTCATCAAGAGTGTGCTTTGTTTAGAATAAAAGCCTTCTGGGTCGCAGTTCTTTATGCTTCTAGTGACCTATTCTTCCTTAAGGGATACAACCTCACCTCACGGTCCTGCAGAGTAAGGAGAGAGTGAAACTGCTGCGGCCCACTCCAGCTTTGTCACTAACAGCAATAATGAAAAGACTGAAGAGATTTTGCAGGCCAGGGTTCATCAGTGATGATGGTTGGGACCTCTTTTGTTCTTTTTGTAAAATAATCCCATCAAAGCAGTGTTCATCCCTACAACACGATAAACACTTTATTTGCAGTTTTGGAACCTGGTTCAAAACTTGTAAAACTCATCTACCTATCATCTGCTCTGGATGTTTTGGAAATGAACGGTTTTATTCTTAATAGTTTTTCCTTTTTTGTATTGATTGCAGATGATGTCAGGTGCAAAGTTCTTGAGTTGGGCAGTAGAAGAGCCAGTGAGTGCCTGATGCAAACATAAACCCTCAGTCTTTTAGTGCATTAATACACAGTAGAATGATGTAGGGATGTCTGTGTTTGTAGGCCAACTTGAAAGTAGGCATTAATGCTGGTTCCATTGACAAAAAGCCTGTTTTTTTTCTTGGGTTTTTGGTGTAGATGCCAATCAGTTCAACGGCAATATCGGCCGATATCAGCCCTTTTTAAAAACATTAATTCAAAATGAACAGATCATTTTTTAGATGTTCATTCGTTGTGTCATACCAATTTGCTGCTGACATCTGACACCCCTATCTGGTGGTTTAGAGATGATTCTTTATTTAGAGGAGTAAAAATAACCTGTTGGTAAAACCGTAACCTGTTTCTATGAACACAGGAGAAAAAATATAGGTTTTATGGTATAATTACACCAAAAGAGGTCATTAGAATATCATTTTTATTGGCTGAAGTTATCTTGAACATTTGTCCTGTATTCATTATCAGTGCATTTCCAGTTTTTGGATTTATGCCTGTAATAAGTGGCAAAAAGTAAGGATAATAGCATGTTAATTTTGGACGATAAAGCAGTGTACATGAACAGGTCAACTCCAGTGAGTAAAACGTAATAGTCCCAGAATGAAGTATGCAGGATATCGCAATTGTCCTCATGTGGCTGGCAGTTTTGTGGGTGATAGGGACTGATTTCACTTTAAAAGGCTAAGATTAATTCAGAATTTTTACAAATTTTTAGGCGATCGTAAGTAAATTAGACCAAAATATAATATGATATCAACTGACTTCAGAAGTCTACTATGTTAAACTGACTTCAGTATCACCTACATTCAGCTTCTAACTTTTTTATTCTTAATTTAGTGGTCTGGCTGCAAAGAATGCATTTATATATTTTTTTCCAAAATTGATTTTTAATGTCCCTGACAAACTTGGTGGTCCTACATGACAGCAACCACCCTCTGAAGGTTTTCACAAGCTTTTAAAACTTAAATTCAAGACTTTTTAATGCCTTTGCAAGATGTGAAAAAGCTTCAGATTTACAAGCACAGTACCTTCAGATATATATTTTATGTTTAAGTAAAATATATCACCCTTTCACCACCAACTGCATTTCAGGCATCTAACTGAAATCTCATAGAAAATCTCCCAGACTTTAAGATGATGGAACCAGAAGAACTAAGACGCCAGTAATTTAGCATATTTTAATACTTAAACCTGTACCACATTAGAGATTATACAATATTTGGTGCCAGTGACATGCTTTTTTAACCTGGTATCAAAACAGTTGATGATATTTAACATTTACAAGAATTGTTTAAGTTTTTAACCCTCTAACTTGGGTGATAATTTAATTTCACACTTGTACTATGAGTAATAAACTCAATGACAGTACAGGATGGTGCCCTAAAACAGTGGTTCTCATCTGGTCTAACCTCAGAATTAAACACCTCCTTTATGATAAACTTAGACCAGAATTCCCCCGAAAATTCAAAGACTCCTATTTTTGTAAGACATGTATTTGTAACTCACTGATCAAGCCCAGCAGCCCCCTTTTAGTTTCAGACCTGCCAGCTGAGAACCACTGCCTTAAATCCTTCATCCATTATAACAAACTCACACATATTCATGGCCACGCATGTGATGACACTTTTAGTTTTAACCTCATGAAGCAGTGTTTATGACCTCAGGAAAGGTCTCATTTTCAGTATTTTTATGAACCAAAGAATGCTTCATCTGATGGCTCTGCACTGAGAAGTTCCACATACAACACTAGACAGTAGTATAATAAAAAAAACCTTCGTAGAGAGTGCCTGGATCATGAGATGGTGTAAAATACAAACCATTACAGCCTTACCCCTGGTTAAGGTCCACACTATGTTCACTTGTAAGCTATGCACATCACAGTAAATATTTATTTTCCTATTTATGTTTTTTTCTTTCTTTACTGTTTCTTTACAACAATTTTGCCTTAAAATTGAAAATTAAAAACTAGATTTACTGGTCTTCTCGTCTTTTCACCTAATAGAAGGTTAAGAAAATGCATTTCTTAAATTTCCCTATCCTGCTTTTCTCTGCAATAAAAGGCCGTTGTCAAGAAGCTTCTGTTGAAAACACTGTCACATGCTGCACTTCTACTTTTCTTGCATTACTTTGTCTCGTGGTGAAAATTGGTGAAAAAGGAATTGAGCGACAAACCTAAAGGCTGCACTTGTAGATTAATCAAAATTATGACTTGGTGCTTTTATTTTTATTATTGCTGCAGTCCATTTCGTTATGCAAACTTATCAAAAGTGTTGGATGTTATCATGACACATGGAGATATCATATTATGGGTATTTCAAAACTTGATAAAGACCTCCCAGAGTTGAATTTGATATTTTTGGGATGCTTTATACCCTTTTTTTTTTTTTTTTTTTTACATGTTTGTACTTTTTGCAACCTATTTCAGGAAAGTGCATTTTTAATTTTGATGTTCACTTTGATAACCAGAGCACTGTAATCCTGTTAATCTTCCAAATATTTTGTATTACAGTTACTGCACTGCAAAAGAGTCTTTTATATTTAATAAAGGTATTTCAACCACCTCTTTGTGAGTCTCCACATAACACAATCTGAGAAAGTGCTGGCAGTATGTATTTATTATCTGTATAGTTGCTTTTTTGACCACAAGGCGGCAGTGTTGCATGTGCATGACATCCTTCTTTCAAAATGACCCTGACTGAACCAACCAATGAAATACATGAGACCTGCTTCTTTTTGATCCCCAGGAACTAAGACTTTCCTCTAAGTCATTCCTGATGCTCAACAGGCCTGGAGACATAAATCAAAGCTGGTCAGACTGGTGTTGGGGGGAGTATAGTCACTCTGTCATCCCCAGCAGGAGACACTTGTGCGGTCGGCGTTGAAGATACATCAGTGAATCTGCACCCGCCCCAACCAGCGGGAGATGGAAGCACCACCATGTGGGAAAATCAGCTATTCTGCCACATTTGACGTTTTGTGCAGAAATGGACTGAAATCTGGTCCCAGCTGTGAACTATGTGCAAGTGTGAGAGCTCTGCAAAGTTAAAGCAGCACATGCATGAAAGTATGAGAAAAGTTTCTCAAAGCTTGGACACTATCTTTCAATTCAAAGCTTCCTGAACCATATGCAAAGATAACAAATTACTGCAATTTGTTGAATTCAAGTTCTTCTTTTCTATCATCTCCTACCAGAATTACAGTAAATAAAAAAATCCAAATTCTTGTTTTAAGATTATTTCTGCAATAAATCTACACATTAAGTGGCTGAATTTGCCCCTGTAAAACTGTTTTATAAAGAATTCAATTATGCATCTGAAAAAAATATGGAAACATAAAACAAGGCAACCAATTTGTTTACTCAACTAATAACCATGTGCATAGAAACCGAATCACTTAAATATGAAGAATTCAAGTGTTTCTTTATACACCAGCATTACATTTGTGTAGTTTTTGTATGTTCATTTTCATAAACAGTATAATCTTAAAAAACAGGAACCATTTTAATGTCAGTTAGCTGGTAAACTATGTTTTAGGTACTTAATAGAGCAGGTAAAGCTCTATTTTCTTATGAGTGCTAAAACTATTTTTCAATGTATTGTAGGTGTAACCCTTAACTCAATCAGGCCCCCAGGTCACTTAAAATTATATTTACAAAAATAGGAAGAAAGAAAAAAAGATGCAGAAACCTGCAATTGATGATGTTAAAGGAGCTCAAATTTTAAATGAGCGTATAGAAACCAAAATCATTAGAATATGTAAAGTTTGGGGCCTTCTACATTTCTATAATTTCTTACCAGAATTACAATGATAATAACCCCAAATACTTGCAATATATTTTTTTAAATAAATCAAAGCATTTAATTATCTGAATTTGCTCCTTTGATTCTATCTTCTGGAAAAATTTTATATGCATCTGAAAAAAATATCTTTAGTGACCAAATCACATTCAACACTAGACAAGTGATTTGTTCACTCAACTGATAAGGGATCTGAACAGGTTTTAGTTCAATGTTTAGTTAAGATTAACATGAATCACTAGCGTAAAATGGACTATACTTCACTTTTTTGTGAAATCATAAATAATTTCAGTAGTCTTCATTTGGCCAGTAAGTGCAGGACATAAGGATTCACTGCAGCTGCTGTACATGAAGACATCACAATGGCATCTCAGCCCTGAAGATCAACCGGCAATCAGAAAATCCAAACTTGTAAAATAATTTAATTGCTCACTCAAATTCAAACTCTCCTGACTATACTACAGGACCAAAGTCTTGATAGAACATGCATGTGGTCTCAATAACTTTGGACAATGGTTTCAGAAGACGTGTTTGAAGCCCAACAAAGGAGGCTGACACAGCTGAGTGCTATCTCATCGTAGAGAGTGACAAAACATGAAATACTCACTCTTTAGTTGTCTGCATACATTTTTGGTCATTTGCGGTATCAACTGATAAAAACAAGAGAGCTGATGACCTGATCTGGATGTGTGACCTGACACACCGGATCAGACTAGAGATGGGACTAGAGATGGAAATTAGCCACACAGCTATAATCTCGCATGTTTACATCTATATGTTCATTAACATGTACTGTCCCATTTCTTTCTTTTAAAAATAAACAAATCTACAATTTACAAATCAGCAGTTTCCATCTGTATCCATGAGGTGTATTTAAGTCTGCCTGGACAACATCCCACAGAAGTGACTGGGAAGGGGGACTTTAAGAAAAACAGGCAGATGATTGGATGAATGTGTTGTGGATCACATGAATTAAGGGCCAGTCAGAGGCACTTTTCGCTTTAGGCACAGCTCAGGGCTACTGTCTCTTTGTTCTTAATAAGATGTAGGAAAATATGTTATCGCTTGAAGATGGATGTGTCTGGTGACAAACATTAAATCTGATGAATCTGCTGTTCAACAACAGGAACTAGGCTGCCTGTTAACATCACAGAGAGACATTATAATATACCTCCACTGCTATCTGTCCCTTGTATCAACAGTATTGTACGGCAGCAAAAGATTCTTGCCCATAAAAACAAAACGTATAATATGACACCTTCATTTTAACTTTGATATAAGTAACTTAATGAAATCAAAACAGACACATTACAGAAAAAAATACCCTGAAACGGTGTTTTCCTATCAGGCCTAAGCCACAATCTAATTTAGACTTTCCAATTAAGCTGAAAATAACTATTTACAAAGTGCCTTTGGTCCAATTGATGGATCATTTCTCAAAAGCATTTGAAAATATTAAATAATTTATTGGAGGCTAGATTGACCTGCCAAAGGCTTCATAAAAAAAAAATAAGAAAAATTAAACTTCATGGTATCAGAAGGATTTAACTCCCAATTCAGAAACTGCAAGCAGTTTTTTTTTTTTTGGAAATAGTCCTGAATGAAGTGATGGCATAAGAAAGCTCAGGTGCAGCGTGCCTCAAGAATTGATCCTTGATCCTGTATTTTTCCTTCACAAGGACATAAAAGATATGATTTTGTTGATACCATGATACCAGTGTCATGATTGATTCTGCTTATTGATCTTTTTATATTGATCCCTGTTATATTATTCATTTTTAATGTTACTATATAATTGTTGTGTATCATTATTGATTTTTGTGGATTTTCTGTTAAAAAGTCAGCCTACACAGTTTATTTGTGTCAGCTGTGTCAAACACATGGCACTTCTGATGTTTAACACTGTGTTGCATTGACAGGTATGTTTAACTTTTAACTTATTATTTGTGTGCTGTTGGCATCATTATTTGAACAATTAAATTACACTTGAAACTTCTGTCTCCTGTTTGCCCTAATTACCTCCTCAGCTCCTCAATTGTTGGTCTGTCTCTTAGAAGGTGCCACCACTGTTTTGTGGGGCAAGCAGAAATAAGAGGTAGCACTAATAAAGCAAGAACTTTGCATAGAGGAAAGACTACCAATGCCTCAACTATACTCCTAAAACATAGAAATGTCATTTTGGTCAGTTTTATCTCCCCAGAAAAAGGAGCCTGTCTTCTTGGGGGTTTGGTTTTCCTGAGGTGCCCTCTTCACTGTCTGTCTTGGCTCCACTAGTCTCACTGAACTTGTCCTAAGTTTGGAAATGGTACCAGGGCTGACACAAAGTAATGCTGCCACTCTGTGTACCCCAACACTAGTTTGGCACTCTTTTAGCTGCTGGTCATTCCACAAATGCAAATCTTTACCTTATTACCTCCACCAGAGAGGTAATGTCTCACCAGGGTCTGTCTGTGTGTTTGTCTGTCAGCAAGATTACACAAAAACTACAGGATGGATTTTCAGTAAATTCTTTTTACCAGAGGTGTGGTTTGGTCCAAGGAAGAAGCCTATACATTTTGGTGGGGATCTGCATATTTGTCTGGATGGAAAAAAATCCCCAAATTTGCGAAAAATCCCATAACTTAATGGTAGGCCATATTCTAAAAAAAAAAAAACATATCTCTGACATCACCGAATGAATTTGCTTCAAAATTTACATAATGATATATATAGTATCACTCTATCATCACGGTCAATTTAATCTGGATTCAATCCACACTGACATCATAAAAAACATTAAAAAGTTTATATTTGCAAATCCCATTCATTTCTCTTTGGCTGCTGTAGGGGTTCTGCTCCCTTTACGTCATTACGGGAATTGTAGTTCATTTGAAAACTGACATCAATGTGCTCAAGCCTTTTTCACTAAATTACCGAGCCTTCCTTGCAATGCCAGCAGAGGAGTTCTCCACAAGGACAGACACGAGCGGAGACTCAGCGATCATATCAGAGCTTGTGGTGATCCAGAATTGTATCTTGGAGGAGGTCTGTGCTCTCCGAGTGATTTTCTAGTTATAAAGGTGACTAATTCAACAATAGAAAATACAATATAAATGTTTTAATCAAAGAGGAGAAATGAAGGACAGAAGTAATGTTTAAATTTTTTCAGGAGCATAGTCAGAACTGGTTCTCCATTCCCATCTTTATACACATTAATGTAATCATTTTTATTTAATCTCAGAAAATTATTTTTATTAATCCTAATATTTCTGCTCCTCGAAAAAGCAATGGTAGGCTATATGGGTATGAATAAGGCTGTCAATTGTAAAAGAAGCACTCACATTTGCAGAAAAGTAAGAAAAACTTTCACTTGATGTCTGGGCATATGGTCCTGCTCTACCAAGAATGCAATGTGGTACACTTCTGGTGCTCTTTGCAATTCAAAACTTACTGTAGTTTGGAAAAAGCTAGATTTGAACCCAGACCGTCCACGTTGAGCAACTTCATGCATGGACAACCACCAGGTTATCAGCAACCCAGCAAAAACAAATTTGAACCCTACTACAGGCACATTGAAATCTAACCACATCTTAAGAATAAAATAAAGGTAACTCTAAGGGCTAAATCCACTGAACTGAACCTCTAACGTGCACTAAAACTTGTGCAGGGTGTCCTCCATGCCGTACGTGCCTCCATGCCTCCATGCCTCTACAGCCAGTGTGAAAGTAAGAAGATTATGAAAGCCTCAGGAGCAGCGGTGGGGGTGAGCAAGAGGAGGTGCTGTCATTTGCAAAGGCACTTGTTTATTGTTGGAGAGCATGTATTTATTTCATGCCTCCACAGATTGTGGGTAAGGGCAGAGCCGGCTCGGTCTACATAATTAGAGAGCAAAGGGAGAGAAAGAGAGAGAGAAAGAGATACTGCACTCAGATACTCTTACCCAATGAGCCTTCTGAGAGCTGAAACACTTTCACTGACAGCAAGATCTTCAGTGTTCGAGATCAAGACTGGACACCTGTCTCATCTAATCTAAACTAACTGACATGCCAAAGTGCATTGGAAGAATTTGTGCAAAGATATCACAAAATGCATTGTTGACTTTATTTTTAACCCTTTTATATTTGCCTTTTCTCTCTAACTTCTCTCATTCCTCCCTGTCAGCCTTGGAGATCCCTCTGATTTGGCCCCGCTAATGCGGGGTCTGCTCTTCCTGCTCGGTTTTACCAGCCAGGGAGGGACCACCATCCTGCCACCCAGTCGCACCATCACTGGCACACACAAACTTCTCAATTACAGCTTCAAAGTGAACATGGGTGCACACAAACACACACGCTTGTAACGTCTGACTTTTTTTCCCCCTCTCTTTACCCGGCTGGAACTCTGCATACGGGTTAGTGTTTTTACGGCTGCGGTCGATGTTTTAGTTTCTACCTCCCCTGTCATGATTGTAATTTTTCATGTCTATATATAAACCTGGCTGCTTCAGAAAAGGTGCACTCTGAGGTTTGCTTCAAAAACTGAAATAGAGTTTATCAACACAACACCCCAGAGCTAAAAATTTCCATGTTGCCAATTTTGGTCTCACACACTCCAGAAATGATTGAAAAAAAAAACAAGTTGTTAAAACGTGACTAAAAGTGGAGGAGACATAAGTCAGATCAGGACTGAGCACTGAAGTGACCCCTGGCTGCAGTTTTTCCTCGTTTT
Organism: Scarus forsteni; assembly: GCA_036419115.1. NCBI lineage: Eukaryota > Metazoa > Chordata > Actinopteri > Labriformes > Labridae > Scarus > Scarus forsteni. The sequence continues at coordinate 19,448,232 of JAZDUH010000327.1, forward strand.
AAATCGACATCTGCGCTGTAAATGAAACCGTTACACTTTCCATACCATGATAACAGGTTAGACGATATAACCTTCTCCATGGCAGGGGTGGTAAAGAATATTCTCATCACTTACGCTCCCCAAAGCTACGGTGAGGCTGGGCCTTTATTTAGAGCTGGTGGTTTGTGGCCAACTCAACAAGGAAATATCTACCCTGTGGTACAAGGAGCTTCTTTAAGACACTTGGAACTCGATGTTTGAAACTATTCCTGAACCAGAGCCCTTCCTGTTGGTGCCTTTTACACACGTTCACACTGAAGTTGTGCAACGCTCTGAGAATGAAGTTATGTGAAGTGTCATCAGCCAATCAGGGAGGACACGTGTCTAGAGATCCAATCAGAGAAGATTAATTGGAAATGAGATTCGCAAAAACTGAAAAGGCATGTGAGCACTGTAACTATCAAAGAGCTGGGAAATATGGAATAAAATATACCTCAACATTTTTAGCAGTGTGGCAATATAAGAGATTTTTTAACAATAATAAGCAAGAATGAAGCCAGATCTGCATCAGAGGTAAATGTTACACTAGCACTTTTCATCTCCAAGCTGCAAAAGAATTAAAATGCAAAAGAGAAATTACATAAAATTGAACTAATGGGTTGTTATATTTAAGAAGTATTGAGAGAAGATGCTCCAGAAATATGACAAAATAACTAAAATCATGTCTCATTTAGACAAATAACTGCAAATAAGATTATATTGTGAACAATTTAGTCCATACCTGCAACTGGTTCTTACTAAAAAGAAAGTTACTGAGCCACAGACCTTAGATATATTTTTTCCTCAAACCAAAATCAACATTGTCACAAAATCACAATTATCATGCTAAATCTACCAGATACAGTATCATGCTGGTTATCAGTCAAATTCATCTTGCAAAGCCTGAAGCTGAAACTTCGTTCCCGTTGAGAAAATGGCTGCACCCTTCAGTGTTCTTTTAAGGTGACAGAGGTGGTTGCAAATGTGTAGATCATCTACGCTTAAAAGAAGAGATGATGACCGCGGCGGCCTGTACAGGCAATGATGCAACTTTAGTGTCAGATTTAGCAGAGCTTGACATTTTCTTATTGTGGGAAGAACAAAGAATGATTTGGACAATGCCAGTGGGTTAAAACATATTGTCTCTCCTGACCAGTTTTAGCAAGATTACAGTCTACCTCCAGTTTTACTAAAAAGGTTACTACTTTGCAGCAGTGCCAGGCAACTGAACACCTCACTGGAAGATTTGACCCAGTTTTTCAACAATTTGAGACCAAAACTTGCTTGACAATGTTGGAAATGCCTTGGCAGAGGTTTGTGCTTGTACTTGTTGATCCAAATCCAGAAGCGGATCATGGAATTTTTTGTGAGATAAAGCCATTGTGAGATAGGACAGTTTTCCACATCTTTGCTAACTACTCAATAAGTTCTCTGTGAATTTGGATGACATTTTCAGGTAATGTTAGTCATGGCATAAGAGACAGGTAAAGAGATTTTGATGGTGATTTAAACCTAGGTCTAGATCAAGGATTTTACTTTTAAAAATGTGTTAATAGTGTGAGATAGAACAGTTTTACATATTTTGACAATACTTTGCCTGACAGTTGAAAATGTCTTGGCAGAGGTTTGTGCTCTCAGAGAAACAAAGGCTTTATTCTACATACATGTTCAAACACAATGTATACTCAGACCTAAAAAAGTGAACATGTCTGATGATAATTCAGTAGAGAAATTAGACAGCTATACTTGCTGTGTCATAAACACTTTACATTTCAGCATTTATAAAACTCAAAACTTCACTATGTGAGAATGATACCCAGGAGTGAGGAGTGAGGGCACGTGCAGGAGTGAGGGAGGGAAGGAGGCAGGGAGGGATGTAGTAAGAAGGAGGGAATAGGGGAGGTTTGACTAAGGAGAGCATTTAGTAGACACACTCCTTCACTCAGTCACTTTCCTCTAAACAGTGACGTCCACCACTGCCAACATTTGCCGTCTGCCAGGTGAGTGAACTTTCACCCAGCCTTAATCTTAAATCATTTTGATCTAGGGAAGAGATGATCTTTTATTGAACTGAATTCTTGTTCTTCATCTATGATTCATTAACATCCAAATGCCGCAGTAACAGGTGCTATAAGGGTTAAGATGCTCTGGCATCTGGATATTTGCTGTCATTGGATGACTTTAAGAGACAGAATTGATGACAGGGATCATGCTGATGGTTTAAATTCTCTTCCCATAAAGTAGTTAGCTGACAGCAGAGACATTGGAGGTTTTCTAAAGACAAGCCACACGATCTCACTGTGATTCACCCGAGCTGCTCTTCAAAGTTTATTTATTTACTCTGGTTTGCTCCTTTATAATTTCATCATCACAGCATCACATGGATTTAGTGTGTTTGGGCTTGGAGATGTCCTGTGGCCTGCAGTGGTTGTCTCTGCTCTGCTGTTTCTGCCTTTCTAGTGTCACTTTGTTAACCTCCAGTTTAAACATGTCCCATGCTGCTGTCTGGTTAGTTAGCCTCCGGGTATGTTAATTCACATGAATTGCGATACAAAAGTGTGCCTGTGTGTCTTTAATTATATGCCTGTGTTTGACACCAGTTTCAATTTTATGCGTTTTGGCTGCCATTGCATCACTGGGAGATGGATGCTCCATCAGCAACTCAATTTAAATGAGGAATCATAAAACAATCTTACCCCTCTTACTGCAAGCTATGCAAGTAATGCTAATTGCCCCAGCTCAGTTATTTTTCAATAGCAGTCTGTGCATGCCGGTGGTTTTTGGAGAAGTACCTGAAGCTTTTTGTCCAGAGGATGTCAGCGTTGGTCTGTTAAACAACCAGGCTTCTCTGGCCCCCTTCATATGAATGAAAATGACACATTCAGAGTTAATACCTGTAGTTGAGGAGTCAGGAAGCACCTGAAAGTGATAGTAATTTAATATTTGAATGAGTAATGTTATAAAGGTTAGGGAGCTTTTCTCATTTGCTTTCACTTGATGGATTTAAAGTCAGTCAGTAGTTGGTAGCTTAAGTCTCAAGGTGTACTGTGTGACATGAGCGGTTGATTTTTTTTTTTCAACTGGATGATTTGTATTCGTGAAAGTGCTTTAGCAACAGAAGCTGTTAGAGATTTGAGAAGTCTTTATTAAATGCTTCCGTTGGTTGGACTTTAATTCATTTACTCAAAGTTCAAAAGAATTTTTCCTGATATTGATAAAATTAACGTTGGACATTAAGAATCAGAGGTTTAGTCTCTATATTTTTAGTCAACTTGTGAGACGTGTCATTCAATTATGGCAAAAAATAATAATTACAATTATATTATAATATACACTGAGACCATGATTATGAAACACGATTACTTTCTAATTTCAAAGTACATACAGTATCACAAGCTTTCATTGGCACAGAAACTTTTTAATCACAATGACTCAGTTGTCATAACTGTGAAAGGAAGTAACTGTAATTGACAAAAAACTTCATTTACTTCCCAGCTATGTGCTGCATAACCTAATTTTTCTTTTTCAATTACAAAAAAAGTCAGTTCTGAGCCAAATCCAAATAAGACAAATGTCACACAGTCTGCCTTTGAGAAACCTTCTTAAATCAAAGAGACAGTGTTAAGATGATTTCCCATTTTGTCTTAAGCTTTCAAACAAATCACCTTACATTCAATAGCAATATTACTATAAGGAGCACAGTAGCCTTGTGGTTATGTCTGCATGCCCCAGGCCCTGAAATCTTCCTCACAGGGGGGGCAGTGGCTTCTTTTCATGGTTCACAACTCTTCAATCTCAATTCAAAGCTCAATCCACCATTAATGTCTGTTTAAAATTCAGTTCACAGTTCATCCAAAACAAACTGAAAGGTTTATAGACTTCATTCTATTGTATTTTATTCGGATTTATTTCAATTAAGACTTCATTAGTGTCATAAAACCAAATTACTAGATGGATAATGTAATAAGGCCTTTTCATTTATTTCTTTATTTGATTTTTTATTGTGTTTTTATTGTTCTGTTGCCATAGTTTTTTGATAATTAACAGCTGTGAACAGGGGGGCTGCTAACAAATGAGGGCCCTAGGCAAAGCCAACAATGCAGGCTCCACCACCACAGCCCAAAAAGAACCACACCAGTGCCCAAACTACTCCTTCATTGTGCAGATCATTTAAAGTAACTATCATTGTAATGTCAAGATATCCCTCAAATTTGCACGAGCACTTTCTTGTCACTTTTTACTTTTTAATTTTAATTTAAATAGCGAAGTCAACCTGTTTGAATCCAGCATAATAGGCAGAATAATTTGGATTTCTTATAATAATACTACTAAATCCAACAAAATAGCTTAAAAAGTTGAGATATTTGTAGGACAAGCAGTTTAAATGACAACTTTTAATATTATATGTAATATGAGCACCTATTGTTCTTTTGACCACTTTCAAGCCTCTCCAACAGTCCTTTTTTTTTTTTTTTTACCATAGCTTAAGTCATACCATCCTCACAGGTTAAAAACTCTAGATGCAAACAAATGTATTCCCCTGTATATATAGTGACGATCAATGACAATTATATTCTCTAATATAATAAGTAAAAAAAAATATGTAAATGAGAACATTTAGTCATATTTTCAGTTGTGAATATCACTGTGATTGGTTGTGTGCTTTTCAATGAATAATACTGGCTTCAATGAATAACTTATCAGTTCAATAATACATATAGCTACAAATTTAGATTATTTACTGTCAGAGACCACATTTACATTTTTTAAGCCGTATTCTCACAGTGACATTTTGGCCAAGTTTGCTGACATAAAGAAACATAAAGTCATGAAGAAAGGGTATGTTCACAGTCACTTATGTTTAAAAAACCCTCTAACGTTCACACCGGGTACTTCTTATACAGGTTCAGTCTGGCTGAGAAGCTCTATTTGAGCTCCTGGCTCTTTAAGGCTTTCTTTCTAATGTGGGCCAAGTCTGCTCTGATCAGTTAGCAGGTCATGTCTATAGTTATTGGTCAGTTCCACACTGCTCAGCGTTATATTGTCATCAGATCTACATTCATTCTACCATCCTTGCTCTGCACTGGGCCTGCAAATGGGCCTCACCCGATGACAAAACAAAGGTAGGACATCACACTGGCAGATCTACTTGTGGAGGCCAGGGGAATAAGATGTTTTCAGCAGCTGCGGGCACTGCAAAAGAGAAGCCCTGATGCTACTGGCTTTTTGTCTTACTCTCAGAAGTGTGACTGAAACATGTCTTAACACATGCAAAATCATATAAACTCGAAAGGCATAATGTGGGCTCTTAAAAGTAGTGAGTAATTTTTAAACCCAAATTTCCTCTCATTTTATTTGTTTTGGCAGCATGTATGGGGATGCAGACCCCCGATGTGTTCCCTGTTTTTTTCTCTCAAGATATTTTTGAAGCACCAGTGCCATGAGCAACACGGTGGTTTTTTTTGTGATGACCCTTCTACTTTATTACATTTGAAAATATACCTCAAAATGAAATGATAGCTCCTGAATACTCATGTTGTGTCCCATCCCTTATTTACCTCTAACGTATCCAAAGTGAGTGTGTTATTAAATAAGAAATAACAATGAACTGAAAATCTGAATTATAATTGACCTTTCTTATCTCTCTACCTTTGCCTGCAGGCCCCCTCCTCTCTACCACAATGACCCGCACCCTCAGCCTCTGCCCCCTCCTCTTCATCCTGTTGCTGCTCTCCCTCTACTGTCCCGCTCGCGCTGAACCTCGGCGCACCACCTCTTCTCAGCGCAGGACGCCACGTGCGCCAGCCGCCAAGGTGCGTTTAGCGGGCAACTATGCGCGAGAGGCCCACGAAGGGCGCGTGGAAGTGCTGCACAACAACACCTGGGGCACCATCTGTGATGATGAGGTGGACATCAAATTGGCTAACGTGGTGTGCAAAGAGCTGGGCTTCCAGGGGGGAGTGACGTGGGCACACAGCGCCAAGTATGGAGAGGGACAAGGTGAGACCACTTCCGGTTTACATGTTGCTGTAGTTCTGTCAGAGATTTTACAGATTTTAAGATCAAGAGTCAACATTTTGTTAGAGACAAATATGAGTTGATACATGCTATGAAAGAGTTTGATGTTGTGATTGCAGAAGAACCACAAGTGATTCTATGATCAGGGCTGCACTCCACCTGCCTCTGTGAATTTTAATGTCTGCTCATGGTTTACAAACACCCAGAGACTACAAGCTAAATTTGACGAAAACAGTGCCATTTATAGTGATTTCAATAACCACCATTTCTCAAAGCACACATGCTTGACATGTCACATTTCAGGAACAAAATTAAGAGGTACAAAATGTTTTGCTTGCATTGACAAATCGCAATGTTCACATTTTTCACAAATGCATGCCTGTCATTTTTGACCATTTTGGAATAGATGTCATAAACAGTGGTGACATATTTTGTGGCCTGAGCCTAACTGGGAGCCTAAACTGTACTTAGTTTGCCTTACGCTCAATGCACATTGTGGAGATCTAGACCTGCCTGGCATTTCGTGAACCTCAGTGATGACAACTGAGAACATTTCAAGGTGCGCATGATTATTGAAGCACTCGTGCACTCTTGCACTGTTGCGTAACCTTGCACAGCAGCTGGATCCACCAATAGATGTCTTTAAATCAGGCAGATCTGTATTGCTAAGCTCCAGTCTACAGGGGCTGTGCTCAGCCCAAAGCAGAAGAGGTGGGAGCTACGAGTGTAAAGACAACAGGAAGCGATTAGCACGGATGCTGACAGATTCAGTAACAGTTTTATCAGATGTAGACCACATGTTTATTGAATGATAAACAAATAAGAACACTAAAAGCATCTTAATAAAAAATATATTTTCACTCCACTTCCAACATGTCTGCTTATAGGTTTTTCTACAAAGGGACTTACATTTTGTAATTTACACCATGTCAGTAGCGCCCGCCTAATGTAACATCTGATTGGCCCGCATAGTGAATGTGAGTGACAGAGCGATCATCCAATCACCTGGCAGATATGCTTTAATAAGCTTCTGCCCATTCCCAAATCAACTCTATGGGCTGTTTTTCAGATGGACTAGTGAAATATATTGACCAGTCTATCTGGTGAGTCCGGTTATTTTGTGCTGTCTGCGGGCTAAGACTCAAAACATGACATCTGTGATGATTACATTTTAATAATTAAATTTACTTTAGAGGAACTTCTGGTGTGCAGACCTTTATGCTCTTTTAGTAACCAAGCTTTCACGTTATAACAGTGAGTGCTCTTAGAGAATGACATAACTAAATTGCTGCTGTGACGGTACAGTGAATAGCGTGTTTGCCCCACAACACGCTAAGCGTATGGCCTCATGTAAAGTCTGCCAATTAAGACATCCAAAATAACTAACATCATAAAGTGACAAAGATAACTTGTTGTGGGCTAGGAGTCTCGAGCTCATTAAGGTTGCCTGGCAGGCCTATAGAGCAAATATACGGAGCAAAAGAGGGCATTTGTTTCAGAATAATGATAGCATTGGCTTGCCAGAGTTGTGCAACAGTTGCTGAGGTTTATGGACATTCTTTACTGCTGCTTTTAAATCCAAATTAAAGAGAAGGTTGAGTGGATTCAAGAAGCAGGATCTATAGTTCCCTGCCTTGTAAAATACTGTGTATCTACAGCTTAACACACTGCTTAGGTGCAACCTTAAATCAGAGTGCCTGTAAAAATCAAGTGTTAGGTGTTTAGGAACTGACTTGGACTCTGGTGTAGATGCACTGACAGCCTGTTATTGAACAATCAATGAATATCACAATAAATGACCTGTTTATCCTTTCACAAGGCCCTATATGGATGGATAATGTACGCTGTGACGGCTCAGAAAAATCCCTGAAGGACTGCAAACACAATGGCTGGGGAGTGAATGACTGTAAACACTCTGAAGACTTGGGGGTGGTGTGCACCCCTGAGCGCAGGCTGGATCAGACAGAGAGCAGAGGCTATGCAGCCATCACCAGGTCCAATTACAGCCCTGCACCTCAATGGCAAGGCCATGTAACCACGCGCAGGCATCCAGGATACGGCTATTATGGAAATGGACATCAACATGAGAACGCTAGATACCAAAGACACCACTACCAGGTAAGGTTTTGAATTGTAGATACTTGGATATCAAATCTATTAGTGTGATAATCAAAACAGGATCAACAATTATCAGAGATGTTTAGAAATTATACATCTCCTGGTGCATTTTAAAATAGCCTGATATTTAAAAACAGTTTTGATTTTACAAAAATGTCACAAAACTTTTTGGTAATGTAAAGCCAATTTCAGAGTGATTCCCTAAAAGTTGTGAAATTGTGTTCTAAAAATAGTAATAAAATTATTTTTCTGGTTACTTATCACAATTTGCAAGCTATTTAAATTTTAAGTAATGTACTTAATATAAATTGTAATCAATTACCTAACTAGCACTATAACATTGATATTGTAAATTACAAGTAACGAGTTACTGCCATGTGCTGACTGAGCAAAAAAGTACTCCAAGTGTTGTGCTGTGGTCTTGTTTTTGGTTCTTTCTCACTCAAACTGCACCAGAGTTAAAACTTTGGTATTCCAACAATTCTACCCCGATACATGTGTAAAAACTGTGTTGTTAAGTAATCAGTAATGTCAAAATGTATAAAAAGTTTGACATATTGTGTCAAATTTTTAAAAATGTATTTATAAAATGTATTTTTTTAAATAGTATGACAGAAAATGACCATATTATGTCAAACTATAAAGCAAGAAACTATATAAAACTGGCAGCTCAAGATTTTAGATAGAAATAGTTTCAATTTTACTAGAACTGCACCTAAATGGTATTTAGCCAATCCCTCAATCAGGTTTATCATTCAGTTAGTTATTATAGATTTCCTCATTTTCCTGAAAAGTCATATCATTGATGGGGATGAAATGATTTACTCAATTCAAGTGAACTGGATTATCGAAACTTATGAAGAAACAATATGATTTTTTTTTTCTCAGACCATTGCAAAAAAAAAAAAATCAAGTATCTACCCTAATTAACTTTCTATATGAATATAATATGAATATAAATAATAACCTTTTAACTTTCACATGGGTGTTACTGATTTCTAGCAAGAGAAGCCAAAAGCAGACATTTCCCTTTGCTTGTTCTGCATGTTGTTGTTGTTTATCTGAGTACTTTTTGTTGTATCTATAGTGACAATAGAAAAAACATATTTCTCCCACCCAGGGTCGAGGTAAGGTACAAATCGAGGAGGTGCGTCTTCGTCCCATCCTCATGGCTACCAAGAAGAAAAGCCTGATCACAGAGGGCGTAGTGGAAGTGAAGCATGCTGGGAGATGGAGGCAAGTCTGTGACCTGGGTTGGAGTCTAAACAGCAGCCGGGTTGTGTGCGGGATGCTTGGTTTTCCAGAGGCAGCTCAGCACAACATCAAAACGTACAAGTGAGTATGTCTCTGTCTTTGCACGGTTCACCTCTGTGATGTTTTTGAACTACATCACTCTGGACTGTTGACTGGGGCTTGTAAGGGCCATATGTTGTGTCATTCAATTTACTGTTTAGAGAATAAAAACAGATTCTGAGAGCAACAAACATCAGCAGCATCACATGCAAAATGACTTCGCAACCTTATTTGGCCTTATCTGCCTCCTCCAGCCACTTCTCCAATGTTCCCTCTTCCCACCCCCCTCCTTTCTGGAACCACAGGATGATGATAAAGAGATCCCTGTTCGCTCTCGACTGCCCTGTCACCACTCCCTTCTCCAGTAAAATCACCTCTGTTCACCTCATTACCTCTCCCTCACTCTCCTTTACTCTCCCTCCCTGTCTCCCCCGATGCTATCTCCAGCCTGCAGCTCTCAGACAAACAGCCCCACTTTAACTTTTAGATTCCCATGCTGAGGTGTAATATCACCGCTGATTGTGCTTTAACTCTCCCAATCGATATCGTGTGTGAAACACAGGAAGCTATTGCTGAGCGGTCTTTGTGAGGAGACTCATCTTATTGTTAGGACCGTCTCTGCTGGCCTGAATCAGCCATGCATCTCCTCACCTTTGGCCCTTTTGCATTAGCCCTACTCTACTATACTCGACTCTACACGGCTCTCCTCTACTCGCCTTGTGCTGCTTTTCCATTAGCCCCAGTCACCTGCCCAATGGGGTGCAGTGTCGCTGTAAACAGCTGAGCGGCACTGTGGTGACGTCATTTTGAGCGCGACACAATCTGTGGCTTTTTGTCACAAACCGAGTAAAAAAGGAAAGCAGAAGAAGGCTGCAGGTGGTAAGAAGAAATACCCCTTGAGAAGCACAGGAGAGTTTTGGAAGCTATACAACAGAATGAAGCCGAGGACGAGAGCAATAGAGCTGCAAAGAAAAGACGTATGAGGGTAAGGTAATGGTAGCTACTGCTAGCATGCTAGGTCGTCGCGCTCATGACTCATCGATGACGACATTGTCTGACCAATCAGTAGCCGGCAGTTGATGACGTCATCTTTTAGTATCGACTCAGCTCGCTTGGAACCAGAGCGGAGTAGGTACGAAAACTAGCTTGTTTTAGGAGGTACCAGGCTAGTGGAAACACGCTGCAAATCGAGCAGGGCCGAGTAGAGTAGGGCCAAGACGTGCTCGTGGAAAAGGGCCACTTTGTATCCCAGTCCCCCCCGACTGTGCGACATGCTGCAGTTTGTGCGCACTTGGAAGGCTAACATTTTTCATCTTACTGTTGCCAAAACAACCACTCTAGTCTTAGCACCTAGGGTTCCTGCAGATCCATGAAAGTCTTAAACTTAATTGAGAAATTTAAGGCTTTCAAAAAAAAAAAAGGATTATATTTACTGCTATGAGGGGTATGAATTCAGATGGCGCTCTGACTTGAAGCATCTTATCATATCTATAAGGGTTATATTAACATGTCCTGACATCAACAAGCTACCCCGACAGCACAAAATGTTGCAGCGTAATACTGTATCGACGTCAAGCAGCATTGTAATATTTGATTTTTTTTAGTGATCTGTATGCTTCGGCTGCACAGAGATGCAGCACAGGCTTGTGATGCCACTATTTCTTTTACAGCTTTTCTCCTGCCTTGGGTCAGAATCATGCATTTTATTTTTATCCTAACTGTAGGGAGGAGGAGTAACAGGAAGGCAAAGGACAGGAAGAAGCAGTAGTCAGCCAGTAGCTGTATATATTTTTAATTTTTTTATTCAAATTTATTTTATATTTATTGATATTTTTGTTTATGTCTTGTCTTTTTTCTATATTCAAAGTACTACTGGAATCCTAATTTCCCTGAGGGATTAATAAAGTTCAACTTAATCTAATCTACTCTAATCTAATCTTTTATAACTTTAAGATTAAAGTAAATAGACATTTTGGAGGTTTAGTTTCGTTGAAAACTAGAAACCCTCAGAGAGCACAAATCCTTACCAAGGCACTTTTGACTTTCTTTGGTGAGTTATAACCGGAAATGTGGAAAACCGTCATATCTCGTAATGTCAAAAAATCCTCTGAGAAATTCCTGGATCTACATCCAGACTCTGATCACCACTAAAACCGATTACAAGAAGTAAATGACCATTGCAAGGAGGACAACAAAACTGTTGGTCATGGGCCATGGGTCTATACTAAATAAGTTTTAATGTTAGCATCTGAAAGTAAATACACTGTACTAGTAGCTGGCAGGAGTGCAAATCCACATGGCTTAAAGATGTTTAGGCAGAGCAACTTTTATTCTGGATTTTCAGTTTGTTTTGTACAACAGAAAAAAATGTAAGCATAAGGTCATGTTTGGTATCGTTTGGGTTTTGAGTTCCCTTAAAAGGATGCTGGTGCCTCAGTATCTAAAATGGTGACTTAAAGAGGGAAAAAAAGAATTACAATGTTTTCTTGTCACAGCACATGGTCATGCTGTCACCTATAATGCCAATTCCTTTAGTCAAAAGACAAATTTGCTCAGCTAACTGTGCAGAAAAGGCAATAAAGTGACATAAATCAGTGTAATCTGTGCTGAGATTGTGTTTGATAGGTCTCAGATGTATTGGTAACATTACCACATCAATACTGTGCTTGTTGCCCATCCCTTTTGATGGGTACCATTTAGTAGGCACATTTTGTTCCCAAGATAGTCAGAGTACATTTGCTTGTCTTTAATTTCTATTTCAAGCTAAGCGAAATAGTATTTCAGTGGTGCCAGTCTTTACTTATAGCTGTCAACAAGATCAGTGATTTAACCGATCTGAACACTTTGTTTTTGAAAAGTTTGCGCTTTTACACCCAGTCCAGTAAGGATGCACACTCACGCTCCACTAAAGCTTGTTCAGACACATTTTATCTATGTTTGTCCCTTTGTTATTTGTCTACTGTTCTTCTCCTCCCTCAGACTAAAACATTGTTAGTGGTTTTTTTTTGCAAAGGTTCGGCCCTTAAGTCACAGGAACACGTTAACGGAGCAGAACTCCAGGGCTGTGCTCGTGTTGGCCAGTATTGAGGTCAAAAGAAACCGTACATTCTCAGGTATGGTAGCGGATGGCTCTAAATTCTCAGGAAGTTCCATTAACTCTCACATTAAAATGCTCTTTACCATAGCAGAAACCCATTTACAGGCCATTTCAAAATATTTTACAGCTCTGCTATGCTATGCTGTTTAAATTGGCTTATACTGTAGATGGGGTGTTGAGTAACTCACCTGTTTTAAGATCTTAGGTTCAAAATGATGCATGAATTAGCATGAATAAGGGCAGAAGAAATGAACTCGCAGGCGAGTGCATTAAAGTCGTTTTCCAGAGGGCTCAGGACCCACTTTACATCCAGCTCTTTGCCTGTCTATAAACTGACCCAAGGTCAGCCTGAGACAGCATGTCCAACATGTTCTTCTACTTTTGCCCTTTTGACATTGATGTATTGTTCCTCTCCTCCCTCTTGGAAAAGAGAAATAACATTGTACGTGGTTTTTGGGAAGGTTCTGCTCCTTAACCGCAGGAGGACCACACAGTGACAGAGAATAACTCCTCTGCTATTATGAGAATGTACAGTGTGCGACTGTCCTCAGTGTCAGAGGGACCCAGCTGGATCCTGGTTCTGGTCAGCTGCCAGTCCCAGGTGATTCATGGTCCAGCTATTTCTTTCCACTTTTGACTGAGGTTATTCTGACTCAACAAACAACACACAGTAACATCTGCTCTGTACTGTATGCACCATATTCCTCATTCTTCTGTGACAGGTGAGGGGTTAATTTATTCATTGAAATCACTTTTCTGGCTTTTATAGACTTTACAAATAACCTCCATCGAGGACACTCTATGCTTCTGAGTATTCTGCATTGCCCTTGAATTAAGCCATCCTACGTTATTGGGAACACTGTGACGCTATAACCAGATTCTATTGTTGGAGCAGAGCATCATCAGGCGTCATATCTCCAGCAATAAAAGGTCCTTAGAACGAGGCATCGTTGAACAGCCTGGTCTGACCGTACACGACTCTACTGGATCATTTATTATTGCACAGCTTCCCCCGCATTGCAGGTGTGATGCATTTCATGGCTCTCCTTCGATTTTCTACGACAGTGCAGATTCGCCACTTAATGCAAAGAACAGGAGATGAGAGAAAAAAGTAATAGTTGAAGGAGGAAATAGATTGGAGAATTGCGATGGCTGCAACACTAGAGATTTGGCAGCTCACCAAGAAATGAGATATGACTGAAGGGGACAGGGCTGCTGTAGCTTGAAGGGCTTGGAGTGAAGCCTGCAGTGAATCTGCTCTCTGGCTTATTCAGGATGTTGTTTCTCAAATCATGGTCTAAGGTCAAAGAAAAGACAGAATAAAACTCCATAAGATAGTTTGGTTTTTAACCCAAGCCACAACAAAGAGCATGTCCAACATATGAGCTGCTACACTGAAACGTGCAGCAGATGGCAGTTGGTAGACTTTTATTGTGGTGTGCATATTTTCATCCATGTTGTTTTGGTCTGCCTGTCCTGGGTTCAACCTGATGTTTTGCTCTGTCCCTGCTTGGCTATGTGATAATCTAAATCATGGCGATGTGTTTGTGTTCAAGTCTGTACCTGCTTTCTGTCTCCACATGTTTATTTGTTCTCTCTCAATGTGGGTTTCAGAGTGTACACACCAGCGCCAAACATTACTGAAATAGCCAATATTAAAATACATTTTCTGCAGCAATATATCCATATATACTGCTCAGATTTTAAGCCATTACAGATTTTGTCTTCTCAAGCTATTTTTTTTTACAATTCTTTGACTGATTCCTGTGGGGAAAAACAGATGGATAAAACATTTTTTTCTGGCCAACACAGGGATGAGAATCCCAAACCACTTCAAATTAAGAATAATTTATTTCATTACCTTATAAATCAAGGACATCACAAAAGGACATCATTAGAGGCAGCCTGCAGAAATGATCACCCAGCATCCTAGCATCTGTGTATTTTTTAGCTGGTTGAAGTTGACAGCAGAATGTTTAGTTGTCGATACACCAGGAACTTGCAGAGACATTCATATTTGCTGCATGCAACTGAATACCACTAGTGATGTGTTTGACATTGTTGCCACTGGGCTGGCCAACTTTTGCCTGCACATAAATTCCACAGGCATTAATAGAGGAATCATTAAAGGATAAGATCAACAAGCAGAATCGATGATGGCATTGGTATCAGCAAAATCGTATTGATTTTGTGGCAGACATACAGCAACCCGTTTCTTTATTGCCAAGCAACATCAACAAATGCTTTTGCATGTAGCAGGTGTCTCCCTTCCTTGCTTAAAATCATAGACACATACATCATACTGGGCTGTTTGTGTAATTAAGTTACTCTTCAGAAAACTTGTGTCTCCTCTGTATCTTGGATGCTTTCTTTACTCTTTCCTTGTTGTCACCTCCTGTGACAGGGGTGTAACGTCATTGCTTCACAAGGCATGCTGACCTAAGCAGGGGCCAATTAATCATAAAGGTAAATAATGTTGATATGTCACACTATTTTGAGCAAGCTCTTGATTGGAAGTGATTTTTGATTCTCATCCTCTAGCAGCATTTACTGCCACTCATTCAAGGCAGATATTTTAGAAAAATATTATATCTTGTCATTATTCAAACTTAAGTTGATCAATTATATGTACATTGTTTAGATTTTAACCTCCTTTTTATTTGAAATCTAAAAACACACAGAGGCAACACAAAAGATCAGTCCTCTGATTGCAAATCTGACACGTGCGCAGGAGAACAGACAACAAGCTGCAGGAGGCACTACAGATTAATGCACAAACTTTACAAAGTAAACACATGACTTGCATTTGGTTAACTTGTTGTCTATGCCACCAGCCATTCTTACAATGATGAGTTTAGTCTGGAGCAGCTGTGGTCTAGTGGTAAAGTCAGTCATCTTTTAAACAGAAGGTTGGGAGGTTGCTCCCTAAACCACAGTGGATGTGTGTCGTATTTTGTGTCATCAGTTTGTAAATGTGTATGAATATGTATAAAAAATAGAAGCAAACTCTGACGTACACTTCTCTTGGCAACCTCCTCCTTTGGTGTGGAGCTTGTGTGAATGTGTGAATATGACCTGCAGTGTGAAGTAGTAAGCCTAGTAAGCCAATGTTCCAGAAGGGCAATAAGCATTATGACATGCCATGAGTACTAAAAAAGTATGTTTATAAGTTTGCCACAAAGAGGTTTCATTACCTCTGCCTAGAATGTCATGTTTTTGTCTATTTGTCTCTCTTTTCTCAAATGACTTCAAAACTCATTGCAGGATTTGATTAATTTTCAGGGTATGTTGATCATGGCCAGAAGCAGCTTAAATACTGTTTCTGAGAGAAAGAGCTCCCTGATTGGTGGGTCAGTAGAGCAATCAGAGAGCTGACAAAGGTTCAGTTGGTGCCATAATGTGCTTTGGGTCATGTCACTAACATTGCTGCTCTTGTGATGTGACTATCACACATATTCAAAGGATATACAGTATATCAACCATAGAACACAGACCTTAGGTCCTTAAGAGCCAGTCAGTGATATGCTCAAGTGTTTACATAAAACAGACATTCGGGAGCACTTGACATACAGGCCGCTCCATTTCAGCCTTGCCTTTGGTGTAATTGCAAGGATTGCACTTTGGCTAAAACTGCCTCTGTAATTAAGATTACAAAACGTGAGCGGAGTCAGAGCTCAACAGTTTGGTACAGGACACTATGGAGCTCAGTTTATGTAACATCTCTCTCCAACATCTTAAACAGTGGACAGGAAAGGTTAGGATGGATCATATGGTTTGACCAAATATGGTCAGTGACACACCCCTCCTGGACTCCCTAAGTCCATTCTTAGAAATCCTGGACCGTGCCATGTCTCCGGGCTCGCTGTGTCTCTTGGATGAGATTCTGAAGATGCTGTAATTACAGGTTGGTCGTGACCAAGGCTCTCCAGGGTTTCTGCTGAGAGTGAAAAAACACCCTCGATTATAGTTTAGTGTGTGTGTGAGAGTGGAATAGAGCTGGAGAGGAAAGTGTAGGAGGGAAGAAACAAGGGAAAGAGGACATGAGGAGAAAGAAAAAGAAGGTTAGCTGCAGTCATATGGGCCAAGTTTTCGCTTGCTCGTATGAAATATGTCCAATTACAGCAGTTTGCAGCGGGGCACGCTGTGTCAGCAGCCGTCTGTCTTCCTCTGTCACTGGAGAGATTTGGAGACTTAACCCACATTTTATGTTTAATTATGTTCCAGACAAAATTCTCTTATGATGAGGGTATCATTTTCAGGCTTTGGGGTGACATTTTATGTGACCCAGTCTGGTTTTCCTGTCTGATGTCTAAGTGATCATCCTCAGTGACCTTCCCTTTAATTTATTTCACCATCTTTTAATTTCTGTATGTGGCTACTTTCTGTTTACACCGACTGGCAGTAGGAAGTGGAAACAGAGTGATTGTAATCATCTCGCTCAAGCCGGCCTAGAATTATTTAGCAACAGCCTCACATGCAAGATCCTTTCATAGATACTCAAAAGTATGGTTAAATTAAACTCTTAAAATACCACACATTGGCTTCAGTATGTGTCGTGTAAGAAATAGTATTATAATCTTGGCCCTAGTTTTCATTGACCCTTAGCCAAGCTTAAATTCCACTGTTAAAACACATAGTGTTGTGCAATATGAAAGAGTAAAGTACTTTAATGCTTAGTTACAAGGTGAATATGTTTTATTGTTTCAAATGACAGATTTGATATATTTAGGCATTAACATTATTTGTTATAAAATAGGGTCTGAGGGTAAATATTTAACAGCTGTTTAAGCGTATGATGATTTCAAAGAAACTGAGTCAGGCCAAATTAAAACTATACCACATATTGGCTTCCTTATGTGCTGTATAAGAAATGATTGTTGCCTTACTTTTCTTTATCTCAAAGTGAGCAGTGCTGAAGTGCTGAAATAGTATTTCATAAACCAGGGTGTCCTGTGATAAATTACATTGTTATCATTACTTTGGAAAAAAAACACCTTGTAGTTGTGGCAACCTACTATTTACGCGACTGCATTCTATCATTTGTTTTTCAGGATCCTCAATTTTCTGCTAGTTTCTCTAATGTGGTAGGCTCCCAAATGATTTACAACAAACCTCACCTATAAATAAATATTTTCTATTCCAGTCGCTACATTTTGCAATAGAGAAGTTGTTAACAATTAACAATTAGTGTAACTAACAAGCCTGGAGAAAGTCAGATTTATTAACATGTATTATCATAATTACATGTATTCATATATATATATATATATATATATATATATATATATATATATATATATATATATATATATATATATATATATATATATATATATATATATACATATATATATATATATTGTTTTGTTTTAAGTTATTTTTTCAGGCTTTTATGGCCTTTGTTGTTTTGGACAGCTGAAGATTGACAGGAAAGCAGGTGAAGAGAGGGGGAATGACATGCAGCAAAGGGCTGAGGCCGGAAATCAAACCAGCAGCCGCTGCAGGGGGTTGGCAGCCCCTGTACATGGGGTGGACGCTCTACCAACTGAGCTAATGTCTGCCCCTATTCATATATTTTAATATAAAACAATTATTATTTATAATGTTATTAACATAAAATGTTTATCATAAAACAAGTCAGTCGGTGTACAGTCACATTTACTCACATAAATACACTTAGTCCATGATAGTGCAATCTTAGAGCAAAGTTCAAGATAATTTGATTTTATCCTGAATACCTCAATAAAGTACTGAATCCATCAGTAATTGCAGGAAAACTTACACATGCCCACTTTGCTGTTCAGTTTAGTAAGTGTTCTGGCTTTCCTCAGATTTTTGATGATCTTATATCTTATATCTTATATTAGTTGGGCCCCTCAGGGTTTGGCTGATGCACAAACAATGTAGGCTATGAGGTGTATTTATTAAGTACAGCATGCATCCAACATACTATTTTAGTATTTCATTTAGTACATATCTGATAAAATAATCTGACTTTATAGTGAGAGGCTCTATAGAGGGTTTTATTTGATTTCAACAGTGATGTCAAGGAAAGCATTCAGCTGAAAGTCACATATTTTAATTGATTTTGCAGTTGATTATTGGCATTATGTTAGTTCAAACTTCAGAATTGTCACCTTCCACATCAGGAAGTTGAGCTCTGTCATGTGCCTCAGGTGATCTCCAGCGAGCCAAAGATATTGACAACTAAATGAAAAAAAAGCAGGAGCTCTCCTCAAACCAAATGCCCATGGGAGGAAGAACTTTAGGAAGGTGAGAAAAACCTAAACCAAAAAAGGTTTCATGTTTTCCTCACTTTCCTTGATGTTTACAAACACAGTACGCTCATGACGCAGCTCGATGAGTTTGTAAGCCCTAAACTAATCAGAAAGTTTATCTCAGGACTTACTTTTTAGGTCAGCACAGTGGTGACAGAGATGGAGAGTTTGTGTGTTAAATCTTCAAGTCACACAAACTGAAGAACCAGAATATGGTTATCTATTTACTATTTTTCACCTGTGTGACCCTGTTTGTCAAAAAAAGGGAGATAGAGTGTATATAAACATCTTTTATGTCTGTCCCAGGACCAAATGATGGAGACCCATGAGCTTCTATGAAGGAGGGCCTTGAATATACTTAAGAGCTTGAGTAATTTTCCTGAAGGGTAAGAGGGGTTTGTTGAAGGACTGTGGTGAGGTCACAGACAATTCATGGGCATGTTTGCTTCATGGGAAGAACTAAGTTATTGTGCATGTTTCTCATTGTGTCTGCCTGATGACATGCCACTGCAGAGCCACATGGTAGACACATCTAAGACACTTTACAAGCATAATCAAGAGACTGTAAAGAATGACTGAAATTCTATACAGTGTGTTAGTCATCGTCTACAGCAGGTCTTAGTGGGACACGTGGTTGAAATACAGTAGTAAGACTTGCTGCCTTAAGTCAAGTGTTTGATACACTTTTGATATGCTTGATCTAAAATAAGATGTTGTTGCTTCAAATAGCCCTGAGACTGTACAAACTTAGATTTAAAGATACTCTGTGTACTATGAAAATGTCCAGGTTTGCTGAATGATTCCTGGACTGAGAGCACCCACCAAACTAATATTTACATGATATGTTTGTACTCCTCTCTGCTCCATTGAGAACTTACAGCAAAGGAAACAGGTTGTTATGTGACTTTTGGAAACTGTTCAGTCAGCAGTCTATGACTTCACACACGCAGACATCTACATCACATCATGGGAATGACAGTGCTTCTCTTGACTCCATCATCCACAGTTTGTTTATATGTTTTCTGACTTACAGGAATGCCTGCAGTCCATGTCAGAAATTCAAATATTGACTTTTTTCACAAATATCCTCACGTGTTTTTGTTTCTCTAAAGGGCAATGCCACTAAAATCTGCTTGAGTCAGGGTGGATTATTTTTTCTTGGCTTTAGTGTGAGAAGCCACATATAAAACCAAAGGAACATGCTGATGCCATGCTGACGTAAATCTCCATGAGATTAAATTTGAAATATGTGTGTTTGGCTTAAACTGACCTCCCCAAATCATGGTTGTTGAATGTCAGTTTGAGACTTTTAAATGGATGTAAGTTGTTTATGTTAAGGTTTTTTTTTAAAAAATGTCATGACATCCTGATGGATCAGCAGGTTATGTTACATGTTACACTGTAATTTAAGGCCCAAAGCACAATTCAAAACCTGATAGCTATACTCAGTGTGTAAAATGAAAATCTAGCCCATCTGTGCTAAGATTTTTGTCAGGAAGGGTCTAATATCTTTCCAGGCATATCTTGCCATAGCATGCTGTCTTTTTGTGAGGTTGTGTTGTTGTCATTGCCCAAACTCACTGTAATGTTAGAAAGTTCTGGTACACTAACCTTGGCTGTCTTCAGGTGATGGATAATGTGTCATCACACATGTGGTTTAACCTTGAATTGTTGAGCAATGTTCGTCAGTATATCTGAAAACAGAAAAGTTGTAATCATTTGTTAGATCTCAAACACATCATTTTACAGGAAATTAGCTTCACTTAGTTAAGTGACATAAAAATGGTTAGTATCTTTCATATTCTGGGCATAGTATTAATAAAAGGACACCCACTGATCCTTAGCTTTTCAATTCTGTCTCTCAAACCCACAAGTAAGAGGCAACATTGTGGAGGACAGGGCTCCCTCGAAATTATGTTTCCAATGGGATTCTAGTCCAGTAAGAAAAGTGTTGTGTTCATACTCCTCAGTGTGCTCTCCATCCCATGCCTTCATTTCTCTCCTTAGGGAGCACTATGCCTTTGTGTACATCATGAGATTACTGTATTTAGCTTTGGAACTGGATACAGCATCATTTAAAGCAGGAAGAAGACAGAGCTATGATAGATATTATGTGTTACAGATGCTAACAGTTTCAGTAGCAGTACTGTCAGATTGGGACCGCATTTCTTTATCAAATGATTAATGAAAACACTGAAAGCACTTCTCACAGAAATTATACTGTATCTTTGCTCCAATTCTGAAAGTTGCTCCCATTTTGTACTTTTATGCTGTGGCAGTGGTGCCCGCCGATTACATTATCTGATTGGCCTGTAATGCATGTGATTGACAGAACAATTATCCAATCACCCACAAGATATGCATTTGAAAGATTTTACACTTTTTATTAGACATGTGAAATATATTGAAAGGTACGTATGATGTGTCGGATTAACTGTTACTGAACTGAACTGTGTTACTTAAATACCATATTCAGGGTTCCCGAGGATCCTTGAAAAGTCTTAAAAGGCATTGAATTCATTATTCTAAAAATAAGGCCTTAATTGGCATTAAAATGTCTTAAATCCAATTTTCAAAAGTCTTAAAAAATTGAACACATTAGTAAGATTTATGTTAGTTTGAACTAAAAATTTTTTTAGTAACATTTATCTATTTTTCAAAAATAATTTGCTAATTTACTCTCGTGGCAACATTGTGTAATCACAATAGCAGAACTAACAAAACGGTGATGTGGTTGCACCAGGATCTTCTAGAGCAGATGCATGTTTTGGTTCTACCTACAGTGCCTGGAGAGAAAAAAAATTGGGAAAAATTGGCAAAAAAATCCAAAAGTGGCTTAGGAAAATTGATTATGGCAGCAAAATTGGGAATAAAATTTGAAATTAAATTTCAAAAACCATGTAAAAATTCCAAAAGTGGTTCTGACAGTGGCCAAAAAAGATGAATGGGGGCAGAATAGGCATAAAGTTTTAAAAACGTTGTTAAAAAAAGATTAAAGTGATGTTTTATTTAAAACAAACATTGGGTTAAAATTGCCTCTCACCCAGGTAGTTCATGTGGTGTTTTTGTTTGTTTGTTTTGTTTGTTTCAATTGTGGTTTGTTGTCGACTTGGTCTTAAATTTGATTTCAAACGGCCTTTAAAAAGTCTGAAAAAGTCTTGAATTTAACTTGCCTTGAGCTGTAGGAACCCTGGTATTGCTGATACCAAATATTGACAATAAATTCAACACCACCAAAATCTCACCACTTCACCCTTGTGCTATGACCAACATTCTTTATAGCTTTCATCAAAATTTTGGGGGAGATTTTTTAAGATAGTTGCAGAAATGTGGAAAAATGCCCTATCTTGTGATTTTAACAAATCCATTAAAAATGTCAGGATCTGCAACCACATAAGGGTCACACAAAAGTCAGAAATATGTAAAGTTCTTCCTCGTGCCATGAACATAACTCATTGAAATTTTTATCTCAATCAGTTTAGAACTTTCTGAGTTATCTTGCTCACAATTAAACCAACAACATTAAAAATGTTGGCAAAACATCTTTCCTCCCTGATCCCTGGTAAGTAACTATGTAGCAATTAACAAGTAATGCCCCAGATCATCAGCGTAGTAAGACTAAATTAAGGAGCAATACTGGATTCTTGAAATATCAGTCCAGCTGTAGCGTGTGGTTCTTTGAGTGTTTTAGTGTAATTGATGCAAATGCTGTCTGTCCTCTGTAGTGGTTTGAGGATGTCCTGGCATGGTCTGTGTGGCATTTCTGCTTTATGTGTCAGCCAGCTGAACAGAAGGCTTTCCTTTGCTCTCTCCAGTCGGCCTGCCTACTTGGTACATAAATCTTTATTTGGTTCTGGCATTTCTCGTGCTGTGAAGCCCAGTGCCAGGGTTTTTGTTTGTATATCGTGCTCGGTCAGTGAAACCATGTTTTCCCAGAAATGTTGTACATCACTGATGCTGAATGTCATGATTTTTTTGGACTGCATGTGGCTTCAGAGGTTAAAGATCTAGTTGAAAATATAATATGTTTTCTTATCCATTTATAGCTTGTACATCCTGTAGTTATGCCCAGACTCTGGCACAGTGTTGCTCAGCTCTCATATTTCAAAGAGTGTATGTTAGTTTAAAGGAAAGTACATGTGATCTAATGTAAAGGTGGATTATTTGGCTAAAAAATTACTCAGCTGTACATTTCAAGCAAACACTTAACCTTATGTAGGGACAGAAAGTACTCTAACAGCTCATGATACACAAGCCATTTACTCTAAACATAAACACATCTTAAAACAACAGCAACATTCCAGATGGAAATATTCGCCTGATCCTATAAAGTAAGAAGGAGAGACGGAAAGAGAAGTTAGTAAAAGAGAAAAAGAACAGTACATTCTTCGTCAACTACCAGTCATCGCCGTCGATGTACCTCACTTCACGCTCACCACAAAGCCGCACACATGGCTCACTCTGGTTTTATATAAAGAAGCTTTATTTGGAGCTGCATGATTCATTTTTGCGATAAAGTCGGCGTCTGAGCTGTGACTATTTTGAGTCACCACAAAGACGACTTCTCTTGAAATGTTTGGGCTGTTGCTCACTCTGGCAGACATTGCTGCTGTGTGGCCATGTTTCTTATACTACAGCGACAACATCTGACATGAAAACTTGGTCACACATGCCTCACCTCACAGGGTTTGAGGTGAGGCATGTGTGTGCATTTGTAACCTCAATAAATGTACAAATCTAAAAGAGCTAACATCCATGTGTGCTTTTGGTTCTTTTACAGGAAAATATGGGACACCAAGGTTGCAGATCCATCGACCAGGTATGAAAAAGTCAACATTTCCTCATTTTGACTTATTTATGACAATAACCTACTTATGATGCCCCTTTTTTGGAACCAGAGTTGGCTGGTGCCACACAGGCAGACTTTAAATTCAATAAACACACTGGAAAAAAAACAAGCAAGCATAGAACACAAATAACATCATGAGTAAAAGCTGCTTTATTAGCAAATGTCAGCCCACTCCATACAAAATAATAATAGTTAATGTTAATATTAGATCACTTGCTCTATCCATGGTTTTTATGCTAATACCACAATTATGACCACCTTTATAACCACACAGAGAGGATGCTCTTAAAAATCTCAAGGTGCTACACTTTTATGAATTTCAGTTAAATGGAGGGAAATATTAAAGTACAAATTTAGGGTCTGGAAATCCATGAATTCATGTTTATCATAGAATTTTAATTGTAACAATGCAATCATACAGCAATGAGGATCTTCTTGAAATGAGATGCCACATCTCAAGGAGCCTACCTTCAATTACTTATATGATGAGGACAGATTTAAGGTGTGGGTGTCCATAAGTTTGTTGCAATCATAAATTCTTATTGTCAGTTATTTTTGTCTCATTGCCCACCCCCACCCAACAGTTATGTCTGCTTGCTCATTTATGGCAAGGCTTTTGCCCACAACATAGTCAATGCAGGCCCCTTTTCAGTCTATGGCCTCTCTAGCAAGTCTTGCCTCATTCTCTCAGCCCACTTTCTGACTGTTATCATTTCTATCCAATAAAGGGATAAAACACCAAAGTTAAATCTTGAAAAAAAAATTCCAAGCATATCAAACATTTTATATTTTTACCAATTCTTTTGGCTTTTTCGTGATGTATCTACATATATGTAGACTTGTCAAATTAGCTTAACAAAATAACAGCTCAGGTCAAAAGTCAGCCTTCAACAAAGTAACATGCAGAGAGAACGAAAATTTAGGAGCTGAACTCCTAAAAATTTCAAATGGTGTCACAATAGTAGGAATCAATGCCTGAGTCATTTTGTACATAGACCCAATCAATCACGTTTGATACTGTTTATCAGAGGACAAACACTATGAAGCTAGCCCCCTGTTAAATTATGCTGTGACATCTTACCTCTGTAGCACCAAGACATCAACTTGAAATCTTAAAATCCAGAAATATTTCTGTTGCATATTAAATAAGGATAAGATGAGACCAGAAATGTATTAAAATGCAGTAAATGATTGACATTGAAAAAAAAAACGACTTCCCAACTAAAAGCTTTTCTCGTCTTTCTAGATTGAGCTTCATGTCAAAGAAAAAGGGATTCTGGGTAGAGAAAATCCACTGTCGAGGTATCGAGAACTCCCTGTCAGAGTGCCTTGCCCAGCTGTCAATCCCCCGTAGTCCCACGCCTTGTAAGAATGGGAGACATGCAGTGGTCAAATGTATTCCAGGACCTCAATTTGCTCGCATGTCCTCAGGAAGGCCCCAGGCCCCTTACCCAGTTGTGGTAAGTCTAAAAAAGCTAGGCCTCAATGAATCTCTGTGTTACTGGAGTGGACTGTGTGTAACACAAGTTCTCTGCTACTCTGTACAGCCTGTGCGTCTGAAAGCTGGACCTCGGCTTGGTGAGGGTCGTGTTGAGGTGCTCAGAGATGGAAAATGGGGGACCATCGTGGACCACTTGTGGGAAAGAACTGCAGCCAGCGTGGTGTGCAGAGAATTGGGTTTTGGTACGGCTAAAGATGCCCTGCATGGAGCCTTTATGGGTCAAGGTAAGAAAGAGAACTGCATCGGGCTGCCCTAGCTGCACACAGGTTTAAAAATGTTTCCCTACTCACGCTGCCGTTTCAAGCCTTAATATTTATGCTCCAGTGATGTTTCAAGTCTGAACATGAGCTTAAACTTTAATAAAGCCATGCTAAAATTTTCTGTTTTACTCAACATAGGCAAAGTAAGTTACAGCATACAGTGTTGTTGTCATGTCAAACGATTTGAAAGATGGAATAACATGAAGTATGACAGGGAGGAGATGGGTTGGCCTACAACATGATGTAGAAAGAGTGTTCTGTGTGATTATTTACATCCTTCAGGAATGATTTATGACTTATGCCTTAATTTTCCATAAGACATCATTCATAAGTGAACCATCCAATAAATTTCTGTAGCTGTTGACAATTTCATCACCCAGTGCCTCAGCTTTCTTGCACTTGTTTTAGATCTTGAGTGTCTAAATTACAACCTGGTCTGTTTTAGGGCTGAAACGATTCCTTGAATATTCGCGAGTGCTCGATTACAAAATATCCTCGAATTAAATTTTGTGCCTTGAAGCCTGGTTTAATATATAATTATACATATAGATATATATCTGGACTACTAAACAGTGCACGGCGTTTGACACGGACGGTCATTTCTGTGGCACAACGCGCCAGCTACCTCTGCTGCTGTGCGGCTTGTAAAATCATGAAGGAAGAGAAAAGAGAGGAACAGAAAGGAGGGAGTCCACAGAAGAAATGGCAGGGAGTATCCCAAGTGTGTGGTCACTACAAGAAGGGACGAAAAGAAAACACAGTGCAGTGTGTCTGATGTCAAACAGAGTTAGCCTAGCATGTAGCTTAGCATGATAGCATGTCATTAGGGCTGCAACTATTACTATTACAGCATTTTAAATATGCTCATCACAGACATGCGTCCTCTTTCCATGGTGGAGGACACAGGATTTAAGAACATGATCAAGGATTTCAATCAAACTACACAATGCCCTCCAGAACACACTTCACAAATATAATTGCAGAATTATATTACTGCTTTGTAAATCAGTATTGTATTGGCTTTGTTTTAAGCCAGTACTGGTTTAAACTTTGAAAGTTGTTACAATAAAAACCCTTTTCTGAGGAATAAACGGCATTTGGTTGCTCAATTTGAAAGCCCTAACATGTTGCATTGTATACAATTGATTTATTTGTTTAAAAACCAAAAAGTATATTTTGTTAGAGTACTCGAGTACTTGAAGAAATAATTGACAGAGTACTCGATTCCAAAAATACTCGATAGTTGCAGCTCTAGTCTGTTTATAATGGGATATACATATTCTATTTTAAACAGATATGGCCCATATTTGGATATGAAATTAGTGCTTAACTGCTCAACCCTGTGTTTTGAATTTCTTAAAGCTGTCCAGGTCTGACAGCAAGGCATCTGTAGATGTTGCTACTTTGACAATTTTTAGAAATAGAAAGTTTCCTAACAAATGTCTCTTTGTTTAGATGTTCAAAATATAAATATAATATGTGTTTTTATACTTCTGAATGAACAAAGGCTAAAGAAGGAAGAAGTTTAACTAAAATCTCAGTCTAACTGGATCAAACTACCCTGTCTTGCAGTTTCAGATAATTTCTTGCTATCTTCAGTCCACCTGGATTTTTACTGAAACAATGCATTTACAACCTGAAACTTTTAAGCAGAATTATGGTTAAGACATCTTATTTTTAGCTTTTTTTCAGGGAAACCTGGGCTGTCAGAAATAATATGCTGTTATCACGTTAAAGAATGATGCATTAAGAGTTGTAGGACCATAAATATACAGCAAAAATTAAACAAATTTTGAATCTCACAAAATTGTTTTGGAATCACAGTCTGAACACTGATAAGAAAGATTTTTCACACCTGAATATGGCTCTGATAAACTGCAGCTATTAGGAGAACAGACTTAAAGTTAGAAAAGACACTTACAGCATAAATGATTCACATATTTATACTTACTCCTGAAGATGTTATTTTTTAATACATTAAGTCATTTGCACCACTCTCAAAAGTTATTTTTCTCTCAAATAATCCAAAGGGTCACATTACATTTGTCATACTTCTTTTTAATTCTTTTGTGTTGGTAATTCTCTTGGGAACTGGCAAATCTTCTCCGTTATTGAGATTTGGCTGCTCCCAATTAGAAAAAAAAACAAGAGAATAAGACATTGGGTCGACAGGACAGGGCGTTATCAGTGTCTCTTGCTCAAACTTCTGTCTGTTGACATCACTGCTATATTTTCCATCAAAAAATTGGGATAAATAACACTTATGAATTTATCTGTGTGAAGCCACAAAAACAACATTTCAGAATGAAACTCTGCATTTCCTGAAGAATACTGTAATGGATATATTTGGCCTGGATTTGTTCGCTATAGATTAACAAAAGAGCAAGTCTCCAAGCACAGTCCCCACGAAGATCTTTTTGGTTCAGAACAAGAAAACAACTTCAGTATCATCACTTGGGGATGCTGTGAGCCTGTGAAGCTGTAATGGTTGAACTCAAACTCCATTATATTTGGAACGAGCATAATCCACAGCTTGATCATTACATGACTAATGCACAAGGCTTTCATGCAGCATGGTCTATTTCTGCACTAAACCAACTGATGGATATATAAGGCAGACTCTGCTGTCAAAAAAAAAAAAACAAGGGAATAAGAAAGATTTACGTTTGGTTACAATTGGATAACACAGAAATGCCAGCATGCCATGCTTTAAGTCACATGACCAACCTTGCATGCCCTGCATTGACTACTGCATTTGCACGCATAGCCATTGCAATGTAATAACGTTATAATGTTCATCCAAAGAGTTTGGTGAAGACTTTAGACTTTAAACCACAGAATTTGCACATAGTTGGTGCAACAGTCTGCTGCTGTTTCTTTTTGTTGTTTTCAGACTGCAGACAGCAGCTTGAATGATTGAATGTGTTTATCATGCGCCATGGTGCTCTGGAGAAGACAGAGAGACTTCTTAACTGTTGTGCTGATACTTCACTTATCTTATGATGACGCACCCGTCTGCACTCACTGATCAGATAATGTATGGGCATGTGTGCTTTTCTGTCTGTGTATGTTACCTGAAGCTACAAGTGTTTTGATTGCAGTATCTCCAGCTGAGATTACATGAGACCTGTGCCAGGGCTTCCAGCTGCCCAAAAACCACGCACTGACTCTCTCTCACACACACACGCTAAAACAAAATGAAATACTATAAGTCTAGGTGGTAATGTTGGCAATTTGAAACTAAGTCCACAGACATAATCTCCCTTACTAAGCTTTTAGTTTACTGTGTGAAAACTGAGTCCTGTGGTCTTTTTCCTTCTTCAATTTTACATTTTCAGCTTTGGTGATGTTCAGATTCAGTCAGTATCCAGCTGCGGCAGTGGTGTCCCCACCCTTAGGAGATGTGAGAACGGCTTCCCCTTGCCTCAGGGCTAGGGTGTAGTCTCTAATCATGCTGATCAAGATGAAATATGGGATGACAGTCTGCTGGTTTAGCTGTTTGGTTGATCATTCAAAGGAAATTTCTGTATGTGTTGGATTAGTCTCCTTTCCTTTTTAGCCCTCAAAATTGTTTTTGTAGCGCTCTGCAGATGATGTCATCCATGCTACCTGTCTACCTGTCTGGGTCCAACAGAATTAAAATCCAGTTAAGTTGCCTTCCTTGGTCCGACCTTTGCCGCACCAGGCTTTTAACTCCTTGTTGTCTGGTTTCAATCAGCACCTTCAGTCGTTTGTTAAGACTTCAGCTTCATTGAGGTTCCAGACGTCTGAGGGTGAGGTGTTTAATTGTCGGGGAGGACCAGAAGGCTTCCAATTTTCTGCCCAAAATAGGTTTTCTCTGATCTCACCACAAAGCTACATTTATGTATGTGAAACCATGGAAGTGTGAGCATGTACAGGTTGGATAATGGCTTGTGTAAGTGTTAAAATCAGGCATAGAATTACAACAGTCTGATGTGGGTCTAATGACAGGTTCAGCCGACATGCTAACCTCATATTACTGGTAACTTACGCCTAAAGATGTGTTTTTCTATACCTTACTTCGTAAAACACTCAGTTTTGAGAACAATTTTTGAGTCAGAACAGCAAGAGACACTTGAACTTGGTACCTGGCCTTTGACCTGAGATGCTGGATCCTCAGTGAAAACTCTCTGTAGGTGTTTCACTGAAAATAAACATCCAAGCGTTTCTACCTGTAAACTGGCTTGTGACGGTGTTTGCTCGCTTGTTTGTTCTGCACATGCTCCACAGTGTCTGCAACTGAACCAAAAGTATAGCATCAGAGCAGTTAACTTTAAATCACCCCCTACCAATTAAATTACTGTCACAAACAATGTTTAATATGGAACTACTAACTACTAACTAATGCCTTGCAGTCATATGTCTCATTGATTTAGAAAATGTTGGACATTCAAATAGACTAAAAAGTCAAGAAGAAAAACATTTTTTTTCTTTAAAAGTTCAAGGAGCATCTTTTCTGAAATGATCGGAAGTCAAATGACTTTGTACCTCCAAAATAAAGCTGTTTATCCTTGAGTTAGATACTGTAGGACATTTGTTCAGTGATAGAAGTAATTTCTCTGAAGCAGTCTTTAAATACTTCTTTTACAAGCAAAAGATAATCATGAGGCCCAGTGGTCTTGGCCTAACCTCCAAAGTCAGATCAGTTCAGCTCTGAGTCATGTACACTTGTCCAAAACATACCTTTTAAGAAACACCTTAAAGTGGTCTTGAGATACAGCATCACTCGTGCAAGATGGCCTTGGAGGATATGCAGACAACACTAATAATAGTGCATCTGGCCATTGCTATAACTGCTGCAGACATTAAAACAGAGGATTGTTTATACAGTTTTCTCAATCATCCTTTTGTTGATAATTTGATTATTTTACCGTGTCTTCTCCCTGCTGTCTAATACAATATGAAAAGCACAATGAAATCCTATAATGTAGGCACCAAAATTTACCAGGAAAGTCACATTAAAAAATATACAGCATTCAATGTCAGGGGCTCTTTACCAGAGCAAGTGTCAAACTGCATGGTCATCTACAGTATTGACCTTGATTCAGTGATTACGCCAGTCTACTGCACAGCAACCTTCATCTCAGCAACATGAATCAAACTGTTGGTTATGACTATAATCTGCCTGTTACATGAGATACACTCCACCTCATAAACCTGGAGCAATAAAGCCTCTTCTTCAGCTCATGGACAAACTTGCTAATGCTCCCTGTTCTCCCATCAAAGACTGCCTTGTGTTTGTTAGATTTTCACAGTTGGCTTCTTACCTCAGCCAGGAGGTTATGTTTTTACCATCGTATGTCTGCCTGTTTTGACTTTTAGCAAGATAATTCAAAAAGCTGAAAACAGATTTTGATTATGTTTTCACGGCATGTTGGTCATAACACAAGGAAGGAGTGATTAGATTTTGTTGGTGATCTAAATCCAGATGCAGATTCTGGATGTTTCATAGGATTTGTTAAGATTATGAAATAGGATAAACGGTGTCAAAGATGTCTTGGTGGAGGGTTATCCTTTCCGAGCACTTCCAGTCTAAAAATTATAACATAAAAACTCTAATTTTTCTCACACATGTGCATATACTCATACAGAATAGTAATAGCAGTGTATGTTGAAGTACAGTATGGGAGGGAGTGATTTAGCTTCAAAGTCTTCTCATAGCTTCCTCTCTATAACATGCAGTCTGTTAGACATTTTACAGTGACATATAATTTTCCATGTGTTCCAAGGCCACATAAACACACGCCTATATGTCTTTGGTAAGGGCCGAAATTAGCATCTTTGATAAAACTAACTCTCACTCAGAAGGAATTCCTCCCTCATTCACTGAATAAAGCTCTCATCGAGCAGACATCTCATAAAAAGCATCAGCCTTAGGAGATAAAAAAGGATTATTTCAGGTTCACTTGCTCTCAGTCAGCATGTGAGATTTACATCGAATCTGTCAGTGAGCCATTTAAAGCAGCAAGACCTCACAGGAGAGCATGGACACTTTAGGGCGATCAGATGCGATAAATGTTTTTGTGTTGATCAGTTGGTTGACTGCAGAGTGTGGCAGACCGTCCAGCAGGTGAAACTGAGGCTTTGAGTGGTGCCTTGCTTATCAGAGCTGTTCAAACTCTGATGCATGAATGATATCATCAACACGTGAGAACTGCAGGAGTGCACACAAGGATACACACCCTTTCCTGATCAAGTTAAATATGCTGTTATCTTACAGGTTTGTGAAAGTTTCTTTTTTTCATTAACTTTTTACAAAAAGCTTCTGCAAGCAAAACAGAGCAACTCAGCACAGGCACATGAATGTTTACCTGCCAGGAGGACTGAAGTTTCAGCACTCTTTATGTCAAACACGCTCCATTTGGCTGGTTAACTTTACACAAAGTTCACCTGCTGCAGCTGTGTTCTTGTGTCCATTAATTACCTCCGCCAAAGAGGTTATGTTTTCGGGAGAGTTTGTGTGTTTGTCAGTCTGTCCCTCCGTCCATCTGTCTGTGAACAAAACAACTCAAAAGGTAATGGTAGATTTTGATTAAATTTTCAGGAAATGTTCAGCATGGGAAAAGGAAGAACTGATTCGTTTTTGGTGTTGATCCGGATCAGCGTCTGGCCGCCATGACGAAAAATGTGATTTTTGTGAATAACTATTGAACTAAAATAGATATCATTATGAATCCAATTCCTAATGGTATGTTTCCATGGTCAAGGAATCTAAATATTTAGATGAAATAAAGGTAGGACTAATATTTATGCTGAAAATTACAATATGGATGAGGACTGTGGTGCTGGCGGAGGTCTGCGCTCTCCAAGTGCTTTTCTAGTTAGAGTATTACCTCCGCGACTGGGGGTTATGTTTTTGCTGGTGTCTGTTTGTTTGTTTCTCTGTTAGTAACATAACTCAAAAATTATGGGCAGATTTCAATGAAATTTTCAGGAAATGTCCGGAGTGGTACTAGGAACAAATGATTCGATTTTGGGGGTGATCCGGATCAGTGTAAAACTGCCATGACGAAAAATGTGAATTTCTTAAGTAACTACTGAACTAAAATAAATATCATTATGAATCCAATTGCTCATGGTATGTTTTTATGGGCAAGGAATCTAAAAATGTAAATGACATGAAGGTAGGACTAATATTTATAGTTTACAGTGTGTGATTGCGTACACATGAAACACATACATGAGGCACAAGTTAGGCCCCAATTAGGCAAGGGGAGTAAGTGTATTTCTACTACCAGCAGCACCTCATTCTCGTGCTTGTAGTTAAATGCTGGTGCCGAAAATATGGTTCATCAGTGGCAGATGTGCTATTGTGAGAGTCTGAGTTTGCTCCACATGGTGTGCTGGTGTCTCATTTTAAAATCATGGGGTGATTATCTGAGTGAATAAGAAATGGATGATGATAATATAATAGGGCAAGAACAGGCAGCAAGTTTATTTTTAGTTTTTCCCTCCACTGCAACACCACAGCTATAAATACACCAACCACAGAGCAATTCTGGTTGTTAAAATTAAGTTTTTAAACCACTGTAGCAACATTTTGAACAAACTGATATTATCTTGCACTTCAGCGCTCTCAGATTATAATTGAGATAAACCTTCAACGGTCAAAAGGCTTACCTCCTCTGATGACAGGGCATTTTGTAAAAGCATTAAAAATGCATGTGAAGTTATTTTAGAGACTAAAGTTGGATGACCCAGCCCCACTACCCCCACTCCACCTGCACACCTGCTACCAAATACATATATTTTTGGGAAACACTTTGGACACCACTAGTTAAGATTTGTAGCTGCCCATTATAAGATGAGTTGAGACCATTTTAACCAGGATTGATTTTATTTTGAAAGCAAAGCATCTAATATGGGACTAATGGATATTGACTTAGTTAAGAGCCCATTATAAGTCACCATTTAAGGAACAGCAGTGTTTGGCACTTCCATGCTGGCACAAACCTTAAGGTTACAACTTGCTGACTTATTGGGCAGCGAGATAACACATTAGCCAAAGAAACATGACTCTGGTGCCAGTTGGCTTCTACTCTCTAAATCCTACAGCCAGATCTATTTACAAACTGAAATAATTTAGGCACTGAGCTTAGAAACAGATGTTTGATGACAGGACGACTTTGTTAGAGGCATTGAAAGAGCAGTTTCACTTGAGGAGAAAAAACAACACACACAACATTAATGTGTCCAAAAATGGTGTGTAATTTCAGAGGAGAGGAGAAAAGGGTTTCCCTTGCAACCACTAACCAACTATTTGTGCGTTTCTCAAGAAGAATGTGCCCGATGTTGCCCTGTCTATGTCCTCAAAAGTCATTTTTTTAATCTTTCCAAATTATTGGTGGCATTTGCCAGTTCCAACTTCATGGTGACCAAGTTAAAGCTGTGGTTGTAAATAGCACCATTTAGGCCATCGCAATGACGATTTAACTCTTACAGCTTTGTCCACTCTTCATGTCTTTGAGTTTCATTTAAAAATATTCAGAGAGAAATAAAAGTAGACAATATTCAACAATCAGAGGGCTCAAAATCAAAACAATAAGAAAACATGACATGAGCTTCACCCATTTTAACTTTGCTCGTCTTGAAATGAGGACTACAATCAACTAAACCGTATTCCATAACAACACTGTAATTACAAGCCAGGGTTAAAGTCATGTGTAATGTCAGCTCACGTGTGGCTGGATTAGTTACAACACACGTTGCGATGGTCAAAGGATGGAGGAGTTTAGTGATAGAGTTGCTGTTGCAGGAGGGAAACTGGAGGCAGAATGCCCAGAGAGTAATTGGGATTCATCATGTTCAAGGGCCAAAGATAAATTAGATACAAAGACAGAATGAGAACTTTATGTGATATTTTTAAGCAATCTTTAATGTAACATCTGTTTTTACAGCAACATTGCAATTATAAAAATAAGAATTATCAGGATTTGAAAGCTGTTGAAAGCATTTTGAATAATGTAGGCACTCAGCTTAAAAGTATGTATAAAACCGTTTTATTCTTGTATGAAAATTTGACATATTGTACCCTCAGAGAAGTATTGTTGTAGTATTGTTGGTCCCACTGAGACTCCACCGTCCAATCATCTGACTCTCATCACCTTACACTTATCACTACCATCAAAAAAGCTAAATTACAGGGAAACTTTTTCTTTTTCCTCTCTAGACCAACATTGTTATTCCACTGTGTAATTTTGCCTGTGAAGTGCGCATACATACTGTGTGCTATACGTACATCAGGGAGTTAAAGACTCTAACTGCCTGTGTGTTTGTGTGCATGTAAAAGTGTGTGTGGTCAGTTTCTAGGAAATTATTTTGGGTTTTCGTGGATTTCCTAAACTGAGATTTAAATACAGCATGTCACTGTGAGTTTTGAACAGTGGCCTCTGTGTTTGTCTTGATAACTTAAACAGTGGGAATTTAGATGTAGTCTGTGGCCTTTACTCTGCAGATAGAGGCGGAAGTGGTTCAAGTGTGTCCTTTTTATACCTATGAACCCACGCTTGGTGACCAGTATGGACGCAGGCCTACAATCTACCAAAACCATCACAGAGACAGATCCAGTTAGGCTGCAGTCTGGTCGCTACCATTTTAATCATCTTTCTTTTCAACCATTCTTTCTTGGTTTCACCCTTTTTTCCAGGTTTGTGTGGTTTAGGTTATGTTTATTTTTATTTAACCTCATTTTCAAGCTTTCAGTTTGGGTCTTTTGTCTAAGTTATAGCCTGAAAGTCATGGTTGTTGTTTTGTTTTCATATCTTTTGGTAGTAGCTGTTTGTTTTCAGAAAATTCTTTGCTTTTCATCCCTATCTGCCCTGTAGTTCAAAGATTGTCTTTGACGACAAATGCGTACTGGGTAAATCTCTTTTCTTGTTGACACAGATTTGGGCTTTTCTGCACACCCAGGGTGGTGGGCTACACACGGTGTTGTTGGTGTTGTTCCTAAAGCAACATAATAGCGGTGATGAGGTGTGACAGATCCCCAAAGTAGATTTTTGTGGCGCTGCTGCTTGGTTTGTTCGAGTATTTTGCTATGACAGATATGGGCTTTAGTGTTGGTTTCACACTAAAGTAGAGAAAGCACATTCATTGAAGTCAGATCTGTGAATGTGTGTGAAGTGCTTCAACAATAAAGTCTGCTAACGTCGTTGTGTCTACACTGGGTGGCCCGTAACTGTGCTCAGGAAATATTTCACTGCAGTTTTGTCCATGCTATTCTGGTTTCTTTATTTCTGTGCTTTATTTTGTCAGCAGAGACTTAAAATCTACTGCCTTTCTACTTCTCTCCTCAGGTACTGGACCTATACACATGAACAGTGTGCAGTGTATGGGGTCAGAACGCTCCCTCCTGGACTGCCACTTCCAAGAAGTCCAACCGTGGACATTCAAACACAGCCAGGATGCTTCAGTACGCTGCAACATCCCCAAAACTGGATCAGAAAACACGGTATGAAAGCTACACCATCACAAGAGGTTCTTATGAGCTTTTTAAGATCACAGAGTTGATATCTGACTAGTTTGATGGATTTCAGGTGCGACTTGCTGGTGGTAGAATCCCGTCAGAGGGTCGTGTGGAGGTATTGATGGAGGTTGGGGGCCGTAGGCGCTGGGGCTCTGTCTGCAGTGAGAACTGGGGCATCAATGAAGCCATGGTGGTGTGCAGACAGCTTGGGCTGGGCTTTGCTGCCAGCGCTCATCAGGTAACAAAACCTCTGATCAACAGTAACAAATTATGAAATGGGTAAAGGCTTCAGAGAGCTTGTCATTTTGATCAACTGAAGTTTCAAGCAAAATTCTGCATACCAGTGTTTAGACTTTTACAGCTTAAGAAAGCTGCGGTATCACTCATAACTTCAAATTTATCTGGGCTAATAACTCTCATTTGACCATAGCATGAAGTTTAAAGTACCAACTCCCACATTATTAAACAGCAGATTTCAGGGTGAAGTGCTACTTTTGTCCAATAAAAACATAAGTTTTAATAAGTTATGTATAAAGTGCAGTTACCACACATTACTTGTGTTATTGATATGGAAAGTCAAGTTTGACTCTGATTGAACTTCCTCCTTTATTTGGGTGATTAAAATGCATAAATTACATTTGCAACTTTCTCAGAGTTTGAAATAATGGCCAAATCAATGTTTTACTCCCACCTTTAAACCAATTAGTTAAATTTCATAAAACAACAGAAGAGAGTGGTCATTTGTCCCAAATTTGTCAGAATTTCTACCAGCAGTGCCTGAATTATTGATGAAAGACGAAACAAACAGATATTTAAACAAATGAAAACACTGAGGCTAATCCATAGTCACAGCCCCTTAGTTCTCTGTGAAGCATAATGAGTTATTATACCAAAAATGAGCGATTCTGCTTTCTCTCTGACAGGAGACCTGGTACTGGCCTGGTGACCAAACTGCTGCTGAGGTGATCCTCAGCGGCACTCATTGTGTAGGCACTGAGCTTTCGATCCAACAGTGCCGTCGTAACAATCACGTTCACTGTCCCCGGGGAGGGGGGACGAAGGCTGCTGGGGTCAGCTGTTCAGACAGTAAGTCAAACTTTTTTGTTTCCATTTTAGATCTGTTTTAACTTTAATCTAACTTGTCTTATTTTGACTCTAGCTGCACCCGACCTTGTCCTGGACGCTCAGCTGGTGCAGGAGACGGCCTACCTGGAAGACCGACCTCTCCACCTGCTCACTTGTGCTAACGAGGAAAACTGTCTGTCCTCCTCTGCTGCCAGGATGAACTGGCCTTATGGTCACCGACGCCTGCTGCGCTTCTCCTCTCGAATCATGAACCTGGGTCGCTCTGATTTCAGACCCAAAGCAACAAGAGAGAGCTGGACATGGCACCAGTGTCACAGGTAAATCTACCGTAATGGGATTAGGGACGTCTTACATAGCTTTTTGTAGTGGGATGTTGCAATGGAAAGAACTTTTTAAACACATTCTATATGTGGGATGATGTGGTCACACCCCTGGTTGCTCTAAATGTGCGGCTATGAGTGCCCTGTGTGCAGGTGAGTATTTAGAGGCTGTCAAAAATACACTGAAAAACACCTGTTACCGTACAAAACAGTTTGTCCGTGCATTAATGACATAGTTTCCCTCACCCTTAGTAATTTAAGTTATATTTATTTTAATTGCATCCAATTTCTACCAGGAAAGAAAACAGGCAAAGAGTGATCTCAGTGCCAGAGCACATTTAGTTGGACGAGGGGTCGGCAGGCAACATAAGCATTAAACACAAGGCACTTTGTGTGGCATCGTGCCTCAGCAGCATTTTGTCCATTAGTTTTGAGTAAAGGGTGTATTATCCTCAGTTTCACTGTTCACATGTGTTACTTTACCTCATAGTTCTATCCCTTCAGTATGTTTGTTTTGTGTCAGCTGACGAGAGCACTTTCAGCTGTCATGACAGAAGAGGGAGCCACTTAAAGCCCACAGTGTTGACTGTTTGAGATATTCTGTAATTTTCCTTCTGTATTTTTATATGGAAATGGAATTAAGACCAGAGTACATGTTAAAAGTGAAATTAAGTTGATGTTTTGTCTTTTACTTTTAACTAAAAGACTAGACTTTTAACTAGCTATTTCCAAATCCTACTCACCACGTTTAATCAGTGATTTCCTCCCAACCACCCCCATAATCCTCTTAAATCACAGAATCACAGGGCTAGTCATAGGCAGGATCAGGAAGAACTTCTTTATTAAATGAAAAACAAATATCAACAGTGAAAGCACTTGTTGATAAAAAGGATATTTTTATTTCACTTCTGACATGTTCTTGTGAGAGTCTGTTCTATGAAGTGGCCTAAGTTTTGTTCTTTACACCGTGGCAGTAGTGCCCGCCTACTGCATTATTTCATCAGCCCATAATGAAGATGATTGATAGAATAATCATCCAGTCACCTGCTGGATATGCTTTTGAAAGGTTCTGCCCATTCCTGAACACTTTCTATGGGCTCTTTCTCAGAGTGAAATGTATTGAACTGTCCCTTGGGTGTATCAGGTCATGTGTCAGGTTCGTTCATCACTGTGGTCAGACATAGAGTTAAAGGATAAGTTTGGTTTCTACAGCTTTCACATTGTTTATAGAATGAAGTAGAACAATATACTCACTCAGAAGGCTTTCCTGTTCTAAACAGTGCTTCGGGAGATATTTAGATCCAAAATCGAGCGGCAGACATCCGTATAATGGTAGCACACGGGGCATGTATAGCACCGCTCCTAAAACTGCATTAATTGTCTAAAAACTCATTAGTTTCACCAATATTTCATCATGGTCCGCTCGGGCTACTCCTTCATTACAGTCTGTGTTGTTTTGTGGCTGTGCTGACCTCTGAACTGAAGAAGAAGAAGAAGAATGTTTGCTTCCACGCATGCGCAGTACTCTCTGGAGAGCTGTTCTTCTCTTTGCCTCCACGTCCTCCTTTCGATGAGCTCCTCATCTGTAAACTCTGGCTCGAAACTGTAAGGACACCCATCATATTCAAAGTTCTCCTCCACAACATCTTCATCCGATAGATATTCGTCCATTTTGCACAAAACTGGAAGAAGAAAGTCGTTGTGTAGCCGGCCGTCTTCCCCTGAAACAATGAGCCATACTGCGCATGCGCAGAGGCAAACATTCTTCTTCTTTAGTTCAGAGGTCAGCACAGTCACAAAGACATGTCTGGAGCGACACAGACTGTAATGGAGGAGTAGCCCGAGCGGACCATGATGAAATATTGGCGAAACCAATGAGTTTTTGGACGATTAATGCAGTTTTAGGAGCGGCGCTATACATGCCCTATGTGCTACCATTATACGGATGTCCCGCTTCGATTTTGGATCTAAATATCTCCTGAAGCACTGTTTGGATCAGGAAAAGCTCCTGGGTGAGTATATTGTTCTATTGTTGTTCATTCTATAAACAATGTGAAAGCTGCAGAAACCGAACTTATCCTTTAAGATTAGGCTATACATGTGAAGTAAGCTAATAAATAAAAATAATGATAAATACGCTAACAAACAGACAAAAATATTAATATACACTGTTTATCGATCTAAATTTGTATGATCTATAGTATAGAGAGCTGCTGAGTGTATTACAAGTCATGAGAGTTGTTTACATATCTGAACTTAAACTCGGTGAGATAGACAAATAAAAAAGTTAATAGCTGTTCACATGATGACTATGTTGTGCAGCTAAAGGAGAAGCTGAGGAAATCAAGACCAGCCGATCTCGTACATTTTGCCCCAGTATGTTACGGGTGGCCTGAAACAGTGTTGTCATCCTTCCAGATTCATTAGACGCCCTGCAGCACGTGTCCGTGGAAATCCAGTTAGTACAGGTCAGGTGTAATACAAAGGACAGGGTGGCCCTCGCTCCAGCCAGTTTGTTACAACAACACATCACTGCTATGGATGCGTGTTTGAAAGCCCTCCTTTCACTTAGAAAGAGTAAACAGCTCAACATAGCTGCCGCTAAAACAAGCGTCTGTGAGAGGTGTTACGGTGACACCCACACTCGTGTTCGAGCAGTGAGGTCATTAGGCTGCCAGCCATAGGGAGCCAGTGTTCGCTCAGCACAAATGCACACTCATGGGCATGCACACATACACACACTCTCACCTGGAGTTTTCCTTCTGTCGTCTCAGGCACTATCACAGCATCGAGGTGTTCACACATTACGACCTGCTGACTCTGAATGGCACGCGGGTTGCAGAGGGACACAAGGCCAGTTTCTGTCTGGAGGACACGTACTGCCCTGATGGTAATGTTCACTATTCATGAGTCACACTGAAATACCAAGTCCCCATTAGTGGCAGGAAATTAATATCAATATTTCAGCTGCAGCTATTTAAATAGTTACTCTGTGGTTAATGTATTAGATCAATGCTGTTGTTGTTTCTCCACTCTCCATTTACTTGTTATATCAGGGGTGAAATGGCTCATATGAAGAAGGAGTGTTTATATGTTATTGAACATAATTCAGGAAGTTAAAGGCTTTTAAGCATTAAATGAGCTCTGATGTTGTGATTGATTATGTTGTCTATGTGTGTGTGGGTGTGTTAGGAATCCAGAAGCGCTTCTCCTGCTATAACATGGGAGATCAGGGGATCTCTGTGGGCTGCTGGGATACATATCGACATGATATTGACTGCCAGTGGGTGGACGTGACAGATGTACGACCAGGAGACTACATCTTTCAGGTAAGAAGTCATTTTATATGTCAAATATATTTTGCCCAGCAAATAAAGGAACAAAGACAATTAGATTTCAACAGCAAAAAGTACTCATCATTCTCGTTTCTACCATATTTGCTCCAAATTTACCAATGAACAAAATGTAATGCGATATTTATCCCAAAGTCCTACAAAGTTTGGCATACTCTTACAGCTTGCTCTTGCTTTGTGTCCGACTCTGAGGATAGGTGATCAGCATGTACCATCTCTTCTGCAAATAACGCCATTCTCACCCTGACCAATGGTGAATCCAGTTGTACTCAGGGCTAACCAGAGACCCTTAAACGAATACTGGCAATCCGCAGGTCCTATTTTCATATTGATAAACTCAAAATGAGTGGCAGAAAAGAGGCCCAATTATTCATATATTATTTTGTGTGCTGCCCCTGATAAAAAAAAAACACTCTTGATTTAGTGGGTGGAAACACCAGCCCATGCAGAAGCATTCATCTATGCAGCATGACATTAAATATATTTGGTGACATGTGTTTGATGCTGTTCCCTCTGAAAACTTACATAGGCCAACTTTGCTCCCACAGAAGAAAAATCAACAGGAAACTATACAGGTATCGATAACAAGCAGAAACAATAATGTAACTGGCATCAGTTCTCATCCCTAACTACATCAAGAAAACACGTAAAATACAAAAGTGCATGAAAATTTAAAAGTTCATATTATGACCTTTACAAGGAAAACTCATGTTTTCATATCAGCCCTAATTTACTGACTCCTGCTAAACTAACCTGCCAATCCATAATTTATCTAATTTGGAATATTATAAACTAGGAACTACAAGCATTTTTGTGTGATTAGTGTTTGCAATTAACTTTTTCTTTTTAAAACACAAGGGGCACGATTAAAAAAACATTGCCCATACTTAAAACACATTTTGCACATAATGAATCAGCTTAATGCTGTGTGCAGTATGAGGTAGCAAGCTGACTTCTAAGTGTCTCAAGAAAATAAATAGCCACTGGGGCAAACCTTTCTTTAGCTGAGGTTGTTCTTGCACAAGAGACGCTGTATCTTTGTCCTGAAGGCAAAAGCAGAGGATGTTTAGCTCTCTGAAAGAAACTGCTTTTTTTCCAAAAATGCTGAACTGCTCCTCTGAGCCCAGAGATTTTAGCTCATGAGTCAATGTTCAAAGGTCCTGAAGGTGGACGTCCCCGTGACTGGTTTGGCTTTTTGGTCTATTTTAGTAAAACCTCCTGACCTGCCTCATCACCTCAACCACTCCGCTGTCTGTTATTACCCCAACCCTGGTCACAAAGCCAAGTCATTGTGGCACTACTCTAAAACACATCAAGGACT
Source organism: Scarus forsteni (assembly GCA_036419115.1). NCBI lineage: Eukaryota > Metazoa > Chordata > Actinopteri > Labriformes > Labridae > Scarus > Scarus forsteni. Next base: position 19,490,230 of record JAZDUH010000327.1, read on the forward strand.
CCATTTCCCATTATCCTCCATTTCCCCATTCAGACTGCTGATCCAAACATGGTATGCAGCATCCTCAAATCTCATGCTGCCAATTACACCCATGGGTGTCTCACTGCGTTTTTATTTACTGCTGCAACTTGGTTTGTCTGAGAGCTCACGCTAAGTCTTTGTAATTAAATTTCTCTCTATTGAAGATGCATGAATTAAATTTCCTTGTAAAAGTCGAGACACATATGCATATAAATAAATGCATGTGCCGACTGGATGTATTTTAAGCATGTAGACTGGGGTGTAATTATAAAGTTGTTTATTGGTATGGCACAATGTGGAGGCGGAATGATGAATGATAGACGAGGAAAGAGTTGGACTTTGAATGAAAAGAGAAAGAAATTCAAAGAAATACTGAGAATAAAAGGTCAGGGTCATTTGAGGACTCACTTAAATAAATGTACCAAGTTTAGATAAAAAAGAAAAGCACTTAAAGAATAAGGAGGTGATTTTCTTGTAAAATTATCCTGACAGTCTCTTAAACTGTTTTAAATATTGCTGGATGCCAACACATGATAGAAGTTGCAGTCTACTGGCTTAAGATTTAGCATTGCTTTGAACTTTCTCTTATCGATTATGACGTGAGCAAAAGCCTCATAGGTTTTCAGTGGCAAAAATGATAAACAGGTCACTTATTCAATGCTTGGGTGCATATGTTAGCTGGTTTTTCAACCTACTAAACATGCAGTCAGAATATGTTTGTTGAAATTAAGCCATGGCTTTAACATCTTCTGCCTACTGTCTGCCATGACTCATCTCTGCTGACTGCCTCTGATAGGAGAATGAAATCTGTGATTTGCAAGGCTTACAAGAGACATTCCCTGTTTCCTTTCAGGTATGTGACAGTGGTTACCAAACAGCATTCAGATGTGCTATAGACACTGTCTGGCTGTAGTGCAGGGATGATGTAACCTTGTAGAGCAGATGGACCTGCCTGATGTATTGTGTGGAAGACTTGTGAAATATTTCCGTGGCTGATATATTGGAACTGTCAGTTGGGCCTGTCAGGTTATGGATGATATATTTCTGTTGGCAAACTGTCTTCTTTGATAATTGCAGATAGCAACAACTCTGGTAAAGAAAAATTATGAAACTTAAACATTATGTTCATCACAACAAAGAGACCTAACTTTCACAGTTAATGAACTACAACATTGTGGTTTGACAGAAAACCAAGTACCACCATATAAATCCATGTAACCCCTTGTTTGAAAGTTATCTCTCAATGAAATGACCAATCAAAATGGTTGCTCGTGGCTGTGGCAATGTTGTATGTGTTTTTTTTTTAAATCAGGAAGGACTGCATTGTGGTATCTAGACGTTGTCGTAGTCTTTGTTAGCAGTTCAATAGCAACCTTTTTTTTTAAAACACAATGACACTTTAAAATACAAAAGAGAGGCAATATCAGATGCATTTTATGTTGCAGAATCAATGGTTTGAATCTTGTTTGCTATGTTTATTGTGGAGGTTATTTCTGGTATTAATCTGAAAGGCTATTGTACATGTGCCTCTTGCTTTGGCTACCGGCGGGGGACATGCTAAGTTACTTGCATGTTTTTATACTCAATTCTGCGCCACTTTATAGCCAGGCATGAGTACAAATAGTAGAAAATCAGATAGTAGTTACACAAAATCCTCAAGCTGTTATAAATTAATGACTGTTTGAATAGTCAAAAATCTTCCCCCAGCCCTAACATGTTCACACAGTGCTCCAGATTTCCAAACGCAAACACCATTTCTAGCAGCTCTCCCTCTCTTTGGTGTCTTCTTTTGTTTATCCAGTAAAAAGCAGATGATACCAAACTTCTCTGATCCTTCAGTTTACAGAGAGGTTCAACAGACATACCCTTGAACCACCGACTGCTAATGAAACACACCAATTACCCAAATTAACTACTGCCACCCTTTAGTCAAACAGCAGCCAGTCCCCCCCCCCCCCCTTCCATTAGGAACGGCTAATTTGCCATCAAGGAATTCCTCCTGCCCTGTTTTTATTTTTATTGCCACTTTCTCACCAAGCAACACATTCTGCCAGTGAAACGGTACTCCGCTAAAAGCCTCTTACACTCCAGTTCAACACTGTAATTTAAACAAAAAATTAAAAAGGAACACTTTTGTGTATTCACGAAGGTTTTTGAAGTCTTCTTGGTTTATTTTAGCATCCTTTTCCTTCTTTCTCCCTGAAGCTGTTTGTAACATGTACTTAAAGTGGGTGTAGCAGTTTACAGAGCAGCTATTAGAGTAAATGACTTCTCAGTATTATCACCAGACCAGATTAGGAGAAAGGTTGTATCAGCAGTTATGGAGCTGCTCTCCAAATAACACACTAGTAGCACATTGTACAGCAGCGCTCAGAATGAGGTGGATTTCAGACATGCAAACATACCTGCTCATAATAACTTCATTGCAGCAAACTGTAATTTCCAGATGATTCAGAGCTTATTATTGCATACCTGTGTGTGTGAGGAGCAGGCTTGTCCCCTGCAGGAGCTACACTGTTACAACCACATTCTACAATCAAAAGTTGCATAACTCCTCATAAAGCAAGTTATCTTGTTTTTGCGGGAAGAGGTCTCTTTGTAACATGTTTTCATACAAGTTATAAAATACTTTACGATGGGCTTTCCTCAAAGAACAACCAGTTTGTTCCACGCTTTACATAACACATGGTAAAAGCAAGTGTTCACCACCACAATTATTCAGTCCATATGCTGAGCTGTAGACTACTGATAGAACGTCATCCCAGCACAAAGTCTGAGAGCAAGTGCTGTGCATCTATCCAACAAAATAGGCATACTGTATGGAAAAGTCATCCGGCTTTTTATAGATGAGAAAGAGATTGACCATAAAAACAATAGCAGTCACGAGCAATGTTTAACAACAGGCACTCTGACAATTTTACGTGCAAGCGTTCTTTATAGAAATGGCTTTCTCAGCATGTAGAGAGGCGAGATGGAGACCTCATCTGACCATGTCACTGAACAGCAAAGTGATAAATTCTCTTCTGTGTCTCATAAATGATTGGTGAATCCTATAAAGTGTGCAGCAGCAGGTCAAAAGGTCAGAAACGTCTGTTTTCTGTATATAATGGTTGTGTTTGATTGTATGGTTTGCAGGTGGAAGTTAACCCTTCAATGGACATGGCTGAGTCAGACTTCTTGAACAATGTCATGAGATGTCGGTGCAAATATGACGGCCACAGAGTTTACATGTACGGATGTCATGCAGGTAAGGATGGAAATCTTTTACTTATCAATATTCACCATAATCTAACAGGGGACATTTTGCTCAGGGTTGTCACTTAAGATGCTGTTATAATATCTTTGAAATATGTTAGTGCTCTGAAAATCTGGAAAACAGAAGTTGACATATGACCATTACTGTGGTGGCATCTGACAGTAATTTAATTATTCTAGCCTCTTTGAGTGATGTGTAGATGGCATTTAAAGTCCAGAAACCTCAAAATACAAGATTATAAATAATGTTCTTTAACTAACTAGGGTCATAATCAAGTAAGCTCTGCATTTATATCCATACAGACCATATGCATTGGCAAAATATAGAATTTTAGAACACAGAAAATGTATTTCTTATGATTAAATACAAGACTTAATAATTATCAAACTCATGTCTAATTTCCATTGGTGGTATTTGCTCAGTTTAGCTCAACTCTGTGCAGTTTAGATACTGTATTATCTTCTCTGCTTTCTATTACAGTATATTCCCTATCAGCAGTTCTTTAAGGTAGGCAGGACAGTCATTGCATGGCTGTGCAAAACTACAGTGGCATCCTCACAAAAGTTGAGGAGGAAATAAGGGGCATGGGGCTGCCTGCCCCTTTGTGGCTCTTTTGTCACAGTTTGGTAATTAATTTGTTCCAAAGATGGTTGCAAGAAGCAGAGGAGAGTTTGGTACGTCATTCAGCATGATTTAGCCCAAAACTGAGGACCTTTCATTTCTGCATCGATGCCTCCAGATTGTGGCGAAGTAAAGTCAAGCTGAGTCAAGCTGTTACCACATACCACATAAATCTTCATTATAATGCTGGGTTTGAAATTAGAACCAGTGACCAGACAAATGCTGGTGCATTTGTGCAGTGGCAGGTGCGCTAGGTTAACCTACACCACACAGTGGTAGGTAAAAAAAACAAACAGTGATTTGTGAGAAAAACTGCATGAGAAGAGCACAGGATTATGTGCAGCCACAATCTAATATACATGTATGTACAGTCTCTACAATAACTAATTTTGACTGATAAAACTCTCCTCAAATCTAAAATTATATAGACTTTAAAACAATAAATGATTATCTTGGCTCTGAGTCAAAGTTAAGGGGCTTCTTAGTCAGTCTTTGACATCACGTTTGATGATGCAGATCCCCAATAAGAACATCCACAGCTACTGAACAGTTATGCCAGCTTAGCTAGAAGAGACTAAGATTTGTTTGGGTTTTATTATTTATGAATTTACTCTCTCTATGGCAGATATGTGTGTAGCTGTGCTGTCAAAGACCAACTTATTCATCAATACAATGTTAGCTAACACTGTTAGCTGAGAAGTTGTTGCTAATTTGATGTCACATCTGTTCTGATATGTTGCCATCATGGCACAATTTCTGTTACAGAGTCACATTTTTCTTTAACCAAGGTTTGTTTCTTCTAAAACCTTCATTGTGAATAACTGTGGATATGGTAGGAAAGAAGGGTGAGTGGGTATGACTTGCAGGAAAGGAACCGCAGATCAGACTCATAATTTTGGGACTACAGCCCCCCTCGCTGCGGCATACAACCTAACCAACAGACCAGCTGAAACACTCTTGTTAGTAGTGTTGATCTTGTTGATCAAAAAACAAAAATGGAAATAGACTGTTGGATACCCGGGTTTTACTTAATTTACTCTTGGTCATCATTGTGTGAATATGGCCAACATTCTCCATTAACAATCTTGTTTTTGCCTTGTAGGTGATGCATACAGTGCTGAGACTGAGGACCTGTTTGAGCACCAGAGGCAAATCACCAACAACTTTGTGTAGCCCATTTAGGGCCCAGAACGACGGCCTTCATGTAGGGCCCAGAGACCTCTCAGGGGCGGAGGTGGATGGCCCGCAGGATCTTAGGACCCACAATGACACACAAAATGGGGCCTGTCCACTTCATTGCAGATGTGGTCAAAGATTCATAACTCATCACATCACAGAAGTGACCTTAGCCTGGACTCTGTTGACAGCGAGAGTGGAACAGGCGCCTGTGACTCGGGATGTTTATTTTAATCTACTAAAGAAAGAAGATTTTGGGTTTTGTTTTAAACTGTACTGATATTTGTGAATGTGGATAACTTTAACTATGCAACTTAATTATTCAAAACATATACGCATGAAAGATTTTAACATTGCAGCAGTAATAAGTCACAAAGACATGTGGGGCAGGTGTAGTTGGGAAATCTGATTCTTAAGATGCTATTTTTGAAAATCAGACAAAAAAATATAGTTAGTATCTGTTTGGGTTGGGGGGGGGGGGGGGGTCTAATGCACATGTAGCCTAAGTACTATAATTGGCTTTGTTAGTTTTAAATAACCCATTTTTACTTGTTGAATCATTTAACCTCTCTTACGTAACATTCATATTGGTGCTCTTTAACAATACTGTAGTTTTATTAACCTCATTGGAGTCAGGTGAAGTGCTGCAAGAAACTCTGAGTAGTCTCTTTAACTGATTATCTGGTATTTTACATTTTCTTTGGCTTAACACCTTTCTTTAATTTTATTTTTTTGTAAGTGTGGTTGTGCTATAAGTTTAGCTTCTCATCTAGAGTAGTTAGGAGGAGGTTTATTGTTTTTTTTTGTGGAACAAAGCACTTTATCTTTGAAACATCAGTATTCTTGTTTGACCCCTGTACATTTGTTTACCATCCATCACACTGACTCTTAACAATACTTTGTTTTACATTTTACAAAGCAAGGTTAGAGTTTAGTTGTCACCTGCAATGGTTTATTTATGCTGCAACTATTTATTCACAGACTTCAAATATCGACAGCATGCTCAGTAAGGATTTTGCAAGCTTAATTTTAATGAACAATACTGTTAGTTCTGTTTTTCTAGGATTATTAACCAGTGAAGACATGATTTCATACTGTAGTTTCTGGATGGAGCATTGGAACAGTCCTGTTATGCAGCAGAATAATTGTTCATATATTTTATTTTAGATATTAAAACAACTGTAACTGTACAGATTTTCTCTTCCAGCCACTGTGATGGGAGGGAAAACTGGTGAAACCACAGTTTTGTGGTAGACAGGCGGGTAGGGTTTGGAGAGCATATAAAAGACCTTTTAATTACGTCTGTTTGGGTTAGACTTAAGGTTACGGTTAAGGTTACGGCTATAGCATGTGCTTTATGAAGAAACGCTATTGAATTGTTGCATGAGGAGTCAGGGTAAGAGAGTGGATCTGGGTTTCCTTCTTTAGACAAATGATGAGAAAGATCTGCTTTTCAGGAGGTTCAGTGGCAATGGTGGTGATTGAAAGAAAAGAATCAGAAAGTCAAAGACAGAAAAGAGAATGGGATGAAGTTTGGAGAAAGACTTAGATTTTTTACAACCAGAGCTGCCTTTTTTGTAGGCAGCCATACAGAGACCACAAGCTGGCATTTTCAGCTCCCCAATGAGAACAACATGTTTGTCTGGGAGAAAAAATAACCCCCTGGATTCATGCTGCGACTCAGTAAACAGTGGCCTTATTTTAACTAAAACTGGGCACGCTTAAACTTATAAATATATATTTCCTACACTTCCCTTGCTTATTTTTCAGCCCACAAGATTTAACTCCCATTTTCTTTACAACATGGAACTCGACTTAATCATGTTGTTTTACCACATTAATATGTTTGATGTGTTTGACTTGTTGTCTCAGTGGTTACAAACCTGATTAGGTGGTTTTCCAATGGACATTTACAGGACAAGTGGTGGAAAGAATACGTCACCTCCATAAGACAAATGGAGACTTGATTAAGTCCTCTTACTGATTTTATTCCTCCTTATTTTGTCTTTATGATTCTGCCTCCACATAGAAAGTTGAGTAAGGTTTTGTAGCTTTTTCAAACACATGTCCTCTTTATCAAACACAGGATTAGGCAGTTTTAGCATGATGCAAAAGTAGGCGACTGCATCTATTTCTAGGTATACATCTAAAATGATCTCCAGTGACTTAGACTGTAAATATGCTACACTGCCTAAATGCACAAATATGTTGGCAATCTTTTGCAATGTAGGCGAAACTGACAGGAATCTGGTTTCACTCTTAATTATTTTGCTTTATTTAATTTCACAAACCAATTTGGGTTAGGACAGTTATTTTTCTCTTGATAAAAAAATGTCTAGAGCAGACTTCTGCATACCGTCTTAACTGCTGAAATATCTTGAACACATTTGAAAGAGTTGGTGAACTTGCTTCACTCCAGTGCAGCTCCATCCACCTTTCTAAATGTGGCTAATATGTTCATGCAATTTGGTCATAATTCATGCAATTCTTTTTTAGAATTACCATTCAATGACAAAAAAATCTAGGAAATGCAAGCAAAACCCCTGACTGGGCTGGAAACATTTAAAAAAAATGGGTTGAAAGGGTCTCACTTCTTGTGAGTTTAATCTATTTATCTAAATGTTACCAGAATATTTAAGCAAATTAATTATAGACCATTTTGTGTGCTTTCTGTCATTTATTGAACAAAGTCTAAATTGCACAACTAGCTTGGCTAAATATTTTGCCCTTTATTTTCACAAGTGACACCTGCTTTTTCAAAAGTTGCCAATGTATTTGTGAAATTTTGACCCTAGAACCAATAACTAAAAAAAAAAATTATCAGATGAACTAAAAAAGAAAAGAAATACAGGCAAATCTGACATTTCACAAATGCATCTGTTTCACCAATTTGTTTTGTTAATGGCTAATTTTTTTTTTGCAATTTGGTGCTCTTTACTTACTTTAAGTTAACAGATGGTGGCTAATACCTGCACACTGCCTAAATTGTATGAATAGTTTGGCAACAATTTGAATACTGGAACCCTCCTCCCCAGATCACACTTTTCCAAATGTTTTTTTTTCATTATAAAATCAATTGTTGATGATTTTTACAGAAGAACATTGCTGATCAGAAAATATGTAAAACAACTGAATGACTGGAGATCAAAAATGTTTCCTACTTTAAAAGCTTATAAAAATGTAAGTCCACTTTGCTTGATTGCCTTTGGCTTAATAGAGAATGGGGCCTCATACTGGTCTGCTACAGGGGCCTCCAAATGACTGAATCAGCCCCTGAACAGAGTCAGCCAAAGGACACAGAAAATGCTTAAAATGCTATGAAGTGGACCAGAAGTCTAAAAGCTCTTCTCTGATGTGTTTCCTTTGTTTTTGTGTATTGTTGCTTTTGACATCTTATAATGACTTGCTGTGTGTTATTTAAACTATACTCCAGAGCTCTAATTGGTTCATACTCACCACTGTGGTTGCATTACTGTATTTGTACCTGGTATCACACTGGGACATAGTTTTCCATGGCCAGTTCGCCTTTTCTTTTGTCTTTAAAGCTGAGAGTGTGAGCTACGTGGTGCTTGGTTACAATCTAATTCATAAAAAGCTGTGCTCTCTCAGGGACTTTGACCTCATCTTAATAGTTAAAATAAGGTTACATTTGATGTGATTTAGTTCTGCTTTTAGCTGTGATGCACGAACAAACTGGTTCGCTCTGTCAGCACACTAAAACACGTTTGTTTTGGAGGTAAAAAGTGAAGGTATGACGTGATAAGCTTGACTTTTTTCTGGTGTTAAGTGATGATCTCTGTGGATAGACACTGGCTGAATCAAAAGCATTTTTCAGTTGAGCAACAAATCACAATCTATTCATCCATCATTACTGTGAATCAATAAAACTTCATCACATACTAAGCTGTCTCCTGAGTCCTGTTTTCCTTTCAATGCACTACGCTGTGGAAAATTAGCTGATGAAAACTAGCTTGCATAGTATGTTTGATCTGCACCAAAAGAAATGGAAAGGAGTAAAATAAACCAAAGTCCATTTACCAAATCATCGCTGTCAGGCGCAATTCAATTCAATTCAATTCATTTTTTCCTCATAAAACAGTGCTATTGGTTACCTTCCAAGTTATATGGTGGGTTTTATACACTTTTAACCAAATCAACGTACAAAAACTATTTGTCATCAGGACAATTCAATATTTGTTCATTTAGCAGAAGAGTTATTTTCCTGAAATTGAGCAATTTTGGATACAGGAGGTTTATGACCAACAGCATTGATTATGCTTCATGACCACCGGGCTAAATGATCATCTCTAGCTTGAGAACATGGTGTCTTAAAATATATTGGGGGATTCCCTTCAAACTTTGCCCACTCTTACCTACAGAAGCATTGATTAGATTTGGAGATCAAGACAAAAAAAAACAAACTCATGTTCATCCTTTTCTAGACCTGAAGCATTTCGTGACTAATTTTTCTGTGTAGAAATGTCCTCACTGACTAAAGGATGAAATGGCCATATTTGGAGGTAAAACATTCAAAGCTCACTCTGCCTCATGATGACATCTAAAGAGATCCCTTAGTAAAACATTTGATAATTACAAAGAAGGATTTTACCGATGTTAAAGGTGCTATGAGGAGAATCTATTACTGGCGACATAAAGACTCTGCTACCCATGAGCATGCGCGTCGACTGTCGTAATGCTGCGTTCCAGTAACCGCGGAACTGGGAGTGACATCATCTCCGACTTATCTGCGCTCCAATTGAAGTCGGAAAAAAAAACGTGCCGATCTACCAGGCTATTGTTAGCTGTTGTTAGCACGCCCCGCGTTGTTCTTCACAAATATCACATGAAGAATGTGATTACCACTATGGCAGCATTTTTGTAAATATAAGTTTAACAATACAATGTATACAGCTGATCTAGAGCGACACACCCCAGTCAGAACTGCAAATAAATTGATTATTACAGGAGCTAAAGAACTGTTCACACTGGGAGCATCCATCTTCGATTGTCAACTCGGGGGTGGCGAGGTTCCACCGAGTTCCCAGTAGGAAATTCAGACTTTGGGGAATGTTCCAGTTGCAGTTTCCTACTCGGAACCTGGAAATTTCTACTCCTGACTACAACTGGAGCGCACCAAAGACGTAATAATTTTTGGAAAACCTAGTATCGTAGTTTTGTAGCCGGCTATATATCTCTACTTACAGCCCGATGCTCTAAGACGTGTCCGAATAATATAAATTTGCTCTTGTTTTAATTGTCTTGTTCCCGAAGTTCAGTATCCAGGCCAGTCCAGCCCTGTCCGACCCGACCGCAAAGCTAAGGAATAGCATTTATAGATAACCTGATTTGATGTTATAAAACTCATCTTAAAGTGTGTATTTCGATCAGGCATATATCTAAAAGTGAGACTTTCTTGTAATTACTAAGAAACTCATCACAGTCCCTTTAAGGATGCCTTAAGGATGAATTGATTGGATGTAATAGGTCAGGGTCTTTGGATCTCAGGCTAATACCCTGCTCACAAATGACACAATGACAAAAAACGGCTCAGCCCCTCTTCTTGACCCATCACTGAACTTTTATTGTCCCTCACTAGTTTACCTCAGGAAGGAATCAACCAGCCAGGCGGTAGTTGTAGCTGTGAGTTATTTTGCACTCTGGCTTCTGGTTTAAAGACACTTAAAGTTCAAGGAAATACTGTAACTTTATTTTTCAAGGCTTCCCATAAAACAACCAGGCTTTCCCCGAGCGCAAACCTTTCAAGCTGTTAAATTTTCTGCTACTTAATCCTTTGCAAACACTGCCTCTCATGGGAACCGAGAAATGGACGCCCGACTCTTTCAGTTAGAAAAATACACAAAAATGTCCAGGAATTAATGACTAAATTCAAAGTGCATCAAATCTGTTTAAAAAAAGGGTGCAGCAATCAGCTATGTCTGGAAAGGAAATTTACTCTCAACAAAAGTCTGATTTGATCACAGCTGACATGTCCACCCAGAAAGAAAACAGGCGGGCTGTGAAGTGGTCCACAGCAGGGATGAAATAGCTGCTGGGCAAACAGGAAGGGAACACTTGAAAGCAGAGCACCTGGGTTCATGGAGAGTAGTCACACACATTCAGCATCCTTTCATGCACTTTCAGCACACGATAAATCTATAAACATACAAGCCAGCAAACATGTACACTGGACCAAAGGTTATCTTAGATTAGAGCTTGAAAATGTTCCTATCTATTCTCAATCATATCAAAATAGATTTTATGTCCCATACTTTGACTTAGGCCTGTTCACATCTTTTACTTTTGATGACAGCTAGACAGGGGCGGATCTAGTCATATGGGGGCCCAAGGCAAACCCAGCCATTGGGGCACTTCACTGTGCTGTGCTGATACATTTTTTAAAAATTATTTTTACTCATTTTTCCAACTTATGAAATGGGTGCAGAGAAAAAATAAACAAGTAACTAAGATACAAGATACCAAACAAGAAGAGGGGAAAAAGGGGCAGAAGAAGAAGAAATGAAGGGTAGTAAATAAAAAATACTAAAAATAAATTAGATTAAATAATAATATGAAAAGCAAACAAGGTCAATAACTCAGTTTTTCATTGGTTTTCAGTATGCTGATACATTTGTATTATTTTTTAAAATCTTATACCAGGTAACATAACGAAATGAAATGAATTTCCTTAAATTTTGTAATATAGTTAAATTTTGACAGAAGGCGGGTTTGTTCATTAGTCCTGCTTTTGAAATCTGTTACAGTTACCTGACGGCTTAAGTTACGCGTTACATACCCATGTTTCTATGTCCTCCACATTCAATGAATAAAATTTATCACCAAAAAAAGATTTTGAATCTAAATGTTTTTAATTACGGCAAAAATAAGTAAGAAGTTTATCATGCATGTGCAAAATTATCCAGTGCCTGGGCCGTAAGCTTTTAATACTAATTGTCATATAGTTTGAAAAGTTATGAATTTAAGTATTTTACAGGATATCATGATTGAACATAAGCCAATCACATCAAATGTATGAGGTCAACTGACATAATGATTATAAAATATGGATGCTGATCTTCTCAACTTCAGACTACAGCATGTGAATTAAGACTAAAATAATAATAACTGAATCAAAGAAAACTTTAATAATACATTTTTGTGAGATGTTTGGGGGCCCCTGGACATCTTGGGGCCCCAGGCAATTGCCTGTGTTTGCCTAATGGTAAGTACGCCCCTGCAGCTAGAGTATGTTCACAATCATTTATGTTAAAATGCAGAGTACTTTAATCCAGCTGTTTGTTTGAGATGCTCTGTTTGAGCTCCTGTCCCTTACAGGCTCTCTTTCTTACTTCAGCCTTGTCCTCTCTGACTGACTGACAGGACAGCTCTGTTATAATTGCTCAGTTTAGCATTGCTGTTATCGACTACAATGCATTTATTGTACTATCTCAGCTCTAACTGAGCTTCCAATGGGCTTAAACTGCTGTCAAAATAATGGTGTGACATCATACTGGTAGGTCCACTTGGGAACAAGCCATTTCAGACAGCTGCTAGCACCTTAAAGAGGGGGAGAGGGAGAAGTCCTGATGCCTCAGACTTTTTGTCATGTTCACAGAAGTACTCTTTTATGCAAAAAAGACATGTTAAATACACTAGAGGGAATAATAAAAAAATAACATGGGGTCTTTAAGGGATCAATGCAAGTCAGAATAAATCAACAAAGAATCTGCTTAACAGTGCTGATATTGATGAAATACACCATCCTGGTGTTTTCTCTAAGCCAGTTTTGGGGATCATTAAAGCCACATTACTGCTGTTCTTACTTGTAGAGGGCCAAATTGTTACAAACTGAAGCAGACTCTCTATCCAATGATCAAAAATAGAGAGGTCTCAAATACAAGATATAGCTGTGCGATTATAGACATTGAATCAGGTGGATCCAGCTACAATGCAAGGATACAAACAGACAGCTTACAGGTGTTTCTGTAGTTCAGTAAAGCACATTTGCTAAGTTCTTTAAACTGCTATTCTGACTAGCACCAAATATTTTTGTATTGTTCTTCAAGCTCACTTGAATTACGAGCTGCACTGGTGTCATTCCCTCATTTAAGTTTAACCCTCTAGTTCAGCCAAAATCCTATAGATGAGTAAGTTATCTGATTCAGGTACAGATGGGCAGCCCTTCATCGAAGCCACATCACTAGACAAACACAGCCTACTTAAACTAATACAGCACAAAAATTATAAGTTTCGTGTTTTTATTTGACACAATATGTAAACAGTTACAGTGCAGGGTGGAAAAAGTATGTGAACCCCTCGGCTAATTACTCCTACAAGAGCTAATTGGAGCCAGGAGTCAGCCAACCTGGAGTCTAATCAATGTGATTAGATAGGATGTGTTGGTTAAAGCTGCCCTGCCCTGTAAAAAACACACACCAGTTGTGAGTTTGCTGTTCTCAAGAGGCATTACCTGATGTGAACCATGCCTCGCACAGAAAAGCTCTAAGAAGATTTACAGTCAAGAATTGTTGACTTGCATGAAGCTGGAAAGGTTACAAAAGTATCTCCAAAAGCCTTGATGTCCATGTGTCCACAGTAAGACAGAAGGTCTACAAATGGAGAAAGTTCAGCACTGTTGCAACTATGTCAAGGTGTGGTCATCCTGTAAATATGACTGTGAGAGCACAGTGCAGAATGCTCAATGAGGTGCAGTAGAAACCTAGAGTGTCAGCTGAAGACTTACAGAAATCCCTGGCACATGCTAACATTATTGTTGACAAATCTACATCAGTATAGCATTACACAAGAATGGATTTCATGTGAGGACACCACCAAGGAAGCCATTGCCGTCAAAAAAAAAACAAACATTGCTGCATGTTTGAAGTTTGCAAAAGAGCACCTGGATGTTCCACAGCACTACTGGCAAAATATTCTGAGGACAGATGAAGCCATAATTGAGTTATTTGGAAGGAACACACAACACTATGTGTGGACAAAAAAAAGCACAGTACATCGACATCAAAACCTCATCCCAACTGTGAAATACATTAGAGGGAGCATTATGGTTTGGGGCTGCTTTGCTGCCTCAGGGCCTGGACGGACTGCTGCCATAGGCGGAAAAATGAGTTCCCAAGTTTATCAAGAGTTTTTGCTGGAAAACTTAAGACCATCTGTCCGCCAACTGAAGCTCAACAGAGGATGGGTGATGCAACAGGACAACGACCCAAAGCACAGAAGTAAATCAACAATGGAATGGCTTCAACAGAAGAAAATACGGCTTCTGGAGTGGCCCAGTCAGAGTCCTGACTTCAACCCGATTGAGATACTGTGGCATGACCTCAAAAGAGCGATTCACACCAGACATCCCAGGAATATTGTTGAACTGAAACAGTTTCATACAGAAGAATGGTACAAAATTCCTCATGACCGTTGTGCAGGTCTGATCTACAACTACAGGAAACGTTGGTTGAAGTTATTGCTGCCAAAGAAGGGTCAACCAGTTATTAAGTCCAAAGGTTCACATACTTTTTCCACCCTGCACTGTGAATGTTTACATAGTGTGTCGAATAAAAACATGAAAACTTGCAATTTTTTGTGCAGTATTAGTTTAAACAGACTGTGATTGTCTAGTGATTTGACTTCGATGAAGATCAGAACATATTTTATGATCAATTTAAGCAGAAATCCAAGTATTCCCAAAGGGTTAACATACTTTTTCATGCAACTGTATTTTCCACTTTCTCCCTTGTTAATATTGTTGGTTTGTCAAAGGCCAACAAGAGCATCCATTAATTTTCTAAATATTGCCAACACATTTATGTAGTTAAGAAGAGTAAAGAAATGAGCCTGAACAATTTTAAACCAAAGAGAGGGCCTAATCTAAATTTCTAAAAGTAGATTTGTAACACAATAGAACAGCTTACCACTCCCCGTGTTATGGTCTGTATGGTCTGGCAGACTGCAAAATTGAATTGTCCCTTGTGATAAATGAAGTTTTCTGAATCTGAATTCTATAAATAAGATGGTATTGTTTAAACAAGCTGGTGAAACTGATGGGGGGAGAGGGCACCCACTTGTCCAAACATTGCCAACACATCTGGAATTTTCTGTCTCTAGTACAGTTACTAATGAGACTGCAAATTACGAAGTTAATGATTTACAAAAAGCCTCACTATGTCTCTGTATGAAGCAAACTGTACAGTTAGATTCCCCTAGACCAGAGGAAGGGCCTCGTGCTGAGGGTCTCTGATTTGCTTTAGCCATCTCTTATCAAAAGCATGCACATTATATATCGAAGCTAACACGTGGCTCTTTTGGCAAACACATTCCTGCTCGATAATCTGAAGATTTATCACAAAAAGCCTTCGCCGTGTCCCTCTGTCTGCTTCATGAACCATGGAACACTGCCTCCGAAAAGAGATGACGGTATGCAGTCCACTTGTTTGTATGTGTATTTGTGTGACAGTGGGGAGGGTGACGGTGGAGGTGGGGGTGGGAGTGGAGGTGGAGGGGCTGCACTTGTAACTTGTATGGACAGGTCTGTCATTCAGTGAGCGCACACAGTCTCCATTGTGGAGCCGTCTGTGGTCCCCATCAGGTCAGGGTGGGGTGGCAGAGGGGGCCTCCCGAATAAAAACACGTGCTGCAAACAGGAAGTGGGCCTGTAAGGATAAAACGAGAGCTGCATGGCTGAGTGTTTATGGACGCAGTTTGGGCATATTTCCTTGACTACTTTTTTCAAACTCAAATTGCTTTCTCACTCCTGTTCTAGGTTTAACTCATGCCAGCGCTGCACAGAGAGGGCTGTCCTGGAGATGTAATCAAGCTCTGAGCAACACATGAGATGCTCTCAGTGTACAGACACTTGTATCTACTGTCTGCAAGTGTGATGAGATAATTTAAGTTCTTCAAGCTGATTTCCAAGATTGTGACCACAAGCTGGAACTGAAATAATGGAAACAAAAACGCTGTCAGTGGAATGACTTTCCCCAAAGACATACAATCTACTCAGTAAGGAATAAGGTTTATCTATTTATGCGTGGGCTTTACAGTGGTGCTGTTACTCGTCTTACTGTCTTGATTGTGCATGGATAATAGATGCACAGATATGTATGCATTTAAGGCTAGTATTTGCAGTCGTACTATATCGTAATTACTGTACATAGAAACAGTTATAACATGCAGGGTTAAATCTAAATATTTTGTACATATCAGTGGTGGAGCCAGACTTCCATAAGACTTCTTTCTTGGGTGGCTGTAAGAGGAAGGTGAAAAAAACACTCAAAGACATGACTTTTTAAAATCTATTTTATCTTTACGTAGCATGCAGTAATGTAAATGCTTTTACCTCAAACATCCAATATCTTGCACGTCCAAAAAAGCCATGAATAATTCCTTTGAACTTTGAAGGAGACTTACATTCCCCTTTTCCAAACTGTGAAACAGTCCTTTGAGCTCTAAATGAAATATCTCTGTTATGGTATGGATTAACCACAAAAGGAATCTTTGCCTTTGTAACTGCAACTCTAGCTAGTTATTCACAATGTGCTCTGTTTCAGAGTGTGTCTCTTCAATGAAAATGAGCTCTTCCTGACCCTGCCCTTCCTCCTCTGTAATAGAGCTGGGCAAAAAAATTGATTAAATCGATTAATTCGAATTATTTCTGGCACAAGATTTTAAAAATTAAAAATCGAGATGTTTATTCTTGCCTTAGTCCAATTGTAAGTAGCTGCAATGTTTGAGAAAAATTACAATTTTCATGATGGTCCACCTTGTAGGGTTTGCACAAGCACTTTTATAGGCTTGTATTTGTTATTTAAGTAGATTAAATATTGATCAGGTAGTTTCATGCTAATACTGTAAGAATACCTAAGCCTTTAAGAGTTTATGAAGAAAAACCTGCCTACGTTAATGCTACATAATCAACCTTTTATGACCCAGACTTTGACTTTAAGAGGGAAACATTTAGACAACATAAAGGCAAAAATTGATTTGATTCATTTTTGTATCACTGGGAGTTTTGTTTCTTTTAGGAAGGGAAAAATCGATTAAAATCGTAAATTGAGTGTTGTGGAAAAAAATCTGGGATTTTATTTCTAAGCCATATCGCCCACCCTACTCTGTTATAACACAAACACCGCTCTGGCTGTTTGTAAAATTGCCCACTATGTATTACAAACAAATGCAGGATGCTATGTGAACTGCACACTGCTGTAATTTTGCAGGATCCTAGACACAGAAAGATGATTCTTCTTCTCATTTTTTTTCTGGAGCGTGGCAACTGTCACATGGTTCATTGCTTCCACCTACTGTTCTAAAGTTTGGATCACAAAAACTATTCCAGAAATGCAAAATAATATCAACACAAACTTAGAATCCAGTTTCTTTTAAATGCATGGACAAGAATGTGTAGTCTCCATCTCATATTCAATAATTCAGATGATTTCTGATTTTGGTCTTGGAAATAAAAGTAATCTGTAGCTGAGCTAATAGCTAGCGTGGCTAAATTAGCATCCATTTACACTTAAAAAAAAAAAGCAATTTCTTTTTCTTTTCATGAATATCTATGTTAGGTGTATAAAATCTATGTAACAACTACTAAAATGAACATTTGCAGAGATTTTATGTACTTTATCATTCTATAAATGTAATACGAATGCTTGAGCTAATAAGGCTTATTCCACGGATATGTGCTTTAGCTGCTCATTTACACCTACACCTCACATTGTAGGTAACAGTTCAATTGGTCCCATGCTGGTGCTAATTTATCTCAAAGCAGTAACACTACACTTTGGCAAAGTCAGTATATACCACTAGTGTAATATGACAAGAACGGCCTATGTGTTTCCATGTCTGTCAGTGGAGACGCCAGGAGATGGGCATATAGCGTTTTGGCCCAATGGCCCACTGTAATGACACCAGAGCTCATGTTCTAACCAGACCATCAGGTAGTTTTATATACCTGGTTTGTTTAGAGAAGTTTTTTTTTTAAGACAAGTGAGCATTCTCCTCTGGCTTGTTTTTTACATACGCAGCAATCAAACTTTGTTCTTTACAAACAACCACACTGAGATTTCTTGACACAGGTGGTCACAGCATGCATCAATCAACCCCTTGCAATTAAACAATATATCATCCAGTTAAGAGCTCTGAATATTTATTTTATCTTCATTTCTTACAGTCTATACATCGAGTTCCTTTAAAACACGGCCCTGTGTGATCATCGTAATAGTCCAATGGTAAATCTGCCCCAGCCTTTTATTGAAGCCTTTTATCAGGATGATAAGCTGCTGCTAAATCACCTTGCGAACCCATGAGAGGCCTCATTAGTGTTTCCTATTTCTTCTCACTGAACGACCTGTTTTCATTATTCAGTATGTGTACTGTATGTGAGTGTTTTAATGGATTATAAAGCAGAGGCCCTGACTCATCACCTCGGATTGTTAATATTTACAGATAAGGCGATGCTCCCCTGAATAATGAACACATTTGCATAATCGTCCCATGCTGTTGAGTAAAGAACACATTATGAGGCACGTTCAATTTCCATGTCTGGCCCTTGGAGAGGGTAAATGAATAGGCAGTGAGATATAATGACTTAGACGAGCAATGAGAGTGCTTGCAAAATTAGCACAATGCCTTTTCTTAGGTGCTTGTGCATTTTATCTGCTGCTTTATGTGCTCGTTTGAGTATTTCATGTTGCTGAATGTGTCTTTACGTGTGTATGCCAGAGCCTGTGCATGCACCTAACCCCCTTTCTCTTCTCCCACGTATCCCCACCCCAACCCTCTCCTCTGAACGACGAGATTTATTGCAAAACAGCCCTGTGAGAGAGTACACATGCTCTGCCCAGTCTCCGTACTGCACCCTGACAATTACTGCTATATATACCACTCCAAATGAGAGCCATGAACCGGCGTGATTATAGGGTGGAGCAGAGGCAGAGAGGGAGAGCGGGGAGAGACGAAAGAGTGGGGCAAGTTTAGAGAGAGAGGGAGAGTGAGAAAGAAAGAGAGGAGAAGGGAGACGAGTGATACAAGTGGAAGTGACTGAAGTTTTTATGAATTGAGCTGTGCATTTCTCATAAATCACAGCATGTATGACAAGCTGTGTTTTAGCCTTAAAAACATCCTTTTTATAATAATGAAGTGGCTGAGATGAAATTAAAGAGAGGGGAAATGCTAAGAATGAGCAGCATCCTGTTGGCTTTTATTTATGTTCTAAAAGGGAAGATGTTGACCCCCTGTCAGCATAGATGTCCTCGATAAATAACATAGCAGGGCTTCAAATGCAGAGATACTGAATCAGAAATGTCAGGAGTTACCGTAAGATTTGGTAAAGAAGTGCTGCCCTCTTCTGGGAGTGACAGGAACCAAATACAAGCAACTTCAGGGAGAACTTACAAAAATGTACAAACTCAGAGATCCAAAACAATCAACACAGAAATCAGTCTGATTGTAACCCCAACTGACAAACAGTGAAGCTGGTGAGGGGTAGGACTTAGGACCATCTGTCCAGAAGGGCCACTGCAAAGGTCTGTAGACATGTATGTCATGTCCCTAACCTTTTCAAAACCAGAAATGTCTGACAAAATAAAACCTGTCTTGGTATGAAATATTCATCCCCTATTGTGTGTAAAAATATTGAATATTTAGACCAAAGCTGTTTATTGAAATATGCTATAAAAATACTGCAGAAAATCATAAAACTTCCACGCTTTCTACAGCTGGCCACAAGGTGACACTTGAGAAACTGCACTTTGGTATTATTTTCAACCCCAACCACATATCTATATATATATATATATATATATATATATATATATATATATATATATATATATATATATATATATATATATATATATATATATATATATATATATACACACACACACATGTATATATATAATTGAAATAAATGACAATAAATACAAAGACAAAAAAAATCCTGCATGATTGTTTGTATTTTGAGATGAGTGTCTTTGTTTGTGTATAGTTGTGTGTGTATGCTGTGCTTCAGTGTTTGTGCTTGTTCCACTGGTTGTCCTCAGGTCCTCACATACTTTCACAGATTTAGCTTCAGTTATCGTACAGTAAATAGAGATTTTCTGACTGTCAGCAGTGCAGATAAACTCTGGGTGAGTGCTTACTATCTGGGGGAGATAGTGTTCTTCTCTCACAGCCTAATATTAAGGGCAGGATGCGAGGAAGTACAGCTCTGTAACAGTGGGGACAGAGTCTGTCCTCTTCTGGGGGCCAGCTCTTTTTGTGACCACCTGTCTCTACAGCTAACATAGTGCTTCAGCAATCAGCCAGTTTGAATTCTTTCTTTATGACCAAATAACATTCTGTATGTTTTTGAGTTTCTTTGCCAGGCTTTTTGACTTCTTTCTCTCACTCTCTTTCCTTTAAAAAAACATTAAGGGATGTGGCCTTAATATCAAAATCTCTCATTAGATTAGTGTTTATTCATGGTATCGTGTAACTTTAGTGGTACAAGTATAGATCTACTCAATGAGAACGTTTGAACTAAAAACAATTTCTGACATTTTTTAATGCTAATTTTATTTATAAAGGCCCAGTTGTCTTTGTCACATAGTTAGACATTTATTGATTTGGCGTTCCAGAGATGTCATACATAGGTTAGATTTCCATGTATATTGATTGTCCATACTTTGAGAATAAAAATGCAAATTCAGGCAAAGGAGCAAAGGGAGAGAGTTTTTTGGAAGTCTGACAAGAAAAAGGCATAAAAAGAGGAGAATTATGTTTGACACAAACATCCTGGTAAGTGAAGAAGCTTCCAGAGGCTATAAAAGAGCCAGTCACTATTTCACTTCTCCATCTATCTCTCACTTTCCCGGTGGCTGCCCAGCACTGAGCTTGTCTCTTTGGTTGAGAAACAGCCTGCTGTCATTCGGTGGGCTGCCCTGACTGTACCCTCGCCTCTATGCTGCTGTCTGGCAACATCCGCCCAACTTAAAAGCAGCATCAGAGGGAAGATTAATGACACAGGAACTGATGTCACAGCAAAAAATAGCCATGTATGATGCATTGGACGGCTGGATATAATGGATGCAGGTTGTTGCACAGCTCAGACCCTGGTGATGAGCCATCTACTAAATAGATCAGTCTACCTTACGGGGTCATGAGACTGTGAGGGAAAGTGGTGAACCTAGAAGTGTTGAGTGTGGGGAAATAGCTGTTCATTTTAATCCCCCCTCCATGAGCAGAAACCATCCCTGTGGGGGGAAAAGCAGCAGGATCACATTACCCATGGACCCGTTTTCATCGTACTGAAACCCACGCTCCGCCTCACTCCAGCGGCTCGCATAATTGGAAGCATCTTGGCATGAAGATAGAGTCAAGGTGGCATATCAATGGGCGCGTACTCCAAGGGCATGCAGATAAGAAAAGGCTTCCTCTCTATACAGGTTGTGTCCATGATGGGGTCGCTGGCCCTCCCCTTAAGAGACAGTAGACCGCGTGTTAACTCGTGCACAAAAATCTACGGCTGATTGGATGTGTGGAGCAATCCTGGTACAGTTCACTCTATGTGTCACTCATCCAAAACGGCAACAAGAAACTGCTTTGTTATCAAGTCATGTCCCATTACGTATGCATGTGTAACAGAGGAGCATTTCAGCAGCTCAGGATAAACAAACACAGGGATTACATTTACACTTAAACTGGGTGTATCACTCATGGACACACTTAGCAGCATAACATTCTGCAGTATGTTACATTTTATAAAAAGACTTCAGAAAAATTATTCTGTTGCTTCCTTGAAATTAAGCGTTGGATGTAGTAAGGGATCAGTATGTGCAGGTCTTGTATACCCAACAAGGATCCAATGAATTTGGAACTACTTTTTACATTTTTTGTTTTGAAATGATTCATATTCAGACCTAATAACAGCCTCTGCACATACACTGTCACTTCAACACCAAGAACAATATAGTGCACATGTGGGACCTGTAGCTGATGGTGTCTTCAGTTATAACAACACAACTAGCCTTTGATCCTTTTCCTTTCAGAGTGGTGAAGTGTCAGTGTATAAGAATGTCAAAAACACACTTCAGTGTTAGAACAATAAAAGAGGATTGTTGGTATAACTAATCCACATTTTGTTAAAAAAAAAAGCCTTGTGAAATTAAAAAAATGGGCAGTACAAACTGTACCTGTAGTCCACCACACCTAATGTGCAGTGAGCATGTGCTGGAGGCTATATAGTTTAGAGGAATGAGTCCAACAACAACATGAAAGTCAGTTAGCATTTAGCACTTTCCATCTCCCAAGGCAGAAAGTCTATGGAATATAAAACAGTTTTTTTTTTTCAGATGAACATCTGCAATACAGTCTGTAAAGAAAATGCAAACCCCTAATGCAATCATCTCTGATCGTTTTTAATAAACAAAAATAAATACACCTTTGCCACAGCCATGAGGACCAGCTGTATTTAGTCAACCGCTTGGTAAATACTGCTCAAATCAACAGTCAAAGTTTGTGCTTAGAAACTTCTACCAATTCAATTCCAACATTGTTGATCAGTTATTGTAAAAATGTAGAAAATATTAGATTCACATCCAGATTTAGATTGCTGCCAATACAATGAAATCACTTATTATTAGTATCAAAAATGTGTAAAACTGCCCAAACTCTTATTGTAAGGAAATCCTTTTAAAAAAGTCCTTGATCCACATCCAGATTTGGATCACAAAAATCTTCTCTTCCTTGTGCCATGACTGGCAGTCCCTGAAAACATTAGCACATTTACTTTTTAGTTATTCTGTTCACAAAATTTAATAAACACTGGCAAAAACATTTCCTCTTTGGCTGAGGTAATAATTTCGTTTAGCTCCCTGTCATTTAGTCATGTCATATCTAACATGTTACTTCTCATATGGTCTCAATTAAAATGGCTGCCTCCCCGACCTTTCACCATCATTCTCCTGTCCTCCTCCACGGCCCCCTGCCTCCTGCAACAGTAGCCTCCCTGCTCTCTGCCTTTCCGGAGCTGGACCTTTCCGCCGCAGCACAAATAAAAGTGTGTGCCAGGCTGCATTAACCCTGCATCCTTATCGCCTTTCTGACTTGAGACATTTTATGAGCGGGAGCTGTCACCCTCCTCAGCCTCCAACAACAACAGAGGGCACGCTTTATGCACTGCTGCATCACCACAGGCTGCTCTGTTTACTACTACACCATTATCATTTCACTGCATGTACACTTGGAAAGGTCACATTTTGAACTTCAATTTATCACATCTCATTATATAAATATGATGTAGCTTAGAAGCTGCTACAGAGCTACAGGCAGGTAAAACTGGGCAAAGTTGCTGTGGACACATATAAACACATCTTTGTGTGCTCACATGTAGGTGAGGTGGAGGACCTTCAGAAGCCTTCGCTGCCGGCCTAAACTTGCTCTGTGCCCACACAAACACTGACCACACTGACCCTTTGCTGTCTCAAAATAAGGTTTTTATACTCACCAAGGAGGAAATGACTCAAAAAACAGAGCAGAGTATGTGAGCATAATCCCACAAATATCTTATAAGAAGTGTAAAATAATGTCTAATTTTAACAGTGGCATGTTGTATATTGGTCAGCACTGACCAACAGGATGATTTTTGACTTGCACCTAAATTTATGATCTTAATGTCTGCCTTTTCAGTATGCATCCGCTGTTGCATGAATCAGCTTGTTGGCTTACACACCACAAGAGCATAAGTATATGCAAAACCTCATAATCATGCTGTGGCTTGGCCCCTCGTGGTTTCTATGGCGGTGACTTAATTCTGCTCCACTAATCACAATAATTATAGATATTACAGTAGCTGTGGTAATTACTGTTGCGCACTGACTCCTATCCTTTAATGGATGCTTAAACAAACAGATTTCAGATAACTTTGGGAAGAAAACTAATTTATGGCCTCTGAGGGGAGATCAATCAGGTGACGGGGGTTGGGGTTGGGAGGGTGAATCAGGGTGGGGTTCGGTAATTAATACAGAGTGCGGTAAGAGATGGAACCTGGCTCTTCTTTTATTTTTTCAATTCTGCGTCCCTTTCATCCCCACATCCCTCCTTCTCGCCGGGCCTTTGCCACATTATTTATCTGTGCTGTCATACCATTGTTGTGATTATGGATGTCATGCAGCCGTAAAGCGCTCCACGATCAATAGGCCTGAAATTAAACCAAAAAATGAATTTCCGCAGTGTCGGCCACATGCACTCCTGAGCAGGAATTACCTTGCAGTAGAGTGGCTGATTATCCCGCTGAGGAGACAGCTGCAGAGACACAGGAGGAAGGAAAGCACTCAACAGAGGCTGGCAGTGAGGACAGCATTGGCTTTTTTTTAAACAGTTATGGATCACAAATCATCTGTCAACTATGTTATGAACTATCCCAACAAGCCCAGAAACACTAACTTAAACTCAGCAGATCACAGATCTTGTATCAAGCTGACCTTGTAAGGAGGAAACTGATCAATAGCATGAGATGATCTCCTGGTCCAGGGTATTTGCTGTTAGTTCATTTTGTGTAAATACCATTTTACAGCTGTAGAAGGTGCAGAAAATTTGTGAAGCATTGAGGAGAAAATGTCTATAATGTAATTTTACAAGTCAAGGTTACTCACAGTGACACAGGACAACTAAAGAGATGATGTAGTCATTTCTCCCAGGCTCAGATCAATACACTATTAGGCATGATGAGATGAAAAAGTGCTCATTACTTCCATCATGAGGTCATCTGGAGAAGCTTGTAGACTGGGAGATTTTGCCTCAGTATCAGTTTCATCAACCTGACAGTTCTCATCTTTTTGAAACACCGTGAAGAGAATAAAAAGCCTTTTCATTTTAAGGGCCCTCTGACTACTCTCAGTTTTGCTTTCATTTTTGCTGAATTAATAATCTTTAAGGATGGAAAACGAAAGAATCATAAACAGTGGTCTGTTGCAAAATGATTTTAGTCTCTTTGGACTGGTTTTCTTTAAAACTGAATGTTTTCATTTAAAAATCATGCAATGCTTTACTAAATATCACACTATGCTTTATCCAAAAAAGGAGTCATGTGACCAGGTATGTTACAGGTATGTGCTCTGTGATGTATAGTTGTAAAAATGTTTCCATTGCGCTTTTGTGATACATTTTAATATTAAAACGTCTGAAAAACCTCCTCATCAAGTGTAAAAACATTTTGGTGATATTGGAGTGTTTCTTTGAAATTTGGGTGTTTCCAGTATTGTGCTTTATAGATTTTGTGCATTTCAAAGGGTAACGGAAGCGCAGCTATTGTGAGAGTCACAGAGGTGTAATGACGGGAACTGATCCCTTCTCTGTGCTTACCCTGCAAACCACACAGAATTTTTGTCATTGGGCGAGAGGCGGGGTACACCCTGAACCGGTTGCCGGTCGATCACAGGGCCACAAAGAGAGACAGACAACCATTCACACCAGTGGCGGCTGCTGGTCAGTCAAGGAGGGGAAGCTCATTTTTTTTCCAGCCTACATCATAATTTTGTTTATTTATGTAAATGATCTGTGAGCCTGTTTGGTGTCTTTTCCAGGGATTTTATTCCCCAAAACTCACTTTTGACCAGACAACACATTTTGTGACAGCACTTCCAGTGAGCCAGCTCACCTTGTCATACCAGGACAAAGGTATGGGATTTTTCCCATACCTTTGGATACGTTTTTGTCACCTGCATTCCTGGTATTAACTCATACCAGGAATGCTGAAAAGACCTGTTACTTTCCCCACCTTTTGCACTAAATCAATCTTAGGAGTTGATCTGCCCTGCTGTTTAACTCTAATTTTCTCTTTGTAAGGAAGACTATCAAATGGCTTCGCCAAAATCTGGTCTACAACATTCATAGGTCCTACTATCTGCCATTATGTGCAGCTTGCTAGCAGCTGGAGCTGCTACGTGAGACTATTGACTGGCTGTGAGTGTGAGTGAAAGGGAGAGAAGATCCGCATCTGCTTGTTGGTGAAAAGAAAAGTGGCGGGAGAGAGTCTTCAAACACAACGCTAGTCATTTTTAAGAAAGATAAAGTCACTGGAGATCGATAAAGCCTCCGAATCAGTCCAGAACAACTAAATGTAAAACTTAGAAGATGCTGCAGTAAAGGGTGATACTTCAAGATCGATGATTGGCTCATTTCACTGTCAATCAAAAAGGGATTCGGCCTCAGACAGATCATCCAATCATCACGCAGAATCCGAGCGTCCAGGCCAGCCCACTGCCTCATTGACCCCCAGGACGCTGAGCGTCCGATGGGCGGGACAAAGCCCAGCGTTTATCCAATGACCGTCTAGTTTCCACAGTGGAACAACCCACTCTACACTTTACTGCTGAAGTCTGAAGACGCTCAGCGTCCGACTCCGACTGTGTTAAAGCGCTGAGACACTGCTGGGATGAATGAGGCAGAAGTCGCGCCAGTTACCTGTGATAAGTAGCTGATTCTGAACAAAAGATGAAGGTATTCTAGCTCATATTTAGTCAATGAAATGTACACACAGCAGGACATATCACCACTTTTTTGGGGGATATTTTAGGGGAAGCTGAGCTTCCCTTGCAGTCTTAGAGCAATCGCCACTGATTCACACTCAGACTTATACCTAAGGGCAATTTAGATTCACCAATTAACCTAATGAGAATGTTTTGGTCTGTGGGAGGAAGCCAGAGTGCCCAGAGAGAACCCACGCATGCACGGGAAGAACATGTAAACTTCACACAGAAAGGCCCCTGTCTGACCCAGGAATCGAACTAGGCACCTTCTTGCTTCTTGCTTGTACGTGCTTGCTTGGCTTCAAATGTCAAAGATTATCCACAGAAAAGTGCAAGTATTGATGTGTTGTGGTATAAATCTGACAATACAAAGTTTAGGAAGAACCACACATTTCTCTCAACAAATGATGGGACTCATTAAATGTCAGACCTGGGAAAACTTGACGTGCAAGTATTCAATGTGACAGCCAAAACAGAAGTGCTGTACTGTATTTTCACGACTGTGATGTTTACTCCCAACATGGTCATACATATCTGCAACAGCAATGTTATATGTGTCTCTGTTTTTTTTTTAGTTCTGTCTATTTTAGCCAAGTGACATGTGGCTGATGATAATACGGGCAAGCCCTCTGTGAACAAAATCCTTCACATGAGACCCATTGCTCTTGCAAGAAGTCTGAAAGCCCTGACTTAATAAAACATACCCCAAAATGAAAATTGCCTTTTGCTGTACCATGTTGCCTCTTGCTTCTACAACACTGTGATGCTCTGTGAATTGACACCAATATTATATCAAAGTCAGTATCGATATCTCAGAGCAACTGGTGGGCCACCTGTATCCCTCTCCCTCCCCAAATGCAGCCCACCAGTGAGTGTCAAATATTTTAAAAACTGTACATAAATTAAGAAAGTGGGACAAATTCCGCCATGATCGTATTAAAAATAGCAATACTTTCAAGACAATTCGGCAAACACTGCCTGCAATTGTTCCTGTAAAACTCCCTTTTGTGCATTATTAAATGACTGTGTAAAAATATATATAGAAATGTAAGTATAACAGTACTTTAACCAGCAAATGGTCTGCAGCTGTCATAGAAAAGGGCCTATCTCTTAGAGACTACCATGAATATTGTGTTAAGCTCATTTAATTTACTTTTAAGTTTAGGTTCAGAAAGGTTTATACATTTTTTCTTCTGACAATGTAACTGTTACTTGTGTTTTTTCTTTTTGAGTAATTGTAATTACTAAGTTGAGTATATCAGACAAATCACAGCAACTTGACCCTTTGGTAAAGATCACTTACTTTATGGCCTTCTTTATTGACCAGAGTTACCCATTCTGGCCTTGGTTTTATTTACAACAGAGCTTTGATTCAGTTTTGGGCACAAATGAACTGTGAAAAAAGGCTTATGAAACAGTTTTTAAGAGGTTCCTCTTCGGGTCATACCGTCTTCCTGCTTGCGAGTTTTCAATCCATTCAGAAAACTCCAGGTTGTGCAACTTTGTCACCCTTTTAATACAATCAGCTTTAGAAATGTAAAAACTGTGGAGGAAGTGTATCGATAAAACAATGAATATGTAGCCACTTACTATTCAAAATGTCTTATCCTTTCTAAAAAAAACAAACCTGCTTGCTCAAGTCTGCCTACAAGAAGTTGCAAATAAACGGAGTGAGGCCTGCGAGCTAATTTAGGCAAGACGCTCAAGCTACACTAATGTCACACCTGACATGCATCATGATTCATTCACCTGACAGACATCCTACCGATTTAAGGACTCTTAAAGATGCATGATTTCTACCTGCTACTGCTCTCAACCCTTCACCACTCCAGCATCCAGCTTTGGGCTCCAACAAGCGGTTTAGTGAAAAATCTCATCGCTCCTAATTTTGTGGAAAAAATAAATCCACAAGGAGAAATTCACTCCAAACTTCAACCATGTTCTGTTATTTAAACTGATACTCTAAACAGGGATGTCCTGATCAGCTTATTTGGATCCCGATTTTCTGAGTCTTTGAATAAGAGTTGCTGAGTCTGAGTCCTGAATCTGATACTGACATTTACTTATACTGCTTTTTGTGTTTAACTGAATTAAGTAAACATGGTAAAAATACTCCTTTTGTACTTCCATTGAAATAAGTCCAAGTAGCATTATTGTAAAAGTCATATGTACATAATATTCTCAGAGTGGTATATATGACTGGTATATTAATATCATTCTGAAAGTCTTGTAGTTATGAGCAGTCCTGCCGTGAGGGCTTCAAATGGCCCTCAGTCTTCTTTGCAATTACAAGTGAGTCTGTGATTTCGTGCTGACAGCAGGGCCTCCTGTACACTCAGTTGGAGCGAGTGTGTGCAGCCCTCACTTTGAACCCTCACAATGTCCATTGCCTTTTTTTATAGTTCTAATATTGTCACCCAGAATGGCATGTACTTGTTGCTGATTTCCAGTGCTATTACCAGCTCCTCAATGTCCTGTGTGACATGCTCTGCTGTTTGAGACCCTTGTGTGTTCTTTGCTACAACAGTAGATGCCAAACTATGTTTCATTGTACAAACTCTGGTGCCTACCGAGTGTTTATATAGTGACAATAAAGGTATTCTGTTCTACTCACTTGTGTGCATGCAGTCCTGCAGATTTTAACTCAGAAATGGAGGAATCAGTCCAGTGTTTGTTGAGGTTTAAACGGGGTACACACACAAAGATTTTCTAAATCAGAAGAGATTTTTATCTGCTGTTAAATAAACACAAACAAAAGTAGTAAGGATGGGCTGGCGAGGAAGTATTGTAAGTGAGGCTGGACACCAGTCAGGCTGTCCTGTAGGCACAGTGATAGTTGTGAAGTCCAGATCCTTGTACCATCTCTTTCTAGTCCCTTGTTGCTCTTAACAGCAAAGTTTTTTTTCTACCAAACCAGATGTCTATAGTGTTTTTTTACTGAACACCTGTCCTTTTCCTAAAAGGTTAGATAACGACCTAATCAGGAAGAAAAGCTGTCAAGATAGTTAAGCTTCCCTAGGGTCTTGTGGTTATGTTGTGCACCCAATGTCCAAAGGCTGTTTCCCTCAGAGAACCACCTGTGTGATGAATAAATAATATTGTGTTATCAGACTTGTGTTAGTAGTTGTATGAGAAAACCCAGTGCATTGTTCCGTAGATGAGGTAAGCCCTTTCTCAGATCACTTTGCTTCTTTAGCCTGATAGATACGTGTCTTCATTTGGCTTCCATCAGAAAATGTTAAAATATGATGCTTAATTAGCTCATATAACAGTTAATTAACTAGCTTTAGGCATAGATTGTGTAGTTAAATAACTTTAAATTTCCCGACCCTTCCCTCCTTCCTGGCACCATCTCCTCCAAATAAGGTCACTTCTGACTCCAGGAAATCAACAACGTGGTGACCAAAAATGTCACACTTGAGGTTAAAGAAGGCAAAGACCAAACAATGAAGGATGTCATGGTGCTGAAGAGCCTTGGCCCACTTTTGGATCACATGACCATGTCTGTCTTGTCTGGAAAACAGCAGTAAAAATGTAAAACAATCTTTTTCTGTTTGAGGGCTGTCACTCCTCAAACTTTTCTCGTGGCAATCCATCTTACTCTGTTCATGCCAGCAACTGCTGACATAGAGCCAGCAGGAGAAGATGGAAATGTCATGAGAAATGTTTTCACACTTTGAAAATACCTTTTGGCTCCCTGAAACCAGCCTTCCTTCAAGCATCTTCGTCTTTTGCACATCCCTCCGCCAGAGCAAGCTGCATCCGTTTGTTTCTCTTGTTTCCCCTCGTCCCTCATTTGGAATCGATTTGCTATTAATGCCGGAGCGTCTCAGAGGGAGGGGTGACAGGGGGTCGAGGTGGCTGCTGCTGCTTGACAGGCTTCTTCATCTCCTGAACAGGAAGTTTGGTTTACATCAGCTGTGGGGCGGGAACTGTCATCAGCACGCCTCAGGGCTAATGTGCTCGATTTATGTGCTGCTCTCCTCCTCTTGTTGTGGACGAAGTTTAAAGAAGAAAAGCTTTCATTCGAGGTGTTTAAGGGTTTTCTGCAACAGGTTTGTGGTAGGGGCACTTGTTTGAAGGACCAGGGCAAAGACCAGTGCAAGGCCCATTATGCCAAAAGTGTGTGTAGACATGACAGGGGACTTCTAATTCCAGACTTGATCATCTGAAGTCATTTTACCTAACAGTAAAACTGTCTGTGGTTTTGAGACAGAAAGCTGGTGAAAGGTCTGAGCACCAGAATCATCTAAATATTATAACAAGTCCCAATGAAAGGCTGTAAAGAGGAGCTTTAATCCAGCCTTAGTCATGACTTTTACGTAACGTGTTGAAGTACTTCCCCTTGAGTACTTCTTTTCTCCTTTCCTTTTACTCAGAACGTCAAGACAAATTCCATTCATCACTCTGAGGAGTCTGGTGCTGGGCAATAACCACTGTTTGGTTTTCAAATCAATTTGACAAATCCTCAGAGAATTGTAAAACAGTCTTAGAGCAAATAATGGCCTGACAGTCTGCATTAGCCGAGAGCATGTGACTCCAGACTGACGTCTAACCATGTGGCTCCTGGGTTTACAGAAAAAAACATTGTGTTGTGTCACTTGGTAAGATGTCAATAAAGGTCAGGATTTTGAACACACAAAGGACAGTAGTACCTGCAAGCAAAATATATTATAGCCCGACAAAGCCACCAGCTTCCTTTAAAAGTGACGAAAACAGTGTTTGACTCGTGGCCTGGTTTTAGAGTCACACGCAGAGGAGGCAAAAGAGAAATGTTCGTTCTAGTAGTAAGTTAATTCTTTCTTTGCCGATGATGTGATTAATTTTTATGTCATCTCAAAATCTGAAATATGATGAGACTAATTAGCAGTATTCATTCTTAAGATTTCCTGCTATATCTAGTCTTCTCAGTTCTTTACTGTTCTCCCCTCTCCCTCCATCTCTTCAGCGTAGCAGCGTCTGAACTCATTCTAAACTATTTATTTGCTTTATTTCCTGAGATCAGCTATAAAGAACAAACACTATTAAGCCAGCCAATCAATAAGGGAACATCAGCGCTGTTATCCCCCCACCTCTTTCTCCCTCCACAAAATAGATTTATATCTTCAGCCCGAGCAACATAAATCAAATATTCATACATTAAATTAAAAAATGTGATTGATAGCGATGCTACCGTGAGAGTGTATAAAACCTCATGATATAAAAAAATAAACAAATATTAGCCGGGGACTGTGGAGGGTAAAGAGAAAACAAAGCAGTGTAATTCTTCACAGTCTTGTGACGACGTCCAAGTTCAACAGATGAGCTGTTGCTTTGGGAGGAGGGAAAGTGACACTTTTGTAAACTGAAGCTACGGAGGCAGATCATGTGAATAATGATCAGCAACTACTATAAAAAAACTTAACAGTTGTCACTATCTGAACACAAGCTGTAAGATATGCTGAAGGCTAACTTTGGATGCAGAGCCATAGAAGCTGGAGTGGTAAGTCATCTGTCTCTTCACAAAAATGAAATGAAAACAGAAGCCATCTTGATCCAAATACTGCCTTTGAAATCTCTCAAATCTCATTTACACTGGTAGAACAAAAAAACTGTATTTATCTTGAATTTACCCAAGTGAGATACATGTATGAAGGAAATTTTCTGAGGAAGTTCCTTGAAATTTCTAGAAAATATAAAGGGGTCTTCACTGACTGAGCACTTTGAGAGAAAGTGAAAGATGTTTTTTTTTTCACTACAAGAAACAGGGTCAAATTAAACTTTTCTGGAATTTACTTAACACAACAAAAAGTCCCTGCCCCAAGGATACTTATCTGCAAGGGGAATTAACTCTTAAACTCCAGAAAGTCCATAGTTCTGGGTAGTGTTTCTGTTGTTGGGTAGGGCTGATTGGTATCTAGCAGCAATATACAGCTCTGATCAGCAGAGGTGTGAACTGTGTACACACTGGACCAGTGGTTCTACAACAGTGAGACATATCTATGTGTGCCTTGAGACAAGTCTGTGTATGCCTTGGTAAATCATACAAAGTACAAGATGCAAGTACAGTTACTTAAAAAAAATCCTTATAAAAACTTGGGGGTTTTTGCAGTTTGCAGAATTAAAGGTGAAAACAAAGACTGACACAGACTTGGTTCTACATTACTGAGAGCCTGAAAATCAAACTAGAGGCACTCCAAGAGCACAAACCTCTGCAAAAGTGGTCAAAATATGGCACACTGTTTAATGTTGCACTGTTAACAAATCCTTGAAAATCCTACATCCACATCCTGATAGTCAGCCTTAAAATCTGATCACATTACCCTTGTGACTTTTCCAACATTCCCTGTATATACCATCAAAACACAATTAGAACCTACAGAGTTATCAGTGAATACGTCGGAAACAGCCGTACCTCCCAGAGTTAAAGGGAAACTCCGTTTTTTTGACACCTGGACCTGATTTTTAGGTTTGTGCATGCTCATATACTCACTCAGACAAACATTGTGCAGCTCGGAGTCCTTCAGAAGTTATTTAGATCCAACCGATTTAGCCAAGACTTAGCGGGGCCACGGTAAGTGGGGAGCTTCAGCGAGGACATAATTCTGCAAAATCGCCGTTTCTACCACAGCCCGGTTTGTCATTGCAGGGAAATCCTCCAGAGAATAGATATGCATTCCTGGATAGATCCATACTTTGTCAGCCGGTTTCAAGTCCCACTCTGAGCAGCAAACACACTCTCTGTTAGCTATAGGCAACACTGTCCACAAGCCACCACCAGTTCGTGACAGAGTCGCGGACGTGCTCCCTGTTTCTGTTGTTCTCGAGCCAGCTGTCTGCCTCTCTCCCTCCACATTCTTCTTTTCATGGAGCTCCTCGCCCGTACTAGACTCAAACCGGTCATGGTAGTCTGACCTTCGGCATCAGATAAATATTCTGCCATGTTGCTCAGCAATGCCGCTGCGCAGTTGGTACCTTTTGTGTCGCGCCGGCTATGACGTCATCAAAGTTTGTTTATCAGGTCAGCTGACCCACCTGAAGACGTAGACGAGCTGACTTTATGATAACACTGGCGGCGGATGAAAAAAAAAATATACGAAATGAGCGATTTTGCAGAGATCGCAGAGCTGACATAATTCCCTGCAAAAATCGGCCATTTCGCCATATTTTTTCATCCATCGCCAGCAGTTATCATAAAGTCAGCCTGCCTACCGTCTTCAGGTGGGTCATTGACCTGGTAAACAAACTTTTGATGACGCCATAGTCAGCGCCATTAATAAAGGTACAGCTACTTTTAGCCAGGCATTGCTGAGCAACATGGCAGAATATTTATCCGATGTCAAGAGTCAGACTACTAATGACCGGTTTGAGTCTGAGTACACGGACGAGGAGCCCAAGGAAAGAAGAATGGAGGAGAGAGACGAACAGCTGGCTCGAGAACAACAACAGGAGCACGCTCCACAACTCAATGCGTAACTGGTGGTGCGCTTTTGTGGACAGTGTTTGCCTATAGCAACAGAAGAGGAGTGTGTTTGCTGCTCAGAGGTGGGGACTTAAAAACCATGGACAAGCATATGCGGATCTATCCAGAAATATGCGCCTGACTACTCTGGAGGATTTCCTGCAATGACAAACCGGCTGTGGTAGAGACGGTGCCATTTTAAGAGATTATGTCCCGCGCTGAAGCTCCCCTTGTCGGGTTCCCCGCTAAGGGCGCGTAAGCAATCGGTTGGATCTAAATAACTTCTGAAGGACTCCGAGCTGCACAATGTTTGTCTGAGTGAGTATATGAGCATGCACAAACCTAAAAATAAGGTCCAGGTGTCAAAAAAACGGAGTTTCCCTTTAACAAATCATTCAGTTTTTTTCTGGATCCACATCCAAATTCAGATGACAACCAAAGCCTAATAGACTGGCCCTCCGCCCATGTCTTATCTAAAGTGATCTGAAAATGTCATCAAATTCTGGTCATTACTTTTTGGGTTATCCTATTCGCAAACTAACAAAACAAAACACATGCTGGCAAAACCCTAACCTCCTTGGCATTGTTAAAAACAATAGAGGTTATTGCTACATCATCAAGCTTCAAGCACATCAGCACTGAGCATCATATTACACCATGGTCTATTTGTTGATCAGTTTAAAAAATCTCTGAGATCTGTGGTTCCTGCTCATTAAAAATATGAATACAATCCTGCAATTTATGTTGGAATGTGAAAAATCTGTTTTTGGTGAGAAATCTGAATAAATACAGTTCTGAATGTTTCATGAGTAATGAAGCTGTTCGTCATGTTTTTCTTAGACATAAATAAACACACAGGGTTATCAAACCCTGAAGCTTGAGTTAAAGATTTTATTTTACAGGAGTGTATGAATATGGTGTTCCTTGAGTTTTTAATTAGATCTTTGGTGTGCCATAGGCAAAAAAATGTTTGTAAAACACCGAACAAGACCTAGTTGTCTTAACATAGGTGGACATAAGACCTCAGTAGAATCAGAAAAGGACTTTTAAAGACCTTCAAAAGAAACCCTTTAAAGGTGTAGTCAGTGATCTTCTAATCTTCTAATCTAATGCACTATTTGTCAAAATGACCGTATTTCTCCTCTCCATCCACAAGATGTCACCACCGACAGCATGTTGAAAAAAAAGTCCGGTTTCACTACACAGCCTTGGCTCTGAATTTCAGCAGGTAAATACCTTCAGGTTTCTGGGCCGAAGTCACTAAAACAGGGTCCCTCCCCATCCAGGAGGCGATCATACTCATGCGCAGACTGTGACAGGGGAGGGGAGTAGTAGGTTATGAGCGCGCAGTTAGCGAAGAGAGAGATACAATAGGTGCAGTAGCAATGGCTGAAAAACAGCCCAAAAGGAAAAGGTCAGAGGAGCAGAAAGTGAAAAAGAAGGGCTATGACCATGAAAGAGCGAAGACCCGGGTCAACATCGGTGTTGCTTTCCGACGGTGAAGGGAACTCCGCCAATTGAATGTACTGTTGTTGTGATGTTATCAATATTGCCAGTCGAGTTGTCTGACGAGTCAAGCTACCTTTAGCTACGCTGGTCAGGCCACGAGTTTCTACGGCCGCTTCCATGACGGCAGAATGGCCCATCAGCTTTCGGGGGTGGAGCCAGGGGTGAGGTACGAAGGGAGAGGCAGGTCTAAATTCGTTTATGATCAACCTCTCCACTTGTTTTCTCCCACATCGCTGACTGCACCTTTAAATGAAAGCTGGATTTCCATAGATGGAACTTTACCACGGACAAGTGACTTTGAGAGAAATTCAACTTGTTTTACTACAGACTCCAAGATCTGGGTATAGCTATGACCCTCCTTCATGTTAGAGGGCTAGTAAATAAAGGGACTTCAGTCAAAACTTGCAGCTCTTAACATTTGTTATTGGTTGGGTAATCGCAGCACTGAGCAATTTTGGGTCAACTCTTTCTATTATCTTTGTTAAAAGCCATGTAAAATTGCCTGAGAAAATCTTTAAAGCACTCTGGTGTTACCTCTACCGTTACTGTGAAACATTTTGAGAAGTCCTAAGTACTGAAAACTATCTCAGAGAAACATTCATCTTGTCTTTTAAGGGGCAGGTCAGGTTCCAGCCTGCATCCTCTCTATGTCAGCCTGTCTGTGAAGAAACAGGTTCATTCACAAAGTGACACTTAACAGGATATATACAGATTGCGTCATGCATTACAGGCCCCAGTGGTTATAGGAGCATTCCAGAGGAGAGAGGCAAAGAAATATAGCAGCATCCATCAGAGGCTGGGTCTGAGAGAAAAAGGTGCATGAACAGAGAGGAGCATGGGGGCAAGGGGTTGGGGGGCTGCCAAGGACATTTAAGAGAGCTGTCAGGGGAGGCTGATCTATGAAGGACCCTGTTGGCTAAACCTATATCCCGGCATGGGAGTGGGTGTGTGTAAGAATGTGTGTAAGTAAGTATGCTGGGAAAATTCAGAAGTGCAGTCGCAGCGACGCAGGAACACATGAGCTCACACCCTGGAGGCTGGAGTACAGTAGAGTGCACAGGTTCAAAGTTTAGAGCTGCAGATCGTTCACACAGAAAATTAAAGGTAAACTCTCTGAGTATGAAATGCATCAGAGAATTAAAAAAAGACATAAGCAGAGTGAAAAACAGGACACAAATGCTCAGCTACAAAACACTTTTTCGTCAAAATATAACTTGATACTCTAAATACTTTTTTGTTGCATGCAGAAATTGAAGAATATGTAACAAAACATTCATGGCAAACACAGAGTACTCATTGTACTGTGTCATGAATGTTTCAAACTCCTGCATTAAAATAAGGAAAAAAAAATCAGGCTTCAATAGATTTACTTTTCCATTCTTTCAACAGTTTTTGTAATCTATTTCTTTTTTGAATATTCAACCATCTACATCGGTTAAATTTCAAATGCAGAAAAAGCTTTCAAGTTACAGAGCACCAAGTTTACATAAGACACGAGCATGCGTGACAAAAATGTCTCCTTGTGCAACAAAATAATGAAAACAAGGTCACAGCAAGTTCTCTTCTGATGTCACTGAGCACCACGTTTTTGGGAGAAGATATCCAACACGTTACGAAATGAAGAGGAATATCAAACATTTATCCTTCCATTATTCACACCATTTTATCCCTTTTAGATCTGGGGGCTGGATCTGACATTAGGCAAGAGGTGGGGTACACTCTGGAGTGGTTGCAAGCTGATTGCAGACATGGAATCAAAAGATGGACAACCTCACTGTAAAGATCACTATTCAGGCTTTCTAGGGACGTAAAGTACAAACCAGCTGGTATTTTTAAAGGGGGGAATAATTGACCAAAACATACAGTATTTTCAAAACCTTGTTGAGGAGTATGTATAGACTATTGATTACAAGTGCACAACGCGTTTTACAACAATGGCTGAAAATCAAATCCATAAAGACTCTTTATACATCAATTAACTTCCTCCTCTTTTAAAAGATGTTTGAAAAATAAGGAGATGAAGGAGAAAATACATTTTTTCCCTTTGATTGATAATGTCTATACAGAACTAACAGGAAATGTCTTTAAAAATGATGTAAATATACCATTTATCATTTCAAGATGCATTATTATTAAACATTTTTCAGTTTAGATGTCTAACAGAGATTATCTGGTCTGTCATAAGAATTAAATGTTTTTTTTGTTAAAGGAGAATTAACAAATATTTGCTTTTATTTTAGTTTTTACTTTGCTCTTTGTCATGAAAACAGTTTTTTAGGTTTGTTCAAAATTCACCAAGGTTGTTCTCAATAATTTAAACATTAAAAATAAATAGCCATCCCAATATAGATGTGCATATCTTCCCATTAGGTCGAGTACTTTTATTTACAAACCAACAAA
Source organism: Scarus forsteni (assembly GCA_036419115.1). Classification (NCBI taxonomy): domain Eukaryota; kingdom Metazoa; phylum Chordata; class Actinopteri; order Labriformes; family Labridae; genus Scarus; species Scarus forsteni. The sequence continues at coordinate 19,528,169 of JAZDUH010000327.1, forward strand.
GTCTGCAGCATCAGGATTTCTCCCTCTCCTGTGAACAAAGTCAGTAGCAGTCTGAAATGGCAGATTCCCCTGTACCCTGAAAAACACCAGTGTGATGTACTATGACCGTCTCTTTAGTAGTTCAAATGCAAACAGAGCAGAGCACTGACCGTAGAAAGAATGTAGAGCTATTGAAAACATGACACTGAAACACGCACCACTGACCAATTAAGATAAGACAGACCTTTACACCAGAGTAGACCAGACTACCAATCAGAATCAAGTGAGAAAAGGGGCCATAAAGTGACTTGAGCACCAACAGAGCATCTCAGTCAGAGAGAGAATAGAGGTGGATTGGGCTACTTATTATATGAAAAGTGTACATTTTCTTTATATATATATATATATGTATATATATATATATATATATATATATATATATATTAGTAAAGGTGACCATACTCTGGCAGTCATTATAATAGAATATAAAATTCAGAGTTAAGGCTAAATATGACCACTTTGAAATGTAAAAGCATTCAATAAATCAGCATGCTTGCCTTTGTTTGCTTTCTTGCCCAAGTATGCATAAACATGTGACTCTGCTACTGATCCATGGTTGCCTAGACTCGTCCACAGCTCTCTGAAGTATTCCAACAGCAGCAGCAGAAGCAGTGTTGCCATGAGTCTGCTCCTGCAGGCCTGTTAGCCCGAGGACTGAACACCGGGCTGCTCTGCCAGAGGGGACGCAGCACTGGGACCATTACTAAAGCTTAATGATATGAGAAGTGTTCCCCTATCCAGCGTAGAGGAGATTCATCATGATTCTGTAGCACCATACATCTCTCAGCAGCCCTTAAAGAGGAAAAGGGACATTTCTTCATTCTGTGGGAAAGGCCCCTCCCCTTTTTGTTCTTCCCTTGAGCTTTCCACCCTCCTCATCTTCACTTAAAGAAGCTCTATTTTAAGATCATGGAGTACAAGGAAGAAAGGAGGTGGGGCATGACCTTGGCAACGATTGAGGGTGACATAAGGTGGTGAGAAGCACTAGGTGAGAGTGTGTAAGGGATATAGACACAAACCACAACATCTTGTTTGGGTTTGTCCAAGTGTGCCCCACAGGGAAGGAATACAAGTCCCTGTGTGCCTCAAAGTCACACTACACTCTGTCAGCGGCCTGAGCTGAGCGCTGATGGATATGGCTTTGTCCCCTCATAAATAAAAACACCGTGGACCCCGCTGTGAGGGACTGTAGATCAGGGAGTAAATAGCCCGAAGGTAAAGCCTGGAGGATTTTCTCTTTCTCTAACCCTTCATGTTTTGTCAGAGAGCCGCAGCCTGTAAATCAAATGGAGCAGATAAACGGCAACACAAGAGCAATCAAATAAGTAAGAGCAGCTGAGACTTTGGGGTCTTTAACTTGATGTTATTGCCTGGAGACCATCCGCAGTAATCACAGCATGGAGAAGCTTTGTGTCCGGGTGTGTTTGCATTGTTTGAGTCACAGCCACCTGGCCTCAGATTTACACCTGCAGATCACACACAATAACAGTAAAGACAGAAGTGCACTGCTTTATGACTTCAGCACTTTCAGCTTAAAGTCTTCCAGCACCACTGAGTTTAAATTATGGTGGGAGACGTCCTTGGGATGTGAACATCTCATTTCACCACCAGCAACTGTGCACGCACACACACACTCATGCACACACGCACACACAACTCATTTCATTGGGGGTCTCTGTGAGGCTGGACGCACTGGAGCATGACATAAGAATTATACATCTGGCAGGAGTATACCTGCAAACTAACACACACACACAGCTGTGCACACTTGTGACTGCTCTGAGACAAAACACTAACTTTTTACTCATCACTTTGAGAGAATGATCTGTTACTCTTGAGGACTACAGGAGCCTGTTACTTTGTATGATGCAAAAGTGATGTTGTTATACATCTTATGAAAGAGCTGAAGCAGCATCTGGGGTTTCTGTCAGGCGGGGTGCACATGACAAGTTAAGTGGCCTTATTCACCCCCTTTGACCAAGGACAGCAAAGGCCCAGTTCACTGATGTCCTAGAGACTCTCTTGTTAGATTGTCCTGTGGTGAGAGGCGTGCCAAGAGTGTTTTTACCACACTCATTTATCCCAGGAGAGGATCCAGGAAATCTCAATCTGGAATCAAAGATATTCAACCATGTTTGATATTTAGATCTGAGGTCCTTGAGAGAACAAATCATTTAAAAAGGCATATTGAATTAAAAAGACATAGCAATAATACACCTAGCACAAGTTTTAAATGTAGGGTAGTTTAAGATGCCATGTATCAGATCAAGAGCCAAAGAATAAAAACATATGAAAAAAATACTATCTTAACTGGAAGAAAACTGTTGCACCCACAACATGGGGTGGCATGTGGATTTAAATTATTGAACGTTATATGTCATTAAAGAATTAGAATTTACATTAAAATAACAAACAGCATATTTATGAGGACACATGATATCTGAGGACTTAATTATAAGTAAAGGTACAAGATAGTTTTCACAGGCAGAGGACCTGAAATAAAATACCAAAAACTGCAATTGTTGGAATAAAGGATATTTACAGGGGCAGGATTTGAATTTACGTCATTCTATTTTTTCATATGTTCATCTAAACACATTCAGTTGTATCTGCTTTAAATATTTGTTTTTCAGGTTTTGCTTATTTAATTTTTGGAGTTAGTAGCAGTTGTTCCATTGAATTACTGATTCATAAAGTTATATGAATAACAAAGTCATTGCCTTCACACCAACTGTGTTTATCATTATAGAAGATTTCTTTAAGGAGGAACAGCATTTGTTAGTATGTTTGAAGGGGATGGTGTGGAATATTGGGCATGTGATTTTGAAAATGTGCATATTTACAACCTGTGATAAACTGATTTCAACTTCAAGGTCGGTTGTTTTTGTTGTGGGTTGCATAGGGTTCAGCTTGTGGCCTCTTCTACTGTTCTTTGCTTTCTATCACAAGCTTACAACTCTATTCATTGCCTCTCTCCATTGAACACAGGCATAAAAACGCAAAATTAAACATTCAACAATACATTTTGCATCCGGTGTATATGTGCAGCCTACATTAGTCATTTAGTTTTTCATTTCTAAATGTCTATTTCAAAAAAAAATCAGTCAGCAACAGAAAAAATAAACTTTTATAGTGATTTTGTAAAGCCCAATTCCAATGAAGTTGAGCCATTGCGTAGAAAATAAATGTAAACAAAAGACAGAACATTCTTTTCAGCCTTCAGCCCAACTGACAATGGTTTTCCAAAGTGTTTCTGAGCCCACATGGTAATATCTTTTACAGAATGATGCCGTTTTTAATGCAGTGCTGCCTGATGGATCCGGGGGTCAAGGCTATTCAATGCTGACTTCCATTCTCTGAATCTTTAGATTATATTATGGACTATAGATGATGAAAACCATGAATTACTTGCAATCCCATTAATAAACATTTTTAAGCTGTTGGACTGTTAGTTCACACAATCGTTCATAATGGTAAACCTTTCCCAATACTTTCTTGTGAATGACTGAGCCTTTTTTTTTTTTTTTAATGTATTTTTTGGGCTTTACTGATAGGAGAGAGACAGTGGATAGGCTTGTGAAAGGGGTTGAGAGAGTAGGGGAAGACGCTCTGCAAACTGGTCCCAGGCGGGATGCGAACCTGGACCGGCAGAAGCAAGTACATGGGGTGCTAACCACTCCGCCAAACCAGCACCCCATGACTGAGCCTTTTGTGGGTTGCTCGTATGACAGCCAAACACAACACTCATTTGTGTTCAACGAACCTGTTCACATTTGAAATGTTCCCAACAGGTGCTTCTTGAGGATCCCTCTGCCTTAACAGCTATTTTGAGATGTGTCGCAGGTATCAAATTCAAAGTGAGTGAATAATTCAAAGGAAACATTGAGATTTATCAATTTGCACATTAAATTATTGGTCTTTGGAGTGCTAATGATTCAATATCTGTTAATGAGGATTTGCAAAATCATTGTATTCTGTTTTAATTAACATTTTACACAAAGTCCAAGCTGTGTTGTGATTGAGGTTTGTTAATCTATTTCTAAAAAAAACCCCAAAAACTGTCACATAAGAGTTACAGAAATTCTAATGCAGGAGAGATTCAGTATTATTGACGATTGAAGACAGGTGTGTTTATATCTGCTTTATTAAAGCTTTTGGAAATAACAGCAAACTGGTTATCAGCGTGATTTAAAAAAATGCATCCATATATATTTTACTCTTGAGATAAAAATAAAAGTTTTGCGATAATGAACTGCCTTTTAATGAGAATCCTGTTCTGTTTAATGGTTTGTTTACAAGCTGCAGCGTTTGGAGGGTGTGTCCACAGTTTGACAGATATGAGTGACTACAGAACTGTGATTAATGATATAAACAACACAGGCTGCCATCCTTTTCATATCAGTGACCCCTAAAACAATTTTGATGCACATGCATGAAACGTTTATCACGAAAAACTGAGTTAGTGTGAAGTCCATGAAGATGCTGTATCTCCTGAACTATAACAATGATAATTTACGACACTTTTGATAATTATGAAGTAGTTTTCCAAGCCACCTTTAATTCATGTCTGCTAAAGAAGAAGAACAAAAAAAGAGCACATCTGATGCACAGGATTCAGAGCATCTCTTCCGACGGATCCAAGCAGCACAGCATCATCCCAGCTGCGCCCCGCTGCCAAACATAATGAACACCTGCGGACACGCCCACCTGCCGCTTTCCGACCCTGTGATTGGCTCTTTGTTCAAACACCCCGCAGCCCGCCCCACGATTGGCTCAAACGTCGCACAAGTGATTTCATAAAGCAAATCTTTTGGAAGTTGTGTAAAGGGGATAAGTGGGAAAAACCCTTGAGATAACTGCGGGATCAACAGCACAATTACCTGACTGTATCTCTCCCTCTTTCTCTTCCCCCCTCTCCCTCCCTCTCTCTCTGTCTCTCCTTCCTCTCTGCTGTCTAATCGCTGGAGGATTTTGTCGGAGTTTCTGAGCGTCTCTGCATCTGTGAGTACCTGGTTTAATGCTGTAGCTGCTGAGGCTGCATGTGTGTGCGCGTTCTTGCGCGTCAGGACGAGTGTTGAGCTCCTGTGGGATCAGAGGATGAGAAGTTGAGATGAGTTTTAACATGGACGCAACTTTGAACCCAGAGCAAGCTGCGTAGTGTAGATGAGAAGCTGATCTCTAATACTAATTTATTACCTTGTGTTAATGCCGTTTTTAGCGGCTGGTACGTCATTGATTACAGTCTCACCGAAATGTGCAGTGATTATAACAAAGAGAGGATTGATATTAGACCAATTAATACAAAATGAATTACTTATGAAACAAAAAGCCAAATTAATCACCGTTTTATATTTTCAAGCTCATTTTGTGAAGTATAAGCGTCAGCACTGTCACGGGTTTTTGCAAGTCAAAAGTCATTTTCTATCATGAGATTGTTTTTTGATTAATGGCTAATGTTTTCTGCCTTCAAACTTTACTCGGATGTCGGGGGATAAGTGGCAGGATCGCTGCAATCTTAATGTTATAAGGAGATCCAGCTGCACTTTACAGATAAATACAGAACACTAAGTATAAGGCGCATGTGTTCAAAGTAAAAATACCGTAAGTCCCGTTTTAAGCCTGTCTTGATGTAAAAGACAAAAAACACTACGCCTTCAGCTCCTGTTTTTAAAGTAACAATGCATAATACAATGCTTTAAACTAATATCTTCATGTTTTAATAGTTTAAAATGATAGGGCATGCCCTTATTTCAGGGATGTCCAGAGTTCAAGACCATAAGCACTACAGAGTACTGTAAACTGCACATGATATACAAAATTGTTAAACTGCTAGAGGGCAAAAACAATGTTATTTCTCAGATTTAAACTTTGAACTTGTGAAGTCTCAAAGTCTGAGGTTTTACTTTGGCATGGTTTCAAATTTGATGTCTGGTGGCTTTGTCTTTTTAAGGTTAAGAAGTATTTAGAGATTTAAGTGTTTTACAATGTAGTCTTGAAAATTCAGATTTATGTCATGTATGCAATGGCTGTTGTGGCACCTTTTAAAAAGGGTTATTTCTATTTTTGTTTTTAGTCTCACATTTCTCAGCTGTTGCATTTTCAATTAATATTTCCTCATTGAAGCTTTATTTGAACCTCAAATATTATTGAGAACATGCACTGATTTTTAATCATGTCCACAGTACAACAGAACAAAACATGTAGCACTACAGAATGCCAAGAACAAGCTTTGAAATACAGAATGACAGCTATAAAATTAAGGACCACTCTTTTGCAGAATAGCTTTGGTATTAACTTTTGAACTGTGAATGTGTGGAAGTGTTGAAGTTTAGCATTTACTTTGATGTAAATTAAATATGATGTCTGATAGCTTCATTGTTTTAAAGGTAAAGATAGATTGAGAGATTTCATTGTTTACATTGTTAGTTAGGGCTGCTCGATTTTGATAAAAATTATTATTGCAATTATATTAATAGATATTAAGATCAAGACTAAAAAACATAACTACTTACTAATTTTGAAAAATGCACATGCTGACAATGAATGAGGTTGATAGACACTATTGATAGACACGACTGAACATTATAAACAAGTCGCACATAAATATATACTTGTAAAATAACAGATACATCAAAATAATGTTATGATTATATGATTATAATGATTCTAATAATTTAACAATTACTCAGTTTTCCTAATTCTTAAAGGCAGTAATTGAGATTAAAATTGGATTACTTTCCCAGCTCTATTTATTCTGTGTTATGATTCACTTGTGGAGAACCATAAGGATGGCGTAACTTTCTAAAAAAACTGTCAGACAATTTTAAAGGTTTTCCTTAAAGATATAGCCTTAAGACATTATAAGAGTTTGACATCATCATGTTGAGAAGCTGTGGTAGAGTTCGATATAGGTTTATTATTGAATCCTTTGCTAGACTGAAGTGTTTTTTTATGTTCTTTTGAGAAATGATTGATGGTTTGGTGCTTAGTTTCAGGAACAAAAATGGTTGAGTTTATATTCACTTGGACCTCCACAGAAGGATAATGTAAGTGTGTGTGTGTTCTGCAGTGTGTGTCCTTCACAGAGAAGAGACTTCTGGAAATGAACAGTGTGTGTGTGTGTGTGAAAGTGAAGATGTTGCTGGCTCTTTGTCGCAGTGTTATCAGGATCCGAGCCGGGCTTGAACGCTCCAGAAGGCACATGCTGATGTTGCACGCTGTGATAATGGCCTCTTAATGCCAACATAAATAACCAAATCGAAAAACATTCCTCTGCTTCAAACAACAGATTCTTTTTTCCACACTTATTTCATGGTCTCTGACTGTTTTACTACAAATTACCTCATTTCGATGCGTCCTACTCTGATAGCGGAGCGCCTTTCTGTTGACCCTGCAGATGTTACACCCCAAAACAATGAGTGCATCAAGAAAAGTCACATTGCAACTTTGCTTGACGACTCATGTGGGGAGTCCTGCTTTTTTTTTTCACTGCCGTTAGTGTGAAGAAAAGTGATTGTATGCCCTTGGCTGGGTAATGTAGAACACTGCTATCTTATCAAGCTCTTCCTAAAGAGTTCAGAACACTGACATGACCTTTTTCTACAGCTTTGTACGGCTGCACTACTGGAAGTATAAAACGTATTACTCTGATTACATCTGTGGGACAAAACATGTTTTTAAATCTGTTTTTGGAGTTTCCAGAAGTTCACTGGTTGGAAAGGAAGTACAGCAGGAGCAGCTATAGGTCAGTGGTAAAGGTGGTTGTCTCTTTACTTAAAGGTTAGATTCAATACCCGCTTCCTGCAGTCAGATGCTGATGTGTTCTCGGGTAAGATACTTCATCAAAAGCAGCAGTTTTCAGACTCTTTTTAATCTGAGGCACACCTAATACCATGAAAAAAACCCCATCATGTTCATACAATACATACTTTTTAAATGTGGGTTATAGTGTCTTAACAGTCTGTTCTATATATTTATTGTGATCTACTTGTGCTTGACAGAATATTCAGTGCAACTGTATAACTAATTCTATACATATTAAAGTAATCCAAGATCACATTTACAGTATATTTAAACATATTCTTCAGTTAATGTTACGTTGTATCACTGCATTAAGCATGAGACTTCCCCCAAGGGACATCAATGTGCAAAATCACACTATTTGAGAACCACTGATATAGAGACTGCAGCATCATAGGTGTGTGTATGTACATTATTAGGTTGAGATAACGCTAATGGCCACACAATCTGCTGTAAGTGTGTAAATGTGATGTTCATTGGTAGGGGTGTGTATCAAAATCCAGCTCAGATGTAGGACTTGTATGAACACATCAGATACCAAGCAAACCAAATCACAACACAGGTTCTGGTGCTTCATCTATTCACCACGTCAAAGTCAAAGATGCTGAACCTTCTCTTCCTCCTCTTTCTTCTCTGCTCAGTGAATGGACTATGTTCAGGTCATGTTTTTGTTGGTGTTTGTCTGTTTGTCTGTCTGTTAGCAAGATAATCCAAAAACAGATTAATAGATTTGGTTGGGATGCATTCTTTTATCTACACAAAAATAGAACTGGTAGATAACTGCTTAGAAAGTCATTTGTTGGTGTAGGCAGTATCCGTATATGTGATGGCCACAATGAGATGATATACTGGATATTGACAGAAATCCAATCACATGCATCTCTAGATTTCTGTTGTGATCAAAATCTGCATGTGGATCCAAGAGAAAAAAAGGAATTGTTAGCATTGCAAAATAGTGACAATAATATCAGAAATGTCTTGGCAGAGGGTTGAGCTTTTGGAGCGATTCTGGTTTATGCTCTGTCTTTTCTCTCGTAAAAGTGAGACCTGGCAGAACTTGAAGCTCAAAACAAATGAAAATGTACAGAAAAATATTCCAGGGCATTTTGGTACATTTTTTGAGGGGTGTCCCCCACATGTTTAGTTGTGATGCTCCATCCATGAATGCACAAGTCTTACAAGATGTAGGAATTGTTGTTTTTATGGTGATTAATCAGGGTTACCAACAATGCAAAATACAATAACAATTGAAATTATCAAAGGGAAATAATCAACCGTAGTAATGCTTCCAAACTTTTTCGAGTTAAGATTGCTTATATTCTATACATCATTTTTTAAAAGGTGTTTTTCCTCTTAAGAGGCTGATGTTATTTTTTTAATGGGTTGAACCCTCTAACTTAAACTTTCCTTTTCCCTTCCTTTTAATTTATGGCCTTTTGCCTTTATCAAGTATACAAGCAGGTCTTTAAGCTCCCGTTTCCGGTCTGGTCCTGGTCCACTCATTTGTCATTACATCCCCTCTAATGGGGAAAAACTGCCTCATCTCCAGCTCCTATTGTTGTTAATTAACCCCTCTACTAACACACACACTCTACACCACTACAAACCAGCGTTATCACCACTCCGCTCCACGTGAGAGCTAGCATTAGCCTGGGCCATATTTCTGCAGGTGTCAGCGGAGGTGCTTCCTCTTTCTGCCGTTGTGCTTTTCAGAGTATTACTCAAACAGCAATGCGGTTTTATCTCAAATTGAATTGTTGAGCGAGATGTTAAAGAGCCATACATCACCTGGACACTTGGAGCAGAGAGGGAGAATCTGCAGCAGTGCAGGAGAGGAGATGGGAACAGCTCAATGGCATTACAGGTGGAACGAGCGCGATGATGAAGGCTGCGTTCATAAATCCACGGGCCGAGCAAATCAAGCTGTCAGCTTGTAATGCCATTTAGTGTGCATGCGTGTGTGTGTGTGTGGGTGTGTGTGTGAGAGTGTGTAAAATTTTGCAGAGCCGTTGAGGATGAGTGTTTTATTTAAGCTTTAAGGAGGTGACCTTCATCCCTTTTTACTCCTCCCCAATCATGTTTCTCTTGACTTTTAAGCGTAAGAAGGCAAGCGTCTACCAACTGGCACTTCACAGGTTGATTTAGTGCATAATATGTACAGTTTTACTCTGAAATGTCTTAATTTATATCTAAAATTTGACAAATCATGGTATATATTTAGATTTTTCTTAACTCATTTTCCCTTACATATTCCAGCAGCTCTCAGACAGAGACTTCTTGTGTGTTTGAAGTACTAACAGGGTTAGTACTCTAATCTGCCCCCACAACAGATCAGCCATTTCAACACACAACAGTTATTATTACCATGGAAACAGCCCACTGTTTATACTGTATTTCCACAGTATATAACCCAATTGCAGTTTTTTCCAGTGTACAATAAGGAAAGTACCCAACTTTCTCGTGCCGTCCCACTTTATGGCATTTCTCTAATGGGAGTGTCATGCATACCAAAATGGCCCTAAAATGTGGAATTAAAAGTGCCCCAGTCTTTCAAAAAAAAAAAAAGCATATTCACTTGTGGCAGCAGCTAAAATGAAACACACTCTGTGCCACGTCCAAATAAGCTGTGGATTTGTAATGAGTCTTATACTGTATACTGATGCTGTGAAGAATGTCTGCACCAAAAAAATATTGCATGAAGTACTAAAATGCTAAAGTGTTTCATTGTCGCTAGGGATGCACACCAGAATCGCTTTAACTTTGGTATCAGCCATATTTGCCATCAGAAATAAATTTTTGACAAACAGGCATTTACAGATGTTCTTCTGTGTCATACCAATTTAATGCAGGCATCTGGTGCACCTAACTTAATTCAGAGAGGATCTTTTTCACTGGGCAGGAAATGACCTCTTGGACGGATCAACACTGTGGGAGAATTGTGCTAAAAGAAATTAGAAAAACATTGGCATTGTTATTGGTATCAGCTACAACTATTACTTCAAACATTGGTGTCACATCCCTGCCTTCAAGTGAAGGTTCACCTGGACGACGTGGGAATGCAAGATCAGGGTGTGCCGCTCAAAACCGTATCATACTTCTCTGAACCAAATGGGACTGCTCTGTGCAAATGCAACTAAAAGGGGGCAGAAACCTTTATTGGAAGCTGTAGTTCAGAGTCTGCATCTTATTCATGTTTGTACTGCTTGGTTGTGATGGACCACGATTAATGCTGTAGTCAACTTTGTAATCTTTAGGCCTGACTTTCCCTGTAATTCTAGACTCCATTCTCCCCCATACAAGCGTAATCTCTGTAATGGTGTATTAATTTCCAAGTCAAGAAAGCATGTGCTCATCAACCCTGCCTTCTTCCACTGCTTATTGGTAGTTTTCATGAGATGCCACACATTCACAGAACACTCCCCTCGAAAAACACTTCCCTCTGCTCCAGAGAAATTGACAGTCTTAGTTACCAACTACATATTTCAACTGTATCAATTTAACTTTTTCAATTAAAGATAATTATTTCTTAAACGGATGCACTAACTGATGAGGAGACAAGCCTTAATTATACTTCTACAGAGCGTTCTCTTCCAGAGAAATCCCAGAGAGAAGAGAATAGCAGATTCATTATGATGTTCCCCTGTGTCTGTAAATAACAGAGACAGAAGTGATGAACAGACTGCTCCATATCCTGTCAGAGATTTCTGTGTTACCTTTGTCAGAATATTATTTTCTTCTGTAAAATTACTGCCCCTAAACCCCCAAAAAACCGCATCTGATGGTGATTCAGTCAGTAAATAACACTGACAAGCTGTTCTCCTATTACTCCCTAATGTTCTGAGAATGATACGTTTCTTGTTTTCCAATTCTTAAAATGTAAGACTGCTGATCCAAACACTTTAAAACTATTAGAGATAAAGAAATATATCTTTATCCTGTCTCTGGCAATCATGAATCGCACTGTGTAACATACCTTCGGTGACCTTCTGAAAAAGACTGTGCTTTATGTGATACAAAGAACTAGGTGCGGTTTAAGCACCCAAAGTTATTTAAAAACAATTTATTCTCATCTACAAATCCCTACAACAAACAACAGTACCACAAATTAAATATTCATTAATAAAACTAATTAATCAGTTATTGTTTAGTTATATTAATACCCTATAGTTGCAAAAATTCCCAAGGCACAACCTCAAACCATTGTTCCCATCACACCCTTTGAGAACCATTGAACCAGAGTGGACCGCTGACCACACCCTGAAATTCCTCTTCCTCACATCCACCATAGAGTTCAGTCCTTGATTTAAAACAGTAAGTGTGCAGCAGAGGAGGGAAAAGCTGACAGTATGTCCCTACATGTCCTCTTATTGTTTTCTCAAGAGTGGCAGGGTTTAAATACTGTTTGCTTAAAGCACATGCTGTTGCCTACTTGTTTCCACTGACCACCAACAGGACACTAACACATCCCACAGTCCCGTCAAAAGCCCTCCTTCTTTAGAGTTGTTCTCTGTCTGTGAGGAAACACCCTCACAAGCCCATTCTATCATGTTGTATTGGTTTCCTCCACTGGCCTCAGGCTAATGCCCTATTCCATGTATGGATTTTCTGTCCTGTATTTTCTCGACCTGTCCGGTTGTGATGGGTTGTTCAGATTTAACCCTGCAGAACCCCGCTGACTGCAGTGGTAGATGTCCATCTTTATGTGGGAGTATTGCAGAAAGCCCTGCCAATGATCTGCTGATGTTTGCCCCGCAATGGATTTTGAAAATTTGCAACAGGAGCATGTGCTGCAGTTTGGAAGTTTATGACTTAGTGTTGATTTGATTCTCATTTGTGCCGACTCTCAGGACTCAAGCATGCAGTAGGTCAGCCTGTATTTGTGTGTGTGTGTTTGAGTGTGTTTGAATGTGTTTGAATGGTGTAGCAACATTAAGTGAATGCAGAAGTGCAAAAAAATAAAAACCAAAAAAAAAAACACCCTGCAGCTTCTCTGAAGTCCACTTGAGGTTAGTTACAGGAGCACACAAACTCCAGGTATAAAATACTTTGAATAAAGTAGAGACTGGAAGAGCTTTTCATGCATTGTCAAGTGGATTATTGTCAAAAAATGAAAACTGATCTATCTTACACTGTTATCAAATCCGACATTCAAATATGGATTCAAATCACCACCAAATCTAATATCTCTTTCCATCTGCCACGGCTATCATTCTCTGAAAACGTCATCCAATCTGTTGAAAACTTAATGAGTTATAACCCAACATGCTGAAAACTGCCCTATCTCAAAATGTTTACAAAATCTAAGAAATAAAATCCTTGATCCACACCCTTATTCAGATCATGACCAAAATCTTACCACTGTTCACAAACAAACAAATACAGGTAAAAATACGTCCTCCTTGACAGAGGTTCTAAACATTTTATCTCAGCAAAGTTAATAAAACAGCTGAAGTTCTGTAAGGGGAAGATTCTTTTAACTTCTCTGATATAAGAAGGAATTTATAACAGTACAATAGTAATAGAGATGTCACAGAGCAGTTGTGAGTTGGCAGTGGATTTGGAAAAGGAAAAATAAGTCTTATCTGGGTGCACAATAAAGGTAGGGAAAAACATGTATCTCCTTTGTTCCTCTATTGTCTGCTCTCTTTCCTTACAAAAATGAGGTAGCAGAAGGTGACACTGCAATAGCCCAGTCTGTTTGGTTGAGTGCTTGCCCCAAGCAGAGCATCTCACCCTGGCTCTTTGTTACTGGTTGTCATTATAAGCTATGTCTAACAACTTTTCTCTGTATCTGGCTATCCTTCATCGCGCTGTCATTGCTGTTCCTCTGTATTTGTAAGTTGGCACCAGAAATCGTTGTGATTTGTCTGTGGGACTGTTCAGAGTCATGTGCATGGGTAGGTAGTATCGGCACTGTCAATACCTGAAGCTTACAGATACCTAGTCTGGGTCTGAACAAACTGGCAACAATTTTTGAGCTGTTGATGACCATGTGGTAGAGTAGGCAATAAAAGGGAGATTTTTGTGTTAGTATGGTGGGTGCTTCAAAATGTGGAAGTACTTTGCACATCTTATTCAAGAGACAGGTGAGCAAGAGAAACAAATGTCATTTTAAATGTAAAGACAGACTCCTGCACACTGTCTAAGTTGCAAGAAATTCAGTTATTTGCAATGTTTTGGTCTGAGGCCTTCATCAGGCATTTTTTTATTTCCTGCATTGATCTCAGTTTCTAACCTCTAAACCTACAGAGATTCACTTTATCCTTGCGGGTCCAAATATTTCGGCATAATTTTGGAGCTTTCAAAAAAGAAGAGGTAAGCTGATAAAAGACTGCCTGAAACTGTGGTGTTCATACAGTGTTTTTCCCCCTTAGGTGAGGATGTTGTGGCTGATGTTGCTGCTGCCCGCCCTCTCCTCGGCTCAGCGATCAGAGCCCATGTTCTCAGCTATCACCAAAACTGTCCTGCCTCCAGACTACGACAACAACCCCACCCAGCTCAACTACGGTGTTGCTGTCACGGATGTGGATGGAGATGGAGACCTGGAGCTGTTTGTAGCGGGGTAAGAGAAGCGGGAGGCAGATCGTGTTAAACATTGTTTTTGTAACCCAAGCTTAATGAATCCTAAATCCCTAATGTCCTCTTGTTCTTCCCACAGAGTAACATGCACTGCAATGTTTTTTCACTAAGAACAATTAGAGCGATTAATTAACTGCTAAGTGATACCCAGCTCTAAATCAGAGGCTGGAATAAAGTGGTCCTGTCATTTAAAAAGCTAAAGGTTAAAGACAAAACCCTAAAACAAGGAGAGAGGTTGAGGACGCCCTGCAGCTCACTCAACTGATGAAAATGGATGTAATTGGGTAGAGCACGTTAATGGGAACAGTTTGGCAAGCTTGTCTCCATCCAACACAGCAGTAATAGATTTTATAGAGCTGAACAGAATATAGATGGACCAAAATGACCCCACACAGTATATTTCATTTCACCAAAATACCTTGAATGAGAACCCCAGAAAGAAAGGCATCTGAAATATCCATTTCCCATAGACATTTTGAAGCTGCAAAAAGATGACCTTGCTTAATTTTTTAACTTCAATACAAGGTCAAAACAACAGTTTGAAGCTGTAATAAGATGACCTTGCTTACTTTTTAACTTCAATACAGGGTCAAAACAGCAGTCAGAGTAATTTTCTGTTGATTCTTTCATTTCTTCAAAAACATCCATGGGATTTTGATCAGAGTTTCTAAAAGGGTATTTAATAACCATGGGTTGATACATAATTCTTTATAATTTATACAGCTATGTCAGATACTAAATCTCCTTTACTACAAGATGCAGAATAATTTGGAAGGACCTGAAAAGACATCACAGCTCATTTCTACCAGTAGACTTCTGTTCATGAACAAACTAGATCTACCATATGGCAGTAGTATGCCTCCAAGAGTTACTCAGTGAAAACACTGCTGTGTCACTCCTTTGTAAAGTTGATGCACAGCTACAGTACAGTATTAACCACAATTCTAATTAAGTTGTGACTTTGAGTGAATGTCATAAAAACGACCTATATTCAACTGAAATCACAACAAAGACAAGACGTTCATTGTTCAAAGTGATTTACTGAATAGTTTGTTCAAATATTCATTCATTTTAAATTTGATGGCTGCAAAACATTTACAAGAAAATGGGTCAGTGGCATGCTTACCACTGTGATACATCATCTTTATCATCTCTTTTAACATCACTCAGTAAGCATTTGGAAGCAGAGGATACTAACTGTTGAAGCTTTGTAGTTAGAATTCTTACCCATTCTTGCTTGATGTACGGCGTCAGTTGCTTATTAGTCTAGAGTCGTATATCACTCCATAATGAAGCACAAATTTCAGAGTAGGTCTAGACTGCAGGTAGGCACTTCTTGTCTTTGTAGTGTTTATAGTTGAATAAAGGCTGAAAAGGATTTGTAAGCCACTGTATTGTGTTCTAATTTATGTTTACAACAACATCCCAGCTTCATTGGAAATGGGATTTGTAATTGGTCAAGAGGATTGTCGAAATGTGTTTCACAAGCAAGGATGAACATAAGCCCTGATCTTTGGAGTGAAATCTCAATCATCTATCCTAAAATTAGGTGGGCTTTACATGAGTACGAATTTGTAAGACTCCGGTAAAATAAACTATTGATCTGGTGATATTGACACACGGAGACGCGTATTTGTCCATGACTCCGCATCTTTTTTGAAAACGGGTTTGCAAGTGGATATCTGCGTATTCGTCTTCATGCCGTAGTTGGTATAAACAGACAAGTCCGGAAAAGACGGTGACCTCATAGCATCCCTCCTCCTTCGCCCCCAAACCCACGCTGTCACACACTCCAACAACAACAACAACAATGGCGGCAGCTGGGCTGATTCTGATCTTGTTCCAGCAGCTATAAATATTGCTACGACTTTTATACCAACATTTGCTCACAGAACACCAACAACACCAGCTTCGGCAACAACAGCAACAAGGTCTCACGCAGAGATGAAGCATGTTGCGCATGCATGAGCACTTGCTGACGTGAAATCCACCTCGGAGCAGAACTGTGATGTTACGAGTGTAGTAACCCAAGAACTACATTACCCAGCATGCAATATGGATTGGGAGCATGCGTGGAAACCCACAGGTACGTCCCGGCGTGGATTTTGCGTTCTCAAGTAAATACTCAAGCCTATCTACAATACGATGTGTAAACAGCGATCCATGTTTTAATGCCGACTCCAGGACAATACGGTGCCGTCCTCGTGTGAGGAGGGCCTTAGTGTGAACTTGTGACAACTTTGAGGTAATATCCTGAAAAAGTGCTCTTGAGATGCTACATCCAGAAGTAACTGGTGAAAATTAAGCCCTTAATCTCTGACCTCCTAAAATATTAGATTTAATCCATTAATCAAAGTCGGCATTTTTGCAGAGTTTGGAGAAAATGTCAAGGTTTGAAGAATTATTTAGGTATAATGGTTATATGAAATTGATTAGACAATGACCTTGACTTATGACTTCTAAAAATATATCACTTAATCCCTTAG
Source organism: Scarus forsteni (assembly GCA_036419115.1). Taxonomy (NCBI): domain Eukaryota; kingdom Metazoa; phylum Chordata; class Actinopteri; order Labriformes; family Labridae; genus Scarus; species Scarus forsteni. The sequence goes on from JAZDUH010000327.1 coordinate 19,545,073, forward strand.
TCAGCAAGGAAATTTTCAGAAGTTCAAAAAAATACTTTAAAGTGTTTTTAAGATATCGTATGCATAAGCAAATGATGCACAAGTGCTCCATAATCTAGACCTTTGACTGTTTCCATTATAATGGTTGATCCTGAAGTCAGAGGAGATATTTGTGCAAAATCCTACAAAAACCTCATCAACTATTCTTCTATAAACACATTTTTCAAGAAGAGGATAATCATGAGATGTCATGACCTTGACTTTTGATTCATGTCCTCTATAATCTGATTCATCCATCCTTGAATTAGAGTGGACTAGTGTGCAAAGTTCAAAGTTTAAATGCCTCAAAGCCTTCTCCAGATATATTGTCTCCATGAAGTATAGACAGATTTCATTACTATGGGCTGACAGCCTTGAGACCATGATGCATCCAGCCTCAGGTGTGTCTAACAGAGTTCTACTTAAGGTGTTGTTTTTTTTGTCCCTTGCACTTATTTGTTGTCCTTTTTGAATAATCATGGTCAGCAACATTTGCATCCTAATCCTAAAGCCCATTGACCTCTGTCATCCAAATATATTAAAATCATACTACATCATCCTAGTAGCAGATTTCAGAGGTGCTGATCTCTTAATGTGTGATCACTTTGACACTGACACATTTAGTGGCTTGCTGTAAGTTAAAACTGTAACTTCACTTGTTCAAAGTAAATTGAGACTCATGCAGCAGAGCATCCAACTTCCTGTTTTTATTAATATTTTTATGGCTTTGTGACAACTGACAGTTCTTATTTCTGCCAACCTTCAAATGTAACTGGTACCCTACACAAACAGTAAACATGGCTGACCATGAAAAACTTCCTAATTTGAGCCAGTAAATTGGGCTGCTGCCACCGAAACTCATTCCCTTGAGGTTCATTAAAAGATACTCCCTTTAATGAGAAACATAAATAAAAGTTACTCATTAACTGTGTTCAAGACAGATTGGATGGGTGAGTATTCAGCCAAAGCCAGAAAATTTGTTATATTTCTGATTCACTTAACTGAATGCTTTACAGATCAGGATAAACTTTTTAAAAGGGTGACTTTCAGAGTTTTCACATTCTGCTGAAAGTTAAATTCATAATTCATAAGTTATTCAACCTCTACACTGAGGAAAGGACTAATTGCAAAAAATCTGTTTTATTTATATAATATAAATGTATCACACTTTGCCTTTAAGGTCAATAAATTTGCAGAAAGCACTTAAAAGATTGTTGCCATTGTTCATGTCAGACAACCTCCTCCTCACACAAACAGAGGTAACATATTTTAATTTTAAAATAAACTCAAACTTTAGAGGTGCTACTGAGCAGGTTGTACATTTTCAGCTTCAGAGTTTTCTTCAGTTCTTTGGTTAACTGAGTGAATGTGCTTTTGGCAGCCAATTTTGGCTCAAGCTAAAGGGTAAAAGACTTAAAACTTATGTTTCACCATGAACAAAAATATATGTTTTTACACTTTTTCAGCCCAGAATAAAGTTCAGACTGATGAATGACATTACTTTATTAATCCTCGGGAAATAAATTGAAATCTTCCCCTTAATTGAAATATCTTAATTGCATTATCAGATGTCTACCCTGCAGCAGCAAATTCAGAAAAAAAGAATAAAGATACAAGAATAATTGATCATTGTTTGCTTTTTTAGTCCATGAAAATACAGTTTAATATTCATCTCTATATTCAGCAGAAACTTATTGCAACAGCTTTGAAGGGTGATTTTCACAAGATTCAGTATAAAACTTATAAATCAGTGTGTGTAGAACAGACATAACAGTGACTCAAGATGATTTCTGCCTCTGGGGTAAAGGGGACAGATGTATTAGATACTCCACCCCTGCTGGCTCTCTCCCCATGCCGTACAATTGAGTTGCAAGTTCTTGTATAAGAATCCTGCAGTCTTGCCTGTGACAGCCTTTTTCTTTTTTTTTTAGTTTTTTTTTTATGTATTTTTGGGCATTTTGCGCCTTTATTGATAGGAGAGAGACAGTGGATAGGCTAGTGAAAGGGGGTGAGAGAGCAGGGGAAGACACTCTGCAAACTGGTCACAGATGGGATTCGAACCTGGACCGGCAGAAGCAAATACATGGGGTGCCTGGTTGCTAACCACTCCGCCAAACCAGCACCCCAGACAGCCTTTTTCTTTGCCTTTTTCTGTGAGGACATGGCTGTACAGGGCTGAGCACTTAACGGGGTGCAGCTGGACTGCAGTAGGTGAAAGGTCAACAAATGGGACAGCAAATTTGTCATGAATGAGGAGTAAGCCAGCTGCTTTGCACATCATGGACACGTAGCCTGGTCTTATTTTTTATTTTGCCATTCCTGGTGTGGAGTCCAAAGGGCCTCCAAAGAACAGTTCAGCATGTCCTCTAGTTTCTTCTTGTGTGAGTTGTTCTTACGGTGGTTGAGATTAAAGGAACAATTTCTCAGGGGATTAAGAAAATCTATCATTACAAAATTCTACACTAGAGTATTGTGTAGTAAAAAATATTACTGCATTATCCTAAACTTCAACATTGTGGCTGTCAGTCTTAAGAAATGAGGATGTAACTATCTGCCTTTGGTACTTCTTGACAGCTACAACGGCCCAAACCTGGTTTTAAAGTATGACAAGCAGAGGAAAAGGCTTGTCAACATTGCCGTTGACAACCGCAGCTCCCCTTTCTATGCCTTGAGGGACCGTCAGGGGAACGCCATCGGAGTGACAGCATGTGACATCGACGGAGATGGTCGGGAGGAGATTTATGTCCTCAACACCAATAATGCTTTCTCTGGTATAGTACATGTTTTTACACACACAGACACTCTCTATTACCTCCTTTCTTGTTAAGAGACAAAGCTGCAGGATCAGTATGCAGATACTGGGCTTATCTCATCTGAGACCTTGTCAGATAACAGATTCGCTTTGTGCTGCTATTAATCAATCTGAGAGCTACAGAGCACTTACTGACAAAACTGAAACACCTGAACTATATCATTTTTATGAAAATGATGAAGGTCACTTTCAGTCTTTTGTTGTTTACTATCTCCAAAGGTTGTTGTGATGCAAAATTTTCCTAAAATATCCCTCTAAGTGTGGTGGCTCAGATGCTCTTAGACTGAAGTACTGCTGTGGTACAGATTGTATATCATACAAATGAAGGAATCTAACAAATCTGTGGGCAGCTGTAAAGTCATCAGACATGTTCAGAAAACAGAAGGAAGCACTGTCTATAAGGAGACAACTGTTTTAAACATATCTTTGTAAGGGGACACAGGAATTCAAACATTTCTGGATGAAGATTAAGTGCTTCCCAGTTTGTGGGGAGTACCATTATACTAAGGGTCATAACTGAACTCATTACAAAATTAAGTAAATTAGTGTTTGGTTAATTTCCTTGTTGTTACAATGCTTTTGGCAATAAACATTAACCGACTGAAAAGTCTGTTTATTTCCTGCTCAAACAGTCCCACATTTGCAAAGACCATGCTTTGTGAGATGAGCAGCAGAGCTGAGTATGTGGGTTGCGACCATGAAAAACTTGCCAAATCCCCTGCCAATGCCAAACAGCTTACTCTGCTAATGACTCTTGTTTGTTGTTGTTTGGATGATTAAAGTCTTAAGAATCAAGACATAAGACATAATAAATTTAACAATTTAACCATTCAGCTAAAAGAAGCCTCATCAGCATGTTGAAGAACTTAATGCTGATCTGGTCACAGACTGCAGTGTCACTAGCAGGAAGTGATTGCTACAGAGATTAGCACTGACACTAACAGTTTCAGTTGCAGTGTTACCAGACCTGGACCACAATTGTTTATCAATTGAAAAACAAACAACACAACTGAAAGCATTTATCAATAGAAAGAACATTGTCACAACACAACATGTTTTGGTAAGAGTTTTATTCTACAAAGTGGCTCAGGTTTTGGATTTACAATATCACCCGCCAAGTAAATTGTCTGATTGAACTGTAATGAATGTGATGACAAAGCTACTGTCCAATCTTCTGCTGGATATGCCTTTAAAAGGTTCTACCAATTCCCAAAGACTCTCTGTGGACTGTTGCCCACATGGAAATGTGAAATATAGATAAAATACATACTGAACAGTCCATCTGTAGCGTCAGGGTATCAGTACGCAGGGCCTAACAGAATCTAAAACAACTTTGAATGTGAGCTTGCAACCATTTCCTGGCTACTCTGGCTTCTACTAAGTGGCCAAGTGTTATTATAACTCCACTGATAGTTGTTCAATCTAATCAGGATTGCAGAGGGGCCTTGCTGGTGTTTATGTTACCTTGGACGTGGTTTAAGGCTACCGCTATTAGTTGACTGATTGGTGATCAAATAATGTTGATTATTACATTTGATTTTCCTTTATTTTAGCAGGAGCAGTGCTTTACTTTATCACCAACACAGATGTCTTTTTTTCCAGCTATGATGCAATAAATTTAAACAAATGTATGTCTCTTCATAATTTTTAGTTGCTAATAAATTGATAGGCCTTGATATAATTCATATTGTTCTACTCTTGAGGTTTTAATCTCCTAAAGTCTGGATGCCAGTAATATGACAGTAAAACATGATCTGAGCTAACCAGACTGAGTGTGTTTACACTGAAAAGTGGGCGCCATATGAAAATGCTGTAAAACACCTCACCCTCTGCCCAATCTTTTCCTCTCTTTAACTCTGAATCTCTCCTCATCAAGGTCGGGCAACGTACACCGACAAGCTGTTTAAGTTCCGTAATGGACGCTTTGAGGATCTGCTGAACGACGACATTAACGAACACAGAGATGTAGCCAACCGAATGGCTGGGCGCTCAGTGGCCTGCGTGGACAGAAAGGTACAAAAGTACACACACAAACACACACACGCATACACACAAACTCCCCAGAGTGTCTTCTGTGTACATGCATGGATGCTTCTGTTTGTTTACCAGTGATAACTCATGCCCTGCCTACGCCGCCCTTCTCAGCATGTGCTATGACAGTTCATTTGGGGGAATGGTGTGCCATTTTCTCTCTTCTGTCCATCGCACCAGTGTAATTACAGAAGCCAGGGCTCGTTTGTTTTATAGAACATCGTACGAGGGGAGGAGTGATGACTGCACACTCCTGCTTTCTGCCCGTAGCATTTTCTCTCCCTCTCTCTGTCACTTTCCCATTGTTTTCTGCCTCCTTGTTTGCCCTTTTTTCTCTCTGTGACGGACACGCTCATACTCTCTTTGTCTCTTATCTCACACACACCGCTCTTACGTCCAATCAGGAGGGGGGATAAAGGAAGTAATAGTTGGAAGAAGACAGTAGGGATTACAAAAGATTTTTTTTTTTCAAAAAACCACAGTGCCGTCTCAGTGAGCACTGATAAGTTGTGCAGCAGCCAAACCGATTGGAAAGATATCTGCTTTTAATGGCATAATGCTTTTAGTGGAAGCCAGAGTGTGCTCTTCCATGCAGGATCCAGCAAACTCACACAGAAAAGAGTGAATACATTTTCCTCTTGCTGAACAAGTTTTATTAGTATAAATTTCATCAGCAGCGCAGGGCTGCATGGACTGAATTATGCTTTTGCTGTTTTGTAAGGGTGGATAGTAACTAATTAGATTTATTCAAGTAACTCAAATTGAGCAGCTTGTTATTGTGCTTGCAGTTAAGTAGTTTTTAAAATCAGTACTTAAACACAGGAGTATGTTTTCTGAGATATATTGTGCTTATCTAATTTTGTTAGAGCATCTGAATAGGAAAATTTAAAAAGAGGATAGACTGATTTTTCATTAACTTGTGCTGTGAGTCCAGAATATTGAAATGAATTCACTACAAAGAAAATATATTTAATGTTCAAACTGATAAACTGCATTGCTTTTGCAAATTTTTAATTTGATAATATGATAAAATCTGAACACAAGATTTTGTGTTGTGGTGTCAGGCTCATTACTTTGTGATCTTCTTCGTCTGTTAGTGTAAACTTAAGCTCTGTGTCTTATTGAGGAAAGTGAGGGCTTCATTGGCCTACAGCCATTTATCACAAGTTTTTATGTTTTATTATGTACTTTTTCAGCAGAGTCAAATAGAGGCGGATCATCTTAGACTATTCTTCTTTTTGCATCTTCTCATTCAATATTTTAGTTTTTTGTACAACATATGTGTGTGTGAGTGTGTTTGCTGTATTTTTGTTTTACTGTATTTTTCACTCCAGTTGATTAATTTTCATACAGAACATCATAACTGGAGAGAAAAGAATTTGGTAACATGATAATTATGACATCTAGGACAGAGCATGTTATTGTGAAGGAGAAAACTGTGCTGCACATTGATCAGTGACTTAAAACACCTTGGTAACTTTGTTGAACATGTGTAATAATCTCACAGACAAAATACATTACTATTCAACATACCAATAGAAGTCTACCAATATCTAATTCTTAGCACAGTATGATTCAAAGTCTTCATAAACTCTCTGATTTTAACGTTGCTATTAAAGTGCCAAACAAACTAATGTGATTTACTTAAATAAAAACAAAATAAAAGATACACAAAAAGGTGGAATAACTTAATGACTGGAATAATTTGTTTCAAGTGGTAATTTGGGATTTTGTTTCGTTTTTGGTTTTAATCCTATTTTTCATTTTTTATCTCATTTTAAAGTGTCTTTGAGATCTTAAAAAAGCATTGTTTTAAAAATGAATTACAATTTATATTAATATGATCATTCCTAAACATGCTGGCTTCAGATGGGAGTGCCTGCTGACTGAACAGTAGGATCAGTTAAGCCTGCATGTTAGCCCAGTCAGAAGCAGGTTAACTGCACAGTGAATCTTCATGGTAACTTGTGTGCCTCCACTTTCATGAAAGCAAATCACAGCTAAATTTATCCAGGATAACCAAAACCCCCGGCTTAACCCCTGATCCAGGTTTTGTGATATACCCTGCAGGTAAGCCTACTCAACTTAAAAACATCACGCTGTCTACAAAAGGGTCAATATACTCATATTGCTTTATAAAAAACTACTAAATTTCGCAGCCCCAGTGCCTGGTAGAAACTGATTTTACTCATAAATAAAGCGTTACCATTAGAGAAAAAGGGGGGATAATTAGTCATCCAACTGTTTCATCCCTCCCAGTCTCCTTCAAAGTGACATGCCATCATTAGTCTTTTACAAACTGATGAAGGTGACATATTGAGGGATCTCACATTGAACTGATGGAGCGGCTCAGTCTGCAATGAGGCATGGTGAAGGCTCTAAGGTAATTCAAAAGCCAGAATAAATTCAAGAGGTTGTTAGAAAAACAGAACATAAGCTCAAGAGCTACAGCCATGACTTGCTTGCTTCCTCATGGTAAACAATAGCCGCACAGTAAAAATACAGTAGTGGGTCAGGAAGAGGAGCTGGGGTGTGTTTTATATAAGAGGGAATGGGAGAAACTTTTTCTTCGATGGTACTGAAGCTTTGAACAAGATTTGATGTCATAGTGACTCCAACCTTCTATTCCCTAAAAGTACAGACAGTGTACAAACACATCCGGACAGGAGACCTCAGTGGATATATCGTTCATTAGCCAGGCGTAAACATGGAGCCCAATGACCCTGACCTCTGAACCACTAACTTTAAAATCCATTTAGTTCATTCAGAAAATACAGTGGGTATTTACATAACACTTGAAGAAATTTGCTCCAAGTTTCCTTCAGATGTGACATTCATGCCAGGAAATAAAATGCCATAAATGAGATTTGGTTAAAAGTTAGAGAAAATCCTAACAAAAAAATAAATTAGTTCAAAGTTTTGAGCATTTTTAAGGGAACTTCACAAGATTGGCCCGTGAGGATAAATAAACAATGGTGAAACAAAATGCTGCCTGGCCTTGGCTGTTTATAAAAAGAGTTAAATTGCAACAAAAGTGCTAGAAGCTCATCCAATGCATTCAACTTTATTCTTCAAATAGAGTCACTGTTTGTCCAAAATAAAAAAAAAAAACATCAAATTGTTCTGGAGATGTGTGATTCAAAAGTTAGAGATAGATTATGAGGCCCTATGTGTTTAAACTTATCTATGGACTTTTAATATAATCAGCTCCCTCTTGAGTAAGATGGATTTTGTATGCAAGAGTCAAATAAAATCCCTTAAAGCATAATTGGAAATCACAAGCAAGGGATAAACATAAGATAGTGAACTTGTTCTTTGACCTGTTACCTCAACACGTAGAAGTTGGAGAAAATCCTTCATATTAATCTTAAGATATTGTTTCCAAAGGAATTGCTCAGACAAACAGACAGTTAATATATCACGCTCAGTCCAGGCAATTTCCAGCAGCTAGGCATGTAAAGGTTTAAAATGCTACATTAGATGTAGTGACTTATCCAGGCCTCTCTGTAAAGGGTTTGCAGCTTAATATCCCTGCAACCACGTGCACTCTGCAGGCAAGCATGTCACACTATTCACAATGCCAATTCCAGTGACAGAAATTAGCCTTGAGCGAAGACTTATTGAAAAATCGTTGACTTTTAAGTTTGTTAAGTAACTGCCAGTGGCCTTCAGGTCTTTCATTGTAACTCATTCTCATTCTTTACAGCTCTGTTTGTGTGTCTAAGTCCAACCTCCTCCCATTGCAACAGGCCATAACGTGCCGCTTCATGACATTTACATCAACTGGACTCATTTAGTTTCCTTGTCTTGTGAAAATACAGTAAAGCTCATATAAATTGTATGATAGCGTGTTTGTGTGTGTGTTTGCATATGTGCATGTGTTTGTATTGATTGAAATATGTTCAGCCTGGTGGGAAAGCTCATTGGAATCGAGTGTGTAGTCTATTAGTGTGGTTCCGTCTGTGAGTTTGTGTCTGCAGGGACTCTGACTGATAATGGAGTGTGAAATTAATCTCCAAAGGGAGGTGGAGGAAGGCGTAGAGATGGAGGCTGAGAAAGAGGGAGTGAGGGTAGGGAACAGGGGAAAGGCGGAGATAAAGGGAGAGGAAAAGGTTTCATTGGAAGACAATAAAACTGCAAAATAATCACAAAATGCCAACAGACTAAAGATATGATTAAAGGATAAAGCTAGTGGTGAAACTAACTAGTTTATTATTTTAAATCAATTACTTTGTGTGTTTTACGTTAGAGAATGTGAACTAAAAATGAACAAACAGTAAATGCATCCTCACCATTTAAAGACTCAGTTCTCAGCTTTACTGGATTTTATACTGAATTCAATCTACTTCTTAACCCTGTGCAGAAGACGTATCTACCTGATTCAATGCCTGTAATCAGGCAGAGTCATCTTGACAAGCTCCAATCAGCATTGATTGTGAGCAGCCAAAAATGGCACGGCCCAATTAGCGTCCTTAAAAGAAAGAAGAGATGGAAGCCACAAGAGAGACGGCAGCTCGTACAGTGATTAGCATGTTTGCTAACAACTTCAGCAGCAGTTATAGCAGATCTGTACCACATTTCTTTATAATTTGAAAAACAAAAAAAAACAACAGTGAAAGCGCTCTTGATAGAAAGAATGTTTTCACTCCACTTCTGAAATGTTTTGCCAACAGTTGGTCTTAAGAAGTAGCTTACGTTTAGTGCCCGCCTACTACATTACTAGACTGGTATGTAATTAATGTGATTGACAGAATCGCAAGACATCAAAGGCCATTCTGATACCCCTTTCAGACTGGCCAAACAACCCGTTAAAACCCGGTAACAATTGGCTCCTGTCAGCAGCGTGAAAGGGTTTGATCGTCATTTCGACCCAGGACGACTGACTCTGCAAGCGACACAGGTTTTAATTGGCTCACCACCAATTGGCTTCAGTGAGAACATCATACCCAGGTTGACCCGCTAATTTACATATGACGTCCGCGTAACTTCCCCACAACATAACATTATGCCCGCCCCCTCCATCTGTAACTTACGTGACTCTTTGCCATATCAGCAAAAAATTCCATCTGCCTTTGTATAATAAGCACCGAGTTTGTACATTTTTTAAGCGTGACAAAAGTATAAAATACAGGAAACCGTGTCCATGGTATCTATGCTCCTTTCCATTGTTTACATGGACGTGCTTTGTCGATGATCAGCGTGATGACATCAGCTTGATGTGCCAGAGGAAAATAAACAGCCAAGCAGCTCATCTGCTTTCAAGACCCGGGTCTGCTGGCAGTGGGGACGACGTCACTTGCCAGTTGTCAGAGGGGTTAACCCGTGGCGAAAAAGCCTGTGTTGACCCGCTAATTTGGTGTGAAAGCGTTATGAGAAAACAAAAAAAGAAAAATAAACATATCAACACCAGTTACCAGATAAATGGCAATTATCAACTCCATTATCAAATATACTCAGTGACGATCAAACCACATCAACAGCCCCATCTGCACTCAGTTTCTGAAATAATTTCCTCTGTGCACTGTAGGAACTGTCTCTGTGTTCTGACTTACAGCTGACAGTGGACATAGAAATCGTAGTTAAAGCACCAGAGAAGACAAAGGGTGAACTGTCCAATGTTAACTGGAAATCGTTTTATTACTGTACAAGTAATAGAGTTTAGCTACTTGCTACTTGTATTTCAGTATACATGCATACTATGCTGTACAATACTATACTATACTATACAGTATACTATATTCATTTTTGGCAGGTATGTATTGTAAAATCACAGTCAATGCAATGTTAGGGTTGAGAGTATCCTTCATATTAAGACAATTTGGCCCTCAATTGAAGTTTTAGATGTAGTTATGCCCCTCTTTGTAGTAAGTGTACTGTATTATATCATATTAATTACTGTGGATTGTATTTGTCTCACATTGTTTTTTATTTCTTTAGGGTACTGGTCGTTATTCTATCTACATAGCCAACTATGCCAGTGGAAACGTTGGCCCTCATGCACTCATTGAAATGGACGAGGCAGCAAGTGACCTCTCGCAGGGTGTCATAGCTCTCTCTAACGTGGCGGAGCAGGCCGGAGTCAACAAGTTCACAGGTGAGCGTTAGGAGATGCATGGCAGTGTGACGTAGACCTCCCCTCTAAAAACTCTGGCCCTATGGACCTTCAGTCTGATTTATACTGACATCTGCAGAGGAGCATGTTCTTGTTGTGGATAGAGAAGCTGAAATATAGACCTGAGCACTGAGGAGGAAGTAAGGTGTCTAAGGGCGGGCTGGACCAGCGCCATGTGAGAAAAAGAGCAGAAAGAAAGGGAGCATGATGGGTGTAAGTATGAGAAAAGAAAAGAGAGGTAGGAGTGTATGTGGGCTCTTTTGGCCCTGTCAGCTGTTTACTGCGGTCAAAGTCACACAGAGGCAAAGAGGAAGGACGGCGCACACATAGATCAGAGCGGCTCAACAGTCCAGAGATGTCATCTATCACAGCCTGCTGAGGTCCACCAGACGTCTGAAGGTGTGAATACAAATACATGGACACCACTGCTGCACTCTATTTAATGAGCATCTGGCTGGGCAAGAGCCAGTTACACCTGAGTCTGCACAAAGTTCAATGAAGGTGGCAGGTGTTCTTTCCCTTTTTGTCAGAGCTGTGGACAAAGTGTCAATAAAACAACACACTTCTGTCCAGAATATTGTGATTCAATTAACACATTGCTAATGCTGATTTACATTTATGATCATGATAAAAGAAAGACACCAAATTAGAGTGAATTAACCCATTAATCCTGCAATGTACCTTACAGAAGGCATTTTATGCTCATAAATCAATCCAATATTGTTACATGTCATCATTTAAATAACGAGTATGTGTCAGCTATTGCAGGTTGGCAGTAAAATAATGTGGTGGTTATGGTGAGCTCCGTGGTAAGTATTGTGTCCTAAGTTGCCTGGGGGTTACTGAAACGCCTCTTTTGGTCAAATGTCCTGTCCCATGACCTGCATTAAGCTTTTGTGCACTCCAAATGAGTGCTCCTGCTCAGGGGTGCAAAACATTAGGATGTACCAAGTGTTGTTGTTTGAGGGCACCCTATTGCACCTTTAATGCACCCCTTCTCCTAAATGGTCTTACCCAGAATTCCCTGTAATGTTGCAAACTGTCTAGCAGATAACCGATGTTGGAGCAGGGAAAGGCATGATGGGGGAGAAATTTCCTTTAAAATACAAGAGGAATGTTTCAGAACAAGAAATTCACACAGATATACATCTAATTAGGGGTTGAAATGAAGCTGCTGCCTACAGACAAACAACAAAATATGACAGATTTAACTTTCTTTGGCTCTTATTTCCACATAGGGACAGACCAGATGGCGTTGAATTCAATGCAGTTCAGGGCAGAGATAAGCTGCTTCATGAGGCACAGAATGAAGAAATGTTCAGGATACAGCATCACAAGAGCAGACAAGTCTATAAATAAATGTATAAGCTTATGTCATGGATGAACATGTATCTTTCAGTAAAATCACTGAGCTTATTCTGCAGCAGTATGAAAAAAAATCAGAAAAGTCTTTTTGATGATGTACTCTGGTTATTTCTGAGCAGCAGAGCTTTATACAGAGTTATTGGCATGGGCTTTGTGGTGTTGTTTTTGTTCTGATAGTTTGTCTCTTCAGCACAAACAGAAATGATGAAATGAGTGATGTTTTCAAAAGTGTCCCACTCTGAAGAATTTCATCACTTTGTGTATTTAACACACATAAGGTGCACTTTTAACAAGGTGGACTTCCAGGAAGACCACAGGGCACAAGTGCAGATACTGGGATGGGGCAAAAGAACTAAAACTCTCATGGTAACAGATGTTTGTTCATGCTTAAACAAGGAGGCAGTGGCTGTCAGGTTTGACCAGGACAAGACTGTCCTTGTTGAATAAGACAGGATTAAGAAAGTGATGAATGACTGTGTCAATGTGAGAAGACAAACTGACACCGAATAAAATGTCTCTGAATAAACGTAAAAAAAAAGAAAAAGAAAAGACAGTCTCCCAGCTTAGAGTCTGACTTTATCTTCAAATCTGTGTACTCAGGAAATGCACCCACTCAGTCTAAAACAGAAGAAAGATATGTACTACAAATTCAATCAGCTGGATGTAGAAAAGCAGAAACCAGAAAATAGTTCAACATGGAATCTCCAGTGATCATGGACTAGAAGGATATAATCCAATAATTAAACACTATGAAACATTTTACTTTTTCCCAAACATTCTACCGCAAAAAGGTGAAATATATTGGAAAAAAATTGACTCCCTATGTTGACCAGAAGTGACATTTTACAACTTATTCTGGATTGTGTTCCCTTCCTCCTTTGAGTACTCAGGACTTATGGGACCTTATAGTTTTAAAATAAAGTAGACAATCTTATATTGTAGATTTCAAACCTATCATTTCAGTATTTTCTTTCAAACTGTGAACAGTGTCATAGGAACATCTTGCCTGCCATGATGATACAGCCTGTCTTGTTCGTTTTTTATGATTGTTGAAATGAAAACCGTAAAAATAAAATTTAAAAAAAGAAAATTTCCTCTATCCCTCTCTCCCTCTTTCTTTCAGCTCTTACAAGACAGCATATTTGTCAAGTTATATACTGTTTTGATTGTGTTAAGTGTTTTATTTTACCTCAGTTGATGTTTTTTTCTTTGAGAATCTCGCTGCAGGTGCTATTGCTGTAGAGGAAAACAGCTTCAACTGAATTGACAAAAGTTGCCTCCAAATTCTCCTGAAACTGATGGAGGACCTTGAAAAAAAGAGCTGCTCTGAAATTTATCTCAACACTTCCCGGCTTGCATCAATATGCACTTAACCCTGTGATAAATACCTGCTGTGGTTTAGAGGAGAAGAGCAATAAATGCCAAAATGAACCATTTCTCTATGATCTTTTTGGATAACAGACACCATCCCAATAAGAAAAAAGGTGCCTGTGTGATACTTCATTGTAACCACTGGAATGTCCTTGACGCTCGTGTCCAACTAAGTTTTGGAAATGAGAGATGACTTTATGATTGAGTGTTGGCGAATCAATCTTCATCATCGGTAGATCTTTCTGCATGCAGGATGTCATCTAATTCACCGTGAGGAGGGGGCAGAGAGCCGGCCCTGGTCACAATGCTGTGAATGATGTACGGCGGACGGCTTTGTCATCAAAGTGCCGTTAATCAGAGCAGAGGGACAGTGGGTGAAGTTGTATATCTAATGGTTACATATCTCTGGGGAGACATTAGCGGTTTATGGCTGTAGGGGGCGAGTGATATTTGTCTGGGCTGATGGAGCGGGCCAGTAAATCAGGAGCTAGTCCTGACTCACAGCACTGACTCTGCATACTCGAAGGGCAATCAGAGCCCTCTCTGCTCCGTAATTAGACCCTGCCGGTCTCAGATGAGACACTTCACAGAGACGCTTCACTTTATCGAGTGTCATTGGAAAATCCTGCGGTGATATCAAGGGTAGATTAAAGAGTCACACGGATCTTTTCAGAGGGAAGAAATTATTTTTGGTTTTTGTTTAATGCAAAAGACTCTCTGCATGTGTGTTTGTATTTGTTTGTGCTTGTTCTTTGGTGTGTTTGTGTGTGTTTATGTGTGTGAGCCTATCCAGAGTCACTGTCTGTGTCTGTGTCAGCAGAAAGACCGGCCCTGTGCAGAGGAAATGGTCTGGAAAGACTGTAATAATCTCTCCCTGTTCATTTTTGTTATGGAGTTGTTCTCTCTCTTTCTTCTTTTTCTGTTTTCACCCTTTCCACATTGTTCTTTCTCAGTCAGTACTTCTTCTGTAAACTACCTTTTTCTCTCTTACCTCTGAGCCCTGGGCATCTTCTCTTTGTACAGGAGGGCGCGGCGTCGTTGTAGGGCCCATCGTCAGTCAGTTTTTGTCCGACGTGTTTTGTGACAACGAATATGGACCCAACTTCCTGTTTAAGAACAACGGAGATGGAACTTTTACTGATGTGGCTCAGCAAGCAGGTAAAAGCAGTTCAAATATTGTGAAAAAATAAAACAAACGCAAGCTTTCACTGATAATAAAGTCTGATATGTACCTGCAGGTTTGGAGGACCCCATGCAGCATGGCAGGGGAGTTGCTCTGGCAGATTTCAACCGTGATGGGAAAACTGACATTGTCTACGGGAACTGGAACGGACCTCATCGCCTGTACATGCAGATGAATAACCGAAAACAGAAGTTCAAGGTCAGTCCTTATGCATATATCAGGAAGATTTAAGAACTTATACATTTTTTTGGCTTTCTGTATGTCATTTTTATCATTAGATTTATTTTTAGATCCTAACAAGAAGGACTAGCCCTAGCTTTCAATTTTTATTTTCCATTTTTACCCTCAGCTTTATCCTTACTCCAAAACAGGCTAATTTTCTGATTGATCAGAATAGTGATTTTACAGTAATGAACAGGATGACTGTCTTAGATGTCTACAAAACAAATATGAGCTTTAATGTGTGAAAAGCTTAACTGTTTGTTGCGTTTTTGAAAAGATAAATATGAAAAGGCTTGTGTAATTAGCTCTTAAAAATAATAATAATTAAACTAAAGAATGACATCAACAAAGCACTAAATTTAACAGGTATTGTTTTCCCCCAAATCATGTTCTTATCTTCATTTGACTTTTATGACTGACTGCTAGAGTATGTTCACTTTTGACCCAAAAATATTTTGAAGAAACTGAAGAGTTGGTTTGATTCTCATAAACTCACACTGAACCTCAAAAAAATTAAATATATAATATTTGGGAAAAGATCTACTAATGTAAGTATTGAAATCATGATCAGTGCTGGGGAAACAGAGAGGGTGTATGAAACCAGATTTAATGACCAATAAAAAAACAAATTGGAAGTCTCAAACTAATCATATCAAATCGAAAATAATAATAAAATTAAACAACTGTTAAATCAACCATCTATATTCATCCTGTTCTGCTCTCTTATAAATACCTCCGCCAAGGAGGTTATGTTATTGTCGGTATCTGTTTGTTTGTTTCTCTGTTAGCAACATAACCCAAAAAGTTATAGACGGATTTCAAGGAAATTTTCAAGAAATTGGGGCAAAGAACAAATAATTATATTTTGAGAGTGATCTGGATCAGCGTAAAACCGCCATGTCAAAAATGCTATTTTCTGTGAATACCTACTGAACTTAACTACATATCATTTTGAATCCAATTGCTAATGGTGTGTGTTCATGGTCAAGGAATTTAAATATTTAGATGAAATAAAGGTTGAACTAATATTTATGGTGAAAATCACAATATGGGTGCGGACTGTGGCGCTGGAGGTGCTTTTCTAGTTCCATACATGTGTTAGCATGTGGGAGTGGAGGGTGACACATACAAGACAAACACAAAACCAAAATTTATCATTCAGAAAAGAGCAGTAAGAAAAATCCTGTGACAAAGAACCAACAAATCCGCTTCTCGTTAGACCAAAAGCAATCCAATGTCAGGGCCTAGTTGCCTTTAAAACTATATTTAAAACTATGCAAAGTTAAAAATAATCCGTCACGTAACAGTATAAAAAAACAGCAAAGAGACTAAACACAATCTCAGAGGAACATACATGCTCAAAAAACAGTCAGAACTTCTATGAGAATATATTGTTCATCCAAAAAAGGAGATGATCTACTGAATAGCTGCACTTAAGAAATTAAAACATGTACATTAGACAGGTTTAAGAACATATTTAAAGTAACCAGTGGTTACATTAAGCTATATATGTGTCATGGAAAATGTTTTGACTATGTATTTTGTTGATCTTGTTGTATTATATTGTGCCCAGTCCACTGTGATGGTTTACATCTCCACTCTGTGGTTGTTGGTCAGTTCAGCTCAAGTCTGTGCCATGCTGTCAAGCACTCTGCATTCAGTCTAACATTAAGGCGCTGCTGTGGGTTTGCTATCATGAGCCAGGGCTTGAACCAATGATAAAACAATGTTAAATCTATTCAGGGGGGCCAGGGGAATGGGGGGTTTAGGCAGCTGCTGGTGCTGTGAGGAGGGGTTTATTGCAAACTGTGTTTACATTAATGTTGTGCAGTATCTGGTCACTTGTAACATGTAGCTGTTAAACTCTCAGTGCATTCATTAGAGGTGCAAAATAAAATGACAAATGAAGTTAACTTTAGTCAAATTATGTGAGATACCTCAAACTAAGAAGAAAAGGTTTATTAAATACAAAATCACAAAAATAAGTCATATCTTCATACTGCACTTCATTTGGTGCCAACTGGCTTTGGCCCAGACTCTCCCTGTTGTAGAAAGAATTTCCATTTAAAACAGATGATGGGTTTGTTTGAAGATATCCAGACTAATTACTACCTATTGATTATCTACTGCCTCTGATTAGCCAGTCAGATCAGACCAAGCAAATGATGAAGGACAACTTTAGAGCACAGTTGTTTCTCTTTTCATCTCTCTGTAGAATCGATGCCTAATGAACGAGCAGCACAAAGACAGCAGATCCCTCTCATTAACTCTGTGAATCACACAGTTATCTATGCTATCGGATGACGAGTGAATTAGCACCACTCAGAGCCGGCCAGCTTTAGGATCGAGCAGGATTTAAAGATGGAGAAGCAGAGATTTACTGAATCAACAACTATGGATGTGTCCTGTGAGCCGGCCTGCAGTGCTCATGTGTTTGCGTAAAACAGTGAGGAGCAGCAGAGACAGAGACGGGCTGCTCTGTGTGTAAATCTGTGGAGCTTTCGTGCCTGGTGATCTATCTCTCAGCACCTGCAGCTGTGTTTTTTTTCCACCTTAGAGATAAACGTCACAGGAGACATCTTTATAGGGGTCAAATAAGGGGTTAATGTGTGAAGCTTAGCCCAGAGACAGTTCCATCAGCCTGATGCACAAACACACACCCAGGCATACACAAAGCGCTCTAATACACACACAAACCCACAGAAGACAAATTGAATTAGCAAGCTGATGTTTTTTTAAACAGAGATAGTTAAATCACAAGCCCACAACAACACGTTTAAGACCCCTTTCCCCCACACACTGACACTCACACTCACCACGTTGACCTTTGGCATGCATAATGAAGCCGTTGTATCACTCCAGTAAACCGCTAATTAAATTGGGCTGAAACAGCAGCTTGCCTGGGTGGTGGAAAGTGCCGATTAGGCCCGTTTGTGCTTTAATTAAAATCTATTGCTGAGGCTTTCCCTTGCAATGGGTTTAACAAGCTCACACACACTCACAAACTCAGCACACAAATTACTAATACATATTTAAAGGATAGAAAAGGACCCTACTAAAGTTTTGCTTTGCTAGGTGCTGTGTGCAGTGGTCATTACAATGGCAGAATGCAAACTGTCGCGATACCAGAAGTGATTCCCACACATGCACACTTTGCTGGGCCACCAAGGTATATCTACAGCCAGCAAAGTATATTTGCCAGATATTTCTCCTTTTTGAAAATTCATGTCCACTGATACAGCCCTCTCATTAATACACTAGCAGAGCCACAATGACACATGTTGAAAATGAGGCTTTGTGTGTTTTTATTTCAGTATTTTTCAGCAGTTTCTTCCCGTCATTTTTATCTGGTACTCCTGCACTCCAGGATGACAACTGTAATACACAACCTCATTCACTATAAGCCTCCTCATACAGATCACCTACTATGATCACAGAGTATCAAGTAAAACACTCAAAAACACACTTCAAGTTTAAGTAATGTAAGTCAGTATATGGTCTTAACTCAAGGCCTGCTGGACCAGCATAGAATTAAATATGGCCCAAGAAAATTTCATAAGTCTATTAATGGCCCTTGATTACATAGCACTCCCACCACTCATACTGCAAATCCCACAATGCAGCAATGCAGGATCTGTGCACACACTTCCTCCCATTGCTGCAATTTCACTCTGATGCATGACTGCATTGGTCAGTGCTTATAAAGAGACTTTTAAGAAAGACTTTTGAAAATAAATATTCCATTAAAATTCATGTTTTTGATTAAAACAAGTCAATTTTAGATTGTTCAATCAATTTTAATCCTGTTTGGCCCTTATCTTGGACTGTTTTTCAAATTGTTGCTCCTTCTCTAATTGGGTTTTAAAAAGTAATAATGACTGTGAACAATAAAAACCATAACTGACTCACCATGAACATTTACCTCAAAGAAGAAAAGAAGGGGTTAGAAATTTTCCTCAAGATTCATTTGTTTTGAACCAGAAATATTATGAATTAAAAAGTTTTTCCATCCCAAGATTGTCCTCAAAAGCAGGTCAGTTTTGTTTATTGCGATTGTGGTTTGTTCTGTATTCCGTTGTGTTCTTATTGTGTTTATTTATATTTTCATTTTCTTTTACCAAGTATAATTATTTAAAAATCATTTATTTATATCAGGATTCAGTCTAGGCATAGTTTCTTTCTTAGCTTTAACTATTGTTTGTATGTACGTTACTGTGGTTGTTTCTGTTTCTATGTACAAACAAATGACTCTAAGAGGGAATAATGAGCTTGCTTAATTTGAATTTTAGAGCTTAAACTTCTATAATGAGAGCGGGGCATCGTGAGTGCATGACACAAACACATTAATGTATTTTATCATTATTATTAGAATATTACCTTTTCAAAAAAAGTCAAAAGTTTTGACATGTAAATTCCTTTGTAAAAAATTGAAATGATATATTTTTTTAAATGAACTTTGAAAAAATGATCCAAACTACTTTTGTCGAGACAATAAGATGATTTGAAAGTACGTTCCTGTCAAAAATACTTTACAAACATTCTATATTGTTTGCTTACTTATCAAAAGACCGATTTGGTTGTAACTGTTCGATTCTTCTTTGCAAGTTCCTTCCCTCCTCTTGCGCTCTACAGAACAGTTAACTTGGATAAGTCCCTCCCTTTCTTGTGGCCTCAGTTGGCCATCCCCTCTCCTTCACCTGAGCAGCAGAAGGTCAGTGTGCATACCCCCTCCCCTCCCCCCTCAGCTTTATGAGCCTTATAATTAAAACAGGGAGTAAATACTGGAGGGAGTGAAGGGCCGCTCTATAACTCTTCTCGACTTATCACCGTGTCACTGAAGCAGGGAGATATCCGTTACTTTCTAGTGCAAAAACTCCTCTGCTGAGAAGACCCCTTTTTTGGCTGCAGTCTTCTCTCCTGTTGCCAGAGGATGTAAAAAGGTCTCAGTCCTTATCTCTGTGCATTAGAGGAAACTGTGGGCCAGGTTGACATATGGGCAGTGATGACAGATCAGTGTCTGACTCAAGGACTGGACGCTGCTGATTATTGATGCTTCCTGTTGTGGGAATTGCACTTGTGACCTTCAGGTTATAGAAAAGTCTCTCGAGTCATTGGCTCAGTTCACGCTTGCTGTCAACATGTTAGACTGAGAACATTCACTATGCTCGTTGGTAGAACGGGTCTCAGTGAAAACTGTCTTCTTTTTCATCCAGTGACTCACAAGAGTCTACATCATTCCGATGCTGGCATGTGAGGGTCTTATGGCAATCAATCAAGCTGCACAATTTCTTCACTTTCACCTTTTGCAGGACAATTTACACCTTCAAATTTGGAGGGTCAAATGTCAGGCAAAAACTTGATGTGTCAACCTATTTTTTTAATCAATACAAACAAAGTAGTTTTAAGTTTTCATTATAAAAAGAAACAATATGGTCAACATTAAGAGGTTTGAACGTTTAAAGAAACATTAATTCCATGTGATTATCACAAAATACCCTGAATGTAACCCTTACTGTAAAAATACTATTATAATTATTTAACTGCAACATTAATTGGCGTTGACAAAAAGGACAGACATAAATATATGTAGGAGCAGGCAAAAGAAGTAGTGTAGGAGTTAGGCTTATTTCTCTATGAACATGACTTGACTGGCAGAAGAAAATAACATACTTTTATTGTTCAAATATGCAATATCTTAAATAATACAAATCAAATTTTACTTCACCCTGACAATTATACTTAACAGGTATATACTGAGGGATGACTCTCTACACCAGGGATGGGTAATGCTAGTTACAGGTGGGCCACATTACAATTACTGTCATTGTGAGAGGGTTGCTTATTTACATTATAAAAGGGAAACTAAATGCTACATATCTTCAAGAAGTTACTAAGAAGTTGACTAAACACTGATTCAGGCTTTTTTCTGCTTTTTAAATCAAACGAATATTATTGTCAAAGAACGATAGATTATTTTATTTCTATTTTAAGAAATGATTATCTGTACTTTTCTTTTTACTAGTTTATATAAAAAACTAATTTTACTTGAATATTTCTGGGAAGTACTGCATTTAGTTAGATTTTTCCCATACTAAGATCAAACAAATTATCACGATAGTTGAAAATGAAACTATACCAGTTCAACAGTTGGACACATTTTCAAAAGTATAGCTTATGAAAAATATTTAACAATGAAGTCTAAGTAATTTAACATCTATCAGAGCAAACTGTGAATGTTTAATCATATTTGGCATTATTTGATTATTTGGTCAAATACAATGTGCTTATGACTAACAGTATACAAAACACATTTACCGACATCTTTGATATCAAATGATGCATATACCAGAGCAAATTGCTATTCTGCACTTATATTATAGTAGTTGGTCAAGTGTTATTGTGTACTATGATACTAAAACCAAATACTAGTTAACTCTTCAATATCCAGCTTCTGTCATGTGTGAGAGTCACAAAAAAGTGTACCAAGAATAATTAGGTCCTGGAATACATTTTAAAGAAGACACTTTTTACTTTTGATGGAGAAGATTGTAAAAGGACTAATGTTACCTGTTCCTTCCTGTTACTTTTATTTGACAGCAGAATTTGTGTATCCCTGTCTGGCTTTAACTACGCATGCACATGTTTCTGTTGTCTCTTTGTTTGTTTCCTCCTCTTAGGATATAGCCTCTCAGAAGTTTTCAATGCCGTCCCCTGTTCGTACTGTTATTGCTGCAGACTTCGACAATGACAATGAGCTGGAGGTCTTTTTTAACAACATCGCCTACAGGGGTCCTTCTGCTAACAGACTCTTCAGGTATACTCACAAAGAAACAGACACACATGCACAAAATACACAAGCGTCATCCAAAGTCTAAGTAGCAATCTGTTGATGAGCTTTATCGACTACTCCTGTCTTGATTTGATACTCTTGAGCTGAGGAGAATTTTAAATACTCAGCCCAGGATACTTATCTAGTTTGGTATCCTGCCTCTTCATGCACACATGGATGAATCTTTCATTAAGACACTTTAAGGTCTCCTTTTTTGGCAGACTCTCTGACTTCTTTATGAGATAATATTAATGAACCCTGCTCTGAAAATGCAAAACATGATTCGAATCAATTGTCAGGACTAAATAGCAGAATAAACCCACCCTGTGAGAATAAAAAATCTGATCTGGCATATTTTCTGGAACAGGATGCAGAAGTCCAGTGAACGCTCTCATGGGCTGGTGGGTCATTCATCCTGAATATCAATAATCAGTTTAAGCCCCAGAGACTTCCTGAATCAGAATAAGTCTGAGCGCCAGGTCACTGGAGGGAGAATTCGTCTTCCTGCACACGATGAAGGGCTGACAGGGGTCACTGCTCCACAGCTCGTGGCTCCTCTATTGTCTAGTATGAAGATGAATCAGCTCATTTAAATCTGCTCTCTGGCACTGAGGAGACAAGCTCAAACTATTGTGCTTTAGAGAATTAATTCATTACAGTTAATCAATAGCTGAGCAGAGAGGTCCCACAGACAGAATCAGCACAGGATTAAACTTAAGGATCAAACTATGAAACTTACGGTAACTGGGACACACGCTGAAAAAAAGTTGTCTCTGTAGGTCCTTAACTGTAGATCATGATTTCCTATGAGCATCACCTTTCTGTAGACATTTAAGATATGTCACCTGTCAGAGATTTGTAATAGGGATGCAGGATATTGTTTTATTTATCATTATTTCCACACTTATGTTTGATGACAGCAATACTGATAACTATTCTTATTTAAATTGTAATTTTATGGAACAACTAAGATATTTGTGTACAAGAACTTATCTCTTAATGTTATTGTCTCCTTTTTTATAGAAACAGCCACAAAACAAAGGACATTTGATTTTTTAATACAGTGTCAGGCAGGGCCTTTCTGTGTGAAGTATGCATGTTCTTCCCATGCATGCATGGTTCTTCCTTCCACAGACCACAAACATGCTCATTAGGTTGATTGGTGACTCCAAGCTGCCCTTAGGTATGAGTGTGATCGTGACTGGCTGTCTGTCTCTCTAAGAGGCCCTGTGATTGGCTGGTGACCGTTCCAGGGTGTACCTCTCCTCTCGCCCAACGACAGCTAGGATAGGCAAGCCCCCCTATGACCTCAAAAGGGATAAGCAGTATAGAAATGAATGAAAGAGTGATTAGTTTTATATAGCCAATGCTGTTAGATACTTGGCACTTTATTAATAAAGGATGTATGTTTCGGTTCACAAGAACATCTGTTAATAATATTTCACTAAAACTTTGGCATAAAATGTTGTTGACATGAATTGGAAATAGATTTTCAAAGTGAAAGCCTAACAGATCGTACATATGGTTGCTTCATCTATAAATGGCATCAAATCTTATGTATTGCTATTAGTGCTGTCAGACAATTAAAAAAATTAATCTGATTAATTACCAGATTTATAATTAATTAATCTAATTAATCACATTTTAATCTCATATCTGCTTAAAGTACCCAAATAAAGAATCTGAATTCTGGGATATTATAAAATTGTAGTGCATGACTAATCAAATGAATACACTAAGAAGTGAAGATTTGTAAATCCACATTTTTATTGGTGACTAAATAAAACCAAAGTCAGGGCATCTTGTCCAGAAAATTCTAAGCTTAATCAGGCAACTCAAGTTACACTTTAAGTGTGTTTCATAAATCAAATTCAAAATAAGAAAAAGGTGGAGGACATCCAGCAAAACAATTCGGCCTTATGCATTATTAAAGAATGTAGTACAAATATAGATATATAAATTCAAAAATAAAATAAGACTAAGTCTTAAATATGCCATTCCTGTTGTCACCTGGGCTTTGTTTGGTTTGACTAGAGACACATGTGTGAAGTGATGTGCCACTGCCATGTACCAGTCCTCCAGCTGGCCAATATCAAAATGTTTGTGTGCTATGATTAATCTTGCGATTAATTTTTATAACGCATTAATTTGCGGTGTAATTAATTAATCTAATTAATGCACTAAAGTGACAGCCCTAATTGCTATACTACATTTTATATTGTTAATGGTGAACGACAGCCTGTTTTAGCCACTATATGTAATTTTAAAGTTTATGTTAATAACTTAAATGTTACATGATGATTTTAATATCTGTTAAACTGTCATTAGTAGAGATTTAAGTAACTTAACCTGCTTATTACTGGTATATAAAGTAAATATAGCAGATGAAGGGTTGAAACGTGGCACTTTTATTGGAACACATACCTAAAAATGTAGACATATTGAGTTAAATATCTTAAATCAATTTTTGCCTTGCTTTCATATTTCAAATGGCTATTGTATTAGACTTGAATATTGATATAGGCTACTCTGATCTGTAGAGTGAGCAGGAGAGAGCACGGAGACCCTCAGATCGAGGAGCTGAATATTGGTGAGGCCTCAGAGCCTGAAGGACGAGGAACTGGTGAGTCACTTTTCTCACTCAGCATGCTGCTTATTCAGTTTCTTACCATGAGGTGGCACCAGAGCTCCACTGTTCATATTATATACCTCCTGCGCTCCAGTGTTCCACATAATTAGGTATATGACTGTCCATGTTTCCCTGAATGATGATAACACACGTTATGAAGGCTGTTTCCTGCAGTGTTTGCTCTCATCATTACTGTGATGAATCTGCAGGAGCTGTCGCCACAGACTTTGACGGTGACGGCCGTCTGGAGCTGCTGGTGTCTCATGGTGAAAGTGCAGCTCAGCCACTCTCTGTGTACAAAGTCAATCTGGTGAGTGTTTAAAAAATGTCCTAAAGTCTTAAAAGTCATTAATTTGGGTAATGCAGTCTCAGCCTGCCTGCCCTCATCTCCTCTGTTTGTGTCACAGGGCTCGTCCAACGCCTGGCTACGAGTCATTCCTAAGACAAAGTTTGGTGCTTTCGCCAGAGGAGCTAAAGTTGTGGTATACACAAAAAAGAGTGGTCCACATACACGGATCATTGATGGAGGCTCAGGATACCTGTGTGAGATGGAGCCTGTGGCACACTTTGGCCTTGGTAAAGTTTACATTCATCATAAACTTTTTATTTTCATTTTATCATCATTTCATCCTTTATCTTTTGATGGATTAAACCAGTGACAGTAAGGCTAAGAGATTTATGGAGGTTTTTTCTAAAATTGCACTGTTTTTCAAAAAGGATTGAAGTTAAGACAGTATTGTTTATAGTAATACAGTTTATGAGCTAAAAAAGCCTTTTGTGAGCCTCCATTAGGAAGAAAATGCTTAGACTATAAAACAGGTGGCAAGAAATGCTCAAGCTTGTTGAATAATATCTAAATTACACACAAGTGCCACAAAGTGCAAGATAATGACTGTTTAACAGGGTGAGCTACAGACCCAAACTTTAAGCTTTTATATTTCTGCATCAAAACAATCCCATTTGAGGAACAAAAAC
Organism: Scarus forsteni; assembly: GCA_036419115.1. Lineage (NCBI taxonomy): Eukaryota > Metazoa > Chordata > Actinopteri > Labriformes > Labridae > Scarus > Scarus forsteni. The sequence continues at coordinate 19,570,620 of JAZDUH010000327.1, forward strand.
CTTCCATCTATCTACTGTCTATACCAGCTGACATGAGGTGAGAGGTGTCAAAATGTGGGGTGCTCTCTGAACCCACTCAGCAGTTGATTGCAGGGTCACACATAGAGAGACAGACAGCCAGTCACTCTCACACTCAGACCTCAGAGTGATATGGAGTCACAATCAACCTAATAAACATGTTTTTGGTCTATGGACAGAGAGAGTATACAGTACAAACCCCACACAGAAAGGCCCTGCCTGACCTGGGAATCAAACTGGCAACCCTCTGGCTGTGAGGCACGTGCACTGCCTGCTGCGCTTCTATGCCTCCTCTACAATACAAAACACATTGAGGATATTTTAAGATCCAAAATTGTCTGTTTTGTCAATGTATCATTCTTCATTTTCTATACCCCTTTGTCCCTTTTGGGGTGGGGGTGGGGGCTGGAGCCTATCCCAGCTGTCGTTGGGCGAGAGGCGGGGTACACTCTGAACTGGTCGCCAATCACAGGACCACATAGAGAGACAGAGAACCATTCATACTCACACTCATACCTAAGGGCAATTTAGAGTCACCACTTCACCTAATGAGCATGGTTTTGGTCTGTGGGAGGAAGCCGGAGTGCCCAGAGGGAACCCACACATGCACGGGAAGAACATGCAAACTTCACACAGAAAGGCCCCTGCTCAACCTGGGAATCGAACCGGGAACCTTCTTGCTGTGAGGCATGTGCGCTTCATGCTGCGCCACCGTGCCGCCCGTTTTGTCAATGTAATCAATGTTAATTGTCTTACTAAGCTATCAGTCTGGACTGTTTAAAATTACAAAACTGCAAAAAAAGAACAGATGAATAAAACGCAGAGTAGAATAATCTGGTAATATTCAGTCTTATATGCAAATATTATTTCAAAATATAGGCAAAATACAGTTTCAATTGCACTTCAAGAGTGACCCACTACAATTTACCTGCCCACAGACAAAACGTGTTCAGTATTTGGGGAGGAGAAGGCCGACTTCCTGGGGCACTGCTGCCAGTCACTGCAGTTGGTAATGCAGCTGAAAAGGGCTGGCGCCCCCTGCCCCATAGCCTCTGGGCACAGGGTTTCATCCTTGTGCCCTTAAACTTTATTGCTCTCTGACATGCATGTCCATGAACTTTATTCATGAGTCTAATAGAGGCTACACTCAAGAGTTATGTAAGAAGACCAACAATGACATGATCCAAGTTAGAACTGTTGTTATGGTTAGCAATGTGGAGCTGCCTTGGACAGCAGCAGAAGAGGGAATATTAAAATATTTCAATACCTGCAGCCTGATGAGACTCCCATAGGAGTGTCTTGGTGTAATGGTGTCTGCTGGACAAAGTGGGGACAGATGGGGAGCAGATGCTGCTCTGGAAGCCAACCTAAACCAGCTCAATGGCTCCCCCTGCCCCTAAAGAGTATCAGCTGGTGGCCATTCAGGACTCGTAGCTCAGCCTCCTGCCTGCTCTATTATGAAGAGACTTATTATGTTTTATTACTTCAAACCCCCTCTCAGAGCAAATTTTCCACTGCATTGACCCCCACCCTGCCAAAATGACCATTCAGATGAACTGCTACTCACCCACACGTGAGTGTGTCACGTGGGTCAAAGCAGGTGAATTATTATTTGGCTCTCAAGCGGCACACCTGCTGAGTACATCACTGTCTGGCAAGGCAACTTAAGATCTGTTTACATTGGAAATGCCACTTTAATTAAAGCTGCAGAGGGCCTCCAGAGAGGGGCTTTCTGTCTGCCTGATTAAAGTAGTTAATGGACAGAGAAGAGAAGCCACTCAGGATCTTGCTGTAATGGCGTCCATAAAACACAAAGGAAAAGAATTAAATTTAGGAAAAAGCCCATGGAAACTGACAGCATACTGTATGATATGAGCCCCCAGGAACCACTTAAGCTTCTGTGGACTTTTCACAGTGTATCAAAGGTCTGTTGTCACTACACCTTCAGACATTCTTCAGTCTTCGTTAAAATAAATTAAAAAAATAAAATGCCAGAGAGTGTGGCTCAGCGGGGGCTCCACATTCACCCAGTCAGACATGCACACTGTGTTCCCTCGTTAGCTCCACTGATTCTGTCTTGCCCATGTGACACCTCTGACACCACCCTAAAAGCTGGCACATAGGAGGGATCAACTCATTTGTACGTCTCTGTAATTAAAACTGAGGAAATGTCACGCCTCAAGAGTGCAAAGTGAATAAGCCTTATGTCTGTTGTGTCTGACCAGGTAAGGATGTGGCCACCAATGTTGAGGTGTACTGGCCTGATGGTCGCTCATTAGCTCGACCTCTGGAACCATCAGATACCAACTCAGTGCTGGAGATCCACTACCCACGAGATGAGGAGGAGGTCACTCCTACTGTGGAGATAGAGGTAAATTAGATCTGCATAGACATAACATTTTTCAGACATCTCATCAAGTAAAGATCATATTTGCTGTACTTTTTTAAGAATTTAAAATATGGGTGGGTCCTTCTAAAAGTAAAGAACAAGAAGAAACTGGTGTGGTACTGTTTTAAGTGGAAAAATAAAGGAGACAAAAACATTTTTCTGGATTACAAGCTGTGCAAAACTACTATTCGCCCAGAAGAGCTGTAGGAAAACTGTCTACCATCTCATAAATGGGAGTCATTAAGAATTTAAGCCATGTGCTGATGAACTTATCTATGCACACTTAATATTATCAAACCACATCACTCTGGAGCAGACAGGGGCTGTGTATTAAAACAGCATAGGAAACAGTATGTTAGAAATAGGCATTTGTTCAATGCATAGAAAAGTTTCTTTAGAGTCACCTAATAGTATTGCTTTGAAAATGTTTATAAAAGAAGTTTTGCTAATTACCCATGATGGACAAAACATGTCAAGTCTTAAGTGTATCAGTGAGGTGTTGTGCACTGACATTGCTCAAAAGCAGCACCGCAAGAATCTAATACTCAAAATATTGAAACAAATTGTATTTTAGTTTAAGTTAAATGTCAGAAAATAGAATAGAATAGAATAGAATAGAATAGAATAGCCTTTATTGTCATTATACAGGATGTACAACGAGATTGGAGAGCTTCTCTTTCAGTGCAATAGTAAGTTACGTTAAAAAAAGTCAAAAGGTATACAAAAATAGTATAACTAAATATACAAGATATATACAAAATAAGACGCAGACTTGTGCACAGCACGTTGAGGCTCAGTGTACAATATGAGGTAGATGATAAATATTGATGAAAAATAGTCCAATTCCCAGATCTTAGTATTTCTATGTTGTTCACATAGTATTGCACAGGAGGTTGATATGTATTGCACGCACACCAGAATATGTATTAATTTTTAGTGCAAAGATGAATAGTATATGCAGATGAGTAAAAGTCACATATAATTGTATTGCACATGAGTTGTTAAATAAATAAATACAAGTTTTCGAGGTAGTGTTAAAAAGTAGCAGCAACCACAGTGGCAGTGATATAAATATTGCACATTTTGCATTACGCTAATGACCGGAATCGTTGTATGTCCGAGTTCAGGGTGGTGATGGCTCTCGGAAAGAAGAAAAATAACTTTATTCTAAGGTGCAATGGTTTCTTATAAGTAATTGCAGTTGTATTGTGTTCGACTTAAGGTCATATGTTTAAATTATGCTTAGAGGCGTCACACAATGGGAACAATCTATGTTAGGGGTTAGAGGCAAACATTCAGCACTGTTGAAACAAACCCTTGGTAGTTTCTATCTTGTCATCACTTATTAAAAAATATAAGTAGATCTTCATCCTGAAAGCTCATCATTGATAATGAGACTTCTTGTGTTTCACAGTGTGGTCATGGCTTTGCGCTAAACGAGAACGGCCGCTGCACAGGTAAGTTTAAAGTTCTTTTGACACCTTGTCTTGGTTTCTGTTGTCTTTGATCAAGACAAAAGTATGTTTCTTCCCCTCACCTTCCCCTCGTCAGATGAAGATGAGTGTACCCAGTTCCCCTCTGTGTGCCCCTCTGATCGTCCTGTCTGCACCAACACCTACGGCAGCTATAAGTGCCGCGCCAAGAGGAGATGCAACCAGGGCTTTGAGCCCAATGACGACGGTTCAGCCTGTGTGGGTGAGTGGCCCTGGCAGAGTCAGGGTAGACTTAGCTGGATTACTGAGATCAGGAGAACAAAAGAAGCACTGCCAGAGAATGAGATGCCCTAAGCTGCTTTAATGACTCTGCTTTTTGAGTAAAGGCTTAAAGGTGCAAACATTCCTCTGGCCATGTCCCCTTTCTGCACCCCGCTGTCTTGCATGACTTCCTCCCTCTCACGTGAATGTGTTTTATTTCAGCCTGTAAAGCCTCTGGAAACGTGGGCAAGAGGAAAATATGAATAAATGATACTGAATGTAGGAATGTCATCCAGAGTCCACCAAAATCAGAGAGAATATAAACAGTTATAACCACAAGAAAGCCCAGCTCAAAAGACAGCTCATCTGCTGGTAAGAGCCAGTGACTCAAGAGTTTGATGAGACTGATCATATTACTGTTTGTTTGACATCTACTCAGCGCTGAGTAGTGTCAATCTGTGCAGTCCTGCTTTTCACATATCCTTTGACAACATTTCAGGACAGCCTGCTACTGAATTCTCTTTGAGTTCATATTTACTCTAGTGGTCCCAAACACTTTACGTTCCATGACTTTGTTTATGTAATATAATATAGTCAAGATCAGGCCTGCGCGGGGCAGCAAGCTGGGGTTGACAATGACAACTATGACAAATAATCATCCAAATTTTGCATATTATAGCTCACCAGAACGCAGGATCAGATAGACCCTTGGTCTCACTCTGTTTCTTATCAGTTACTGAACATGACATTTAGAAACACCATCGGCTGATAGTCAACAGTTGTATGGCAAATAATTTTAAAAAATAACAGGGCTTTTCATCATTTTAAAGACAAAGATGCAGTAGCAGGAACCGGATTTAGTTTCACCAAGAGTTAGAAGCAACCTCAACCCTCTGATTAGTTCAAAATAAGTATGGCAGACAAAAACATTGTCCAATTGCTCATGAGTTTTTCTGGAAAGCCCTGGCCTACTCGATCCTCTACCATGTAATGTTTCCCAGATGGATGTGAAATATGTCTCATGGATATATGAAACAGTCCATCTGGTTTGTCAGTTTATTCTGATCCCACCCTCCGGGGTCTTTCTCATATGTCTTACCCCATTCTCTTACCCTATTTCCAGCTTTCTGTCAATACAGGCATAAAACCAAAACCACAAAGCTAAAAGATGACCATTTACCCAAAAACAAGGTTAATAATTCTGAAAAAATCAGCAAGAGCACCACTGCCTTGTAACATGACTGCTGCCAATCAAATTTACAGCACTGGTAAGTTTCAGCCATTCTCAGGTAAACCTGGGAGGACTTCATGTGTGGTGATATGGTTTAAACTTGAGTTTTTGCAAGTCAGGAGGTGTGGAAATACAAAAAGTAAAGGATTGGTTAGATGTGTTGGATGTGATAGGTGGACATTTCCACTTTTTCCCACAGCTGCTTCAAACCATTCAACTTTTTCATTCTGTTTCATCCAGTCTTAATTGCCACCAGGACAAAGGAACAATTTCATCTTATTTAACAAAGTGTTTTTTTATTTAATCACCAACCCTGCCCTTAATTCTTGTTAAGACGATTGGTTTTGGTGGGTGAAATAAACTGGAAGCTACCATAGAAGCTGCTAATTTGACTTAAGTCTGGCTTAAACCCCTGTTTCAGGACCTGTGACTCAACTCGGACCACAGCTGAGATGACTCACTCCAGCACTGACTCCACTGAACGGAGTAGACATGAAAAAAGACTTGACCTTATTTATAAAGAAAATACAGTTTTCCCTTTTTTCTTTTCCCTTGTTCTTTCTTCCTTCGAGGAGCTAAATGATTCATTCTGTTCGGATAATAAATCCACAGCTCCATTAGAACTTTGTCCAAAAATATATTATCCAGGCCAAAAGTTCACCCGTTCTCTCTTGATAATTTGCTGTTATGTGTCAGATTTAAATATTTTAGACAGGTTTTAGTTTTGCTGCTTTAATGTCTCAGTGGAATTACTGTTTTGACATCAACATTTGAGAGCAAACAGTTTAAGCAGACATTCAAACATCAAAACAAGACAACAAAAAAATCACTTGGAAAGCCTTTCAGTGCTCTGCATAATTGAAAGAGAATTTGGCCCTGTGTTTTTACAATATCACACTCTCTGAGACTGACGCCTTATTTCAACTGAGTGGTCTGGTTTGGTTCAGTGTAGTTCAGTACAGTGTAAAATGGTAGACCCTGATCTTGTTTTTGTTTCCACCATCACCTGTGCCTTCTCTTGAGGGCAGAGAATATGAGCCAGAAAAAGAGGGTCCCACCAGCTTTGTAAATGTGTGACAAGTATTGTCTTTTACTCCGTGCAAAACAAGTTAAAAATGTAGCAGAAGGCATTCTGTCAATTAAAGAAAATCTCCAGAGTGTGCCAGTTTCTCTCCCTAGCCAATGCAGAGACTCTTGTTCATGCTTTTATCACCTGTAGAATTAATCGCTGCAATGTCATCCTTCCTGATTTTCTTTTCTTAAAAGAACTTTATCCAGCTTCAGCTCCTGCAAAACTCAGCGGCAGGGTTGCTGACAATAACTAGAAAGAGAGCCCTTTTTAAAGTCACACCCATTTTAAAGTATCTGCTTTGGCGACCTGTGTCATTTAGAGTAGATTTTAATGTTCTTTTATTGGTTTTTAAACTTCTTAATTGTCTTGGTCCTTCTTATGTATCTGAGTTACTAACCATATTAGCCAAGTTGTGCCCTCAGGTATTCAATAGTGGTATTTAAATCGTGCTCAAAGTAAGAACAAAACATATGGTGAAGCAACTGTTCATCGTTACAGCCCCTATCTGTGGAACGTCTACCTGAAGACCTGAGAGCAGCACATAATGTTCATATATTTTAAAAGCAGACTCAAGACCCATCTTTTCAGTCTGATTTTTCTTTTATTCTCTTTGTCTGTCTTGTGTTTTTTTAAACTCTTTTTTTAATTTCAGTTTTATTTTGTGTTTCAATTCTTTTTATTTTCTTTAATTGTGTAATTTTAGCCTTTTTTTTATCATAATTTACTTTTAGCACTTTATTATCTTTATTACATATTATCATGGTTTTATTAGTTAAGTCTTTGCTCCTGTGTTTCCTCATTTTTAGTCCAAGGAAATGTTTCCTCAGCGTCTGTTTGAAGAATCTTCACTTAGTGTCCCTGTGTGTGTTGAATGTATTTTGTATCGCTTGTGTCCTTGAATGTACAGCTCTTTGTTCTACATTTTTTTGTATTAAAAGTTTTTTTCCAAAGAAAGTTTGATTTATTGTTAGCAGGACAGAGACAGAAAAAAAATCACTCCCAACTAAGATTAGACTTCTGTGTTGTTTAGATGAGCCTTGATATGACCACAGTACATTGAAGCCACAGATGTTGACTGAATTTTCTTTGTCCTCGCTTTCACTCTTTCTATGCAGCCCAGGTGGCTTACTTTGGAGGAACACGGTCTTCTGGAGAACACAAGTGGCCAGGTCTTTCTCTATGGCGGCTCTCAGTCTCTGTCCTGCCCCTCATCTCAACCCGTCTGCACACTGGACTTCTGTAGCTGCTGTTGTCTCCTCTGTATCACCACTTCCTCCACTACTAAATGGGGATGTACAGAAACTCTTGGAGAGAACGATCATGAACCATCAACTCCTCTTTCTTCTCTGTGGACGGTTGCTTTCTTTATTATCTCACCTGTTATTTACAGTTGAGCCCCCTCCTCTTGCTGCTTTGTGTCACCTCTTGGCTCCTGGCCCCCCTCTTGACTGTAAAGACACACACACAGGGAGCATGCTCGCTGGGAGCTATGGAGCTCAGAGCTAACTGTGTCACACCCGCAGAGCCCTCACGTCATCGCCTGGCACTTATCTTAGTGGGAGCTGAACTGAAGCCAAGTCAATAAGTGGAGCTGCGGAGTATGAACCTCTGCGCACACAGCAGACTGATCTACTGGCTGCACAGACCACAGTGATTAGGACACGCTGAGGCCCCATCTGCAGCTCAACAATGCCACCATATTAATCCCCACAATGCCACTCTCACTCTTATAATGGGCTAACCGGGATGCTGAGAAACAGCAGGTCTTCAAGCTTTAGGTCCTGTGTTTGTTTTTGTGAGTCAGTGTGCGCGAGTGAGTGAGTATCTGCTGCGTCCAAAAAAAGGCTGTTGGATAGGGAAGCATATGCCAGACCATCTGTCTCCAATGCTGGGTAATATTTTGTTACCTATGAATAGGAAAACAGCGTAGTAAGGAGTAAACACGCATGTACTGTATGTGTGTGTGTGAGAGCACAAGAAAAGGCAGAAGCTAATTAAATTTTTCAAAGTACAGATGGTGAGCTTAATCGTAACACAGTAATTACATTTTTTAATAACACGAAACTTCATGGCCAAGGTATTTCTAATATTCTTGGCCAAGTTATGAGTAAAAAAATCCAAAACTGCCCCAACTGGCCATGTTTAAAAACCCTTCAAAAATCGAGATTCTGCCTTGTGCCATGACCAACTTCCCCTAAAAGATTGAATTTTAATCCATTTATAACTTTTTGAGTAATCTTGCTTACTGACATACAAAACATAACCCACCTGCATGCATCTGCTCAAAGATTTATTTGTGAAATCAACCCATAATTTGAATTAATGTCTAATTTCCAGCTTATAAAAATATTGGGAAGGTGAACTTAGATATGAGATGTATAATCTCATTGAGCATGTATTTGTTCAGCAGAATTAGTTGTTCTTGATGAGCAAAGAAAAAAACAATGTTTTTATAAAGTAAAATTGAATTTTTTTAGTTTATGGGCTGAAAAAAGCCACGTTATTCCAAACTGTGTATAAAAGGAAGCTAACGAACCAAGCACAATCAAATCAAATACACCAAGCACAATCAGTCGCACAAGGCAGAGCTGGAACCTGCATGAACTGTGGACACAGTTTCTCTGCCCTCACCAACTGGATTTGGAAGTCAAGTTTGGAAACCAAACAATGGTGGAAACCTTTTAGAAATGTCATCTCAACTTCCACACAACCACATGACAGACAAAGTGGCGGGGCCCTGATTAACCAACCCAAAAGTCTCTGCACACTGAGTTCATTTTAATGTAGTTTTTGGGACCATATTCTGATAATAATCCCTCTAAAATAACATGGATGGATGCAGAAAATCCAACCTGCTCCAGAAAAAAATACAGACTAAAGTTTCATGAGTGTGCAAACCTAATTTACTTGATATGATATTAAATTCTTTTCAAATGTGGACAAGACCAGACAAATAAAATGGACTCAGTGTGCAAAGAATGGACAAGGTGACATCAGTGTGTCGTACTCTAAAGATAACCAAAAAGTGAGATGCATTATGAGTCAGTGAGTTCAAGAAATGAAAACAAGATAAAAATGAAGGGATGATTTATCAGTTGATGAATAATACAGAACTTCCATTTTACAGCATTTGTGCTGTACTTATAAAAAAAGGTATTTCTTACTAGTTGTCTGAACAACCACAACAAGGCTGTAAAAAATACACAGCTTAAGAGACAGTTGACTGGTTTGGTCAGCAAGGGCCTCATGAACAGGACTGCAGTCCTTAATGCAGGTTAGAAAGCGAATCTATATTTATTTATTTGTTATTCATTTATATTTTGATTTATGTAAATATTTTTTAATTTTTAAAATATTTTCTTTATAAATATTTTGTTAAAACAGGTAGGCACTGCAGGATAAAAAGATGTGTCCAGAATAGGGTCATATTGGGGGTTGTTGAATATGGTCATTTAAGAAGCAGATTTATTCTAGAAAAAAAAGTTTGATGAAGCGATTTCAAATTACTATGTATCCAATTTTTCCCTTTTTTTCTAATCTGTTTAAAATAACTCAATATATATAAGTAAGATCAAGAAAAAATAAGAATTAAAACAAAAGGGGAAGTGTTTTTATGAATGAAGGAGGGATTAGTGAATTTCCCAAGTAAACTTATTTCTTCCAGATACACAGATGTGTGCTGGGGGATTCTTTATTTATCCCAACTGAACTCTCAATGAGAGGAAATTCAAAATGCAGTACCATCATTTGACACAAAGCAGTAGCCAAGTGTGTTTTGCCACTTTTTTGGAAATAAATACACATTTTGGCAGAGGAAACTTCTGGAAAAACAGAAAATAGTGTCCTGGACAACATGCTGACAGCACATGAACTGACAGCGATTATTCCACAATATTCTGCAGGGAAGCATCAGTTTTCCCCACTTCAACAAAACCCCTAAACTTATCCTGTGTAAGCCCACAATCAGGGTCTCAGCAGGGGATGAATTCATCATCAAGTGCTGGCCTGCACAATCCTCCAGAGGTAAAGACGGAGTGTGTTTGTGTGTGAGTGATTCCTCTGCTTTTCCCCGAGCACATGCTGAGGGAAGTGTGATATTTTTTAGATATTTTCTTTAGCCCAAAAATCTCACACATTCCACATAACCAAGAGCATCAAACTCAGTCCCCTGACATCAGTGCGAGTCCTCAGATGAGCTGGACTCGAACCACAGATGCCACCTGTAAATATCAAACATGTCTGCTGAGATTTACAGACCGGACTTATTTCTCTCCGAGATGTTTTTAATGGAGACTAGGAGGCATCAGAGCATGAAGAACTAATAAACAAACCATGAAGGATGTGTTAAGGCAATTAAAATGACTCACCATGGATCTGCGCTGGATCCACGTCGACGATGTTGTCATGCTTTCTGAGTGTAAGCCAAAGAATCTGTGGAGGGAGTTAGCAAACTGTTCAGCTTGAGTTTGTCTGCTCAAAAATGTTCACCTCAAAAATATGTCAACGAGGATCTAGATGACTAAAAGAAATCCTCTTTACAGTTGCAGAGGACTGATGTAAGCTCACAGTTTGCATGAACAGTAAGATCCACATGTGATTATAAAACTTGCACGCTTTAGAAGGGCATTGCTGTTTTGTCCTTTGGCCCACATTCTCTACTTAATCTGCAAAATTTAAATAACAGTGTACTTATTTCATGGTTGTGTGACTCCAGTTTGTATCTTTTCCTAAAAATGTGTTCAAATGGGCTGAAGCATTTTGGCTATTTATCACGTTTGTAAACAGAAAGAAGAAAGCTGAAGATTGTTTGCCATTGGAGATCTCATAACTTCATGTATGTACATGCAATGTGCAACTTAATATGCTATGTACAGTATTTAATGTTCTATCTCTGCCGGCTCAAACTCACTGGTGAAATCAGTTTTTAATGTCACAAGATTCTTTTCAAATATGAAGCTTTCTGTGTCCAGTCAAACTGGAGTTTATCCAAAGCCTGAGATAAAGCTGAAGAAAATAAAAGAGTAAACTAGAAACACCACCTGGTGGCTTAAATGTTTCTGCAAAGTATAAAAATTCAGGTGGGAGTGCACTGGTGGATAAAGGAGAAGGTCCAGAATTTTTTTGTGTTGGTGTGTATGGCTGTTATCTCATTTCTTTATCCCTAAAGCTGCATATTTTATAACAAGACAATGGGTCATACAATACACACACAAAGCAGAGTTTTAAGTCAGAGTGCACATTTGTGTGAAGTTTGGAGAACATCTCTCAAAGCATTTCAGTGATACCACATTTAAAATATATGGGCAAATATGAAGCCCAAGAACCATGACCTATGAAATTTAATTCAGGGGCCATCAATGATGTGCATTTTCATCAAAGCAAAAAGGTTGCTGGTTCAAACCCTGTTTTGACCAGGCAACTGCCTAAAACTGAGTCCACGTAAAGCTATGGTCTACGATTTGGAAGCTTTGTACATCTTAATAACACCGTTTATAAGGCTGTTATGGTCCTATGGTCCTATCTACACAGTATAAAGACCAAAAAGAACAAAAAAAATCCATTCAGTACATCTGCTGCAAAGCTGCATACTAGCTGACCAATCAAGCCTTGAAGCCTGTAAGGTTCAATTGGTCTGTGAGTTGGTCTGTGAGTCCATCCAATCCCCTGTCTCCCTCACTACGCAGCGTCATGCCCATGGTCCCGCCTCCTCCCCTCTACCTCCGGTGAGCAGCTAGCAGCGTTAGCTACTGAACTATCATGGAGCCGGAAAAGCCTAGCGCTGAAACCGGGAAGCCGCTTCCCTCTCCCGCGGGGCCTAACGGAGCTCTGCCCGCGGGTTGAGGCCTGTTAGCGGGCTAACGACTAACGAATGGCCTCAGTCGGCCGTCAGACCTTCAGCATCGGCCGTTTCGGCCCTGGTTGATCAGGTAATGGCTTTGTTTACTACAGTGTGAGACGTCTGCTGAATAACTCTGGTTAGTCTGTGCCTGTCCTGGCTAATGACTTGTAGCAGAGCGGGTTAGCCTGTTAGCCGCTAATCGTTAGCATTGTAAGCTGAGCTGTGGAGGACAGGCCGAGAAAGATAAATCCTCCCCAACACTCGGCTCCGCTCTGGCGGCGCCAGACCCGCATTGCCGCCGGTCCAATTGAAATGGCTACCGCTGTGTGTTATAAGGGGGATGTCTGTCATGTTTGATACTTTCAGTTGAGCTGAGCTGTTTTTGATTGAGTTTGCTGCTGATATATTATGCTAGTCGCTCGTAGCTCTGCCGGAGGGGGCTTGTTGTTATATGAGGCGACACGAGCTGGGGGCGGGATCTTGAACACGGAGGGGAGAGGTGAGGGAAGGGGGGGCAGGCTGCGGTTTCAAATCGTAGACCACAGCTTTAAGACTCGGAGCAACCTTGATAAGAAACAATATAAAACTGGCGACAGATAAAATACAACATGGTCATTGCATCTCTTTGCAGGCTTTGTTTATTGAGACATGAAATCCACACGGGACACAGCAGGTAGTACCTCATAATAGAGTTAGCATGTTCTCCCTGTGCATGCATGGTTTCTCTTTGGGCACTCTGGCTTCCTCCCGCAGACCCAAAACATGCTTGCTTGGTTACTTGATTACTCTAAATCGCTCTGCCTCTTGCCCAGTGTAAGATGGGCTAGGCTGCAGCTCCCTGAACCCTGACACGGATTTGCAGTAGAGTTAATGGCTACAAAGTTCATATATTTTATTCTTCTGAAATGTATGCCTTACTTTGTCTCTAAAAGTGAGATCAGTCCCTGTCACCCATTCTGCTGTCAGCCACACAGACAACTGAGGGACTCAAGTTACTTCTCTCTCTGGCTGGGGTGTTTTCCATAACTGAGTTATGTTGTTCTTAGTAAAATATTGACTCATACTGGCTAACAGGTGGATTTCTATGAAACATGAAGTCATGCCTGATGAAACTGTATCAATCACAATTGTTTTGAGGATGTGTGAATTGTTTGAGGGATCGAACATAAAGATTGATTGCTTTCTGTTTGTATTTACACAACATCCCAACTTTTCTGGGGTTGGGGTTTGTAAACACATATCAGTGATTAGATTAACAGACAAGATTGAGGAAGAGGTAAGCTTAAACAAATTCACTCTGTGATTCTTTAGCTGAGTGTTACTGAATGAAGTCCAACAAACAAGAGGAAGGATGCTCTGAGTGTGTGTCGGTGTGTGTGCTGGTCTGGCAGGTCCACTGCTCCTGCACTGTTTGTGTCCCAGGAGCTCCAGCTGTGTCTCTTTCTGCTGAAATGAACTGCGAGCTGAGATGTAAAAAATAAGACCTGGAACGCAAAGCTCAACGTGTGTGTTTTTCAGGGGAGTTTGGGCCAGTTAGTGTGAGTTTTCGTCTCAGCCTCTGTGTGCAGGCATGTGCTCCATGTGGAAAAATAACCCAATGTTTTTCTGCCCATACCTCAGACCGCTAATCACTAAATCAAACCACAAACAGCAGTTGCACAATATACACACTCTGTGAACGTTCACAGAAAATGACAGAAGATCAGATAGAGTATGATATGTTAGGAAAACATTTGTTCACTAAATGGAAATGAACAGAACAAACTGCGCTGAGGAAAAAATATCTAAATTGAAATAATGTAAATATAGCGAAAGCATTTATATCTTAACTGCAGGCAGAGAGAGGGTAAGTTTACTTTATCTTCAATTTTCTTTCAATTAGTTTGTTTCTGATGCTAATGGCTAGCTTCCTGAGCCCTTCTCTTCATGCAGACTCTCTTCCCCTTTCCTGGAGGCCAGAGATGGTCCACTTCTAGTACAAGGGTAATGTTGGGTTCACTGAGACCTGAAACTAATCATAGTTTTTTTTTCTTAAAAAAGGGAGTGAATGAGGAACAGTAGATACACACTTGAAATAACTAATGATATTTTTTGACCATTTCTCAAGCACATAAAAAAGAGCTTCAGGTGTAATTATGTGAACGTTTCACTGTCCTATACTCTTTTTATTTTTGTTTTTTACCTTCAGAGCTGCAAGAAGCTGCAACAAATAGACATCTGTCCCTCCTGATGACCTTACACTTGGTTAGCAAGCTGCTAACTGCTTGACTTTTGCAGAGGGATGCAGGACTTGATGCAGATATATCATATGCAAATATTTCTAAGCTCACAATTGCTGATACTGGTGTGGATGTATCTTTCAAGAGTGCCAAACCTCCACTTTACACTCGTCTTCTCATTGTGACAGGTTATTTGAGTTGTAAATAGATCTAAGACAAACAAAAAAAAAACCAGTTGATTCTGTAATAAACTATACTTTGGATTTTCAAATGCAGACACTGATGCTGAGGTAAAGCATGATGATACATTCATACATTCTGCTGATACTGCAGGCAATAAGCTTTACATATATGACTGACATGTGTAGCTGAGAGTATTGTGCATTTCTGCTTCAGTCAATGCTGGCCATAGTCTGAGCATGCTGATCAAGTACAGGGTAAATGCTGTTTATTACCCCGGATAGAACCCAAAGCATGTCAACATGTTAGTTCTTCCAAAAGACATTTGATACAAGGCACTTTCAGTCAGATTATCATATACAAAAGTAAGTTTAAATTATAGTTTTATATAGTATATAGTTTGTCAAACTAACAGAAATTTTGATGGCATACATAAACAAAGATGAGTTAAGATTGATTTTTGTTAGTAAAAGGGCATAAACAGAAGTTCCTTTAGATTAAATTTGTGATTTTTTAAATGTAAATCATGACTAACCCTTCCTTTGGTGGAGATTATAGCATATTACACATCATGTTGCTTTAATCTTTGCTGGATCACTATGACTTGTAAAAAAAACTCTCATCTTTCAAAGCACCTGAACAGGCGCAGCTTAATGAAAAGCCTCTTGAAGCGTGTATTTGTTTTGAAGGATGGGACATGGCTTGCAGGTGTAAATATGATTCCACATATTGATGCATTTCCTGTGAAAACTGGAAATAGGGAAAGATTTATCATGCTTGGCCTATAGCGCTAAATGGGTGTTACACCTGCCTAGTAAGTATTGGCTAGCTCTAGGCAAACATAAAAAGCATTTCCAAGGCAGGCCAACACCAGGCTTCAGAGGACTTCTACCAACCATCATCCCTCACCAGCAGATTTTTTGGATCAAGATGATTTGGAGGGAGAAGAGGGCAGCCAGAACAAATGGACAAAAGGAGTAAGGCCATTTATGACCGAGCTGGTGGCAAACAAAGCAGACAGAAGTGCTGGTAACAGACAGGCACAGGCTTATCACTGTGTCAGAATTTATTTGACACAGGAATTGAACATGCACAGCAGGCTCTACTGTAGTTCATATCATAAAACTTGTGATGCCTTTTAAAGTGCAAGGCACACTGTAATGAATCATACAGAATACTCTCAAAATCTGATTTTGTACATTAGACAGACTTAAAGGTGACTGTAGGTGCAGTGAATGTGTGATAAAAGGCAGAAAACTTTAACTTTGACGTCATCGTCCTGTTAAATTTAAAAAATCTACCGAACAATCGTGCAAATTTAACTAAACTTTGGGTAAAGGATGACAGCTTAAACCAACACTATGTAGTTTTTCAAACATAATATAGTCCTTCGATATTCACTGTGATGGTCCACCACTTTACAATGAGTTGAATGACACCTCTGTCGTGTTCTGAAGTGGTCTTTATCGCTTTCACTGGCGCTATGTAACTTCGGGGTGGATGGTGGGAACCCTGCCACACTAAAAAACTACAAGTTTGGACTGCTTTACGGCATAGGCTACGTCACTTCCCCCGATTCCCGATTTGTTTAAAACACGGAAGTGTCAGCGAAAGCCAAACGCAGAGCTGTAGTCATGGCGGAGGCAGCAAAGAACGCAAGAAAAAGAAAAGTTTATTTTGAGGATACTAAACAAAGAAAGCGAGAGAAAAACAAGCTGAATGCTCGGACCAGAATAAACATCGGTTCAATGTTCACTCGCTGGCGTGAAATAAAAGACGAGGAGGGATGTCCGACCGATGCCGACTTGGCCCTGTTATTGCTGGACTTGTAAGTACTTGTTGATTGTTTACCATCCGTTTACAGTATTCGTGAGAACGTACCAGTATGTAGTTTTGTTTAGACCTATTTCAAGTGTGTGATATTGCCAGTTCGTCGTTGTCTTTACTTTTATTCACTTTATCGCTTCAACAGGATGGGGGCGACTTCACGGTAATAAAACCAAGTTGAACTTAGCGATTTTTAACATCGTCATTTAGTCAAATATAAATAAATTACCTCGTCGCTATCCATCCTGCAAACAGCCGCTGAAGACAGAGGAATACTTTTGAGCGAAGTCCTGGCTTCTGTGATTCGCCTACAAAACAAATGCATGCGACTGGCAGATCTGTACCTTTACGGCAGTATGCACGCGCTAGAGCTCATGGGTAGTTGAGTTCTCTATCCGGTCAAGCAGAGATCTTCCGTAGTGCTGCTTTAAGTTGAGTTTATATTTATATTGCATAACGGGTAATACCTTTAGACAGGATTATTGTTTCCGGGGTTCAGAGACTTTCTACTGTTAGCTTTTGTTTGATACGCACTTTACATGATCCCCACTCTCTGTTTTTATCCAAACTTTAAAAGTACCTAGAAGAGCTCTGAGCGTAGATACCTCCAAGACATTTCCAATACTGTGCTTTGATCAAAATTCCCTGAAATGTCCTAAAAATTCATTGAGAAGTTCTTGAGTTATAAGAAAAAATGTTGAGAAGTGCCCTATCTCGCAATGTTAAAAAAATCCTAACTATGCATCTAGGTTTGCATCACCACCAAAATCTAATCTTCTTCACCCTTTTGCCATGAGTAGCATTCACTGAAAATTCCATCAAAACTCATTTTCAGTTGTCCTGTTATCAAAGTTACTTATTAACAAATGCCTGCAACAACAACCTACTTGGTGGAGGTAATTAGAAGCACCGTCAGAGCAAAACCTTCTGCCAAGGAAACTGACATTGTTGCATTGTATAATTTCTTCCTTTGCTAAAGCCACGATACTCTGAAATTCTGTTCATCACTTTTTAAGCTATCTTTGCCGAAAAAAAGTAACAAAAACATAACCTCTTGGAGTTAAAAAGGCAATGATTGACAGCACCACTTAGAACTGGCACAGAAACAGCTTTGACTCATAAATAATCAAGACAATCAGAAGTGACACTTTAACAGAAAACACAAGTTTATTTCTTGGGGTTTTGAGGTTTTAATGTTGTATTTGGTGCAACATTTGGAAGGTGTTCAAACCCAATATGGCTGTCAATCACAGTGAGGTTACGTAAAATAATCAGCCATCAGTGCCAGAAATAACAGACAAGACTTCAGCAATTCAAATCAAGTGTGGCTAAAACAAAAACCCTTGCCTTTTTTTCTTTAATAAATTCTTTGTTCCATCAAATTACAATTTGGCAGCGGGGACCTGCCAGCAGAATCAAAAATCAGACACAACATCTGAACATATGAAGAAAATAACAGAAGTCTTTGTTCTGAATGGAGCAGTGTCACAGAATAATGTTTTGTTTAAACTGTGGCTCAATACTTAATGCCCAAACTCAGCATGAGCTTTAACCGAGGCAGATGTGGTAAATGTTTGGAGGGCAAAGTGAACAAATAGAGAGTTTTGATGCCTCAAGCGACCCGTGTTTTAAAGCTTTGTTTGACTGAAATCTTGTTTAAATCATTCGTCCAGGCAAAAGCATTAAATCTGTCTGTCTGAATGAAGACAAAGCAAAGAGGTGAGCATCCTCTCAAGTCACAGCAGGCCTGACTTTTCTCTCGTGCCAACGCTCTCTCCTGGGGGGCACCATGTTTGAATCATTACACAAAGTTCACAATGTAAACCTCACTATAATGACTGCTCTGTGTTTGCCAGGCACCGCAGCCAGCCAAAATATTTTTGGAACTCAGAGGCAGCGGTGGGGCAGTGATTTTCTGTCATTTGTAGGAATAAACATTTTCATCCAATAAATACTAGAAAGTGACTTTTTTGAGGAAGGAAAGGCTTTTATTTTATGTCCTGAGAACAAGGAATGTGAGACCAAGAAAGGCACAGAGGAAAGAGATCAAGAAAAATGTTGTGCCGCCTTAAAGAGCGAATTTTTAAACTTCGAATTTCAGAATGATCATAGCAACAATCTGTAACAGGAGGTTGGGAGAAAACTTGATGAACAAAGGAGGTCTGTTTTCAAGGAAAGAACAGTTTGTTAGTGTGAAAGTGACCTTTCCCCACAGGTGCTGAGATGTTTCCTCACCCCTCTGCTGTCTTTAAGAAAATACCAGTCCACTCTCACCGTCTCCTCTCCTATGATATTCACTAAGCCCCAGCATGAGCCAGGACTTCATCACTAATTAACAGCCTTATGAGCAGGCCATGACGGATCTACTGTACACCCTCACAAACAGAGACACACAAAGGCTGGCACATACACACAGGGGGCAGAGAAGTTGTACAAGTAGCAATTCAAACAAACAAATCTAAAACAATTCCTCCCTTAACGTATGCATCTTTCCACCCTTAAAGAAAACTTTGAGGCTGATCTAATAATGCAGTGACTCCCAGACAGAGAATGACATCCATCCTGTTTCCTCAGAGCAGCTTAAAGCCTGATTACAGATCCATTTAACTTTGGCAGTGGGCTGTGGTTGTCTTACAAGAAGTGCACGAGGCTTTACGGCACTCGTTCACACACCAACCCTCTGCTGAAAAGAAGCCAGTTAGTCAGTTTCGGTAGAGTTTGATACAATGGATAAGGCCAAGGCATGACGGAGAACAAGACAAGTGAAACTAATGCGAAGGACAGACTACACATCAACCACCATGTCAGGTTTGGTGTCCACAGAGCTGCACATTTGTGCTGTGACTTTTCCAAGAGCCACGACAGACTACTCGACTGAAACTGACAATAGTGCTCTCAACATGATGGTGGTGAAAGAAGGAGGGCTAACACTGGAGACAGGAAACAAACAAACCTTATTTAGAGTACTACACATTTGTTTATGTTTCCACGACAAAAACCTATTGATAATTTAGTTGTTAGCTTCACGAAAAATGCAAACAGTCACACACCAAGGTGCTTCTGCTGTTCTCCAGCATTTCTCCTTACAACCTGGAAGTAGTGCAACAACATGTGTATCTCAAAGGTTCAGGGTTTTAAATAACTTCTGCTCTGTCTTTTTGCTCTCACAGGATCAACTTTGAGTTATTTAGGGAGAAATAGTAAGAGGCTACACAAAAATCAAACACAATAGATTTTCTGCCATAGAGTCATGTGGCACCCTCGACTGGTCTTTTGTTGTTGGTCATTATGATATACCACATGAGACAAAACAAATGATTGTAATTGTCGACCTGAAACCTAATGGCTGCCAGGTTGGGCTGTAACAGTAAATAAATTGTGTTGCCTGACCATAGCATCCGAGAAAAAAAAGTTAAAGGCCAGACTGGCTAATACTGAACAGGTTTAACAAGAACTTTACAAAAAGTAAGAAGCTTGGCTGGCTCTGTTTCTGTTCAGTTATCTGCATATGCCCCATGTGTTCATAGTTTGATAACAACAGGCTGTAGATGCTAAGGGGGTTGTATTTACAGAGTATTTTGCTGTTAATTTTATAATACATGCTTCTTGCACTATTGTACCATTGTGGAATAGAGGAGGTAAATACGTCAAACCAAATGTATTATTTAATAATCATGTTTTGGTAGTTTAGGTTTATCTCAATTCAAGATAGTGTTTCCTCAGGCATCTGTGGATTTCTGAAGATTTCTGGCTTAAAGTCCTTGTGTGTGTGTGTGCGTGTGCTTGGTTGCGTGATTTTGGGTGTGAGTGGCTGTCTGTGTTAAATGTGGGCTGGGAGGGTGGGTGGGATCTTCTATTTTAACCTGCATCCCCTTTACCCTGAACTGCTTGTTTATTTTAATGTACAGCACTTTGTGATACATCTTATGTATGAAAAGTGCTTTATAAATAAAGTGTGACTGATTGATTGATTGATTGTTTGATTGATTGATTGATTGATTGATTGAACAGAATTGGCCATTTGTACACGCAAATATTTTGACATTAAGTGTAGGATGTGTATGAACATAAGTCTTTATCAAAAATCCTGTCCAGGTGTCTCACTTTAATTGTTACTGGAGCAAAATGAAATTACTAACACAACTAAGCTCTTCTGTGCAATCTAATACTTTTTTTTAATCTTGCTCAAAATAAAGCAAACATCTGTAACTCTTTCCAGCAGAACATCAGATTGACCTGCTGTTCATACACATGATGGCTTGTCTTGTTGAGTCAAACTGGAGGCAGAAAAATACAGAGCAATAGCAGATTCAATTCACATCAAAAACCAGTGGACCATCTGGATGCCTTCTTCGATGATTTGAATTGTGTGGCAGCAGAAGACAAGCTGCCTTAAACACTAAACCTAAACATGGAGCTTTCTTGAAACTTAACAAACCGTGACACAGTGAGAGAACCAACGTGATGACAAATAATGACAATTAGTTCTTAGAGTGACGTGCAACATTCAGGATCTCTATTTACAGCACAGACTCTTGCATGGTCTCAAAAGGCTTTAGTGGAAACAAGGTGAATAACAAGCAGGAGGAAGTTAGAATAAAGGGAGAAAGCTGTTAGCTACCTCACCTCTCATTGTTAATGGGTTTATAATATTTTTTTACCGGACAAGATGTACAAACACTCGTGTTTTGTTACAAATAAACACGTTTTTCCTTCATTTCTGGTAACTGTCTTACATTATGCTTCAGGCATACTATAGCGTAGTGCAGGGATGACCGTTTTTTGGTTAAAAGGGAAGTTAGCAACAAAGATAAACAATGAAAAAAAACTACGAGTTGATAGAGTTGTTCTTGTATGACTGGCTCTTAGCTAATTATTTGCTATACATTTCAATGAACATTGAATGCATGGAATATCCCTGTAAGTTTTATTTGTTCTTGTCATTTTCCACTTGCTTTGGCTATTTTTCTGCCAACAGCATCCACTCACAAGTGCTGTGATGTAATAGCAACATATGCAGATCATTGGACCCTTACAGTCACTTCAAGTTGTGTTGAAATGATAATGACAAAAGAAGTGTGGAGCTAATTTATCCTGCTCATAAATTCTGTGATTGTCTCATATGAACTGCACATGACCTGAGGCATCAGTGTTTATCACCACTCGCTCTGCTTTTGACAGTTCTGGTTTAACTTCTTAGACTGATGGCTGTTTCTGACATGTTTGGCTATATAACTTTTATTATATTGTGAATTTTCCCAGTAAAATATCTGCAAAAGAGTGTCAACCTCGTCCCCATGAATTGAATATAACATTAAAAAAAAGACAGCAGCCTGAAGTCAGTCACAATAATTCTCTTTCAAATCAGCCTCATTAGACACTTTATTCATATTTTAGTGACAGCTGAAGATCCCCATCCCAGGCTCTGAATAATAATCAGCTTTGAGGAAAAAATACATGGACCAAATCATACATAAATAATCTGATGCAAACACATAAATAACATCAAGATAAGATATAAATTCTTCTCTCTGCAGCACGACCAGGGAAACTGTTGATAAGGGAGTTAATGTCCTGTCATAGAGCTCGCTTTGTGAACACAAACATCATGCAGCATTTAACATCAATGCAGTTTTAGTCTCTTTCAAGCCACAACGGCTCAGAGAAACTCAAATAGGATGGTACCAAGACTCTACATATTATCTTCCCCTTCAGGAAGACATATCACACAATGTTTAATCTCTCACTTTTAACAGCACAACTTACAAACTGGGATACTTTGCTGACTCACTGCACTCTCAAATACAGGTCAGGATAAATGTGCCACTGATACAGACTATATATTATCACTTGTAAGTAATCACTTGTATCTATGCTGCTCTTCCAGGGATGTTGGCACATAGGTTATCTTGACCGTCAGCATGATGGAATATCAAGTGCTCCAAGTTTAATCTGCTCTGTGATAATGTACTCTCGTATCTCAGTGCACATCTTTTGACAACAATACATTTAAAACTCTGTGATAATCTCTGATCCCTTGTCTTCATATATTAGAGGAAGACCATGCTACATCATCACCTTATGTCACACAGTGCTTCTGTTTCACATCAGTCTTAAAGAAAAAGTTCCTATACATTGCATTGCAATACATCCTATAGAATGCACAAAGATTTGATAATTCAATGTTGTTTTTTCCATTTCTTCCAAAAGTCAGATGGCAAAGGGCTATAATTCGAGTCAGTTGGCTACAACATATGAACAACTCTGTGAGTTAAGATGGTGGCGCTTTAGGTAAAAACACTTGCATTAGCTTGCTATTATTTCAATATGACAATCCCAACATGGCATCATTTAAAACATTAAATTTAAGTTTAATTTGCTGAATCTCGTCAAACACAGATTGGAAAGTGTTTTGCAAAGATTGGGGATATCAGGCATTTGTTGGAACAATTTCTGTTTTGAGGCTCATCTAAAGTGAAAGTGCTTATTTGACCAACTTTCAGCCAACCTAGATACAGTCAAAACAACTGAGCTGCGGTAGGTCTCAAGCCTCATGACAAACAGCTTCTACTGCTGCTCTAACCAGATCATGTTTTCAACAAGGGTATAAAAATATTTCTGATAAAAATGGGTATTTCAACATGAATTGTGAATGTGATTTCCTGCACTTTTGCAACAATCCTCAAGAGTCCACATGCGGAAAAATGAAAAATCAACAGCAAAACTACCACAAATAGTGTTTCTATGTTTTTTTAGGGCTTTTTTAAACTGTTTTGGGATTAAAGGAAAAGTTCGGTTCCTGCAGCTTTCACATTGTTTATAGAATGAAGCAGAACATTATACTCACCCAGAAGGCTTTCCTGATCCTAGGGCATACAGTGCCGCTCCCAAAACTGCATTAATCGTCCAAAAGCTCATTAGTTTCACCAATATTCCATTATGGTCCGTTCAGGCTACTCCTCCACGACAGCCTGTGTCACTCACGACATATTGTGTGACTGTGCTGACCTCTGAACTGAAGAAGAAGAGCGCTTGCTCCGCACATGCGCAGTGCGGCTCATTGTTTCAGCGGAAGACCGCCGGCTACTCAACAACTTTCTTCTTCCAGTTTTGTGTAAAATGGACGAATATCTATCGGATGAAGATGTTGTGGGGGAGAACTTTGAATATGATGGGTGTCCTTACAGTTTCGAGCCAGAGTTTACAGATGAGGAGCTCACAGAAAGGAGGACGCGGAGGCAGCGCTCCAGAGAGTACTGCGCATGTGCGGAGCAAGCGCTCTTCTTCTTCAGTTCAGAGGTCAGTACAGTCACACAACATGTCGTGAGTGACACAGACTGTCATGGAGGAGCAGCCCGAACGGACCATAATGGAATATTGGGGAAACTAATGACTTTTTGGACGATTAATGCAGTTTTAGGAGCGGCGCTGTATGCCCTATGTTCTACCATTATACGGATGTCCGCTGCTCGTTTTTGGATCTAAATATCTCCTGAAGCACTGTTTGCATTAGGAAAGCCTTCTGAGTGAGTATATTGTTCTGCTTCATTCCATAAACAATGTGAAAGCTGCAGGAACCGAACTTTTTCTTTAAGACCAAAACAGATGCCAGTAAGTAAACAATAATGGGTTGGATTCAAATCCAGGGTCACAATTTCATGGCTATGGGCTTTGCAAACAAGACATGCTAATAACTGAGCCATTTTGGTCCCCCAGAAAAGGGCCTCTTGACCTGAAAACAGCACAAACAAAGAAGTGGAGGAAGACAAATGATGACCATATTTTACCCTCCCTATATAAGCCATGCAGGCTACATTGCCATTTGCTTTAAATTCAGTCTCATTGGATTCACTACGTCGTTCATTTGAGGCTAACTTCCAAAACTTAAGAACACTAGAAAGATTCAATATCAAAATGCCTGCTTTGATAGCACAGCTGGAAAACGTCTACAGTTTAGTTAAAAAATACCTTTGGTCTGAACGGTTTTGTCTCTAACAGGTCACACTGTACTGGGCTGATTCTTTTACTTTCCTACCTTTGTCGGTTACATCAAGGACAAGAATATATGAAACAGGGCTGCTGGTATAGCAGAACTGGTTAAACGGTGCACTCGCCATGTTTTAAGGCCTCACAAAGGCGGCCCAGGTTTGATGCCAACACAAGGCCCATCTGCTTCAAGTCTTCCCATACTCGGCTTTCTCCTTTCCTAGCCTATTTTCTATATCTAAACCATCAACACCCCAAAAAAGAATATGTGAAAATGGGGAAGAAGCGACAAACAGGCAAATGGTGACTATTTGCCATGAAGCTTAAGACCTGTTCTCCTGTTATTAGGTTTATTGAATCATGTTGTGTTGTAGCCTTTAATATTATGTCTGCCTGCCACTGAGGTTCTAAACCATCAACACCCCAAAAAAGAATATGTGAAAATGGGGAAGAAGCGACAAACAGGCAAATGGTGACTATTTGCCATGAAGCTTAAGACCTGTTCTCCTGTTATTAGGTTTATTGAATCATGTTGTGTTGTAGCCTTTTTAATATTATGTCTGCCACTTCTGAGGTTTGAAATTCTACCTCAGAAGCTGGTGATGTGACAGAAAATATGCTGTGTTTTATACAGCCTCTAGTCTGGACAAACCAATCAACCAAACATCTGGCTGGCTTTAAGCGTGAACTTACCCTTAAGAACCTTCACATTTGCTTTTGGCACATTCACATTGTTCCCTGAGATCATCATCATTGAGTCTTTATTAACCCCCACTATAATATCTGATATTGCTATTATCGCTTGCAATATCATAAGCTACATCACCAATATGTCAAACATTATTTTGGACCAAAACAAAATAAATCTTGAACGTACATTAAGATAAACAGCAGTTAGAGCTGTGCAATATGTTTTAACTGTTGCTTTGTTACTTGATGCCCATGAGAGGATACAAAAAATAAAAACAATGTATTAAAGGATAAATTCTGGGCAGTTGTAGTATTTGGAATAAAATAACGTTATGTCATTTCCAAAAACTTCTTCACACCTCATTGAATCAGTATGGATAATCATGAACAAGCATGTACAATACTGTTCTTCACCTGTACAGTACTCATTGACAGTTTATTTATACAATGTCCAACGAGCTCCTTGATTTGCTTATTGGCAGTGTTTTCAGTCATTTTTCAGTCCATCAGCCCCAGGTTGGGTATCCGTTCCACTGGGATGAAACATGAAGGCATTAAGTGAACAGGAGGCCAAACACAAACACGACTGGAATCAGCTGTTGTGGTCAAAACGTCTTTGTAGGTCCATCTAAAAAAAGTAAAATATTCCACCAGTTGTGCAATAATTATCTTCACTTGTTCAGTGATCTTCCAGGAAATAGGTGAACTCCAAAGTGACACAGCTCGGGGTAGAGTACAGGCAGCTGGCTTAGAGAAGGGCCTCCCCCCAGAAGATTTGACCATGTAACTTGGGAACTGACCATAACATGTGTTTTGAGACAAGAATGCAGAAAATGAAAACTAAAAATGGGAAAGACCTGAAATAAAGTGAAACATGGCAACATAAATAGAATGTGCAGACACTGAGACAGGGCTTAAATTTTTCGGGACGTCTTGTCTTTTGTTAGACGCTGTGTGGGTGTGGGCTGTCCAAAGGCATCAACATTTCTGCTACATAATGATCATCCTTTTGTCTCGTCAGCCCCCACATACACACACACACCAACACACACACACACACACATCCAAGTGTTCAGACAGGAAGCTGTGCTTCCCTCGAGGTGAGACAGATTTTGTTCCTCGGGCTGCTCTGTTTTGTGTACACATGTTGTTTGTAAGAAAAGGTGCCTCAAGTTAGCATAAATAACTTATAATTTTGACTAAAGGTGTTTAAATAATGCAATAATGATCTGAAGAGTCATTCTTGGCAGTGATTTTTTTTCCTCTGGAAGTTTACTAGTTCCTCAGTCTGACCCTAGAGGGAGCTATAAGTCTGTTTTGTCTTACACTGCCCTCTATATCTCCCTATTTCTATATTTTCTTTAAAAAATGTAACGTGTATTTGTTTTACATGAACTAATTTGTCGTTTATGTTTGACTTCTTTCTTAAGTGGTTGTCTCTTTACCTTTTACTGAGTTACTGTTCTTTCTTTGGTCTGATCTTTAGTATGGGCTCAGTGACAACTACTTAGGATGTGCTTTTTCCCCCTCTCCTTTAGCAAGGTGTTTTTTCCTATTTGTGGTTCTACTTGTTTTTGTTTGTTTGTTTGTGTAAAACACATAAAAAAACATCAATTTGTTCTTTAGTCATGTACACATCAGCCGCAAATGCTAAAGGTCAAGGCCACCCAAAAGGGGGAAAATAGGAAGGTTGCCTGAAGCCTAGCATCACAGAAGGGCCACAGAAAAAAGTTACCATTGTGGCCCATGAAGGTAGGCAAAGACATTATCCATCCCAACTGTAAACCATTACAATCTTTTATACCCATAATAATGTATTTGGGCAAAAAATGTTAATTGCTGCCATTCAAAAATACAACGAAACTTTTTTTAATCAGCTCTGAAGCTGAGCAGGGCAAGCTGAGCTGGTGAATGTTATGGCTGACTATAACAATCCAACATACATGCATTTAGGCCTTGTCCACACAGGTGGGCATTTCTGCAAATGTAGTGTTTTGTGCACGTTGGCCCTAAAAAACACACTCACAGCATGTTATGTTACTGTCAGATGCTCTGGTTACTTTGTTCATCTGTACATAAAGACAATGGCCTGAGGTGCAAACAGCTGTAAACATTATAGTTGTGTTATGGTGGATGTTGCTGACAGGACTTTGTATGTACATACACACCGTTTCTCTCCCACTATGGTGACATACTGAGGCTCCTAAATGGACTATGGAGGCTGCTGCACAACACACTGACCACAGAAACCTGACTGCCAATGTCAGCAGTGGTGAATGAGACTGAAAGTTGCTGTTAAAAGACTGAAGACGTTTACTAGCAACAGTGTCTATGGTTATCCTCTTTGACGTAAACTGAAACTGGAAAGGTACTCATCTTTATCTGTTTATCATAGTATCAGCACTAGCTTATCAAATGTGTAAACAAATTACCAAGCATTCACAGAGATCATCAGTTTACCCTATTCATCAAATGTTTTTTCTCTGACACATTATCAGCTCCACTTTGCTCAACTTCACTCAGTTGTTTTGGTTTTCTATAAGGGGTTGTGCCTGGTGCCTGACACTGTTTTTTGGTAACCTCCTGCAGGGTTCCAAGTAAGCTAAACCCAGAACAAATGAGGCTGTGCTGACCACAAAATGGTCAGAATATAGCCATGAGTGGGGGATACGAGTTGGGGTTGCATGTTGTTTTATGTCTTGGAACCATCTCCGAAACAAAATTCATCTCCTCACACTGAAAATAGTTGCATGTTGTCTGGCTGCTCTATTGCCTCTGGTTTCACTCTGTTTTGAGGACGTCACAGTTGTTTCATACAGCAGCGCTAAAGGTGCTCACAGACTCAGGCGTACTTTTAGCGGAGTGGACTCCATGTGGAATGACCTCAGACATCAGAGCTTCCATAGTCAAGCACATCACTCCGTAGTAGTTTCTTGTGAAATTACCGTGAAACCCTACATTTCCCACAATCCTTGTGCATTGTTTTAAAATTCTCTGTCATGACGGCCTACACTGAGAATGAGGGGCCGGAGCTGCTCTGCTTGCTGAGTTTGCAAAGCATTAAAATTAAGAGACGGTGGTGCATATGGCCACTAAATGCCGCAAGAGATCGGGGCAGGGGATATGCCATGAATGATGTGTGATATTTATGATTAGAAACATTTACAGTACTTCCGAATGTCAGGTGAAAAGTTCAGTGATCTATTTAGGTGCCCAGCCCGCATCCTTCTACACTCTGAGAGCTCACCTGTGCAAGCTGCAGAGAAGACGGCTGTCACGATGGGTGTCACATTCAGTGTGGTACGACGTGAGCAGTGTTTTGTGTGATACCAATATGCGAAGCTGAGCTCGCGCGGTCGTAAGATTTGATCTTTGCCCACAGGCCTCTGCTTTGAGTTTGTGCAGAAGGAGCGCTTAATATCCAAACGAGGTAAAGGCACAATGAGTTGAGCAGATACCATGGGAGAAGCATGTGGGAAAGCACCAGTAGTCATAAGTTTAGCTGTAACACTGAGGACTTTGGCACAACTTTGAAACTCAAACTGCCATGGCAGAGGAATGGCGAGATTTGAAGAGTCATTTTTGTACGTCAGGGGTTGCCATTGATTGTATTGACACCATGCACTACTGTATTTTTATTTTTATGTGACAAAGATGTTTGAAAATTTGTAATGGTGGACATGAGGACAACATGAATTTTACAAAATACCAGCTGATGGGACACGGCCTCATATCATCCAGTGACATTTGATAAGAGCCTTTTTTGCCTTTCAGGGGCCCAGCCGTTTCAGTGGGTGGGTCTGCTCTTGTGGAGGTCATGGTGAATGACGTTTTAAAGTTCAGATGATAAAATTCTTGTGGGCAGATTCTCCTGCACACGCCCGTCTCTAACCCTTATGTTGCACATCACACTTCAAACAGCTGCAGACATAACAACCCACATTGTTTCAGTTTCTCTGTAAAAATGTGTCAGAGTCTTCAGTCCTTGATTAAGCACTAGATCCTCGCTCTTTGACGTCTCCCTAATGATCAGCACACTTTCATCTCACACCAGATAAGGCTACGACTGATGGCACAGACACACACACACACACTTGACTCATGTACTTGCACATAGGCCAACTGGCTCACTCCTACATATCCTGGGTTTTTGGTGTTCCCTACGAGCTGAGACCACAGAGAATATTGTCTGGTTTGGTCGACATAAGCTCTACATCTGCCAAAATCTGTGAGTGTGCAGGAACGCATGGCCAGTAGCCACCATGTGTATCCAGTGCCTTGTGTAAGTATTCAACCTCCTCAAACTTTTCCATATGTTGTCGTGTTACAGCTGCATAATTCTTCTTTAAAGCTTCTTTCAAGATGCATTTTTACAGAGCTGCCTTAAAGCTGCTCTCACTTGATGCATATGACATTCCCGTCTTTAGTCACTCTTTAAAAATATTTTCTTTCTTAACTTTAAATCAAACATTTGTAGTGCTTATACTGCACCAGCGAGGATGTGGTTTAGATGAACATTTGTTTTTTTTTTTCTGGATAAGAAAAGTTAAGCAGCTTTTTCTTAGAATTTCTTTTTATAAAAATGCAAATACTTTAATCTGTTAAAACATTATTTTAATACGATTGTGCATGATCTAGCATTGCAGCCACTCTAATAAGAGAGCAATGATGGGTATGTCAATTAAGATACAAACGGATACTGATACTCATACCTCATTAAAGTATTGTTTGCTTAACCCCAAGAATCTGCTGTGCCTTCACTGCTCAGCAAAGCCGTCCAACATTGGCCTCTGTCTAAAGAAGTAGACACACTCTGATCACCCTCTGTTTGCTAAATTTGATCTTCTCCTTTCTGGACGACATTACAGAATGCCTAGAACCAAAACTAGGTGAGCCAGAACTTCTTTTATTCCAGTTGCTATTGACAACCTTAATTCATTGGCCTGACCAGTTTTCTTTTCTTGTGCTTCATGCATCTTGTGGATAGAAGTGATTGTTGACACTTAGACTGTAATCCTTGACTATTTATTGACATTTTATTGAATCTCTTTTTATCTGCTATATCTTGTATGTTCTTCATTGCTATTTATTTATCTACTGCACAGCACTTTGATGACTGAATGCACTTTATGGGTTTTGCCTGATTCTTGGTCTTTGGCATTTTGTGGTTTAGGTGCCGTCCTTTTTCACTTGAGTTCAGGATTTTTCCTGATTTTTCTAATACCTGTATTTATGTGTTATCACATACTTGTGTGCTGATGCCTGCTGCTGAAAAACAATTTTCCCACGGGATTATTATTAAGTTGAAGTTATAAGCAACAGCATTATTGCCGCACAAATCAGGACAAGAATTGATATTATCAGTGATTTTTTTGCCCTCTTTAGAGTACTGATTTAGGAGCTGTTTAGGCACCGGTTCTGTTTAAAAAACATCTTTGAACACCTGCATTGGGAAAAAAAATCAGGCAAACCATACCCAACCCCAGTGCTGAGGAACATAAATCATAAGAGATATTTGTTTGGAAGTTTGAATGTGTCAAGAAAAAAACTTTTAAATGACAAAGGAAAGACTGAGTTTGGTCTATAAAAGTGACTCCTTATTCCTATAAAAAGAATGAGACAGAAGTTAAGGGACTAAAGCCCCTCTTAAACGCTAAAATCACTTTAAGTGTGCCATTGTGCCATGGCAAATTTGCTTTTTGTGAAACTATCCTGCCAACAAGGCTATTGATTTGACTTGAATAGAAAGAGAAAGAGAGAGTAGGAGCGTGGTGACCTACAGCTGTGATGTGGATCACCAGCACCCACGGCTGTGAATGAAAAGAATAAACAATCCAAGGTGCTCTCTGTTAGCTGTTTGATACTGAAGCCAAATGCATGTGAACGGAGCGTAGAGCCGAGCGGTCCCACAGCGGGTCCAATTTGCCAGCATTCAGAGCAGCTTGACCTCAACCACCTGACATGAATGCAATCATTCAGCGAGACCGGAGAACATTCTGTCTCCCAGGAGGACGGTACTTTTCCTCCTTCTACATTTCAGAGCCGCTGCACAGACTTAAGGCTGCCTCAGTAGATACACACAGTGACAGTGACTCCCTGAAAACAATCAAGCATTGACGTCCACTTTCATTAAGCCCGCTGAATCAGCTTTAAGATGGAGAGGGTGTGAATCATGAAAACAGAAATGTGAAGGTATGAGAGACATATGATTGAAACAAGTGAAACCAGGGCTGTCAAATGATCAAGTTTTTGAAATTTGATAAATCACTAATGCTCGCTAGCTGCAAACAATTAATCACAAATCTAAATCTTTATTATTTCTTTTCAAAAGATTCTTAAGATAATCTCTGGTAAGTTACTTGTAAATCCAGTACATTTTGATGAAAGTACTTTATGGCTGATGTGTCTAATTTTTTGGCTGCAGACATGTAATAGGTCATACAGAAATTAGAAATGATTCATTTTTTCTGCCTTTTCTGACCAACATATTAAAAAAACACAGATTTTTCTCACACTCATCAATTTGGTTTGATCATCAAGTCTTAGCTAAAGCTGCCTATCTCTGTCACTGAAGGCACGACCAAAAAAAAACCAAGGTCTGAAACAAACCCACTGTTTAGTACTGTGTTCCCAAATTAGTCCAACTGTGTAATTCCTAAATAAATAACAGAATCAGAATTAAAACAATACTCATCATCAGTAACCAAGAAAAACACTAGATCAACTCAGACCAATGTCAGATGAATATAAAACAGCATTAATGCATTAGCACATTTTAATCTGTGCTTCGATGTGTCATTTCAAAGTGACAGTTGAAATAGCCACCACGTTAACTGGTAACTTTCAGGTGGCTGAGTTCCTGCTGTCTTCCAGGAGCTAAAGAAAAGTAAGTGAGTGGTTGTGATGCCCCTTTTAGTTTTCACTACAAAAACAGAACATACTTAGATATTCATTCAATGAAATATCTGCTGCACACTAAGACAAAGGTCACAAGATACTACGGACATGTGAACTGATTCCCCAGTCATGTTCCATGCACACTGGTCTGTTGCACTGTCTGATTTAGAGCCAGTTCTTGGCACAAAAGATCTGAGACGGCTGCTTTACTTGACCAAAACTGAACAAATCATGGTTTCATTGTGCTGCAATGACTTAGCAGTAGGAGAGACGGAGAGAAAGATGCAAGAAATTTCCCAATTAACTGATCTTTCACTTTTTTTTCCATAATTTGTCCTAATCTAAGAGTACTTCACTTCATTTTTGGATTAAAAAACTGCTTTTACTTTGAAAGGAAATAAGAAACTTTTGGTTGGCTAAGACAGCTTAACCACAAAGAAACGTTAGGAGATACCATTTGAAAAGTAAATATGAGTAGTTGACAGAACAGGAAAAAGTGAAGCACTTGATATCTAAAGTTGAAGAATACTTTTAACCTTCAACTGAGTCTGAACCTTTATCTTGAAGCAAGACACTGAAAAGTGAAGCAGTGTCTTTATTTTCCATTTTTTAAAAATAGGGAAGATGCTATGCATCACCAAACTACAGCCTAATAATGTAGCTAACTACACTTAAACCTATACAAATCACGATGCCAGGTCCAAAACTCAGGAAACTGTTTTGAAAACTACATCTCATTTCAGTCACAGCATGAACACTGACAGCCCATATTAAAAACAAAAATGGAGAGCAAAGATTGTCTTAACAGATGAAGTGGATGTTGGTTGACATACATATATATGCATATATGTTTATATCTTTAGCTATATTATATATAAAGATATATACACATACACACACACACACATACACTATATACATATATACATGTGTGTGTGTTTGTATATATATTTGTATGTCTGTGTGTACTGTCACTGTCACACAAAAACTTCTTATCTTTTTTCAGTAATATTCCTTTTCCATAAAACAGAAATATCGATCACCTCCCAAGTTGGTGCATGAATATCATCTCTTAAGCCAATTAAATGTACAAAACACAGCTTTTAATCAGGATATTCCTTAATTAAGCTTGTTTTGTATTTCTTGAAGTAGCACAGTTGCAGATAAGAGGTTTAGGCCCAACAGCGATTATATTTCTGCTGCCTACAAATTGGATTCTGTTGTACTTTTGTTTAATCCAGTGTGTTTGTGTGAGCCAGCTCCTGTTCTCCAGGTGACAGGGAGAGTGTGAAAGCTGTAGATCACCTCCTCGCCTTGTTCTCTCCACTCCTCTTAGAATCTGGTGCTCTCATGTTTCAGCATGCGGATGTTGGTGAGCGTCCCGCTGCCCCTGTGGTGGTACCCGTAAGCCTGGCGCTGACCCTCCAGTCATCGAGTGCTGCCCGCCGATGACATGGTGCTGCTGGGACTGGAACTGCCTGAGCCTCGGTCCTCAAAAATACTGATTTCTAGCTAAAGGCATGGAGAGTCAAGGATCATTACAGCAGAGAGGGTTTTAAACACAAGACTGAGAAAGTGTTTCACAGTTCATTTTTCATCTCAGAGTTTTGTGCTCTCAGCGTTTGGCTGAACATCCATCTCATGAGCTTTTATGCTCTTGGAGAGATCAAAATTGGCTTCAATATTTCATCCTACTCCTCCTGGTCTCCTGTTGTTTTTCTCAGTGGATGCTGCTCATTTCTCAACCAGGTCTCATCTCTAAGGAGCTTCAATTACAGAAACAGCA
Organism: Scarus forsteni; assembly: GCA_036419115.1. Taxonomy (NCBI): domain Eukaryota; kingdom Metazoa; phylum Chordata; class Actinopteri; order Labriformes; family Labridae; genus Scarus; species Scarus forsteni. The sequence goes on from JAZDUH010000327.1 coordinate 19,604,448, forward strand.
TGTTTGGCTGAGATACAATCAAACATGTTGATTAACAAATGGTTTGAGCATCTGGAACAGCTCATGACATAGTGAAAATAGATCTGCTAAAACTTCAGGCTTAAATTCCCCTCAAAAAGTCTGGGTCTAGAAAATTCCTGGAAATTTCATTTTATCTTCTGGAAGCTTTGTTAGTAAATAGAATTGGCTTAGTTTAATGGGGGATTAGTTCATGCACCAGCACAAGATATGAATGCACTTGTACGTCATCCAAACAAATAGTTTTTTTTGTTGTTTTTAACAAATTTCTGCTTATAGATGACAACATTTGATAACTGCTGTGCACCCAAAGCCATGTAAATCTGAAGCCTTTGTTGTATTTAGGGTAGTTTTGACCTGAAGGGGGTTAATTACATGACTTTACATGAATGCTTCCTGTTAATGTTGATGTGCACAGACTGGGATGTCCTGCAGTCACTTCCCTTATAAGAAATCTGGACACACTAATGGCAGACTGTCCGCAATAGAAAAAAAAAAATTCAATGTATTATTATGTATAATGTTAAAGATGCTATGAGGAGTTTCTAAGTAATTATAAAAAAGCCTCACTTTTAGATATATGCCTGATCGAAATATACACTTTAAGATGAGTTTTATAGCATCAAAACAGGTTATCTATAAATGCTATTCCTTACCTAAGTGGTCGGGTCAAACGATATGTTTTAAACTTTTAAACTATGATACTAAGTTTTCCAAAAATTGCTTGTTGTCACACATCAAAAACTGCCACTACAAAACTAGAAAGAGATACATTACCTCGTCGCTTTGCATCCTGTAAGTTGTTGAAAATGAAGTTGTAAAGCAATGCAGAGTTCTGAGGAAGGACTGAGCTACATTTATTAGCATCACAACAAACGCACGCTTTGGCTTGGGTCACGTCTTTTGGTACGTTACAGTTGTAGTCAGATGTAGGAATTTCCGGGTTCTGAGTAGGAAACTGCAACTGGAACATTCCCCGAAGTCGGAATTTCCTACTGGGAACTCGGTGAAACCTCGCCACCCCCGAGTTGACAATTGAAGATGGATGCCCCCAGTGTGAACAGTTATTTAGCTCCTGTAATAATCAATTTATTTGCACTTCTGACTGGGGTGTGTCGCTCTAGATCAGATGTATACATAGTATTGTTATACTTATATTTACAAAAATGCTGCCATAGTGATAATCACATTCTTCATGTGATATTTGTGAACAACAACGCAGGGCGTGCTAACAACAGCTAACAATAGCCTGGTAGATGGGCATGTTTTTTTCCGACTTCAACTGGAACGCCGATAAGTCGGAGATGATGTCACCCCCAGTTCCGAGGTTACTGGAGTGCAGCATTACGACAGTCGCCGCTCGTGCTCATGGGTAGCAGAGTCTTTATGTCGCCAGAAAGAGATTCTCCTCATAGCACCTTTAAGAACTGCAATTGATTTTGAGATTTTTTTCATCTTTTCCCCTTTTGTCTGTGATAAGCAACTTTTAAAGCTAACTGACGGTAGTAAAATGGGCATTCATGTTTCGTAGTTATTAGTCCATTCTCTTGATGACTTTAATCCTGAATCAGGGCATACTGAGGAGTCACATTAATACAGAATTAGTAGAAAAGAGATGTAAAAGATGAAAATATACATCTTTTCATTGCACTTTCTGCAGTTTTGACTCCCAATCCTGGTGCAATTTAGTGTCTTATCCCACTTACTTGCTCATCAAACATTTCCTGTCCCTCTCATGCTGTGCTATCCAACTTAGTCTTAAATATGTATACAATACATGTTCAACCACCTAGGCTCTTGTCCAGTTCTCAGAACTGTCCAGTGCCAGTTTATGAGTCAGAGTCAGTCTCAAGAGGAAACATCTCTGTTTTAAGACAGAGGGGCTACCAGGGATTCTTGCCCAAGTGATTAAACAAGTACGATTCAATATTGACAAAGTACAACTACTGCTCTGTTTAAAGGGCAACAATTAATCAGGGGTCCTCAAAGCCATCTTAACCTTTCAATCTTTATGATTCTCCTGTTTAAAGATCTAAAACTGATCTAAAGCAGGACCACTCTTAAAGCAAGAATTCATTAACTTGTTGCTGAAAGTCTGAGATATTCTGGTGGTCCAGGCTGACGGTTTGTCCAATGAGGGAAAAAGAAAAGCTACACTTTTGTTCTTTTTAAGAGAAATTTGTCTTTACTTACGTCTTCACAAACAGGGAGCATATTGTGAAGGCCTGTGCTGACTAATAAGTGTTGGAAATATGCTCACACGGTGACTTGGAGCCAGCCCTTTCAGCCAGTCTGGGCCAGCCTGTGTGATGGTCTACTGGACACATATTCTCTCCCATGAGAAACCTCTGCTGGCATCATAAAAACTTAGCAACTCCACTTTGATGGAAAATAGGATAATTGGCGTGAAGATTTACAGATGTTTGAAAGATTGTGATTTAGAATCAAGAATTCTTTCTTTTGGAATGATTTAACAAAACAAAATGGTTTAAGCTGAGCAAGAGTGCAGCCAGTGCACGCGTGCACACACACACACACACACACACACATGCACACAGACACACACACACACAACACACACCTTCACTTGCTGCGACATCACATCAACCTGCCTCTTGCACCTTTTCTCTTCAAAGGACATTTGACAGAAAATGCTTTTTTTAGCTCAGGTTTTTCTCCAGGGAACAACAGTTGGCCAATGAACATCTCCTCTGCAGCAGCTGGGGTGCAACTTCTTTGCTCAAGGACATTTTAATTGTATTATATAAGGAAGAAGACATGTTTCTTCTTCATTAGTTAAATAACAATATTCTGGGTCGGTGTCAGTGTTCAGTTGTAGCTCTAACTCTTACTCTGGTGATTAAAATCTAAAAACTCCTCGATCACCCTTTTATCTAGTGAGGATGATAAGTAATTTTTGTATTTGAACATTCATTGAATTACATAAAAAAACAGAAGGACCATTTTATGAATAATATTCTCATATAATAATCTAAATTACATTTAGTTTCTGTTATATTAATGCTGTCTGGTTAAAATAAAGTAATACTACTAACTCCTGACAATGGCTGCAGCACATCTACTCCACACATAAGTTTGCTTCTGGCCAACTGCCATGAAACACAAAGGAAGTAAATGCAAAGTCAAGTAACACAATTTCAAGAGCAAAGGAACTTAGGGCCTGATCTACTAAAGGTTTGCATGTACAAAAACATGCGCAAACTTGACATGCCACAAGGTCGATATACTAACAGGGTGCATTGAGGATTGCCTCTGTGAAATGAGCAAAATAGCATGCACAGTCCATTCAGCATGTTTGCCTCCATGAATACAGAATACATGCAGATGATCAGAACACCAAAAAAAATGGGAGGAGGAGATTCAAATGTGATAATTTAGCACTTGCAATGTGATGTATCAAACCCCTAAGTGATTGTGCTTAGTGTTTCGCATCTATATTCAACATGTTTGGAAGGAGAGTGCAACAAAAGCAAAGCAATATGGAAAGCATGAAGCAAAGATTTGGAGGCCGTCTGTCATTATGATGGACTGGAAAAAGAGGGACGATCCAGTGTGCCATCATACTCATGCAGACACATGCATGAAGTAAACCCTCTTTGTTTTGCGCTCTACATCGCAAAGGGGGTAATTTAACCAGTAATAAAAACCTTCATGGCTGTGAAGGAGATCATTCCATTTTTCACTCAGAGCTGACTGCATCACACACTCCATGCACTGACAGAACGTGGAGAGTGTGATGCAGTCACTGCATAAAGTCAGTGCATTAGTCTATTTTCTATTAGTGTGACGCTGTCGGTGCATAAAAGGCAAGAGTAACTGTGCAGTGTATGTGTGTGAAACTGTAAGACTACTCTTTACGCAAGAGGTTATACGGGATAAAGCTGCGTAACTATGTGAATGTTGTCATTTAGATCATGTTTAATTGTAATCAGAAAAGGAATATTAATAATGACTGATACAAACATGGTATGAGAGAAAAGTGACAACCATGTCATTTAAAATGACAGAAAACAAAAAAAGATCACCGCAAGGGTGTTCATTTGCCTCAAACTCCATAGCTTCAATTGCCATTGTTTATTTAAGGCCACTCTGCTCTCCCAAACTCTCCATGGTGACAGCCTGTAGCGGTCCACACCACTTTTGCGCCTGTTATCAATTGTGCATGTAGTAATAGCAAATAACCAGCAACAAGCCCACTAATAGCATGTGCAATTTTTTTGTTTGGACACGCAATTTAGCGCTTGCTAGTTTGGATCTTAGTAGATCAGGCCCTTAGTAGGCTTCAATGATTTTACTTATCATATGGTCTGTAAACAACTGATTTAACTTTGTATTATCAAGGAAGACTGTTAAGTTGACTGTGAGGCAAGAGGGACACCACACAGAAATTGACTCACACATCTAACACAACCAGATGGACGGTGCAGGCCTTCATCTGGTTGTTTTTTTTGTATCTGTCTGCTCCTGTTTGTTTTGTTTAATTTCCTTAATGTAAAAATTCAATTAAAAAAAAAGTAAAACAAAAAAAAGATCACTGTGACGAATGCTAAACCTATTAGCCTTTAAGTGGCAATTTCCATTATCTACTGGCATCAAGCATAGAAACCCCAATGTACATTTGAGTCCATCTCTAACATCCTGTATGACAGTATGAAGCATTCCTAAAATATTTTATCTTTTTGACTTTTTTCCGGAAACTGTTCATCAAGTGCTTTTTTTACAGGTAGAGAAACGTGTATGTCTTTGTACTAGCAAGTGGTTGACTAAATGTTAATACACAGCTCTAGGTAGGTCAAAATGTTTGTTCCTAGAGTCAGAACAGAACTGGGTAAGACAGCCTTTAAATATGCTGCCCCCTCTACCTGGAATAGTCTCTCGATGGATTTTGAGACTAACAGAACTGGTCACTGTTGGTGAAGGGACCGGGAAAGAGCCAACCTTGGACACTGTGACTGTTTTAATTCTTGACTGCTTCTCATTTTGTTTTGGATTGGTGTTTCCAGTACGGTTTGGTTTCAATGTGCTGATGTCTGAATGTATTTGTTGTTTTTATTGTGTAACTGCCTGCTGCTGCCATGCCAGGTCCCTCTTGAAAAAGAGATTTTAAATCTCAACGAGGCTTTTATCTGGTTAAATAAAGGATATAATAATAATTAAGTTTTCTGTCAGCCTTTAAATGTGAATGCATGACACTTTGAGCAATTAAAAGTGTTTTATGCAGCACTTACCCTACTCTGAAAAACAATTTACCAAACTCTGCTGAGTGAAACTTGCAATAGAAAATCCCCTCCAGCAGTGGTGCAAGTAGGATACAATTTTAACATACTCGGGAGAGCCATTCCATGTGCGGAACACCTTAATTTAGCATTTCCACATGCACATACGTGATCACAGTGAGAGAGAGTGAGAGTGGAGCAGGAGAGTTCAGAGCGAGAGAGAGAAAGAGAGAGCACACTGCATAAACCGCATAAACCACACCATGACTCAGGTAAATCGCACAAAGCTAGACAACTAACCTTCAAAGAAAGACAGACATTACTAGGAGTAAAGTAGGTAATTAAATTTGCTATTTAGTGGGCAACTGATTTGTCAAAATACCTCTGAATAAAGCAAAATAAAAAAGAGTGGGGGAAAAAGGCAGAACCAAGCCATGGGTGATCAGACCTTTTCCTCTGCTGCCCCGGGGCTGTGAAGCGCCCTCCCTCACACCTGAGGGCCCAACAGTACACAGATGTTTTGAAATTAAACCATAAAACCTACCTTTTTAAAAAAGCATTTTGTTAAACATCTTTTAAAGGCTTTGCTTTTAAGTATCTATTCATCTTGACTTTTTTAAGTTGCTTTAATGCATTGATTTGAGTTGCATTTATTCTTTCCTTATGCACTTTGAGGTTGCAAAAATGTAAAGTGCAATACAAATTAATGCATCATTATAATTATTAATACTCAAAAAGAGAAAAAAAACAGGACAAGACAAACTCATCCAGCTTCATGAACAACTTAAAAGCAAAATGAGAGAATACATTTTGACTGCATTACTAATTACAAATGGTTATTTTGGCATCTCCTCATAGCATCAAAGTCTTGCAGAACAGCATCTGCATCTATATCCTGATGAATATTGATCAACGCCAGTTCACTCTTTGTACTCCTTAGATACGTTTTCAACTGACGTAAGCAGCTGATGAAGTGCTAAACACTTGCAGCTGATATCATTGGATTCAACAAATGCCGAGTTGTTTGCATTTGCTCATTTTTACATATTAAACTCTTTACAAAATGAAAAATAAACTTTATTTGGCATAGCTTACTTGACAGCTGGACGCCAGATACTGTATCTTAACCCTGACCGTTTAGAGGTTACATTCCAATAGAAAGTAAACACACTAAATCACAGTCTCTATTGTTGTTGCTGTTTTATTGTCATTAAAAATATATTTGTACCTCTTGTTTGAAATGTGCAAACAGGATTTCAGCTGCAGGGTGCCACTGCCCTCCAGCACATTGTCAATCTGCCTTTCTTTGTTTTTCATCTACAACAAAAGCAAAGAAAGGAGAAGAGGAACAGGCATTGAGGTAAAACTCACTGGCTGTTAGCCGACAGAACAGAAATCAATATAATCTAATTTTTTTGTTAACACTGACACATCACATGCTATCACAACAGCATTAGAATCCTTTAGAATGTTTTTCTAATATTATCCAGTCACTTCTGAAGAGTGTTTCCTTGAGGTGCAGAATCCGATTAACCCGATTGAGAACTGTTTTACTATTTATTACACTCTTGTACAAATGCAGCACTGAACTTGCACGTCTGTTGTTGTATTATATTGTTGTGTTGATACACTACGCAGAGGAATAAGAGACAAGGGACAAACATGATGACTGAGATCACCACTTTTGTCATTGCTCTGTCTAGTTCAACATTCTCAAACATGCCAGGACTTGTGCACTCTAAGCATTAAAAAATGTGACCTACAGCATAGTGAATAACACAGTTCTATAGTATATGTAAACCCATTTTGTGGCACCAAGATGTGAAAAGGATACAACCCTCATTCCTCTCTCTATGGGGTCTGTAAGTAGCAGACCTCTGGGAGCGTAGATCTTCTCATTCTGCTCCTGGATATAGCCTGATATCTTTTTTAGCACCTGAAATAAGACAGAAAGATGAAAAGGTTAAAATAACACATATAAAACGGGAAACAATGTAGATTTAAATGAAAGCATTGCTGAAACACTCACAACATAAGCAGAACATCTAGTCAAGCATGAAATAATCTCAACAGACGTCCAGCTGTTCTTCCATAACAAGTATATTACATTTCAAAGAGCAGGATATATTGTATATACATCTAGAAGAGAGTAAACATTGGCATTACATCCCTCTGGCTGGAAAGACTGAAAAATGGAAGAAGTAATTTTGCAGTCTTTTGTGCATACTTAGCATGCAGCATGTGGTATATAATCTATTTTAGTCTTTGTTTTTCCTGAACATTACAGTCAAACTTAAAGTAATTCCATTATGCTTTGAGTTATTTTTATACACAGGTCCAAGCCACTTATGTCAAGTGAGCCTGTATGAACCGAATTACTAGAACTGACGAGCCGGAGCTTTTCTCTTTCTGAAGTTTTCCATGTGTAAGCTTTGGTTCCTAATTCCACATGGCCGTCTCAGGCAAAATGTCATGCCTTGGTTACAAGTCCAGGCCATTTAGAAACATGTTACAAAAGAAGAGGTGGACGGTTAATTTAGGTTAAATTTGATCACAATTTATTTCTCAGTTGTGCATATGCCTATTGCAACTGTGCAAAAACCCTCTGAGCAGCAGTGGAGTGAAGCTGAGCACCAAGTTCCATCTCTGCACATTAATTCAGCAAGCATCTCAACAGCATACACAGTTTACTTTGGAGATTTGAAGGGTGTTTATTAAAACTAAAGCACTGTGATGTTGTCCCAGGTTGCAGCTGATAGCAACCAAATGACTGCTGACTGATGGCTGGTGATGCTAAATAGTCATATGTTTGCTGAAGTGGCATCATTAGAGGAGCTTATCTGGCCTCAGCTATGCCTCTGTGGACACTGACAGCGCTGATGTGCCATGCCTCTCCTTAACTCTGCCTAACCGTGTCAATCAGCCTAACCACGCTCCGCTGGGACTCCTGTACACAGAGAGAGCTGTCAGCGCTCTGAGAATAGAGGAGCAATCTTCAGCACATCAGCATATCTAGGCTGAAAAAACACACACTTTTAGCCCATAAAATGAACAGTAACTGTTTTTTTCTACGTGAAATGAACATTCTTTGAGTATTTTTGTTAACAAGTGTTGAAATTGGCTTCAATGCTGATGTTTCAAAAGCCCCACGAGGACCATCAGCCTTAACATTGTTATTTTCTGACTTCATCAGAGCAGTTTAAAGGTTGCAGACCAGGGGGAGATTTTGTTTTCATTTCCCTCTGCAAAAATTTCATAGTAAATCAGAGGCTGAGGAGAGCAGATGCACCTGCTTTCAAGGTGGTATGCAACATCTAAAAGAGCACAGTAAACTTAATACTGTGTCCCAGGGACTGGCCTTGTTTTCCCCAATATTTCCTTCACAAACATGTGTCTAAGCAGGCAGCCCAGGTATATTGATACTTCTTTTGTTTTTATCCACATTTGATTGACATTTAAGATTGTAACTGAATGTATAAATAATCTTTCCTCACTATCTAACAACCATAAAAGAGTATAATATAGTACAGGCTTTGCAGATAAACAAAACAAGATGACTGCTGTTGCTGCTGCAATGTCTTGTGTAAAATATGAAACTTCATATGCAATTGTTTCAATTGTTTTTTGCTGTTCCCTGCTGCAGATTTTACTCTGTGTGCTTGTAGATTGGCTTTGTAAGCTTTTTTATTCATAAGTTCTACTTGAAAGGGACAATAAAAATCGCATATTACAACTTCTGCCTGTTACAAAAAAGCTGTAGCAACTGATGTTTCCCGAGTTAAGATTTTAGGAGAAAATAGAAAAAGAAAGAAACAAAGAAAGGAAAGTAAAAGGAAAAAAATACTAGGATGCATAAAATGACATGGAACAGTCACCAGTTTTTAAAAACTATATAAGAAGGCAATGCATGATAGATATTTACATCAAAGTTACATGAAATTACAGCAAATGCCAAAAATAACTGCATCTCTGATTTTGCTTTAGCCACCCCTTGATACGTTTGCTAACATTTTATATATTGTGTTAATTTTATTTCTGTGTGTCATAGTGTAGGGGGCAGATCTGAAGAAACAAAAAAGAATACATCGGATACACGTTACAGTGGTATCCAACCTTTTTTATGTGACCCAAATGGAAAAGTTGATTATGCATTATAGTTTGATTTTTTTTCATCCCAAAGTAAATTAAAATGGGTCTAAAAAGACATATTTTTGTAAAAGATCAAAGAAAAACGTGATGTTATGATTGTTATTGTTTCAGTCAAATACATGTGAACTAGATTTTGACAACCTGTAAGCTGACAGAGCACCGCTCTGAATATGTGTCCCTCCGTTTGTCTGCAAAGCCTGTATCACATGCTACTTACACTTTGTAGAGTACAGGAAGATCGTTTTTGGAGCCGTTCATGATCTTAGATGTCAACTGAATATACATGAATATAAAAGGAAATTGCAATCCTGCCTTGATATACATTAGTCTCTGTGTAGAAATAACTGGAGATAAATATGGCACATTCCCGAGATACACGGATAGCATAGATATATTAAATCACACAAGAAGCCCTCCCCAATAGTCTCATGTTTTGGGCTTCTCTCAGGCTCAAAACGTTTGCCAACCGCTGCACTACTGGACCTCACAGTTTGGCCAACCTGTGGACTACATGAGACCTGCACGATTTTGAGGGGATTTTTTTCCCTGTCTCAGTTACTTCAAGCCCACTGTCTCATAAAAAACTGGCGTTTTAGTTACAAGCCGGAACAATTCTCTTTTTCAGTTTTATGAGTGATGTAACAACTTATGAATGAAATCCTAAACTCTATAATTCAACATTAAAGACACAGATCCTTGTCATAAAGTTAACTGAAGGTCAGTACAGCACCCTCTCTCCCTTCAGAGATTAAAACAATAGTGAGTGAGTAACACACTGAGCAACACTCCTCCAGGAGGTCAGAGGCCTGTTACAGCTGCAGGCGCAGCTGCTGATATCGAGACCCCTGCTAGTGAAGACTAGACCACAGAGAATGCTTCTCTCTGTCCACCATTGTAAGAGGAAGAAGAGACTTTTGAGATGAAATGTCTGGATAATGTTACAATCAGACACTAAGTTCCTCAGTGTAAAGCAGTTTAAGAGGCCGTGAAAAGGAAGTGGTTTGCTCCAATATGCTCCTTAGAATCAGTCAGATTCATCCCAAGCAAGCAGAACACAATCAGTATTTGGTTTGGAACAATGACAGTGTATGAGGAAATTCCTTTACACAATAACAACCATGTCTTTTGTTAAAAACTCCATCAAAGGGAACCAAATATCGCAGAGAGGAAGCAGAGACTCAGAGCAAAGCCCTGACTAATGGGGTTATTGTTGTGTAAGGGAAAAAGGCCAAACGTTTGGCTGCTAGCGAGCTCTCAGGGCAGCTCAATCCTCTTCAGCGTAACAATATGACAGTCAAGTACACAAGCTGTGCCTCTGTTATACTGGCATATGTGTGCGTGTGCGTTCCCTGCTGTGGGGAGAAAGGCTTTGTTAGTCTGTGTGTACATCATCAGAGAAGCAAAGGTGTCATATGTCACTGGTCTGTTAGAATAAAAGCTTTCACATCAGAAAGTGCAATGTACAGATAATGTGCAAGTACACATATGTTTGAGCGAATCCCATATGTGGAGCTGTACGTTCTTGTGAATAATAGAAGAAGGAGAGAGATTTGGGGCACATGCTATTGCGTGCAGGAAGCTTTATGAACGCTTTGTGCACATGGATCTGTTCTGACGTGCTGGGAGCAATCAGTGTCCTTTGATAGGGTGAGATATAAGCATCAAGGCTCGGTGCTCTGCTGAATCTGCACACAGGTCCATGCTCACTGGTGTGTGCAGACAGCATCAACCTGGGTGGGTATATTTGATCATTGTCAGTCATAATGTCATTCAGCCAACATGTGAGTAAGTTAAACAGGTAAATAAACAGAACTCCTGAGGGGCTGATTGCATCTCTCAAGTCTCAATGGAGCAGCACCCAGCTGACAGGGGGATGAAAGGAGCCTCAGATTGGGACATTTCTGCATGGTTTCAACTCAGCAATAAGTCCTTTGGTGCAGCTTGGTAAAGGCTGCGGTCCCTCTGTGATAAAGAAATGTTTTAGAAATGCAACAAGAGCAAGGAGATGAAGGTTGTGGGGGACGGAGATCAGAACAATAAGGCATGCTGGGACTTCACGCTACAGTGTAGTTTCATCTAAAACATCAGCAGGTATCCGTGTAGGTCACAAGGAAATAATCAAACTCCCCGTGTATGTGGCTGTGTTGTGTTTGCCTGTGTTCCTGTCCAGTCTTGCATCACAGTTCTGCAGAGGTTGAAGCACCTGTCCTTTCTCTACACGGACATCTTTGTAACGCTCCAGGCAAACGTGGTGTTGCAGCTGGCATGCCATGCCTCACCTACCTCTATGTGTGGGCTTTAGAGTGGGTTTAAAGAATTTTCTGTTTGGACAAAATTTGGCGCATTGCAAAATAACAGAAACAACAATGGAGTGCTTTTGGCAGGGGGGCTTGCTACTGTAAAAACTGACAAACAAGGCACCAAATACAGCTTACAGATGAAAAACACAATTTCTGAAGCAGCATATTAAAAACAATTGTCCTAAAACAAACTGCTAGAGTCAGACTTGTTTATGTTTTTTGAACAAGTTTTGGGAAAGCTTCATTATTACAAGGAAAAACCCCAGATTTCCCTGAGACCCCCTTGGATTCATGATCTTTAACAGAATGAATGCATATATATGTTCTTTTGTCTGTTGGCTGATTGAGACAAATATTTTTTTTCCCCTTTACACCATAAGATACTTGTTTGTCTAATCGCTGGAAAGCTGTCCTATCCCAATTAAACTGACATTCATCACATCTTTTTGTGAGGCCAAGATTACTAATTGTTTGTTTATCACATATGGTAACATGTTATAGATATTTAGATCTGTATGGGTTTGTATCAGTAAGGCAGCTAATCAATAGTTCTTTTCTACTGTACGGAGAAGAGTTTCATACAAATGCACTTCGTTAAACTCCTTAATTTGCAAACCAAATCATTCAATGTTCTATTATTAGCTTTTAATTGTTTTCATGTGTATTTCTATGTTGGATCACTGTTGCATCGTCACTAGTTTGCTTTTCTTGTTTACATGTTTGGGATCAACATTTTTGTATTTATTACAAATCTTTTAATTGATGCATTTACACAAAGTTCTAAAGAGTTAAAGAAGAATTACCTTCTCGTAGCGTGTCTCCATGCAGAGGAAGATGATGTACGCTGTTGCACATGCCAAACATCCCTCCAGATACGACTGACCTCCAATCTTTTCAGCTTCAACATAGTAAGAGTTTAGGGTCTTCACCGTCTCCTCCAGCAAGGTTCGTTCAATCTACTTACAGACACAAACACACATCCAAGGAAGAGGTGTGAGGGCACCAGAACATCTTATCCCATCACAAGGACTGCAGTGGGGAAAAGTCTTCTGACAGAAGTGTGGGAGAAAGCTGCTAGGCTATAAAGCAGCCAGCCAAACATACCAGCTGCCCCTTTGCTGAAACCAAAATATTCCTGTTTTGTTAAATAATTCACACCTACACCTCACCAGCACAGTTTTTAAGAAACTCAAGACTTTGATGAAAAAGCAGACAGAAAGTGTGGCAGAAATGTGCATGGGTTGAATGTTTAACAGAGGCCTTTATTTTGGATTTCAGATTTGCAAACTTTTCTCCTGGTCCTTTAGAAATGCCTCCCTCTGTGTTTCTTTCTTGATCTGTGTGTGTGTGTGGTCTGTCTGCTCGGGATGCTAACCACTACACAAACTTAGAAGAAAAAAGTATCCCCATAAAACACCTCCACAGATGCTGATACATCAAGGCAAAACGAGCAAATTTGCACCTCAAATAAAAAGCACATTCTCTCCTGGTGCCCAAATTAAGTGTGAATATAAAAAGATTCAGGATTGGTCTTTGCTTTTGCCTTCTTCGGAGAACAAACAGAATACACTGAATATGATTTAAATAAAGTTGTAATACTAATGTTGTTATTCTGCGGTTGTCTGATGAGTTAAGGTCATACTACAAAAGTCTGTCTCCATCTGCATAAAGTTTGCACCTTTGATATGTGCATAAAAGACCAGATACTCGTTACTATATTCCAGTGGGGTTTGGTTCACGGTATGTAACAGAGGTTTAAGTATTTTATTGCATGCAATTCAAGCCCTCCCATGCTAGCAGTGTCAAAATGCATGCCTAATGCCCATTGATCAAAAACTTAAGCAAGTGCTATAGAATTTTGCCCAAAATTTGCTTATGTGTTGTGAAAATTGCTTTTGGAATCAATTCATTTTACCAGGGTGTCAACTTCAGGGCGCAGATCCATTGACAGCTGTTGTGTTTGCATGGGTGAGGAGCTATTTGGTGTTTTGATAGTGTTGGCTCAGAACACATGGCTCTACCCCGTGTTGCATGTTATTTAGAGACATGATTCATTACACAGAGTTTGTAACCTCCTTGAGAAAATAAACTTCTCAAACTTCTAAAGAGAATTTTCTTAGCACAAGGTTGCAATAAATGTGGAGCAACTGTTAATAGTTACACTGAGCCGCACAAATAGATGCACTAAAATATGCACATTGGTAGTCTGACATGGTCATACTGTAGATCTAGTTTGTAAGAGTACAATGTAATGGGGCAATCATGACAATGTTAAGATGATAATGAGAAGCACTTTGGTCAAAAATAAAATGTAATCATAATATGAAGGCTAGATGACAGTTTGACTGCATCTGAGGTATAATTTTGCACAAAAATGCTAATAAACAAATATGGTTAGAATATATATTTTTTAATTTCCAAGAGAAATACTACAGTTACCAAAGGCACCCGTGGATTAACAGCTCAAAAGAAACGGTTTGCTTAAATTCTTTTATAGTATTAAAGAACTTTTTAGCTGAATTTTGGAATGCTTGTATAATTGCCTGTGCTGTACAGCATGTTAAACATTTATCAATTCATATGCTGATGGCTTTTCTTTAGTAATCTTGTTCTAGTTTCATGGGGAGTGTGTCCTTAGATTGGCATTTTTGTCTTAATGAGGCAGGAATTTCTTAACAGTCAAAAACAGAAAGAGTGCTTGAGCTCTCATGTATACTTATCAACTGATAGCAGATTATCTTCATTTCGACACATCAATTGGGTTGAAAACATGTTTTAGAGGGGTCACTGTCCTGCAATATGGAAAAACTAAAATGCAGAAGGCCTTGCCCAAAGCAGGACAACTGGTAATCCAAGGCACATCCTCAGAGGATCATTACAAGAAGCAAAGCTGGTGCTTTCTGTTACTGACTGTGGTAGGCTATTCCATGAGTGAGGTTTGTTGGATGGGAACTTCACAGTTTTAAGTTACGGTGGGTTAAATTAATCCAATAAAAAAGTAATTAGTTGCCCTCTGTTTGATGTAATCATTTAGTTAAGGTGGCTCCAGCCCATGCAGGACTTAGTATAGCGATACCACAAAGCTAACATTGCAACATCAGGCCTGTCTTAAACTGTGATTAATTTTCCAGGTGATTTAGGATTTCATACACAACTCATATTTGCCTTGTATAGAAATAAGCATGTTTTTGTGTTTGTTCTCACCCTGTTGTCGAGCTCTGAAGGGAATTTGATCTGAAAGCGGCAGATAGTTCCTTCACTGTAGTCTCTCTGTATAAACACCTTCGTTACCAGCGATGCATTGTGCCTCAGCTCCTGCAGGTTATGGAACTAAGCAGAGGAGAAACAGAAAGCAAACAGGTCATGTTAATACAAAATACACATTTTTGTTCTTGATAGTACTGAATAGCAGTTTTGTTAAAACCATGGGTATATTTTGGCTCAACACTGGACACTGAATACTAAATAATCTTTACACAAAGGTGCAGTCTGAGCAAAAATCATCTCACTAATTATTTCTGACAATTTCTCCTCCTTTGCACAGATTGTGCTAATGTACTGCACGGTCAAACTTAAGTTTAGGGATATCCAATTACTTAATCATAATACTTTAAAATGCTCTTGTCAGCACAAGTTCTAAGTTATCGAATATGTCTGGGGTTTGTTTTCTGTTGAACTGCAGCACCATATAAGGGCTACACAGTGCAGCAGCTGAAGAATAATACTGCATCAACAGTCCTAGTTAGCACTCTCACCACATTCTCCTAACATCAACAGTCCCATTCGCAGTAATAACGAGCACTTTTAAGACTCTTCTTCACGGCACTTTGGTGCTGAGTGCTGTTTTACACCCAAACAGGCTTCTCCCCCGAGGACAAAACAGCAGCAAGCAAGTGGGCCAGTGTAACTTGTCCCCTGC
The DNA here is from genome assembly GCA_036419115.1 of Scarus forsteni. Taxonomy (NCBI): domain Eukaryota; kingdom Metazoa; phylum Chordata; class Actinopteri; order Labriformes; family Labridae; genus Scarus; species Scarus forsteni. Next base: position 19,620,071 of record JAZDUH010000327.1, read on the forward strand.
TGATCTAAATTACTCTTCTCAAGAGGACGGCAATTAGAGATGGAGTGGGATAGAAGGAGATTAAGACGTGAACACAAAGGTGGAGTGAAATACAGAAAGAAAGGCATGAAGCTTCCGTCTGTATGCAAATCTGATTTGACTAATTATGTTCCACATTTGGACAATTTTGTTTTGAACAAGTGTCCACTCAGAGTTATTAATTTGGTGTTTACTGAAGTCTGACCTAAAGTGATGAATAATTTATTGAAATTACAGCATTATCCTCAGCATGTCTGGTTAAATAAATGTAAAACTCAGAATTCTATAGAGATTAAAAAATAAAAACACATTATCAAACATTTCAGCAGGCTTATATTTTAGTAAAAGAATAACAGGGTTGGTATAATTGCAGGGATTAAACATCATTTTGATGCTGTTAATAAAACCATTCATAGGAGATTTGTGCATATTAAGAAACATTTTCTTGTTCATCCTGGTATATAAACAGACAGTTTGCAAACAATAATCATTTAATATGATCAACAGTTCAGAGACAGAATAATGCATTTAAACTAGACCGATCTACTCCAAAGTCAGTTTCCTGTGATCTATTTCATGCATCCACTTGTTAAATTGTACATTGCATTTACTGTTATAACTTCATGTTTGGTCTGTGTTCACACAGTGCGTGATAGGATGTGTATAAGAAGACTCAAATGTGTCATGTGAGTAATGTTCTTTGGGTAACCTTAAAAATGTGTAGAAAAATCCTATAAGCCAACTATGACAAGTCGTCTCCTGTCTGCCTGCTGCTGGTCCAAGGACTATTAAAAGTTTGAAGTCAACTTCAGTATGATTTTGGTTCTTGTAAATGCTTTTCGGTATTGCAGTAGATGCCTTGATTAATGATCTTTGCTCTCTGACTCTGAATTGATTGGATAATTTGTGTTTTAACTGTATTTGAAGTTGTTTTATGTCTATGGCTTTGGTAGGTTTGCACTGAATGCCTTGGCACTCTTGTACATGAGACTCCTGATCTAAACGAGGTGCTTCTGTTTCAATAACATTAAAATTAAAAAGGAACAGTGCTTATTAGCCCCCTGAGCGATGATTTACAAACACTGTTTTAGAAAAGTCTGTTGGGCATATATTTTGGTGTTGAATCCCTACAACTATTAATGCAACTCATAGAAAGAACAATTGGGGCTGAAACTTTTGCTTTTACAAGGAATGACTTCATGTTGTAACCCAGCTGTTAAGCTAACATTCAACCAGGAGATTGTCAATTTGGTGTCAAACCCAGCAATGCAAACATTACATACAAAAACACAACTAAGAGAGCAGAGAATGAAAGCAATGCGCCAGGCTGGATTAAGTTGGTTCAAGTTCTTGTAACACGAAAAACACAAGACTCAAAAAAATTAAGCATTCAGAGGACCATACTTTCAAGCTAGCTCTCTTGTTCGGTCTGCCCCAGCATTTACAAACCTAAATTCTGATAAAGCTGGGATGTTGTGTAAACACAAATAATAACAGAATACAGTGATTTGCAAATCCCTTTTAAACTACATTAAATTGAATATATAACAAAGACATAATATTTAATGTTCAAACTGATAAACTTTATTGTCTTTATGCTACTCACTCATTTTGAATTTGGTGCCTGCAATAAATAAAGCTGAGATAGGGTAAACAATGGCCTAGGACAATTAAGGAATGCACATAAACACACCTGCTCTGATCATTCCACTGGTGAGCATGCTATTGGGAAACAGGTGAATTGGGGTTAGAATGAGCAGCCCTGAAAGGCTCAGTCCTTCACAAGGATGGTGTCATGTTCACCAATTTGTAAAAGACTGTGTTACAAATGGTCCAGCAGCTTAAGAAAGTTTGTCAACCTACAGTTGCAAGAAAATTCATCAATTACAGCGCATTTTAAAATCTAAAGTTTCAAAAAATAACTTGAATGTATTCTGTTTATATTTACATTTTACACAATGTCCGAACTTCACTGGAACAGAGGTTTGTATTTTTCAGCTTCAAACCAGTGCAAAATGAAATAAATCCTTCTCTGTGAACAAATCTGAGTCCATATTAATGAAATCAAAAAGGGTTAGGTGTGAAAACACCCTGATACTGTATGCTCTTCTTTATTTGTCACATAGTTACAGTTGCTGCCATACAATCACAATGTAACTGCATGTTTCTGTCATACAATGCAGACATTCTTGCTACTGCAGTGTTATTATGAATGCAAGCAGAGGTTCTAGTGTATGGCTACCTAAATGAATAAAGCCCAAGAGAGTCTTTTTCCGTGTGAGCAGACATAGTACAGTAGCAGGCTTTCATCTCTATATAGGGTACATCACACACAAACAGGAATAGCATCCAAGCTGCTATTTTTGTCAGCTGAAAGCCAAAACCATCTCACAGGTACTGGATCTTTCTGTCTGTTAATGCTTTTTATATCCCTCACTCTTCAACTCTTCCTCTCTCTGCGCTATCTTAAGGCCATCATGATGAACAACAAGTTCCTCTATAAATAGAAGCCATTATCAGCACATGATCGAGCATCTAATCAAAGTAAGAACCAATTGGCCAAGAGTCAGGTTCATTCAGATAAAATGCAAGTGAAGTATGTGTGCGGCAATATTTAGGAAGTATGATCAACAAGTTTCTATTTTTAGGACAATGAGGCAGTTCTTTTTCCAACAATGCTGTAGGTAAATGCCCTTTCAGAAGCTGAGGCCCTGCATTAAACTAGTCTGGAGACTTGTGGTTAATTTCAAATATTTGGGGCAGAAATGGTAATGAGCTATACTTAAATTAAGGTTTTGTTGCCCGATGTAAGACTTGCAATTTGATATGGGGATTTCTGTGCTTTGAGGGCGTTTTGGGGAGAAAAGAGCAAGAAGAAAATGGGAATGAGAAAAAAGTGAGACAGAAATTAGATTGGAAAGTAAAAGAGGATAAAAGAACTAGAACAAATAAGAGGAAATCTCCAAGCCAGGAAAGAGGGAAATAAATTAGATGAAGACATTGGGAAAGGAAAAGGGGAGAAAGGAAAGAATGATCAACAAAAAGAAAAAAATGAGAAGACAGGAACACAAGAAAAAGTAAGAAGGAGGTTGCTGATGCTGGATTTAGTGCAGGAGACAAGTCCAGAAGTACATAGGCCGGCGGGACATTGTTGAATGTTGTGGTTAATTGTTCGCCTAACGACCCCTGCCTAAGATCTTGATGCTATGTGGAGTAGCAGTTTAGCAAAGCAGACAGGGTGTAATGTGTCTAAGAGCTACCAATCATCCACTGAGCCTGTTTGTATAATAGAACATTTAGCATCTGCATACTTGGGCTGTCACTTCATATTCAGTACTTGAAGATTCATTTGAACTTGGGGAGAAAAAACTTGTATTCGAACAGTAGGGAGTCTTTTGAATGAGAATACACAGTACAGCAGTTAAGAAAATTAGCATGTCATGTTTGATATCCCTCTGAAATTGTTTTTTAAGAGAAAGCCCAACTGCATATTCATCAATGGAGCTCATTATGCTTCTTTAAAAGTCCCACATCCTGGTATGGTTCACAGTTGTCTTTGTGTCTTCTGTGTCTATTAAGCAAGGATTTTATTCAAGTTAAATTAAAAAATAAACAATTCTTTCTCTGTAGAGGATCAGATGCAGCTCTTTTCCCCTCCCCTTTAGAAACGCTCTGATATGAGGTAAGTGTGTCATTATGTTCTCTTCCCGAATTTCTGTTGTATATGAAGCCTCTTAATAATCTTCTTCTTTCATATACACCAGAGCAGATAATTTGTCATAGTTAATCTTTATCCTCTCTGCAGTTTCACAAAAGTCTTTAACTCTTGCATATTTACCTGATTGAGCAAAGAGACTGTGCGCCTGACAAAGTCTAACTCTTAAAGACCCCCAACATCCATTGTTTTGATACCAAAGGACACCAGGGAATACTTCTTTAGTCACACATTATTGATGTTACTGGCAGAGTGACCTCGTCTGTGTTCATTTGTTCCATTAAGATAAATGTTTTCTGTTGGCTGAGCGCTGATGCTTACTTTCTTGAGTGGGAGAGCAAGGATCACAACCAGTTTATCTATTTCTGACTCTAAATATAGCACATGAGCAGACAGCAATGTTTCAGTGTCATAGAGATCACGTAGGACTCTATTAAGAAGCCCTGCTGGCTGTTGTGCTGTTTGACATTTCAACACCCACACAGCTATGCCTTTATGTTTCATTTATATTCTATTCACATTCATTAAAAATCAGAAATGGAGCACTTGAGGTCTAAAAGAGGTGTCACAGTTTTAAATTCAATGCTGCTGATACTGTTAAATGCTGAAGACCAAATCAGCAATAACTGTCTTATTCTTTATTTTATTGCTTTAAATTGAGAAACAGACCAGTGGGTAGAGTGAAAAATAAGAGGATAAGATGTGGAAAAGAGTCACAAGTTGGATATGAACACTTGATACCTACTTTGAAGACTACAGCCTCCTTACTTGGGATCTGCAAACCTGGCATCTTGACCCATGGACTTGTCTGTGACATCTGATCTCATATCCATTCACTCAGAAGAATGTTTGTTTTTGTTAAACTGTTGTTTAACCAGGAATATCCCAATAAATATAAAGTCTTTGTACAATGGAGACTTTCTCCTTAAAGGATGCTTGTTGGTATGATCCTTGTTTTTTTACTAAGCTTAGATTAATCATTTTCAAGCTTTACAAAAAGATCGGTTTGATAAAGACATAAAAGTTGGCAGATCCAGTTGTTCTACACAGGTGAGCATTGGCTGATAACTTAAGATGAAATTTAAAAGGAACATATTTTTATTCCTCTCCAAGTTTATATAGATCTTAGATGTCCATAGAAAATATTATTTCATGCCTAAAACTCTACTCTTAAATCGGAGTTGCATGTCCCCTGTTGCAGCCCTGATCAGAGCAGGCTGCTTTGGTGCAAAGTTTTTGACTTCTTTTTGTTTTCTGGCAGGTGGCAACTGTCCTATAAAGTTCATTACTGCCACCGACTGGAAATTAAGTTTGTAATAGAGCAACTTATATACAGAGCATTTCTGTAAAACAAAACAAGAATGAACACATGAAATGGTCTACTTTAATTTAATCATTACGGCAAAGGTGTGTGTTTTCTCTCCCAAAACCAATAACTCAGCTGATTTCTGTTCCTGGTCATAAAAACAAAAGGAAACAGTAGCTCAGCAGAGGGCTAGCACCACTAAATTTACATACATTTACAGACTATGTTAAATAAGTAATTAATTTGGATTTTCCTGATTTATGACCACTAAACTGACAGGCAGAGCCATCTTGTAAAGCTCCAAGTCAAAATAATTGAGCTTGGTTTGAAGAGGCACTGGCTGGACTAGACTGGTCCAATGCATATTGCTAATTTTGTGTATTTTTGGCATACTCTGATTTGCAAATGTTACACAGTGCAAACCACATTTTGCATAATCAGTACCTATTGTAGTACAGTGTGCAGTTTAGAAAATGGTCTGTGTCCATGCTCAGTACAGGTAAAACAATCCAGCAGGAGGAAAGCACTTGAGTCAGTTAAAGTAATTTCATAAATTAAAGGTCAGGTGACGTCCACATGTGCAAGAAATATCCAAATATTTTATCATTAAAAACTAATAGTCAAGCAGAGAAATCTGAGTTACTGAACTCTGCAGAGCAGTTTCTGGAGCTTCATGAAAGAAAACCTCTCAAGCCTGTTGCTAGATTTATTAAAATCACAACCTCAATTTTTTTTCCTATTAATTTCCTACCCTTATGCCCTCCCCCTATAGCCACCTCCAGCGAGGATCTGTAGGTCTGTGTGACACTCATTGCTCTGACATGTTTCCCACTTTAGTCACCCCGGTCTTGAGGAGTGCATAGCAACAACATGGGCGAGTGCCGCCAGTGGGCAGCTACTGCAAAGGGCACACACACACAATAACTGCACGCAGAGTGAAGGCGCTCAAAGTTACACATTTCACTCTCCTGCCTTTTTCTTACTGACAGCTCTCTTTTTTCAACTCCTAGTAATATGACTGATTTTCTGCATTTGGGAACAGATTTAGTCAAGTTTACTGCCAAGCTGAGGTACCTAGAGGTCTATAAATCACTGAGATTAGACTGTGTTGACGAAATAGTCAAATTTCCTGACATTTAAATGGAAGATTAGTGATTGTGGGACGCTTGCTATAAAGGGGAGTTTATTTTGGATAAAGATGGTGCGTTGTTTAAGAAGAGGGGATTCTGTGCCAACCTCTGAGATGATTCTGAGCTTCCACGCATTATTCATCAGCAGAATCCTACTCTATCCAAAGCTTTAAGACTGAAAAGAGGATCTGGCAATGGATGTAGGTAATGGATCCAAAGAGCCACCGTGCAGCATCAACAGTCTGCAGAATGAGCTGATTACTCGGCCAGTTAACATTTGCTGACTGTGCATACAATAAACATCACAGGATGAACTCTAATATTAAAGGGGACAGGGGGCGAGAGCAGCAGAGAGGAAGAGCGACAGATGGATAAAAGCATGAACAAGAAGCAAACTGTGCCGCTCATCTCATACTCCAATCACTGACGGTTACAAACTGCAGCAGCCTGTCAGCATTAAATATGCCATGGATAATTGATGGACCTTGGACATAAAATCTATCCTGCATGCACACACTCCAAGTGTTTGTGTGCATCTGCATGCACCTGTGTATGTGAAAGTGATGGGGCTTGGACAGGAATACTGGCAGCTCACCAGAGGAAATTCAGGGATGCACTGCCAATGCCTTGCAGGCTCAGAGAGAGAAAGAAAAAAACACACTCACAAATCCTGCCAGGCACACTGCCTGCTGCACCTTCACCTGATGCACCAATATGCTTGAATTACAACTTCAATCATTTGTGAATTAAGCGCAGCTAGGTGTATTTTACGCCTAAAGACAAAAACACACATGGGGATGAGCAATATGGACCAAAAATCAAATACTCTTTGTCTTGTCTTTATACTGGGACCAAAAATCTTTGTGTATTTCATTAAAATCCACTAAAAGAGTTGAAGAGAGGGATTACTGCAATGTGTACATTAATTGCCAATGGAAATATGATGAGTTTTCAACATCTAAAATCAAATGATGGAATGGGAAATAAGGATCTGTTCAGATACCCCCAGCTGAGGGATTATTTAATAAAGGACATACAGAGTGTGAACACCTTGAATGGAGTACTTGATGTTATTATCTGGACACAATGGGACAAAATTCAAGGCAATCTCGGATCTATACCGAGGCTTAAGAGACTCAGAAACTACCTCCACTTTGTTCATCAAGGAGAAATAGGAAAAGGAACTGAATATTGACATAACAACGGAAAAATGGCACAGTATGTGTGAAACACAACAGACATCTACATATTCAAGAACATGGAGAGAATTTGCGTGGAAAAACTTGACTCGTTGCCTCATCCTACCTAAAGTGAAGAGTAAACATACTGGATTACAGCAATCATGCTGGCAGCTGTGTTGCAACAGGGAAGCACATCATAAACAAGGACAAGGACATTAACTTGACAGAATCTGGGAAAATGTACAAAGAAGGATTAAAAATATTTTGGGATAAACAACATCCAAATAATGTAAAGTCATGAACCTGGGAAACACAAATGGTTGTGTCTTGAACAGAGAGAGATACTTAACTAAAATATTTTTGATCACATGCAAGAAGGCAATAACATAAAACTGGTGCAAGACTGAACCCCCTACTGTAATCCAGTGGTTTGAAATCATAAGAGAGATTTATATAATGAAAAAAAGACCTATCAGTTTAGACTGAAGGAGGATGTTTTCTTGAAAAATTGGAAAAATTGACAATTTACGACACAATTATAATTATCTAAGGAATCAGTGATATGTGAATTGCTTTGACTAAGGATGTTGGTAACAGTGACTGTTTTTTGTTTTTTGTTTTGCTATTAGTCTTTGGTTTAACAGCTACTTCTACAGTGGAAAATGCATAACTGAAATGTAAACTCTCTTCATTATGATGCCACATGAAACCTTAATGAAAAATAAAGTAACACCAAAAAAAAAGAGTTGATTTTTTTGACTTATTATCAAAGACATGCCAATAGCATACCTTTTTAACACTATAAACGTGCTCTAGATGCGACTGATTAAGAAGAAATGTCTGATATTGAATGTAGCTAAGTAAATATTGATTCAACAACATCAACAATATCAACAAACAAAATCTAACCCTCATCTTATTTGGGAAAAAAGATGAGGGAAAAAAAAGTGGACGTGGATATATATCTGCATAAATTCAACTCCACGCACATTTTGCATGCACGAGTGTCCCAAACGTTGCACCAAAGTTAATGGCTGTCTGCCTGCTGATATCATTATTATGGTAACTAAGGGAATAATCACTCCAGTATTGTGGTGACATTGCCAAGGACATGCAGAGGTGGGTGAAGAAGAGGTGCTGCTGGCCTGACAGCCCACAGGCATCACTGAAACTAAGATTACATTATCCACACTGAACGCTGGTCCTGAAGAGAAGTACAACTAATTTACCTGAGACCAGGTTGAGAATTATACAGAGTTTTCAATATAAATGCTACATTTTCTGGTAAGGGGTATGCTACTTTTTTACATGTTCACAAAGTTTTATCTGTCTGTCCCATGTCCTCATAGGAACATTAACATCTGGCCTATGGCTTCTCTCCCTCATATAAAATTACCCTCCCTCTCCACATTTTACAACAGCCTAAATATTACTTTCTTTAAAGAGGACATATCAAGCTTGTTTCTCCTTTTTACTATGCCAGACTAGGATGCCTGTAAAGCATTTCTGCCCTCAGCTCAAGTCATTTAGTTCCTTCATTGCCCCACAATAGCGTTCTCAAAATCCTCATTTTAGGCCATTATGAAGCGCTTGTTGAAACGCTTGGTCTCAAGGCTGACCTAAAGTTACCTCGCAACGTCACAGCCCTTTGTGCTCTGATTGGTCAGTTCTATCGGGGGTTGAGCCAGCCTGTCCTTCTTCTTCTACTGTATTTTCCGGCAGGCTCAAAGCAGCGACCGCGTATTGAGTCCCCCTACAGGCCAGAGCTGGTAATGAGGGAGTGTGAGCAAGGGATCTATATACTGCTGCTGGTGGATGTGTTCCTCGGTGGGGTTTGGGGCTGACGGACATCACAGAGGAGGAAGTGTTTTATCAGATTACTCCAATAAAAAGAAAGGTACCTCGTGTCGTCACGACGTTTGAAATCTCGCGGACATCTCGCAATGACCTATTTTCAGAGGCATCAAATCTCGTTCTAGGATATCAGAAAAAATACAATATCTAATTTTTTGAAAATTAAGGGGGTGTAAGGTCTTGTTTTCAAATTTATTATATTATATGTAAGTATTGAATCATGCATCAGCATATGTCTCCTTTAAATAGAGACATAAAAAAGCACTAAATGAACAAGTAAAACAACCAAGATAATATAAAACTATATATAATAAATGATTTGAATTAGAAGCCTGAAGTCTAATGCACCAAAATAGGGATATTAATTTTTTTTTATAAATGAAAAAACCCCTGCACAATCTAAACTGCATAAATATGTCGTCAGCAGTGGAAGTGGAAGGATTGAGCAGTGCACCCACTTTTACGCTCACCATCCATTGCATTAGGTACTCCATATGAGCACAAGGTTTGACCTTGTTTTGCCCTCTGAAATAAATTCTTTATGGCATAGATTCAAATATGAGCTGGAAGCATTCCTCTGAGATATGATCCGATTCTCCAGTTCCACAACAGCCCAAAGGTGTTTGAGATCTGGTGACTGTGGAGGTCACTGTAGTTCAGTGAACTCAGTGTCATGTTCATGAAATTAGTTCAACATGACTTGAATTTTGTGACAGGGTACATTGTCCTGCGGGAAAAAGCCGTATGAGGGTGGGTACACTGCGGTTGTAAAGGGACGAACATGTTCAGCAACAATACTCGTGTGGTCTGTGTTGTTTAACCTACTAAGTTGATTCTCAGGAGCCAAAATATTCCAGGAACAGATCCCCATCACCATTACACCACCACAAGCAGCCAAGACAGCTGATACATGGCTGAATGATCCATGCGTCCATGTTGTTTATGCCAAAATTTGACCCTGACATCTGAATGTTGTTGCAGAAATCCAGACTCATGAGCCTAGGCAACATTCTTCCAATCTTCTGTTTTCCAACTTTGTAAGCCAGTGTGAATTTCATCCTCAGTGTCCTGTTCTTAGCAGACAAGGCAGGCACCAGGTGTGGTCTTCTGCTGCTGTAGTGCATCTGCTTCAATATTTGGCATGTTGTGTGTTTAGTAATGCTCTTCTGCATACCTTGGTTGTAACCAGTGGTTGAGTTCCTGATGCCTTTCTATCATCTCAAACTGCTCTGGCCCTTCTCCTCTGAGAACTGCTGCCCACTGGATCTTTTCTCTTTATCATACATCTCTCTGTAAACCGCTGAGATGGTTGTGCATAAAAATCCCAGTAGATAAGGAGTCTCAGAAATACTAGTTAGGCATTAACAAACATGCCATTTTCAAAGTCACTTAAATCACATTTTTCACACTGGTGAGGTGAGCCTTGGTGTGCCATGGAAATTTGTACAACCATTTGATGTTACTTCGGCATCTTAAAGAAGAGCTTGATTGACTTTACCAGTACTTTGTATCCTTTAATTTCAGGGTAAAATGATAAATTTAGTAACTTTTAAAAATTCAAATAAAACCTTCAGAGGTTAGAAGTTAACACAACAAACAGGTTTGGATAAAATGAGAAACAGACCCTTTCAAAACAACCAAAATTCACATTTGATCTTGATGATGCTGCTGTCAGGTCTTATTGTCCTGTGAAACACTGTCACTTTGTTATGCTGCTGGTGCAACCTGGTAAAAACCACTGATCTAATAAGCAAGAAGTAAATATTACATTGATTCCTCGTCTAAAAGCACTGAGTTCTGATTCATCGATTAGTTATTTCTTTTAACAAGAAGTTGAACAGCTGTGCTAAATGAATGTATTTGAGTTTTACTATTGTTTATAAAAGCAACTGAGGTATAATCATTTTGAAGCAGTATTTGGGAGTGGAAAGAACAGTTTGACAACTTAAATATATGGAAATGTTCTTATTTTTCTGTTTGTTTTAACAATTTTGAAAGAGCGTAGGATTTCTTTTGTCATTTTGAAGATACTGAAGAAACTATTTCCTATGGGTGTCCAGGACTTCTGTGTTACCATAGTTTGGTTGATTGTTGCAAGAACCTCAAGGTTTACACCTCTGGTACAGTGAAAACCATTCTTTAGTAGAGAAGGAAATATTGAGGTCTTTGTGTTATGTATTTCTATTCTACATAACAATTTTGATTGTTGCTAATCTTTACAAATAGTCCCAATTGTACTAATTAAGTACTGTCTTTTCCTGCAGTTTTCATTTGAAGCCATTTTGTGTGTTTTTTAAATCTATTTTTTATTTAAGCAACCTGAGGTATAATCATTTTGAAGGAGTAGTTTGGAGTGTATAGAACATCATGACAACTATAATATATGGAAATGTTCTTTTTCTGTTTGTTTTAAAAATTTTGACAGAGTGTAGGATTTCTTCTATCATTTTAAAAATCACACCCTTAAACAAACACCCTTAAACACCCTTTATTTTAAGGCTGACTTATAGTGGTAGTAGTAATAATATTATTATTCATAATAATAATAATAATAATAATAATAATGATAATAATGATGATAATAATAATAAGAATGAAATAACAACAACAACAACAACAACAACAACAACAACAACAATAATGATAATAATAATAATAAAATATAAATATTAAACTAATTTTTGGTCGATATCTTCCCTCCCTATGATCACCACTGCTACAGCACTTTCTGCCATGTGCTCTCATACAGCTCTGTAGAGTTGCCAATCATGTTAACTACATTCATAACAGGAAAGACCCCAGGGGGATCCGTATGGAGGAAATAGCCAATTTAAAATGCAAAGACTAAGCCTTGTCAAGCTAATTTAACAGCATGACAGGGAGGGAGGCACTGTCCCTGTCCATGGTGCTGACTGCTCCCTCATCATCATCACCCTCATTAGTCTCCTGAGCTTAAACTCGGCTGAATGTGCTCCTTCTGGTGATACTCGTCTATTTTATTCAGTAGAAATGGCATTAAAAGTATGAAAGGTAAAGGAAAGGAGAAATGGGTGTTTTTTTCCAGTCTGTCCGCAGTAAGAGAGCTGATAAACAGCGCTGAAAGTAAGTGAAGCTCCTGAATGAGAAATGTTTTCAAGCCTGGAGGACGTTACGTGAGCTTCTGTCACAGTTTTTCCTCATTAGTAACCTTCATTTGTTTAATTCTGAGCTACATTTAGCATAATTACGGTAGGATATAGGTCCTGGAGGTTCAACAAGCACACATGCACTTTGTAACGCTGCGTCTCTCACACTGCAGTTTCTTCATAAACAGGTGCAGAGTCATGTTTGGGGTTTTCGTGGACAGGATGCAAAAGAAAAGCCTCAGAATTCTTACCTCTGTCGCCATGTTGCAGTAAACAAGGTGTAGGGTCTGTCCCGTGCTGATGTTGCCAACCGTTTGCTCGCTCGTGCTGTGTGGGACACCGCGACTATACACTGCTTGGCAGGAGAATTAGAGGCACGAGCGAGCATGCACGCGCTTGTGCAAGCCTGCGCGCGCCCGCTTGTGTTATCACCGGACTCTGGGATATGCTATTACTTAATCTTTTCCTTTAAAGCAGAATTATAACCTCTTCGATTCAGCTCTCAATGACACTTTAAAACCAGTGATGACTACTTTTAAGTTGTCATCTTTTTTTTCTCTGTCAATGATTTGATTGAAAATAAATCGTTCAGAAAGTGCTATGATTTCTTTCGTTTTTTGTCAGTGCAGAGTCAGACCAATCACAAAAGCAAAAACAGATAAATCCTCCCTTAGCAGATTATAAAACTGTTTTTCAGACATGGATATCACCAAATGCTCTAATTTAGTTGAGTCTGAACAAATAAAGTAAGAAGTTTGATATATTCAAAATTAAATGTATATACTTTATAAATATTGCAACTCTGACATGATATGGCGCCATAAATGACAATTTGCCAGAAAATGTCAAAATTGCTCGTTCAAATAAATCCATGCTACCTAACCCGGAGAGGAGGTGACCATGCAGAAGTTAATAAGGAACGATTAACGTCTGGCTGCTAATTAATCAATTCAAAACTGTCAGAATTTTATGGTAGAAGAGTAAACAACTAAACAGTTTGATAAAAGAATGTGACTAGTTCACAAGAGAGTAATACACTTAGCTAACTGCTAATTAGTCAACACAAAAGGTGGCGTGGTAACTGAGTAAAAAATAAATGACCAATTTGTTAACCAGGTAATGAATGAGTAACTTCTTGGATATTAGGTAGGGACTGAATCGGTGCCTAAATGATGAATGTACAGGACAGCTGGCAACATGGGAAATAATACATAGACTATGGGTCATTAATCAAAATGAGAATGAGTGACAAGCTGTAAATTAAACTACACATAGTAAAAGTGCTTATGTCATAGTCATTATTATATAAATAAGGAACTAGTCAACCAAGGAATGGATGAGTAAGAAACTGGTTGTAAGCAGTTCTCATACTCCTGAATTATCACTTGGTAAATAAGTAAATAGTAAAATAATGTCATTAATTCTAAAAGATGGGTAACTAGCCCACCAAGTCGAATGAGTTAGTTATTAGTAACTAACCTATGAAAAATCAGTAACACAAAAAACTGACTTGTTAACACAGGAAAGAAAACAACAGGCAGTTAATCTGCACAAAACAGTTATTTTTCATAAACCATATTAACTAGTGAAAGCTATTAACTCCTCATCAAATTACACTGAACAGAGAACTTTAAAGAGGTTGTATCTGACCTTGCTGATCTTCTCTTTGCCTCCGCGTCCTCCTTTCAATGAGCTCCTCATCTGCATGCTCTGGCACAAAACTGTAAGGACACCCATCATATTCTAAGTTCTCGTCCACAACATCTTCATCCGATAGATACTCGTCCATTTTGCACAAAACTGGAAGAAGAAAGTTGTTGAGTAGCCAGAGGTCACCCCTGAAACAATGAGCTGTACTGCGCAGGTGCGGAGCAAGCGGTCTTCTTCTTCGGTTCAGAGGTCAGCACAGTCACAAAAACATGGGTGGAGCGACACAGACTGTCTTGGAGGAGTAGCGCGAGCGGACCATGACGAAATATTGGTGAAACTAATTAGTTTTTGGACGATTAATGCAGTTTTAGGAGCGGCGCTATACATGCCCCGTGTGCTACCATTATACGGATGTCCGCCGCTCAATTTTGGATCTAAATATCTCCCGAAGCACTGTTTGGGTCAGGAAAGCCTTCTGGGTGAGTATATTGTTCTACTTCATTCTATAAACAATGTGAAAGCTGTAGAAACCAAACTTATCCTTTAAGGTTGTGTAGTAGGCGCCTTTTGTAAAAAATTAAGCCACATGCTGACCGCCTCTGAACCCTGTCAGTGGAAGAATTGTAAAGGGAATTGATTAGCCAAAAGACTCATGATATTGATTCTTTGATGGAGCTGTTAAAATCTCTCAAATGGAATTGGTTTTTGATTCCCATCCCTAGATAACACCATCAGAAAGTGTTATCCTGGCACTAAGACACAAAAAGGTATAAGATCATAGATGCCAAGGGACATATCACAGTGAATCACTTGTTACTGTCATTACACAGTCAAGCTCTTTTTCTAATCAAATGCTTTTGTTTATAGTCAGTGCTCTGTAGTCATCCTGTAGGTGTTCACTGCGGCCAACACTGGCAATCCTTTATAGGCAGGTGGGTTCTGGTGCAAAGCGGTCATGCAGAGATGACTCATACTGGAGCCCATATGTTTAATGCACCATTAGAAAGTGCTCCTATTAAACATTTATCACTGCTCACCTTGCTGATAGATATTTCACCCTGCTTTTTCCCTTTCATGAAAGAAAAAATCCAGGTCAGTAGCAGATGAAGGTCTTATGGGTTTGAATTTTTTACAAGGGCAGTTTCAAATTCACAAAAACAAGAATGACAGAAATGTGGCCACTAAAAAAAAAGGGAAAAAAAATCTTTTTTGTGCTCTTGACTCACCCAAGGACAGAGCGATGTTTTGAATAAGGTAACACCTAAAGACAGATGATAAGCTGACTTTGATGAGGCTGTTTCTGAGGACAAAGTCATGTTAGGTGTGTGTGCTGTAATCTACTGAGGCTGAAGCTTTATGTCTCAGTACACGTCTCAAGAATGCATTTTGGAATCTTTTCAGAAAAATGCAGAAAGGTACACTTTACATAAAAGAGGGGTGACTAGATTTTGGTTGGTATAGGTCAGGGGTGTGCAATTGGCAGCCCCAGTGCCACATCAGCCCTCTATCTCACTCCATGTGGCCCATGAATATTTTCCTTTTTTGAAACATTAAAATATAATGTCAAGTATCTGTAGCTACACTTTTTTGAATAAAAATGGTAAGAGGAAAACATTTGTACTTCAAAAACTGGGAGACTTGGATCAGCTTTGATTCTGTATCAGGCTCATAATATGCATAAAATGTGTTTGAGCTGAAATGCATGAAGGCTGGTATAATCATTTTCAGTGAGCGCTTTATACAGTATCTGTAAGTTTGTTCCTCTTTATTTTTTAACCATTATTAGTGACCTAACCTGACACACAAGATTAACCATGCAATATTTTCACAAGTCCATATGGGAAACAGCCCATAGAAAGTGTCTGGGAATGGGCTGAACCTTTTAAAAGCAAATCTGGCAGGTGATTGGACGTTTGTTGCGTCTATCACATTCATTACAAGTCAATCAGATGATGTAAATAGTGGGCCACGGTTTAAAGTAAAACATGTGAACCACAATGTAGAAGAAATGATCACCAAAACATTTTGGGAGACATTTCTATCCAGAAACGCTTTCAGTGTTGTTGTTTGTTCTTCTTTTTATAAAGAAAAGAAGTCAGGATCTGATAAACTCCATCTGAAGCTATTAGCATCTATGCTAATCTTTGTATGAGCAGTCGGCCCCTGCTGTTGTTTTGCTTGTACAAAAGTAGTTCCCACCTCTTCCTGCTCTAAAGGTCTCTGATTGGGCTGTGTTGCTCAGGCCTGCACACAACCAATGCAGACTGGAGCTTGGCAAGATGGGTCTGCCTAATTACAGACTCTAAATTAGGCAGTGACCAGCAATTTCTCACAATGTGGCCCACAGATAGTGGCCCACATTGGAAACAAAGTTGCCCATCCC
Organism: Scarus forsteni; assembly: GCA_036419115.1. Classification (NCBI taxonomy): domain Eukaryota; kingdom Metazoa; phylum Chordata; class Actinopteri; order Labriformes; family Labridae; genus Scarus; species Scarus forsteni. Next base: position 19,636,433 of record JAZDUH010000327.1, read on the forward strand.
TGTCCTAGATAAAGATGATTGGGCCTCATGTTCTTTACTTTTGTCATAACTCAAGAGTGCTTTGAGGGATTTTCTTCTGACTATGCTCAAGTGTGCACTCTGACTGGAGGCTGAACTGATTACTGAACTGATTTTAGTTCCCTTTAACCCTATAAAGCCAATTGTATCTTATTTGATACATACTTTTTTAATACCTCTATCTACTCAATATGATCAACAAATTACAAAAAAACATCTGAATACAATCAGATAAATGATAAAAATGTCCTCAAATGAATTATCAGTTGCCAAAAACACCTAATGTATCAAATGAGATACGAAAAATCTATATGTTGAATTTTATGGACATTTTATATTTTTATGGATTTTTGCAGAAAGTGAAACAAACATTTCAGCTCCAAAAAATTTGAATTTCTGGCTATAAACTATGGTCTTGGGCCTTAAAGGGTTAAGATTTTCATCCCTGGCTCATAAGATTTCTTCAAATCACACTACCACCAACACCCAGCCTCATCCTGACCTACTACTGTAACAGTGGTAACAGCTAAATCAACTACCATATTGTAGGGGATGGCACAGCTCTATTGTTGCTGTATACTTGTGGAAGCATAAAACCACCTGCAAGTGATTCTTGTTGTCTTTAGGATTCATGAATCACTGCAGGTGTAGAGAAGTTTCCCTTTCACTCCTCTTACACACTGCCTGGTTGGATAACATTCACAAACTGCCTCGAAAACACACATCAATATACCACAAAGAACAGCAGCAGCCTCCAACTCTCATGAATTGAAAAAAAGACTCCAAAAATACGACTTAGAGCTTAAACAAAACGAAAATTATGCAGAACTAACATTATTTGCCAGGATCCTGCTGCTTGCTCCAGATTGCTTGAAAAGATGCGTATCTAATCACACACTGGCACACATTCCTTAGGGGTGTGTGTGTTTGCATCTATGTCTTTCTCTACACATGTCAATTTGTGTGTGTGACTGCATGTGAGTGTAAGAGTGTGTATTCTCCATTTGGCAATCTCCAGTGTGTTTTTTCCTCCAGGCTTTCAGGCGTAAACACACACATGCACACAACACGCTGCCTGCATCCCATAAACAAAAGCCTGAGACGGTTCCCTACACAGAGGAGATATCTCATTATAACTGCGTCTTATAGACGTATATGCATAATGTGAAGGCAGTGAACTCAAAAAAATGACACTGACAATCTTCTCAACTGCAGAAGCTGATGTGCTTAAAAAATAAAAATGTTGAAATGCTGTTAAGCAGGAAGCTTTGATGCTTTTGGGGGCAAAATTGGTCTTAAAAACAAAATGAGTAATCTCCATCCAACAAAAAAAATCTGGATGTTTCTGATCTGAAGCCTCGGCTGGCTGGACAAGATGTTTAGCTGTGCAAATGTAGTGTTCAGAGTTGAAAAGTCTGGTTTGGTCCAAACAGAAATATTAATCTTGTTGATAGTAGATAACTTGTTACTTTTCCTGTTAACCAACCTGACCTTCTCTGGCCAATAACAACTGTTAAAAAAAGTGTAGGTTACAAGACCAATGAGAATGCTCATGAGATGTGATTTTTTTCAGCATAGATGGACAAATACCTCGCCTGAGAAGTTTGGCTGATAAAATGTGTACTTATATAACAATTGATTTTGATGCATCTGGCTAACATGCATGCCAACACCAGCATGAAATGCTATGGCTTACTGTTTTGGGCATATCTCCCTGCTCTATTTCTCCATAAACTTTGCCTAAATAATATGCTTTAATAGGTAAATAATAGGCATCAGTAGTTTAAGTTATTGAATAAACTATTGAATATGCTTTAGTAGTTTAAGTTTCTTGTCAACAATCAACTCATAACTCCTAACTTAGCACAGGAAAACCTGAGTTAGGAGTGATTTTGACAAGAAAATGAATCGACGTGTTCTGCAGACACCTTTGACAAAGGAGTAAAATAAGTGATTTTTGTAGCCTTTTATTGATTGCTTGAAAAAGCAATTAGTCAATCATTGTTAATGACTTTGTGACTCTCATATTTATCAATCAGAATGGCTAAGAAAGTGAGGTGTTAGATGTCACTTTGGACAGCATGGGATGATAATTGGATCTATTAAATTTAGATCACTTTCCCTGTAAAACTCAGTTTCATATTTAAACATGTAATGCTTGGAAATTCGTTGTGTAGGGACACCAAAGTATAGTGCTTCATGACGACAAGCTCTTGACAATGGTGAGCCAAATAGAACTGCCTCTGTGCCAACATGAAGACTGATGTAGAAAACAGAAAACCAAGAAACCTCATAAAGTAGCGTCTTTGTTGGGCTTTCTCAGTTTTGCTTTCATGTTCATGTCTCTGCGACAGAAACAAATGATGACTAAAACTAACAATTAGTTCAGTAATTGATTGAGCAGACTTCACAATAATTGGTGAATCTGACAAGACAAATGTCCTTTTATTCAAAACTAAAAACAGAATACTCCAATCTACAGTTTTACATTTGTTAAATGAGATGGAGGCAGCGGGTGCAGCAACTGGGTGGCACACGGGATTAACAGCTAAACGTAGCATTTATCATTTTAATTCAGTCTTTTGTAGCCGTAAATAAACGCCTTTTACTCAGCTTGAAGCTGTATTGCTTACAAGTTGTTATAACTATGTAACAGGAAACAGCAGATTTCAGCTGATTTAGCTGCTGATGCTTGCTCATGAAAAGCTGTTAGGATGCACACATACACCCATAATACACTGAAAAGTAAAGGGCAGAGAAGGAAATTGCATGTTGTATGTTGTCTGCTTTTTGGAAAAGTCTGTCTTAATACTATTAACGGGTTATTTAAGCTGAAAGACTTCTGCCTGTCAGCTCTGTCCTGCATCAGTACTGCACTCTTGCTTTGACCCCACACCATCTCAGCATAAGTTGGAGGCTCTGACAGGAGCTAGAAATGATTTCGTCTTCACTCCTAAAAATTTCATGTTGAATAAGTCAGCAAGGGGTCATAAGGTTGGAGCCTTGGCAGCAAACTCAATCTTTTGCAACTGCAAAAAACACTTTAAGCAAATCAAACATGAGTTACCTGGCTGGACCAAGTGCTAGCTTTACACATCACACAGTTTAATAAAATTAATAAAAATGAATCAATTTAATTGAATGGAAATTGGTTTAATAATGGTGGGTTAATCTGACTCTGATTAGGATCGAGAAAGATACATTTTATTTAAATTGTACACCACAGTCTACAGAGTTTAAAGAGCTACTCTGTTGGGTTTTGAAAAGCCATGTCCAAAAAAGAAAAAATCCCCCCTGAATGAGGGTAGGATACTGAATGCAAATTGTCAGATGTTAAAACAACAAGAGCTCAAAGAGCACAAACCGCAGCCAAAGCTTTAACAGTCAGCGACCACCCAGCTGAGTACACATGCCCATGATTCAAACATGTCCAAAATTAAAAATTAGATTTGGATCTCAATCTGGGTCCAAACATAACTGTGGTTGTACATGGATCCACATAATGAACATCTGCATTTTTTAAGAAAGCATATTGACATTTTTAGACAAGCAATAAGCAAAAAGAATGGAAAACTCCCCTTTCTTGCAATGTTGACCAATCCTCAAAAAATCGCTGTACCTGGATTTAGATCAGCACCAAAATTTTATTATTTATTCTTTGTGCCATGATCAACATTCCCAGAAGTCTTTTACCTAAATTAGCTGATAATTTATTGAGTTTTCTTGCACACAAACACCATCAAAAACAAAACCTCCTAAGTGGAGGAGCTCCAACAGCTTCCCTGGTACAACTTCCCAGATACCAAGAGTACTCACTTCTGTCCTTGATAGCTGATTCATGTAAAAATCAGAGCGCCTTGGCTATGTCAACTGAAATATCTTAGATGTTATTAGAAAATTAAGCTGAACCATTTTACAGAACCTTAGTTCATGAGATGCCCTGCTAAAAGTAGATACAAAGCATGCTTTATTTGATGCAATCATAGATCTGACAAGCATGTAATTATTCATTTAAAAGGTCATAAACTGAGTTGACCACAGTTATTAGGGTTACCACCAGGGACCATCAATGTCAGGACTTAATTTTTTACTCAATATGCTTCCAATAGCTGTTCCAAACAATTGTTAAAGTGTCATTTCCAATCCCAGATCCTTGCAGATTAAATGGCTGAGAGGAAAGTGTGCTGAGACAAAAACTGTCCTCAAATCAAACTGGTTTGTTTGTCCATTAGTGTGATCACGTTTGCATGTCAATGTCTGGTGCTGTAATAGATTTTGATGAATAGTCTGAGGATTGACACATAAATGTGTATTTTGTCATCTATTTGGTCTTGGTTTGTGGTTGATTTTCCTCTGGTTTACGAGAAGGTGTAATAGGACAGTGAGAAAATGACTGGCTCATTACATTCAATCTTCCATTTATGGCTGAACATATGCATTCCTATTCATATTGAGGAAATGAAAGAAGAAGCCCCCATATTCCATCCCATTCTGGTCTCCCAAACAGTCTGAATCTGCACCTCAGCAGAAAATAATAACTACAGCAGCCTTAAATTATCATAATGACCCTTACCACTGTACACACACACCAACACACATGGACACAGGATCACACAAAACAACTGCACACAAAACCCCTGCTTTCAAGTATCAAACTTCATGAAATATTTATTGCACTGAAACATTCTTGGTTTCCGCTTTACTCCAAAACTGTCATTTTCTATTTGAAGATTGTAGTGTGAGATGTTGAAGACGTTTTAAGTGACCCAGCAAAGAAAAGAAAAAAAAAGGAGTAAAGAAAACACAATAACTGTTACTGTGGTTTATCTGCCCTGGTGTTTGGAGACTTGCAGTGTTAACGTAGCATTAAGCTCCTTCCGGAGGTTTTATGGTTGATGTGGTTTTGACATGTAAGGTTATTCAAACTATCACCTGGGCTGCAGAGGAGAGATCACTGATCAGTATCTACTGTACATTACTAAAAAGGGTTTTATCTCATTTTAATGCTGTCACAGCAAGACTTTATGGACAAATACAGTAACTAGAATGACGGCCTTACTAACATTTATCAGAGTTCAACAGAAAGACATTTCAATCATTCAGAGGTCATGGGTACATCTGTTGATATAAAATACATGAAGGAGTGCAAAACCACGGACACAAAACAGCATATGAACACCTACAACTTTTACTGGAAAGCATGCAATCTTAAATCGTTGCTCCTGTTACTGGCAGAAAAAAACCGGTAGCAGAGGGGATGAACGAGGAGGGTTGATTAGTGTTCATGTATTTGGACGAAGATGTACACAAGCATGTCCACGCATCAACCACTTTGACATGACAGTTGGAAACTAAACTACAGCCAGCTGATTTGATAATGAGGTTGGACTTGCTCATGTTTTTTTGTTTTGCCTTAAGAAAACATATAAAGCTAGAAGTGCCACGAGAGTACAAACTTCTGCCAAGGCATTTTCCACCTTCCTCACCAAGTTATCAGTGAAAATGTAGAAAACTACCATATCTGCCATGAGCCGGAGTTGCCACTTGACTGTCTGAATAAGAGATGTTATTGTCCATCCATATTTTGCTTTCAGATATGTGAAATTTCACCATGAATGGCACTTCAGTTTTTGAGTTTAAGCCAAAAACATTTTTAAAAGGTTACAAAAATGATCATTTTTGATCAGTTTACCTTAAATGAAGCAGAAACTGGTGCCAAATGTAAAAAAAAAAATCCAACAAACTCACATCTATTCTTGAGATACTGAGGTCACAATAAAAAGCACAGATCAGCAACATGTTGACAAAATGTACCCTTCCAAGGCTGACACCAGAGCAGAGGCCTTATTCTAACTTCTACCAGACCTTTCCTGAGTGTTTCATTAAGATGGATGATTACAAACAAAACCGCAGCAAAATTTTAAGTAGGTTTGCTTTTGTTGTGGGCAGATCTGTTTACAGTCAGCATCAGTTTTTAACTTGTTGTTTTGGATATTAATTTTGTAGAACACACCCTGGTGTGTGAATCAGCCAAAAAGACATTCCTTGCACTCACAGTATGTAACTTGATATAAATAGGTGTCAGATATTCAAAAATGCATACTGATTCTGCTGATGTGTTCGTCATCTTGTTTTCATTTGTGTCTATTTCTGTGCTACCTGATACACAGACCTGTCTTCTTCTTGTAGTCGAATCAGAGATACAAACCAAGATTGTATTTCTCTGGAAGGTCTGCTGCATACCTTAAATAGACAGTATAAATTATCCTCTGTCACTCTCCGGAGCAGATTTGTTTATGTAGTTCAGCCTGTATGTGTCTCACAGGGTCATCAGTGTCTCTGTTTGCATGCATATGCTACCTGAACAAGAGAGACTGATGCCTGGGATTTGTACTCAGGCATGCTGTCATGTTTTCTATCTCCAAGACGTCTGGGCGAAGTGCCACAGCAAACACCCCTCTCCTATTGACTTAACCACAAGTTGAGAATCTCTAACACACACACAGATAGGCAGTTACTGTCAGAGGAGCTCATTGAAAGAGATCTTGTTCTCTTCCAACATGGCAGGAAATGAGAACCCCAAGACCAAAAACATATATTAACTCGGAATCTTTCAAAGCAAATAAACATCTCCTCAAATACCTCAAACAATCTGGATTGATCCAAAATAGGACTTGGTTAGTTTTTCAGTGAATCCGCATTTGGAACTGTTTGCAACATGTTCTCTATCTTTTATAAATGGAGATTGAATCATTTGGCATCTATTTGTGCAGCCTGTCAACAGCTGGCCTGGTCCAGCAGGAATGTAGATCTATTCTTGTTGCTGGCAATCAGGGTTAAAACTTTTTTTCATATCACAGCCAGCACATGTTCTCATATCTGGTAAGAATGCTGGACGAGTTAACTATCCAAAGCAACAGGGATTCTAGTTTAGTTTGCACAAACTGTTGTCAAAGTAACTTTATTGAATTATTGCACACATTCATACAGGCAAAACTGATGATGACATCTGGTAGAAAATACAGTAACTCCTCTGCAGGCAAAACTTTGCACTGGCAAAGAACAAGAACTACTGCATGGCAGTTCAAAGGTTTACAGCTGCAGAACAGAAAACACAGTGAGGGGTTGGAAAGAATATTTAAGGTGTTTCCTGTAGAAGTTTGATTTGTGAAGATGTGAGAAAACATGGGAGGAACACCAGACAAAATGACCAGAACCTCCAAACTATGTTCAGATTCCTAAAAGCATTCTTGAGAATTTAACATAAGTCATAAGGCCATAAGCAACAGATGAGTGCCAGGCTTTATGGCCTGGACTGTGATCTTTAGAACAAAAACTTTCAGTGAGGCATCTTTAATTACTATGGCCCCTGCTTATGGAACAGCCTACCTGAAGACCAGAGGGCTGCACCTAATGTTACTGTTTTTCCACAAAGAAACTTAAAGGTGCAGTATGAAGAAATTGGCATTTTATTGACATCCAGCATTCAGACTTTGGAATGAGCCCATCCGTTACTAAAACATTACATCATTCAGGCAGTGAAGACCAACAAGGATTGTGATCAGGGCATAATTTACAACAGTTACAAGGTGAGGATTTTTTCATTCATATTTATAACTATTATTTTTAGAGATTATAGGTCAGTTAAAATGATGATTGTATGTCTTGTAAACTTTTGTAGACTTGTATTCAAAAATCAAATTTCGCTCTTTTGTCCCCGAAACCCACCAGTAGACAACATGGCTGATCATTACATAGTCTCCACAAAGGGGAGACCTGCAGTACATAGATATAAAAAGCTTCTTCTAACTTAATAAAGAAATCAAAAGTTTTATGGGGATGATTGTACACCTATTACGATGGACTTTACATACAAATACAAACATTATTTCCTATATTTACAGTTTCTGTTCAGCAAAAAATGCTGCAAAATTCTACACACTACACCTTTAATCTAACCCCCTCATGTTCACTTATTTTAAACCTTTAAGATGGTGGCTCTGCGGTGCTTACTGGGTACAACAATGTCCCAGTTCCACTATTGTCTATCAATATTATGAGAGGAGGGCGAATTGGGGAGTTGGGCGAAGTGGGTTTGGGCCATACTTCCTTTTACCTTATTTTAATGTACCTGTCTGTTTGTAAAGCACCTTATGCTACATTTGCTACATTTTTGTATGAAAAGCGCCATATTAATCGTTTTAATGATTGATTGATAATGATTAATAATTTCATCCTTTAATGACAAATGTCTTCTCGGCTTTCACTGTTCACAGCATGCCTTGGGTGTCCATTTAGCAACAATCCTTAAATCTGATTTTCAAACTCTCATCTATTGGACACAGTTAAAGTTAAAATTAGTGCAAAATTAAAGAGAAGTAAATACATAAATCTTGAAGTACTCCTCATGTAATGGCATCAAAAGCAAGGAATGTATACGAGGCCCAATGCCCTCAGTCTTCAACCTAAATCTGATCAGTTCATTCCAGTGTTAATTTTGTCAACCTATTTCCATTATAGCTTTCGTCAACAACCTTTTTTTCCCCTGATGAAAACTAGATTATGATAATAAGAAAAGTATACATTGGAAAAAAACTGAAACAAAAATTAACTGACATTTTCATCAACTTGACTATAATGGTTGACAGAGACTAAATCCAATCAGACCTAATTCCATCATGTAGAAAGTAGAGACAAGTTATGAATCACAGCTACTTTGTTTGTGTGTAAAGATTGGATGAGTTAAGAGGGACATCCAATCACAAATTCCTTAACCTCGTGGTGGTGGAGCCAAGTGTAAAACATGCTTTTAAAAATGTATGGAAACATAAAATACGCCTTACACTTTACAGTTTATATTTGAGTCGACTTTATTTACAGTAGATTTTGTCCACTAGAATGTTGTCAAATTTCATCAACTAAACTCGACCAAAATCAAAACAATTTAGAAGAAAAAATGATGACAAAAACGTACATGTTTTAGGCAAAAGACTAAAACTAAAACTTAATTAAAAGGTGCTGTCAAAATTAACACTGCTTCATTCCTGACTCTGGGTGAAATTCACACTAAGCTCAAAGAAAACCCTCAGATTGCTCATGAGAAGTTGTTTTGACAAGAAATGAACAACAACAACATGACCTCCAAAATCTAATTAGCTCAGCCATGAGTCAGAGAAGACATTTGTGCACAATTAAAGCAAAATCCACCAAGGTGTTTGAAATAATGCTTTCACAAAGTTACCTGAAGAGACAGATGGACAGATGGATGGAATGGACAGCCCCCAAATATAGTGCCTCTGGCCTCGACTGACGCTGGAGCAGAGTCAAACAAAGATGAAAATGAGCTAACTGATAGGACATAAATGGAAGTAAATGGGTTAAATTAGGACCCCCGGGATACGCTGGATGCCCACAGGTCTCTGATAGATCTCTACTTTTATTTAGAGTTAAATAAAAGTAAAGGAGTGAGCATGTGGAGGATAAACAAGATAGTACTGGGAGCAGATGAATCAAAGTGGCCCTTATCGTTGTTTACTCCCAACTGTGACTAAATTGGTCCAAAACATAATCAGAAGTGAGGGACAGTTCCCTGAAATAGTAAGCAAACCACGGTTACATGACTCCAGTCCAACATCATGTGACACAGGAAAAGAAAAAAAATCAACCATGTGAAACAGAGAGACATTACCAACTCAACTGTACATTAGTTCAGCTCTATGTGTTTCGAGGATAAAAATATCACAACGCAACAGAATCAAGCAGCTGGAGAAGGCAGAGTGACACCCCTGAGGCCATGCAGATCTTCCTCGAAGAAACTTCCGATCAAAGGAGAGTCATCAGCCGGATTTATCTCCTCTGAGCCATCACAGGTGGGGGTTGAAAAGGAAGGGAAGAAGAAAATAGCAGGAGGAGGGAAATATTGAGCTAAAAATGGGATATATAGAAAGATGAGACTGTGGCTTGTACACGTGTAATCCACTGAGAGTTACAAGGATGTTAATTAAGCAGTGAGGGAGATAATAAGTACCAAGAGATGAAATGCCCCCCTGCTAGACTGCAGAAGTGTGTTTTTCCAGGAGAGGCTGATTTAATACTTATTATGCAGCATGGGAAATATGTCAGGCTTACACTGTTGCTCCTCATACTGGGCTCCCATCAGATGTGACACCCCCCAGGGCACAATGTTTATTGTAACCTTGGTTCTGTTCTTACAAATATACCCTGTAATCCTTTCTGCTGTGCTGATGACAGACAAATTCATTCACATGTTTTTTTTCATGTTTTTGGGATTAATTTACTGCCAATTAGCAATTGTACATTCTGTACCAAAATTAAACCCTGCATCAAAAATATACTGTTATTGCTCTACTATCCTGATGAATTCATCCTGCTTTTTTTTTTTTAGCCATTTTCTTTTAATGCAATTATTTCACTCTGTGTCTGGTTTTAGTATAAATTTTAAGTACCATTTTTAAAAATACAAACTACTCTTTCTGCCACACTGACTTATTATTTCTGGCTTTTATCAGTTTACTCAGTACAAACTCCAATCCCAAAAAGTTAGGATATTTTGTAAAATGAAAATAAAACAGAAAACAATGGTTTAAAAATCTTTTTTGACCTAAATTCAATTGAATGTCCGACAAAGACATGATATAAATTTGAAGTGATTAACTTTTTTACAACACATTCCTAAATAGCTGGGACAGGGGCATGTTTACCACTGATTAAAATCACTTTCCCTTTTAAAAACAATCAGTGAGAGCTTGGGAACTGAAGACACTTATATCGTGTTCCCACTATAATTAGCAGGTAAATTTTTTTTTTTTTTTCAATTTGTGTAAACCCGCTAACAAGAGGCCAAGGGCATTCCCATTGCCAGCAGACGCCGGTCTAAGCATCTGCAGACGAGCTGCGCTGCGACTGTTGTTTTCTCTGGTGTGTCGAGCTGATGGCATCACGTTGACATCATCAGTGTGCCGAAACAGCGCCAGGTAAACAATGGAAAGAAGCATGGAAGTCATGGACACGGTGGTCAAATGTTTTCCGTATTTCATACTTTTGTCCCTCTTTGAAAATGTACAAACACTTTGAGTGCTGATGATACAAAGGATGATGGAATTTGTTGCTAAGATGGCAAAAAGTCACGTAAGCCACAGACAGAAGACGGATGCAATCCTATGCTGTAGACATGTTATGCCAACGTCATGTCATAAATTAGAGGGTTTGCCTGGGTGTGATGTTCCCACTGGGAGCCTATAAAAACCTGTGTCACATGCAGAGTCGGTCGGCCCTGGTCTAAATGCAGATCAGAGCCTTTACCACTGTCGAGCTTGCTGTCACCGTGTTTAAACAGGTTTATTGGCCAGTGGAAAAGGGGTTTAATCTTTCCCATTCTTGCTTTATATATGACTTCAGCTGCTCAACAGTCTTGGGTCTGAGTCTCAAGTTCAAACTGCACCATACATTTTCAGTGGGAGACATGGCAGGACTGCAGACAGACCAGTCTAGTACCCACATCATTTATATGAAGCCTGTTGTAACACAAGCAGAATGTGGCTTTTCACTGTTTGCTGAAATAAGCAAGGACAGTCCTCAAATTTGCAGCTTTGATGGGTGAATATGTTGCTCTTAAACCTGCATGTAGTTTTCAGCACTAATGATGCCTCCACAGATGTGCAAGGTACCTATGCCATAGGCATTAACACATCCTTATATCATCACAGACGCTGGCTTGCGAACTTTGCCCAAATCACAATCTGGCTGATCCTTTTTCTCTTTAGCCTTGAACACAATATTTCTGGTACCACAAAGGGGTCTCCAAGGAAGAAGTCTATAAACCACAGGTTTTCTTGTTTTAGCTCTTTCTCAAAAATAAGTTTATGTGCCAATGTTAAAAATGTTATGTTATAATAGATTCAGGGTTACCCTCATATCTCACTTCATTATTTTAGTGAGACCAAGTTTAAAACCTTATAATTTAAACAAGAATAGAAGGGGCAGGATGTTTTTAATTGATTTATATGGGAGCTAGACATCACACAAGGGAGATTTGTTTAACAGTTACAGCAACCATGGAGGCCTGGGTTTGTTAAACGGGTCGATAGCTTCATATATTTCCCTCCTACTACCTGCATGAACTGTAAGACACTTCAGATAAACTCCTGCTAGTTTACATTGCCCTATAAAATTGAATTTTCTTGATTCAATGGTTTTGAAATGAACTAACTTAAGTTATGAGCATTGACATTTTCTGTAGTGTGTTGGTCGGTGCCCTGTGAGTGTATGATTTACTGGTCTGCTATTCTTGCTTTAATGATGACAAATGACACGACTGGAGTGCTGGATCTGACTTCATATTTTGATACACACAGACAAAACCACTTGAGATGCAAACCCTAACATTGTTGCAGTTCCATTAAACTGATGCTTTACAGACTGTCTCCGTCTAACTGGATGATAATATCCCCCTGTATGCTTTAGTGACAACTGAGGTCCTTCAGCATACCCACAGCCAGAGGAGAAGAGGATGAAAGAAAAGAGAGGAGAAGACAGATTCCAGCTTAGATGGCTCATACGTGCATGGCTGCACTGCCATATAAAGACACATCCAGCTTTGTTTAAATACACACACAGAGGACAGCCTTTCCTCCGTGCTAAGACGCACGTCACAATGTGAACATGCAAGTGTTGGCTCATCTTCATTCAGTGCCTATGTTTATCCGCCTTTAATCTGGAGCTTTGTAAAATAATGAAGCTAGATTTGTAAACAAGCATGCAGTGCAGTGAAAGCCCCAAATCCTCAGGGCTTGTTTTCTCACTTTAGGTTCCAATTAAATGATGAACTTGCTGTGGCTGCAGGGATGAGAAGACAGCTTTTCTATTTTGACTTTTTTCTCATACTGTGGAGGAAAAATTGGGTGTTTTGGCTGGTGTAGGTTTGGACAGAGGAGTACTGAGTCAGGGTGAAGGAGGATTTTTTTTCTTTCATTTTGCACTTAAAGAGCTCATATTTGTCTTTACTCAGGGTCATATGTTCAGTTTTTGACAACTGCTGGAATATGTTTATAATCACTCATAGTGCTGCCATTTTTCCCCAAAATTAACCTCGATTGGTTAACAAGCATCCACATTTATACCCAGCCCACCGGCCTGGCAACAACACGACATGAGGCATTTTCATTAGATCTTTTTACCATTTACCTCTCCCCAGGTCATGCTAATAAATCTTGCAATCTTGTCTAATTTTTCCCACCTAATTGAAAGAATGCATACTGAGGAGCATGCAGGGCAATGACTGATCTACCTGTACTCTCAATTTGTGCGGGACACTCTGTAGGAGCTCCTCCCCAAGGCGTAGTCTCTGATTGTTTGATAGGTCTGCTTGGTAGTAACTGGTAAATTCTGTACTGCCCTGAAACATGTTGTCAACAACTCTGCATTCTGTCTACAGTCTATGCTTTGCACTGGGCTTTTTTCACTGAACCAATGGGCTTAAACTGCCAACAAAAACACGGGTAGGCTTACATTTGGGGGCGCTATTGGACCAGCAGCTGGTGCTGTAAACAGAGAAGTGCATTTGAGTAACAGCAGAGGATGTGTAAAAACATTCTAAAAGATGTATTAAAGCCAAAAAGCAAAGTACAAGCTCTTTGAAGACATACTGTACGTTGACACTGTATATCAACAAAAAAAGTTTAATCGATTTGAGAAAAAAAGCCGAAATGCTTATGACAAGTGATTTAATATGTTTCCAGGGCAGCTATGTGGTGGTGGTGATTTAAGTGCTGCTTAGCCTGTTAACTACTCTGTTTTCATTTAACGTCTGTACTCTGCAATGAACTGATGAAACAATGGTAGGCTTACACACTGGTGGGTCTTTTCAGTTCAGTCCAGGGGATCAAGATGTTTAAGGCAGCTGCTAAAGATGCAAAAAGGCAAAGGGGGGAGAGGGAGAGGTCTTAATACCACAGACCTTTTGTCTTTTTCATAGAAGAGCTCTATCAGCATGTCAGACATGTTAAACACACTTTAGGGCATTTACGGTTAAAAAAAAACATAAGACCTCTTTAATATATAACTTTTAAAGTAAAAATAAGATCCCTTCCAATGAAACTAGATATAAGTTATTGTGTTCACAAGAATAAGGTTCCATATCTTAATATTGGACTTATAATCCCAAAATCTAACTACAAACTCAATATGAATGCATAACTTGACTTTTTTTGTTGAACTTTTATTTAGCCAGATAAAAAAAACAAAAAAACTTTTAGATCAAGATCTCTTTCATGTCATGAAAGACGGTAACATACAACAAGTCAGAATACACATATTTTTTGTGAGTTCAAGGTTTCATGAAAAGTAGTTTTAATATAAATAACAATTCATAAACACAGGCACTGCTCAATGGTCTCTCACGCTGTTTTTCTATCAGCATGAACTGAAAGGCTCCAAGTGAAATCAGTTCTGAGAGCTTCAGCTCAGTCTGTAAAGACTGAATGCTCTCTTCCCCAGTTCCGTTTGGATGCGAGGAACAGAAAGATGGAGAATTTCACAGGAGTGTAAGGCATATTGGCTTTTAGTTCTCTGAAGAAAAGTACATAAATAAGCTGGAACTTGCCTAACTAACAAATCAGGGTCAGCCAGGGCGTATGCCTTCACGCACTTATGGAAGGCAATAATACAAAGCCCACTAAATGTACGCCTAAAATAACACATGCACTAACATGATCAGCATCAAGTTAAGGAAAAAAAGAGTTCCGTAAAATGCCATTGACATCATGACTCAACATGATCTTGACCTTAGACCTTAATATCCTTAAATATCCTAATCAACTGACCCTCAGTAAAAGAGGACATATGGGTAAAGACAAATGTCCAGATATCACATCCTGGATGAAGACAAGGCTCTGAGACCTTGACCTTTACTTTTGACCAACAAAATACATTCATCCTTGAGTTGGTTTGAACTTTAGGCAAAAATTTAAGGAAAATCAATTTAAACTTTTATAAGATGTACTTTTTTATGCTTATACACATACCAAAAAAAAAAAAATGCCTCAGGCCTCAGTTGTGATCAGCATCATCAAAATATGTTTCTTTTCTCTAAGCTCTTCTTCCTGCTCGACCCTCGTCCTCTTCTGTAAGTCAGAGATGGACTTAAGTGGTAAATCTTTCAAAGCACTGATGCTGCTCTGAGGCACTTCCCTTTGCTAAAGGAGCTCAAAGCACAATTATATGCAAATACTTTTAGTTTGTTGCCATGGATGCACTCACCTCAGCAGCTGTTTTTTTTCTACGTTTTGATAAAAAGTCCCCAAAATATCACAAAATAAGACATGAGAGGATGATTTTTTTTTAAACACCGCAGTGGAAATATACTCATGAATAATGAAGGAGTTCACTTTACAGAAGACACTCTCTCTGGTGTTTCACTGCAACTTTGTCCGACAGTCTTTCTATCTTTTTGTCCATTAGGCTACACTATTTTCAGCACCCTTTGTTCAAACCACAGGAACTAAAAATAACTTCTTTGTGTCTGTGCTGTCTTTGCTCGTGTAGTGCGGTCTGATCAAATGCAGCACCAACGTCCCTTAGAGCCAAGCATCAAAGCCACTGTGCATGATTATTAAACAGCAGCTACAGGCTCACAGGAAACCACATTAATGGCCTTAATGCAATGATGTGATTTCATGCTTTGCAGAGGGGGATTCTACTACATTTGTTGTTTTATACTTTTACAAGGATGAAGTCATCTAAATCTGCTCTTAAAAACAAAGCTACATGATATAAGAAGGAGGTTAAATCACAGTTGTTTGGAATTTTCATTTTGGCATCTTTTTCATATTCAGCCTCATTCTGAAGTCTCAACTGATCAAAACAGAAAAACATTTTACTCCATTTTTTGTTATTGGATTAAGATGTTTTTCAGTTTTCTTTAATCAAAACTTAATGTGATCAAAAATAAAAGCATTGTTGTGTTAAGACTCTGGCAAGAATTAGAAAATTGAAAATAAAAAAAGAGTCCTGAAAAAAAGTTAAGTTTAAGATGCTGGAGTCTGGCGATGTTTGCCCATCTAGTCATTAAGTGTTTTGTGGCCTACGACCAAGGTCTTAGAAAGACTTTAGTCCGCATCCTTGGCACCAGGTCTGTTATGTTCCTAGTGTTTGCCGTTCTTCTCTAGCGTTGCCCCTTGTCAGTGATTCTGTTTATGATCTTCATGGACAGGGCCTCACAGCCATTGGGATGGTGTTCCCTGTTTGAAGACCTCCGAATCTCATCTCTCAAGGCAAAGCTTTAAATCAACTACTTCAGCCTGTTCCTACCCTCATGGGCTTTGGGTAATGACTAAAGGAGTGAGATCATGGATACAAAGTCGGAGTGAGATCTTTTTGGACTCAGCCTTAGAGAGCTCAGAGAGGGTGAAGAGCTCAAACATCTGAAGCTGGCTTGGAGCTCCTCCAAGCCAGTTGAGGAGGTCAGGGCATCCCCATGGAGGTCTTCAAGGCACGTCTAACTGAGGGGCCGTTTACATGACGCCGAAAATGCTCAAGACAAGATTTCATTGCGTTTTGGCCTTGCGTTTAGATGGAGCCCGTTTTCAAAAGTTTGCGTTTTTACTGAAAACGCAAACTTTTTCCGTGTAAACCCGTATCAGAGCGTTTCAGGGTGAAACGCTGACGTCATCACAAGCGCAGTACTCATGGAGGCTGCGCGCGCATACCAGGAACAGTAACAGCTTCAGCCGTCTGCCGAGTAACGTGTGAGCGTCTTCCCGTGCTCAGTTTGTTATCCAGAAAATACTATCCAGACAGATTTGTTGTCCGAACTGATTTGTTGTCCAGAAAAGAAACTCCTGCTTCTCTGTATGTCTCTTCGCCATTGTTGTTTGTGAAAGGTTTTCTTCTTTGTTCGTGTATTGTAGCAGCGCTGCCTCTCTGCAGAACTACACCGCCATCTACTGAACCGGCATGCACACTACAGCGGATTTACAGGGGATTAACTCGTCTCTGAGCGTTGTCATCTAAACGCAGAAGAAATATGAAAACGCAAAGGAAGAATTTTTGCATCTTCAAGTCAGGAGTTTCCATGTAAACGGCCCCTGAGCAGAGATCTCGTGACTGACTTAGAAATGGAGAGAAGTTATATCCCATCTGGTCTAAAAATGCAACACAATTCCCCCGAGAAGAACTTGAAAATCTTGGGAAAGAGAAGTCTGTGCTGAAATGCTTAAAGGAACACTCCAGTATTTTGTTTGTGTCATGTCTTACCGTCATTCCTGAGTCCATGACAAGCAGATAGACACAGTTTTTTCTACTGTGTGTCCAGTAACAAGAGACGGGTATAGTTTGGCCACCACTAGTTAGCTTAGCTCAGACACAGGGAGTCAACCAGTACTGTTAGCCCGCCTCTGCCTACAGTCATCAGATAAACTCTTCAGCAACAAGCCTGTGTGCTTGTTTCAACTCAATTTTTTTTACACCTATATGTTACGTTATTTTTTTACTATCTCTGTCTCCTCCTAAACAGAGGGTTTATTTTGTTGACCTACTTCCGCAGTGATGTGATGTTCACAAACGAGTCTGGTTTTTTTAACAGCTCTTTTAAATTAACGTAAATTATCTATTTGCAGTTTTGAGTGAGCCATTCATTTGCAAGCCATTATTAAATGCAAATTGCCTGCAAATTTATGAAACAAACGGCTCACTCACAACTGTGAAGGGGCGAGACAACACACGAAAACAATAAAGATGTTGGAGTGTTCTTTTAATATTGATATGTGGATGAAGACGGATGGATGGATGGATGAATGTGAAAATGTGTGGAAAATTTGTAAAATATAATGTATTGAATCACAACATCTGTATCAGTTTGAACAACCCTGACTTTACAAATTAAATACAGTTTATTTCAACAGTCTTTGAGGGAGCAAAATCTTTCTGGCCCTACAGTTTTTAACGTAGATTATGCTCAGCAGTATTGATAATAATGAGAAACAGAGCTTAAATTATGCAGACACACTAACACACGCTTAGGAGGAAGCAAGAGACGCTTACATGGCAGTATAAAGGAACCTCATTCCAATAATTAAAATTATGTTTTAATGAAGAGTGAAGGTCCTGCCAGGAAGAGGACGACGCCGCAGTAGCTCTTAGTGCCAACGAGAAGGCTCTGTTCTTCTTACATAATATTAATGTATGAGGGTCTAAGAATTAGGGTCAGGAGGTAGAGAGCCAAAACCAGAGAGGGAAGATCACTGATAAATGTGTTCAGAAAAAAAAAGTCAAAAATCGCGAAAGAAACAAAAGTCAGATTGTTTAAGTCAACAGGTCAACATGTTAGTGGTAAAGTCAAGAAAAAAGTCCAAACCTTCAGAAAAATTAACTAGAAATGTTTGGGGAAATTAGTGAAGGACATGGGAAACAGGTCAAAGACGAGCAGAAAATAAGTTGAGATGTCGAGGAAAAAAAGGTTCAAGAGCACAATCAAACCAGAAGGCATTTGTGACACTGAGTTAATAGCATTAATGTAATAAACTACTCTACCCAAAGTTAAGAAATACTTAAAACATCCTGGATCTGGATGAGGAACACCGGTAACATCTACTGACATATCCCTTGTGCCATGGCCAACGTTTCCTAAAAAATGTCCATCATTCATTAGAGAATCCCTAAAAAAGGTTTCTGAATCTGCATTTGTATTTGGATCACACCAACAAAACTCTTGTCCTTGTGCCATGGACATCATCCCCTGAAAAGTTGATCAAACTCCATTGTGATCTTTTGTAGTTATTCTGCAAGAAGACAAATAAAACAACATACTTGCAAACCAACAAACACAAGCAAAAACACATCCTCCATGACAGTGGTAGTTATGGCAACATGTCTAACTGGCAGGACAAAATAGTCCAGATTCTGGGAAAAGAACAAATGTCAAGATATATGCTGTGTCCGAAATCACTCACTCATTCACTCACTCACTATCCCCTATGTAGTGTAAACGATATAGTGGACTATATAGGGAATGACCAAACGACATTTCGGACACTACACAGAAATTTTCTAAACGTCGCAGCGTCAGTTGATGAGCGGTTATTCCTGTGACGTAAGTGGACGCACCAAAATTCACGTAAACAAACCGGACACTCGGGAGGATAAGTAGGAAATTTTGAAGCTGTTCACAGCCGCTAAAAGATGTAAAAGAGCTAAACTACGAACGTGTTTAAAATACTTCAACGTTTCTTTTAATTTATGAATGAAAGCAGCGCCTAACGGCCTTCCTTCTCTTCTTCTTCTACGGTAAAACACGACCGCATTGCATTGTGGTATACGGGAGTACCATGTAGGGTACATCGTATGTACACTCATTTTTGCTGTGCATTGTGGGTATTTTGTAGTGCACTATATAGTGGATGAAAATAACTGATGAGAATTCGGACACCACTACAAAATGGCGTATACACTATATAGTGCACTATATAGTGTATAGTGAGTGATTTCGGACACAGCAATAGTCTTTTTAAGAGAAAATGTCAAAATGTATTAATGGTTTTTTATGTATATATATTTCAGCTTTTGAAACTATGTTGGAAAAATGTGAATTCCTTGCAAAGAATCTAAATGTTGAAATGAAGAAATAAAGTTGTGAAAAATGTACAACATTTGAAGGGGCAAAAGATCCAGATAATCAGAAAAAAGGTTAAAAAATGATGAAGAGACTATCAGTAAAACACATATGTAATGTAAAGCAATGAAGACCAAAAAAAGAGTTGATATGCTTCATAAAAATGTTTGAAAGCTGAAAAAACACTAAGATACAGAAAAAAATAAGAAGTTTAAAAGTAGAGTGGCAATGTTGAAATGAAATGAAATGAAAAATGAGAATGATGGGATTAAAGTTAAAAAAATTAAAGGAAAAAGATTGAAATGTTTGGAGAAAAGGGTCCCATTGTGTGGAGTAAATTGTCCAAACTTTGACAGAGAGGAAAAGACATGGTTTAGAAAAAATGCAAACTTTCGGGGGAAAAATCATAATAATTAATAATGACAGTTGAGAAGAGGGAAAAAGGTCAAATGTCAAATTCCAAGTTTGAAGGAAGAAGTTGCAACATTTGGAAAAATAGTTAAATTGTCAAGAAAAAAGTCAAATGTTGGGAAAAGGGAGAAAGTTGAAAAGTAGGACTGACAGATCAATACATTTCTTAGAAATCATCAGAATAAAGTTAAGATGATAAAAGATAAAGTAATGCCATTAAAAAAGAAAAGATGTTGAGGAAAGACTGTTGATGTGTAAAGTGAAAAGTCTAAATGACAAGAAAAACAACAGGCAAAACACTAAAGACAAAAGAAAACTGTAAAGAAGTTGAAAAGTCAAGAACAAAACAAAACAAAAACAATCCCAATGTGGACAGGAAAAAGGTTAAATGTTGAGATAATAAAAGCTGAAGTGCAAGGATAAGGACAACTTTGACTAAAAGAGTTTCATGTATGAAAACCCTTCTTTTGGCTGTTTTCTCAGTACAATTGTTTTAGTACACCATGGAGAGAAAGATCTCCTTCTTCTCATTTTACTTCCTCGTGCCTGACCTAAAGACTCTTCCAAACATATCACTCCATCCTGACTGAACACTGGGGTGAGAAGAGGATAAGAAAAACTGAAGCGAAAGAGTCCCAGAGAGCTGATGACAGTCACAGCTTTGACTCATTTTGTGTACATTGAGCTCCCGTCCCTGCATGGTGCTCTGAAAACATCGGCAGCACAGGCAGAGTCAGCAGACACAAAGGGCCGACTTGTTAAACATACAGAATTTATGAGCTCTCAGGACTTTCCTCAGTGAAGCCCCGTCACTGATTCTGACAGCAGCGAGCGTGAGGGCTGCTGGATTGAGCCCCATGATCGAGTGCTCTGTAATGTTGTGTGGTGTAATGATACCAGCACCAGCAGAAGTCCTACTGAGAGCAGAAAAATGAGCCTGTCAGAGGGGAGAAAAGAAAAAGACACAAGAAGACAGACAGAGAGAGAAAAAAATCCCCCAACTAGGTTCTGATGTGCTGTTTGGCTTCAGATCTGTTTCTGACAGCCAGGGCTCTGCTCTGATTAAAATGTATTTATTCTATTAAACATCCAGTGGAGCAGCCTGCCAGGTATCTGTATGACTGCTGCGTGACTGCTGTTTACAGGCTGGAAGGATCCAGATCTTCCTACATGCATTAAATTCTTACTTTTGATAGCTGACTCGAAATGAGTCACATTTAATCTCATATTTAGAATATTTGTACCTGGCTTTTAATGTTTTGTTTTATTGTCGCATGCATATTAATAAAGTACAGTAATTATTAACAGCTTATTGGTGTATACATCAAGTGAATGCAAATGAATAAATAAGTGAAATGTTTCTGCTTCAAGGTCTGTAATCAGGCAGATCCATCTGGAACGATTGTGAGCAGCCCAAAGCTGCAAGACCCAATCGGCATCCTCTAGAGTGGGAAGAGGTGGGAGCCAAGATGAGACGACAGCATTTTCTTTATCAAATGAAGAACAAAAACTACAACAGAGAGGATTCTTCTTGATAGAAATGTTATTTTCTCTTTACTTTAATGTTTTATATTTGACACCATGGCAGATGCATCTGCCTACTTCATTACCTGATTGGCCTGTTATGAATGTAACCGAAGAATCTATTGTCCAGTCATCTGCCAGGTAAGCTTTAGAAATGTTCTGCCCATTCCCAAACACTTTCTATGGGCTGTTGCCCAGACGAGATGAACCAGTGAAACATGCTGAATGGTCCAGCTGGTGTGCCAGGTTGTATCTCTGGCCTCATTATCCAAAAGTTGTTTTGCTGTTATTTGAAGAGAAGAGCCAAGACCAAGATTTAAATTTGATTTTTAGCTTGAAAACAGAAAAAGGCCAAAGATGAGCTGCCAGATTGAGCATTGCTGCATGTTCATTCTAACTTGGTGTATTTCACTCATTAATACAAGAAAAGTTTGTTCTTCTGATAATTTGCCTTAAATATTAAATATGTTTTTCTAAATTATGAGAAGCAACTAGTCAGTTGTATCACTGAACCTTTTCCTACTTCTTTTTCTGTTATTTAATGACTGTTAACAAGCCGATCTGGCAAGAGGACAGCATTAAATTTAGGTGCCAGAAAAAAGATTAAAGAAACTTTTATTATGAATTAAGATAATGTATCGTATAAATTAATAACATTAAAACCATTGTTCATCCCTCAGTAGAGCAAATCTGAGCTTAAGTGTAAGTAAGGATGAAGTGGCAAGAAATACCTGGTGCGCAGACTTAAGGTGGTTTTCCCCGCCACAGTATACTTCCAAAACATTTTTTTTAATAACACTAATAGCTGCGAGAAGTGATGTCCCAGGAAAAATAATGAATGCAAGCCCTTACTCACTCTCCCCATGACAGCAGCTATAATCATAAATAAAAGCGAGGATTCAGGCCATAAACCAAGAATGCTGTGGTGAGAGCAGGATTTCAGGCTGTTGGGAAGCTCACTTCTTGCTGTGGCTGAAGAACAGAACAGGCTGGAGGAGTCTATAGTAGACATAAAAATGAAGCCAGCCAGTTTCCTGTCTTCAGATGGTGGAGCAGATGGCACCGTCCTGAGGGCCGACGTTTCAGCCTGTCATCCAACTTTCAGTCAGCAGAATCAGCTCCCTCATTATTCAGGAGGAGAAGGTATGACTTAGCATGGCTTAGACAGATTGTTGAGTGTTCAATGGTTAAAAATATCTCCTCAAAACATGACATACCTTTCAAAATTTGTCCTCTCTTTGACGCACAGAGAGTGACAACTTAATCCTAACAGCTTTAAGTCATGCCTTGCCTTTTTTTTTTTTTTTCCTCCAGAGGAACTTTAATTTTGCATTGTGAAGATCCTTACATCTGGGCTTATAGGCAACTCAGGTCAACCTGATGTCAATGATCAAACTCTTTCATTTGCCTCTTCTTGGGGAAAAATAAATCGATAAATAAATCTGAATATTAAATGAGAGGAAATGAGGACAAGACGATGAAAAGGAATGAAAGTCATCCAGCGGCTGAACTCTATCTCTATAGAGTTGCACTCAGCGCTCTGCCTTGGGTTTTGGTGAGGCTAATTGCTCCGATAAAGAGAAACTTAAGCTGACTGTTTATCAGACAAAAAATATCTGCAATTCATTTTCCATGCATCAGTGTTTGGGAAATAAGAAACATAAAAGGAGCAGAATTTGAGACTAATAACAGAAAGAACAGAAGGGCTTGTATTTTTCTATCATCTGAGCAAAAGAGCAGAAGGAACTCAATAAATCCAGCTGGTTTGTTTTAGCCTGTTTCTAATAAACCGCCATCTTTTGTTTCAGAGCCACAATTAATGTTTTAATGGTTCAATCAAAACTCACATTTGGAATGATTAAAGGAAAATGGTGCCTCAGTTCTCTGCATGTGGGCTGAGAGTAGAGAGTTCTTCGTCTAAAAATTCTGCACATTTGTGCTAACAGACTTGGGGCTGCTTATACACCACCAGCAGTAACCTGGGTGCCCACTGGCTGTGCCATTGTTTCCCTGTAAGGAAATTAGTGCCGACAAACACTTTGCTGGATGACCAGACTAAAATTACCACTGTCCTCTGTATATAAAGTTCTATCATGACAAATCTTGCCCTTGATTGGTACAAACCTGAATCATGCTGAATAGGACAAAAAGTTTAGGCCACTAGCAAGAATTAATCCTTGTTAATAGAAAACTAGTGTTAAAAAAGTTAGAGTTTGTATATCTAGATTCACAAAATCAGAGCTTTAGATAAGCTCTGTCTGTTGAGCAGGTACAAGTGCAATGGAAAGCACTGGGGAGATTCTAATACGCAATGTTCTTGGTCCATCATGACTCTTGCGTTCTCTTGGCCATATGTTAATAAATTATAAAGTCTATCTGTAAAATGAAACAGGTGGGAAGAATTGTTGGTAATTAAGTAGATAAACACACCCATCAACAGTCTTCCTGCCTACCCACCCCACACTTTCATATCCATTTACATGCCACTGACGCAGCCGTGGAGGCAACTTGGGGTTGAGTGCCTTGCCTGAGGACGCATCAACATGTGACAGCTGAATCTGGGCTTCAACCTGAATTTTTTTTTTTTTTATTGCAAAAACAAACAATACAGGCAGAGACTAAGACATAGAGTATAACAAGACAGGTTACATAACATCCAAGCAGACAAGAATGGTTTTACCATTTGAGGTAAACCCAATAGACAAAACAAAATGAGAAACCAAACAATGCGAACAAAAACAAAACAAAAAAAGAAATAGATACAGCAAAGTAAAAAAGGACGGAGCTATTTTCTGTGTGTATTATGTGTGTCGGTGTGTGTTTTATTCTTTATCAGAAAAACATTGTCTTTGTCAACACTCAGCAAATAGGTAGGTATTTGGTGGTTGGTTTGGTTTGTGATCATATAGGAAGGTGTAAATGAGTGGGTTACTATGGTAACATAATCTAAATCAAACTGAGTCACTGGAGATAGCCTTTTTTGAATAAAGTATGTAAATGGACATTTTCTCCCCTGCACTGTTTTTCAAATTGTATACAGGTTAAGTCTGCCTCTGCAAATAGTGCTTTTCTCTGTGCTTACTTAATTTAAGGCAAATTTCTTATCAAGTACAAGTACCACTAATTTGAGAGGTACCTTGGATGGCAGATCTTGACTTTTGTTCTGTGGTTTACTGTCATGACATCCACTCTTGGCAAACCCCCTGACAAACAAGACACATTAGGGGAGAAACAAATGCTCCAAGTCTCATCACAGAGCAATGGCTATAAACTTAAGCACAAAGTGGAGATGACAAGCACCCTGACTGCAACTCTCAACAGCTTCCATGCTTTTAAAAATGAAATAATGAACATTCACCGCAATCTCCACTGGGAGGTAAATGTCAGGCCTCATTACTCACATAGAGGCTTTTCAAGCTGAGCAAATGAATTAAAAGGCACACAGATGCACAATCATTCATACATGAACACGCATCAGGCCTCATACACAGTTTCATAAAGGGCTTACACGGTATCATCAGAGGTATTATGCAGTAGCTACACAATGCAGGACTCTACCCACGTCTTTCAGAACTGTTTGATGTGTCATTTAAGTTTAATCAGAAAAATAAAGAGTGTCAGTTAAAGGAAGAGATAGGCAAGGGTACAGAATGTCAGTTGAATCAGATATTTACAGATATTTTATTACTAAAAACACTGACAACTTCCCTCAAAATTCCACTAATTACAAGAACATTAATACCTAAAAAATACTTCAGTAAGAAAGGACATAATAATGAAAGAATGAAGGTAATAATTTCGGCTCGTAGTGTGTTTAACGTTCCTCCCTTTTCTTGTCTCTGCTTCTCTCCATGGAGTGTTTTTGGAGAGAGACTACTCCTCTTGTTTTTCTATGCGTGCTGCCTCTCGCTCGCTCTATCTCCCCAGCCATCTTGCTGTCTTTGCCAGTTTTCTGAAGCTTTGAAGTGCATTGTGCTTTCCCTGCTCAGACAGCCTCCCTGCCCTGTGCTGGGCTCTGGCACAAACCTGACAGGGAAGAGACTAAAGTAGAAATGCAACTAATTACAGCTGAGTGTGTATGTGAGGAGAGTGTGTCTGTGTGTGTAGCTCCACATGTGTTCCATCATTAGCTCCAAGGCTTTCTACTTCTAATTAACAAAGTAATATCTCCTTCTGTCACTCCGACACAGTGACCCCAAGAGACAAGACAAAAGACTGCAGTACCTCATTACACCACTTGAGGCTTACTCCAAAGGTGAGTCAATCCTCATCAGAGTCTATATCAAAAAGGCAAACTTTACAGCTGTGAAATACTCAGGTTTAAAGTCAGGTACAAGAATGCATTTATTCTCTACTCAATGTGTTACAACTGCACAGACCATGTAACTTCAATGGAGACATTTAAAGGGCGATGCCAACATTATTTCTTAGTTTTCCTGTCTGGCCTCACTCATGAGTTCATGACAAGCAGATAGACGCCATTCTTTTGACTGTGTGTGCAGTGGAAGACAGGTAGAGCTCACCCACTGCTAATTAGTTTAACACTAAGAGTTGATGGGTAGCGTTAACCTGCTTCTGCCTACAGTCATCAGATAAATTCTTCAGCAGCTCGAAACTATCCTGTGTGGTTGCTGTAACTTTTTTTAATCATGTTATGGTACATATTCTTGTTTGAAACTAAGATCAACAAACCGAAGCACATCTGAGGTGGGGGGGTCTCTGCCTGTGTTTTCCTTGTGACTGTACACATAGAGATTGGTAAGATTTTATTGATACCAATGCTATTAACAATCCTGCTAATCGATCAAATCCTTTAACTATTCCCTTATTGATTCCTGTAGATTTTTCGTGTGGGCGAATGTTGGCCTGTAGATTTTCAGTGGCAACAATGTCAAACACACGTCAGAGCATAGATAACTGCCTCTGCAAGTTGCTAGTGTTTTTACTCACTTAAGGGTGTGCAGTAGGTGCCTTTTGAAAAATTAAAGAAAACATTTTTAAGGGAATTGATAAGCAAAAAGACTCATGATCTCAATTCTTTGACGGAGCTATTAACAATTCTCAACTGGAATTGGTTTTTCCTATTCCTATACATGCACAAGAAAGAATGGTGTCCATCTGCTTGTCATGGCCTCGTGAGTGAGGCAAGACAGGAAAACAAAAAATGTTGTTGTATCCCTTTAAATCAAACATAAGGAATCCTTTACTTTGTTAAACTGGGCCATATAAGATTTGTTTGTAAGGAACAGTATATAGCAACTAGGGCTGTCACCTTTTACTAGGTATCCAAATATCCACTCAAGCACGGGGGTAAAAATCCTAACGTCAACTTTGTAAATATTCAGTTCTGCAGCACATTATGGTGCCTGGAGCAGTGAATAACTGCATTCAAATGAAGGTGCGACCAGCACAACACTGCCATCCATTGACCTCTTTACTTTAACAACAAGAAGGACACTTCAAAAGAGAGGGCAGGCAAAGCCTCTCTGTTGAAGTACTCAAGCAGCTTGATGTTCCAGTGCTAAAGATGCACATAACATTCACAAGTTTAAGGTCCATGGGACTGTAGCCAACCTCCCTGGACGTGATTGCAAGAGGAAAACTACCGATGGTAAAATAATTTAAAAAAACCAGGCACAAACAGGGTGGAAAAAGGCAATCAAAGCAGAGGTAAAAAGTTACAATGGCATGCAACCCAGAATTTTTGGAATGTGGTGCAGGCATCAAATGAAATTAGTATTTTTTTTCTCAGAGTATTTGTGTTTAATGGATATACTGCACATCAGGAAGGATTTGCAAATCATTTAATCAGTTTTTCTTTAAGTTTTCCAGAAAGTCACATCTTCATAGATTTGGGATTTGTAAATTCAACACTGAAAAAAAAACCAAAAACAGAAAGGAATTTTTCACAAAACTAAAACCAAGTAACTAAACTTAAATCAAAAACAAAAAGTAAAAAAATAAAATAAAAAATACATGAACGAATCAAACATTTAAAATCTATTAGTGTTAACGTGTTTTTGGAGGTAGAAAATTCTGTCCTTAATTGTTTTAATTCTAAAAATAAGAGTTAAATAACTTTTTGTAAGAGGTTCATAGTTTAAATTTGTAACATGCGGCTCAGCTGAAGTTCTCCAGCATCACTTTAATGAACATACCAGATCCCTGTGACAATATCATAATCCAGTCCTATGACAGTCTGAAAGAGTTTTCATTTATCCTCCAGAGAAGCTTAATGGCTAGTTTATTATGTACACATTAAGTCCTCGGCAGAGAAGCTCACACAAGATTATTTTCACGACCCTCCTCATTTATCAGCATGAACAGGTCTGACACACAGTCAAAAACAAGGGAGTGAGGGCTCTTTTATGGTGCAACTGCAATAAAAATTCTGGACGTTCTCCAGTAATCAATTTTTATGGACAGAGTGACAGCAGCACTCAAGGTTATTTCAGTTCGAGACGAAAATGAAGCGAAGCTCGATAGGATAAAAGAAGACTTTAACTACTTACAGCTGTTTTGTCTCAGAGAGAAAAATGGAAATATTCTGATATCTTTGGTCGGACTTTGTTCAAACTTCTTTTTAATTAAGTATTTCTGAGGAAAATACATTCTTTTACACACAATAAAGTGGTAGAGCTTTCTGTGAATATCCTTTTGCAGTGGATGCAAATTAATCCATCAGAAATGGCAGCTTGATATAACAAAGATAAAATAATCTATTACACTAAATGTTCATGAGTTATGTTAACAACCAAAGCTGCACCTATTTTGAACGGCAAACTACTGTATTATTTTGCATCACATCACACTGAGCTTTTTTGTATTGTTTCATAATGTGTCATGTCTATTCTATGTTGTGTTCTTTTAAGTGGTTTTGTGTAGTCTGATGGATAAACAGGCTGGAAAGTCCACAGGTGCATCGAAAGTATTTTGTTTTGTTGTTGAAGCTTTTAAGTAATTTTTATGACCTTCGCCGGCAGCAGTTGAGGCTTGAGGCATTATTTATTGTGTCATCCATTACTCACTGATACAACACAATGCACATCCATTTGTACCAACATTCTTGTGAATGCAATATCTCGAAAAGTCTTGAGAGGAATTTTGTCAGCCTTTGTAGAAATAATCACTTGGATTCAAGGATAAAGCTTTTACATGTACAGGGTCAAAAGTCAGGCCCTGGAATCTAGCAGTCATTCTTTGCTTGCAAAAGTGAAATCTGTCAACAGCTTACGGTGATTATCAAACTTTGCCACTTCAGGGTCATGGAGTTTCATGATCATTCTTTGCTTGTCAAAGCTAAGTAGGAGAAATGCATTTTATTAAATGTGATGAAACTATAGGAACACATCAGAGTTTGATTTGTGAAAATTGCGAGGGCGGAGGCAGGGTGCACCAGACCACAGAGGACACCAGACAACATGGTAACTTATCACACCATAACACCCAGAGAAACTGTCAGTAACGTTGAAAAGAAAAGAGCAACTCAAAGACGCATGAATTCTCCTGCTTGAAAGAGCTGGACTTAATTTTTGGTATATTGTGCCTGAGCACAGAAGGTGATGCTGATCCAAAACATGATCAGTAAGTAGCACTGTCTTGTCTGACTAGTAGCTTTGAGGCAAATATTATTACTACAAATGCTGCCGCTCACGCTACTGCAGCAGAGTGAGGAGTTACCATCCTGTTTGTGACAGTTGCATGGTTGATTGTGTCCTCACTGCAAATGAACCGATCAAGGGGTTGACTGAAAACAAGTCAAGACCATCTATTTCAGGTGACCATGGTGCGCTTGTATCTATCGAATCAGGGATCAATTGCCGTGTTCACATGTGTATTTTTGAACAACTCATGCCAAACAGGGAACATCCACTTGTACCAAAAAAACTCTCTCAAATGATCTGGGTGTGAACACTACCCAAGAGATTTCTGGCACACTTTGGACAAATTTTCCTGTCTTCTTGATTGACTTGTTGATTAACCATGACATTAGGGCAGTTCAGGGTCATCGCTAAGGTCAAAGGGCACTTTTGGATTTCTATGAATAATTCTACTACAAAATTAACTCTGGCAATTTTTTTCAAGACATTACTGTACTTTCACTGACTGGAAGTTGTAAATCCCACGGAGACATAAAACTGCTAGACTGTAGTTTTAATTTGATTATAAATTTTAGTCAAGAACAGCCTGGGACCTGTCAAAGGAAATTTATAAAAAGGCCTTAGCCTTTTCAGCTTTATAGAGGAAACCTCAACCACATGGAAGCTTCTGCTACTGTAAAGGAAAATAAAAACATGGTTGAGTAAAGTCAAGAAACACTAAAAATCTCTTTCCCTTTATATTTATCTACTTAGCTAACCACATAAAGCTAAAGTAACGTAATTAAATGGCCTCACATTTCTTAACTACCTTTAAATAGAGTTTTTGCATTCTGGTGGAAGATTTTCACAAGTTTTAAAAAAAATAACAAATGAGTCAAAAGTGTGAAAGCTTGACTTTGACAAAAATCCCAACAGGCAGCACAGACTGTGATTCATTCCCTACTAATGTTCCCTAATAGCAACTTCTTTATATTTGAGCTGTCCTTGAGCAAAGCACATAATTGGAGCTGTAAGTGACCGGCAGGAGTGGAAGTCTGGGAGGTAAAAGTGAAAAGTACATGAGTAAAAAAAACGTGACATGTTGCATAAGAGAATGTGTCCAGAACAAACCCTGCCCAGATGAATGAAGGTAAGAACAGGCTGGTTAATTGTTCAGCACAATGGTGCTTTTCAGCAGTCCAGTGGGCAGACATGCTACTGTGCTGTTAGTGGAAGAACGGCATTCTCACATTGGCAGCAGGTCCTCTGTTCCAAAACCACTTCATCTGTCCTCTTCCAGTCTGGCTAACACACACCTCTGCTGGTTTTGGACAACACAAACTTTGGAAAAGGAAAAGCATAACTCTGCCTCTCTTTCTCTCACTTTCTGACTCTTTTCTCTCTTTTTAATCCATGTTACCCCACACATACCAAATTTGCACGGATGAAAAATGTCAAGGGCGGACCACCTGGCTATTTCATGCCTGGTCAGAGGAAAATCTTCCCGTCTTCATCAATGAGGCGCAGTGTGCGGGGTGTGCTCTGTCCCACTCACATATCACGGCCATTAGACAGGCATGTGCTGGGCCAGCTCCAGGGCAGCGCCTGCTGCTCCGCACACTGAAGTCCCATTCAGGGTAATCTACACCAAACCAACCAATTTCACAGGTGCAAAAATGTGTAACAAGGAGAACTTGAAACATTATTGCAATGTTCAGACGATCCATGAGCGGATTCAGCAGCATGGCAAGGTCTCGAGCTGTAGTGTCGAGCATGAAAAACCATTAAAGTTCATCAGGGGCTCTTCAACTAGATTTATACAGAGGTTCTTAAAGAGTCGTAGGGGTGTTGTTAAATATGCAGTCTAGGCAGAAGCAAATATATATTTCTTGCTATTTATATCTACTTAGAATTTCAAGGAATGTAATCACAAAAAAATGAAGAGAAGAAAGAAGAAAAGTTATGCATCTATCTTTAAAATATTGGGAAGTGATGCTGTAGGGTGAGCAGCATGAGTCTCACATCTTTTTAATTTCAATACTGCTTTAGGACAAGAATAAAGACTTCATAGTTAATGTTAAATGTCACAATGTGTTTAAATGTGACCTAAGTGCTCTCAGACTTTTGCACTGCTTAAACCGTTTAAAAGAACTGAACATGCTTTTTATGTATGTAAAAGCATGTTATTGTTTGACTACAGATGACATTTGTGGTCCTATAATCACCTTATGATGACCAACCGGTTATCCATCTGCTAAAATAAAATACCAAATATCATCAGTATCGCAGGCCATATCAGCGACAAAACAGAGGGATCATGACATTCTGAGAAGCACTGAGGATGCAACAATATTCTTAGCCCACAGTTCAGTATGCTACTTTTTTTTCTCATGGTTTTTTAGTTTGTTTCAGTTCTGACAACTTGGCCATTAAAGTCTTCCCTTTTATTTTTTTCATTTAAAAGTGTTAAAGTGTTACTGAAGAATAAAAGGAGCTATTCGTTAACACATAAAAAGTATCTTCATTTTAGTTTTATGTAAAATAGAAACATTTCCCTAAACATCCTTCATGCAGTCTATAATATAAAATAAAGTTATAAACACACATTGAAAAATGAATTTTTCAAGTGCTTTTTATCCCTTTGAAATGTTTGTTAAATCCATTTTACAATTCTGGACAAAAACAAATTTGTCCTGCAAACAACTGTACTTAATGAAGTTTTAGAGATTCACTTAATTTTTATTTGATTGATGTTATATTCAAAACACATCATGATGACAACGTATTTGTCTAATTGTTACTATTTTGAGCTAACAGTGAGCACATCATAATATAACAGTCAACATCTGCATGCTAAGATCCATTAAGATTTCTGAAGTGTGCTTCTTGCTGTCATGTAAACTTCAAAAGGACTAAAAAATAGCTTAAAATGGTTAACAAACAGGACTTCTGATAAATTCTAGGTTTGTTTTTCAAGGATGTTTTGAGCAGATCAAAGTCTGCAAAACGTAATTTGTGTTTGCATCATGTTAAAAACTGTTTGTAACAGGGTCCAATAGGCTCCATAGCCACTCAATTGTTTTTGATCTTGAGGTTTGGCAAATGCTGATTTATCGTTAGCTCTACTTGGACCAGGCTAGAAGAATGAGGGGTCCTACAAACTGCTGCCTCTCCTTCAGATGGGTATTGTGGTTTCTTGGCTCAGCTTTTGAGTAATGCTACTTGAGGAAGGAGTTGACTTGCCCCACCACAGACTCATGGGATGCAGCAACACAAATACTGAGAGGAAAGAACGACAATAAATGACAGCTGTTTGTAATCAAAATATATAACTGTGTGAGTCTAAAGTGTGTAATGAACCTTGAACATCGTGCCAAACTGTTAAATATTTTATTAAGAATTGTTGCATCCTGAAGTGGCAGGTTTGTTTTTGTTTATTTCCTTGACTCTCTCTCTCTCTCCATGCTGTGTCATCTTAGATTAGCCGGCTAAACTCAGTACTTACAGTAATTAATCTAAATCCATCCAGATGGGGGAATGGTTTCAGTTTCATGCACTACAAGGAACAGCTATTACACTCTGGATCCTTTGGGCCTTTTCTCTCATCATTACTTTTTTTTTCTTCTACTCTCTGACAGTACAAGTGTCCTTCTCGTGATGGCAGCATTTGAGGACAGACTCTGAGTCACAAGACAGCTGTTCTCCTCCCTCCATTTATTCAAGTCCGCTGGTGCTGACAGATCCTCTCCTTGTCCCTGTCTGTGTGACAGCCACTGGAGACTTCCACTGATCATCTTCTTGGCCTTCGTCCCCAAACTCATCGTTCTATGATTGTTTCTTGACTGTGTTCATTTCCTGGGTCACTGTTCTGATTATAGCTGCCGTCTGGTTACACTTTGTACCATTTGTTATAATTTCCAGAGCACGTAGACTCCTCCCTTCCTGAACTTGACTGCTGTCATGCTGTATGTATGGCTTTTTATGACTCTAATTGTTTCCATTGGATACGGTATATAAGACATTAGCTATGGTGCTGCAGAGCTATGAACATACAGTCCCACTTTGTCCTGCTTTTAAGAAAATAAGGAGCTTGATACTGAATATAACCATTAATAAATTGAGGCTTGACTTTCTGTGCATGGAAATTAACCAGAAATAAATTCCAATGGTCTTCCTTGCTCTCATTTTTCAGAAAGCAAAACTCAAAAAAGTGCTT
Organism: Scarus forsteni; assembly: GCA_036419115.1. Taxonomy (NCBI): domain Eukaryota; kingdom Metazoa; phylum Chordata; class Actinopteri; order Labriformes; family Labridae; genus Scarus; species Scarus forsteni. Next base: position 19,669,806 of record JAZDUH010000327.1, read on the forward strand.
TAATTCTGACAGCTGTCTGGAAAGCTACTTCAATCAGATCGATCATGGCTGCTGGAAACAGAACATTCTCCCCCCATAAAACTCATTCCTCTACTTCAGACCTTTTGGCAGAATTTGCAACCATGCACCACATTCAATATCCTCTCTTCTTATTCTGCAAAATCCCAGACAAATTTATCAAGATGAGTCTCACTTTTGGCTCCCTTAGTCAAAACCATCTCCTAGTTTCTTTATATAATCCTGCTCTTCTGTCTATGAACACAAACCATGTTCTTCTATCGTGTGGTCATGGTGCCAAACATTATCATACATATCTGTCTCCACCTTACTGCTCCTCTTACCCGGTCTCGTTCACCTCTCCGCTCCGTCCTCTTGCTTTCTGAAAATGCCACAGTGATTTCTGATGATTTTTTGCTGAGTGCTCCACTTTATCTCTGTCGCTCTGTGGAGGTGATGGGACGTTTAGAGGACAGTTCCAGCTCATGTTCCTGTGAGTCAGAGAACAGGAGAAGGTGTAATTTCCTGAGTTTAAGACCCTGGTGGGCTCTAAAAATAATCTGGGCTCTCTGCTACAGTTTGGAAAAAGTCTGCTTGATTAAAAGTACCTGAGCCAAGACATTGTGTGATCTGGTCTCCAGCCACACTGAGGAGCACGGTGGGTAGACTGTGTGGCTGCCTGCTATGTTGGCTTGGGTTATGGATCATCACAGTAAGGCTGGTCCAAGATAAATAAAGACAACTATGTCATATATAAAATGTTAGATGGAATTTATAGGATAATCCAGGAATCACACAGAATATTGAGTGACCACAGACTGTAAGAATGGATGCAGCCTCGATGACAGCACTCACTTGTTTGTTGACTGCATTTCTGTAGTTCAGCCAACCCCACGAGTTGGCTTGCAGTAGCTGAAGAGGTTGATAGCTGAAATCATATTTGGACAAAAGGGTTTAGTGTCAAATGAGTGAGTGGTTGGCAGAATTATGAAGACTTTAAAAAAGACTGCTTCAGTGGCTAATTTTTTGGCTATTGAGTTGGGCATCTACAGTGTTGTGCAAGTTCACTCTATGGAGGTAATACTCCAAGTTCACAAAGTTCAAAATGAACCAGGTCCCATTATTGTTCATATTTTTGAATTACAACAAAATTCTCAACAAAAACATAAAAGTAATATATAAGAACACTTGGAAATACCATTGTTTAAACTCCACATCTATAAGTGCAAGTGTGAGTTCATCTGAGATGGACTGACTCAGAGTGTAAAAGTGGGCTGTGGGCTGGCAAGTCCACATTTCAAATTGTTTTTGGAAATCATGAACATTGGCCACGTTTAGATGATGGTTTTTAATTCTGAATTAATTATTTAGAATTAAATAATTCAGAATTAAAGTTTTCTCCTTTGTGTATACATGGAAATAGTAATTCTGAATAGAGTTTTACATGGAGAACTTGTTCATCTGCCTTAATTCAAGACCTGACGGTTGGGAATGGTTCTGATTGGACAGGGGAAGACATTTACATCTACCGGAAGAAAAACTCCACTTCAGTGTCTCCAGTGTCTCTGTCAGGGAAATCTTCCAATTTGGATGCTACAACTTTAGAAACATCTGCATGCTAATGCTAACGTCTATCCACTCTTTCATGATTTCCAAATCTTCTAAATTGTCACGGCTTATGTCCAATGCTTGCTTCTGGCAGCCATCCTATTTCCATCAGCATCCCATCATTCCGGCAGGACATGGGAAACGAGCATGTTCAGGATGACTGGAATTAGTTTAAGGCACTATGAGCGTATACATGAGAGAGGAATTATTATTTAAAATCAGAATAAACCAGCCACTGACTCTGGAATTAAGTTTTTTTCAGAATTATCATTTTCATTTGGAACAAGATGTTTAAACTTTTTAAAGAGGATTTTAGTTTATTCAGAATTAAAGGAGAATTAAAGTTCTCATGCAACCATTATAATTGTGTCCTCTGGGCAAAATATGAAAGGACCATCCAGATTGTTATGAGTTCAAGAGCCAGTATCTGTGATGGTATAGGGGCGGTTGTGCCTATGGGTAACTTGCATATAAGTGGAGGCAACATAAAAGTTTAAAAGATGAATGCAGGTTTTGGAGTAACAATTGCTGCCATCCAAGCAGCATCTTTTTCAGAAAGGTTCCTGCTTCTGTCAGCAAAACAATGCCAAGTTTCATTCTGCATATGTCAAAACAGCGTGGCTTCATAATGAAACAGTGCAGGTACTAGACCGGCCTGCCTGCAGTCGAGACCTGTCTCCCATTAAAAGTGTGTGATGCTCTATAAAGCACAAAATACAACAACAGAGACACTGGAAAGTTGAGCAACCAAGGATTACTATCTAGAAACAAGACAAACGGTTTCACGTACAACATATGCTGTAGAAAAAGTGCTATATAAATAAACTTGACTTGACTACAAAACTCTATCAGTGGCCTTGGTTCCCAAACAGTTACTGAGCGTCATTAAAAGGAAAGGTGATGTAACACAATGGTAAATATATACCAGCTTTTTTTGGAACATGTTGCAGGCATCAAATTCAAAATTAGTGAATATTTGAAAAACAAAAACAATTAAGTCAATCAGTTTGAATATTAAATATCTTACATTTGTTGTGTTTTCAACTGAGTGTAGGTTAAAAGGATTTGCAAATGATTTTCTGTTTTTAATTTTAATTGTGCACACTGTCCAAACTTCATTGGAATTTTGGTTTGTCGAAAGACAGAAACTGTCTTAGTTTGTGTGTGTCTGTTCTAATTAAAACAGTGGTGACATCCCATAATCAACCAGGCATTAAGTATAGTTTTGATATCAGGATGCAAGTACTTACATTTATTATTTTATGAATGGTTTTGGAAGTGCATTTTTTGTTTTTATTTGGCTAACTGAGAGATTGCTGAGCTTTATGTAGGAGAGTGAACAGGAGACCTTTTAAAAATCATATCTGTTAAAGGCTGACATAAATGCTGAGACCTTTTTCTCCCATCAGCCAAAAATGTTATCATTCAATCTTTGTCTAAGATACGGGAAAAATCTTTCCCTGTTTGTTGAAACTCCTATCTCAGTGTTTCTCAACAGAGGTGAGGTCTGATCCTTAACTGATGACCCCGGCCGTTACACACTCACATACACACTCACATAAACAAAAAGATCAGGAGATAGCGAGGAGGAGGAGGAAAATGGGTTCTGACTGTCCTCGCTGACATATTTGGGATTTCATGTTGAAGGACGAGCAGATGGATTGATAAAAACGCACACATGCACACACCAGGTGACAGGAAAGTGTTCAACAATGCAGCTCATAAATCACAGCACTAACGGCTTAAGCAGCGAGTGCACTCACTCTTTCAGCTCATGTCATGAAAAGTTACACTCACCTAAAATGCACTCTGAGGACAGGTTCAGACTGCTGGATTATCAGGATGATTTATTACTAACTCATCCCAACAGCTGATGAAGAAATCTGGCTATGGCCCTTAATTCAAGATTCAAGCCAGATTAACAGGTTATATGAAGGAGTTAACAGATCCAGTCCTCCTGAGCAGCCTTAAGACTTATTCTATAAGCCTGGATGAAATTTAACAAATTTGCTATTTATGTTATAATATGGGAGATTACATCAGAATTTGTAATCTGTAAACTATAAAAACCACTGAAAGGAAGGAGACGACATCGGTGATAGTGTCTTCAAGTGGCTGAAAACACTCAAACCCCAGAGGCCAACATAAGCAAAGGTATTGTGGTTTACAGAAAACTTGCTGGACATTTTTTTCTCTCGTTCAAACTAAACTAGAGAAAAGAAAACCAGCAGTTATTACCGGAGAATTACCTCCCTTCCTCTCTTCTTTACTTGATAAAACACCTTTAAAAGAAGGAGATTATTTGGGTGCCAATTAGAGCCGATCCGTCCAACAATCAGAGTGATTTAGGCTCACATGGTTAAGGGAGCTATAAAGTGGCTGCTTAAGAGCTCTGGAAGGGATTTTTGAACATTAGCAACTGTGAACAAACTCTAGCAGTCATTGAAACTGAGCATGTGAACCTGAGAGAAGGCAAAATATGGGATCTCCAAACTCCCACACAGATTTCACAAGCAGACCACACACACACTCAACCTCAATATGAACTTGATATCATGAAACAAAGCTGCAACAGCGGTGGTATTATTATCATTATCAAAAGTAACAGGAAGAGGCCTTACAATTAAGGACGAGAAAAAGGCAGCTTGAATTCATAAAATCTAGTTGTATCTTCCAGGTGGAGACACTTTTAGAGTCCTAGCTTTTTTAAAATCTCAGAGTGAGACTAAAAAGTCGGAGTTTCAGACACAAATATGAAAGGGTGTCAGATTACAGTCTTAACAAAATTTCAGTATATTCTGTATTGTAGACTTTTTGTGTCCATAGTAATAAAAAATCATATTTAAGACTTTATACCTTAGGATCTGCAGAAACTTGTCTTTCCATTTAGACTGAAAAAACATCATGATTTTAGTGCAAAAAAAATCCCAACAGGTTGTAGTCAGTCTCTGTTTTGATTACATCTAGTTCAATGAAAGGCCATGAGAAAATGTACACAATCACATAACTACCTTCAATCTCCCTCTGGCAGCAGAATTGTTATAGAATCCTCTGGTTTCTGTGTATAATTGTTTTGATATCTTTGTGCATGTCTGGGATTTGAGAGAGAAATTCTTGTGAAGCATTCTCTTATTGTGAGTGTTATGTAACCTGCTTTATAAACAGATTAGGATTTTATAACTCCTGTTACCTGACACCTGAACTAATGGCCTAAGCACTTCACTAATAAACAGTAGCTCCCATACATGCTGCAGAACCTGGTGAGCTCCAGAACAGCTGGAATCTTTTATCATAAAAACTTGGTGCATTTACAGAAAAGAAACTATGATTATTTACTCTACATTTCCAATTTTATGGATTCTGATGGAATTACTGAGGCTCAGGCTGACCTGTGGTTGCTTTGAGAATTTAAGTTGATAAAAAAAATCCATTACAGCACAGTTAGGTTTGACGGTCTGGCCCCTAAATGCAGCCTGTGCTAAATCTAATCAAATTTCCACTTTGAAAAGATCCAATCTCATTTTCTTAAAACTGCACAGATCGAGTGGTGGAAACACGTCATGGGGTAAAGGTTACTCTTAGCGTTGTCCAGCTTGTAATGAAGTTAAGGAGTTTCTGTTTTTCTAAATGGGACTAAATGTGCCACGTGTGTGCTTTGTAAAGAGATCTGTAGAGCATCATAACCTGTAGGGGGTGTACTCTCGCCATTGTTCTTTTTCATTCCCCTCTCCTTTCCTGTCTCATTTCTTGTATGTCTTGCTGACTGGGCAGTTAAGTTACAGGTACGTGCATCCGTGCTCACATGCCTGTGGATCCTACAAACTTGCTTCTTGAAATGTGCTGACAGACGAGACTCCAGCAATATCCCAGTCAGAGGAAACATTTTTTCCACGCAGAGATATTTAGCTGGATATGCACGCTTACACACATGTACCGATTGTGTGAATTCTAACACTGTGGTAGGAAGTTTTACCCCAAAAAATGCTGACGGGAGCCGTCATCTTACTGGCCATGTTACAATAACAGGAGGTATGCAGCTGCTTGTGTTTGTGCATGTATGTGTGTGTCAGAAGATCCAGAAAAAGGGATCCTGTCACTCAAAGGATTTTACTGGAAGCTGACCACACACACATACTTAACAAAAGGCCCTCTGCCCCAGTTTGGGCATCCTTTCTCCTCTCTGTCTCATTACATTGGGCTCCATGACCGTGATCTGGTCAAAGAGTTTTCACAAAGGGTCTGATTGGGGAGAGCTGGAGATGGTTGGAAGGTCTGACAGTGAGGAGAGAGGTGTGTGTGTGTTTCTGTCCCTGTGAATGGGTGTGTGTGTCAGAGGGAGGAGAGGCTGCACATGGTTTGATTTCCCTCCTGACCTCGAGTGTAAGCCTGGATGTCTAAAGGAGTTGTTTCTGATGCTGGAACAAAAACAACACAGAGAGGAGCAGAAGTGGAGCTGAAATCAGGCGTAGACTACAGAAAGACATCCAGAGCTAAAAGGAAGAATCACAACCTTTCCAATAAAGTTGGGAGTTCATGTAAGATGTAAACAACAACAGGACAGAATCCTTTTCAAACATTGCTCAATTGGTTATGCCTCAAAGACAGGGTGTTGAATCTTCAAGCTGATAAACTCATTGTTTCACTTCCAAATATTCCCTCATTTTGAAGTTGATGCTTACAACATGTTCCAAAATGGCTGGGACAGGGGAAATTAAAGACTAGGAAAGTTAAGGATGCTCAAAAACCTCAGGATGTAAACATTATATCATTCAAAAAGTAAGTATAAGCATGGGGGGACTTTAGCGTGCTAGCTTTGCTTTCAACTGGAGCTATGCTGATTCCACACCTGACATGCATTAGGATTCAATCACCTGAGTTACAGAAGCGTCTAACATCTCAGCCTTGCTTAACCTAACACACCAGATCGATCATTCAAAATACTTTAGCCATTAAAAGATTATCCAGCAGGTAAATGGACAACCATACTGTCAATCACATATATTAAGGGCCAATCAGATCATATAATAGGCAGGTGCTGATGTCCCAGAGTAAATTATAACAAACTCTAATAAAACTCTGCTGGAAGTTGAGTGAAAATATTCTTTGCATTGAGAAGTACTTCCAATGTTCTTTGTTTTTCAATTAGTAAAGAAATGTAGTCCAGATCTGATAAAACTGCGACTGAAGCTGTTAGCATCTATGTTAGCCTCTGTAAAAGCAGTCACTTCCTGCTGTCATCTCATTCATAGGTTCAACCTCTTCCTGTTATAAAGGATAAATTTGGCTGTGCTGCTTTAAGCCGCTCATAATCATTGTAGTTTGGAGTTCGGCAAGATGAATCTGACTGATCACTGTTTGCAAAAACTACCATTATTTAACATGGTAAGAAGGTAGTTTGGAGAAACTTTTGCCCAATTACAGCCAAGGTCAGTGCTGCAGTTCAGAACCCTGACCTTACAACTCAGTGCCAATTGTGACGTTTCTTTTTGCAGGATACTAGGATGCTGACACTGTCAGCCTTGTTTGAGAGCTGGTGTGGTAAAGCAAGGCTTTCAAGCAGTCAAAGCTGTTCTGTGCAATTTTCAGTTCTTGCTTCCCAAACTTTGCCACTCCATTAAAGCTTGAAGTTGAAAGCCCAATCCACCGTGTCTCTAGGCAACACTGCAATGAGGCTATGTCATATTTACATCTTGAATTACATTAATTCTGCAAGGCAGTAACATCTGCCCATTCACTGTGTAATATGGCTTTGATGCATACAATACACCATGTCAACTCCACATACACATAAAGTCAGAGAGACTCGCTTGTAAGCAGTGCTGTCTCATGCCTCTGTGTCACAGGGGTGTAAATGTTACGCCTTGAAAGAGCAGAGTGAATTGGGTTGATGCTTGTGATACAGGTGCTGAAGCGGTTCTGATAAGGAGGTGGCACTGACCATCCTGTGTGGTATCGATCTAAAAAGTTCTCACAGGCTAAGCAGAGCAACAGTACTATTAAAAAATAAGCTCTTGATTTTCTGTGGCCTCTAAAGTATTTTGATGTCTATGCTGGTCAAATTGACCACAGTCCCTTGCTATTTTTAAACCATACTTACAACAGTAACCGGAGGCTGTACAGCTGCTTACACCAGAACACAGTTTCATAGTTTTTGTTGATATTTACATAAAGAAAGGAAATTAAAGCACATTTGAGCTTAGAGCTTTGAAAAGGACATTACTAAAGCCCATGGAAAGAAGAATTTAACCTTATTTACCTGCCAACAATAAGCACTAGTGAAATGGGATCTAAAACTGATGCTGTGAGGGCTGCCAGAGCAGGAAACAGGACTCTCGGAGACTCCAAACAAGCAAGTATTGAAATAATTGGATTGAAGAAGTATCCTGTGAAAAGCTTAAACTTTAGGTATGATTGCAACTATAGTTTGTACATAGACAAGCATAGGCAAATCTATTTAGCATTTTTTTTCCCTGCTGCCAGTGTGATGGACGTGTACATTCTTAGCACTATGTAACTGTGTGGTGCTAAAGTCTTCCTACATAATTTCATCACATTTCAGCAGCTACGTGTAACAGCCGCCTCTGATGGAGTCGTTTCTGACCTGTGACTCTGTGAACCGGCTGGACTTGAACAGAAAGCAGTCACTCCGTATCAGCCGGGTATTTCTGTGTCACTTGGGCTGCCAGGGTTTGTGCAGGTCTGCGACATTCACTGAGAGCTAAAGCTCTCTGCTGCAGGGTGATTTGTTTGTTTGTATGTCTGCATGAGTGGGATTAGGGATCTTTATCCATTGTGGTGTTTGGACTGGCTGACCCTGCAAACATTGTTTGCAGACCAGCTGGATAAGAGGGCAGACTGTCAGATTATACAGCTCATTTAAAAAAAACAGAAGAAGTTATGAAGCCAAACGGCCTTGGCAGGGAACAGTTTGGCTTTGCAACATCGGAATGTAATTTCTAAGGGGTCCAAATAATTTTACATAAAAATGCTTATTCTTTCAGAAAAGGAAAGGAAAAGACAGTAAAGTTTTGGAAGTTACCTCTTACCTTATTCTTATACTGTACTGTTGATGATCCTCTAACATAACTTCATGATTTAAGGACCAGCACACCAAGAAAAGAGAAAAAAAAAACAAGTACTAAAGCAGCAGTGGGTAAAAATCAGGTGTTGCTCAAGTGTCAACTGAAGGTCTCAGAGTCCAACTCATGTGAGACACTCACAGTGATGTCATCATCTGACTATTCCTAGACAACTTTCACTTGTAAACAAAGTAAGCATGGTGAAGATTTAAGATTTTAAAAATCAAGTTCTAAAACAAGTTAAAGTGTTATTACCTGATTTTATGCTAAAGACTCTGCTGGTGTCTAATGCCTGTTACTTAAACACTGTTAGTCTGATAATTTGTGTTGTGTTGTCGTGACAGTCTGTGGTCAAAAAGCAGCACTGAAAAGAGTTATATGTATGTAACTGAGGCAGATTTGTACAGTTCCATCCAAACCAATAGAGATAACTTAAAGGTTTGTGAGGGAAGAGGCAATTTCTTTTAGCATAAGATAACACAACAGCTAATGGTAGCACACCATAAAACCTGAAATTAAGTAATAAATAGAGCTTGTCATTCTACTGTCTTGTCACTTTTTCCAGATTCTTTCTTTGTCACTTTGTCTTTTTATCCTCTTCCATTAAGACCCCCATCCCAATGTCCAGCCTGAAACAGATCATTATTGTTCTGAAAATACACTGCAGGCTGTACAATAGTGAGGTACATTGAAGATATTTTTTCTTTCTCTGTCTCGTGTTCACTCAGAGAAAAGACATGCAGCATACTTCTGTGTCTGTTGTCTTTCACACTCCATCTTCTTGTGTGGTTTGGATTTCAAACTTGGACTGCGTATCTGGGCGGCTGGCCACCTCACACACAAGTCTTTCCGTTTGAGAATCTCCCCTACACCCACACACATACACACTATATACTCCATCTGCAAACACACACAGACACACACACTCACCCATACAATTGTTGAGACACTCTATTCAAACCATGCTAAACCTTTAGGCCCAACAATACAGGCTGGACCTAATCTTGTATCCTTCAGCCAATCAGAGGACAGGAAACTGGAGAGTGGAAATGATTGGCCGGTGGCCACAGGGGCCAGTTAGGGGAAGGAGAACAAGAGGAGACAACCATTGTTGATTGATTACCATGAAAGACACTTTTGTTAGCGACTTGAAGGCAGTGCACTGTGCCTGTATGGAGAGGAAACGCTAGCAGTCTTGAAATAGGTCACTGCTCCAACGTGTGTGTGCAAGATACCAGATAGCGAGGTGTGTACTAGAGCTGGGTGATAGAGATCAAAAACCGCATCAAAGTTTCCTAGCCAGTTTGCAAAATACAGAATATTTTATGTTTCGTCCTAGACACAAATATATTGTCACAATATCAGAACTACAACTCTGATGTGCTTCTAATAAAAATCAAACTAATCTGAGATCACCAGCAACAGAGGACATAACACAACATGATTGAACCTGGCTCTAACATCTGGTAATTTTCTGTGAGGTGCATAAATAAACGGCATTTCAGCGATGAGTTCAGGGATGGATTGAGAATTTGTTGATGTTGTTGTGTAATTTTTATTGTACTTTTGTAAATGTGAGTAAAGATAAGTCCCAAAGACCTTGACCTTCACAGTCCAAAATCTTATCACATCAGCTTGAATCAGAGAAGACAGATCTGAAAAATTCAAAGAAACCCAAAAGAAATTTAAAAAACAAAATAAAGGGATGAACGTGGGGCTCATTACTTCTGACCCTGATACAGCATCAAGGCAAAGTTTGAAGGGGATACCTTAAACCATTCTTGACTAACTACGCTTCCAGCACATGAGACCTCATGGTCTTGATCTGTTACCTTCACTTCTAATAAATCCAATCCCGCCTCCAGACAATTACTCAAACGCCGAGAGTAATTCCAAAAAACTTTTCTGTACATCTTCTGCCATATTCTTATGAAATAAACATATTTTATAAATTACTTCCTGCCATGTACTTATAATAAAATAGAACAATACATAACAGTAAGTAAGGGATGTTAAAAACTTATGTAATGTTAAGTATGTGGGACACACTGTGAAAAAGGAATGAAACTGGTATAGAGCAGGGGGTTCTTCATCAGATTGCTCCATCTTAGCGAAATTCAGAAAATATGCATAGATAACCTGAAATTCTGACAATTCACAAGCAAAATAAATGGTCAACATTGAGTGTTCATGGTCTTCCTATTTGTCCCAGCAGAAACAAACAGATTTTTTTGGTATATAATTCTGAAATTTGATAACAACGCTCCGTTATTAAACTTGAACAGATAAAATGAGAACTCGCCACTCAGACAAATGGTGATCTTATGGTCAGTAAGCTTACTGCTGCCACTGCCTTTCTCTGTATACAATCTTTTGACTTAGTGTCAAACCTTGAATCATTTTAAATAACACCATCGTACATTTTAAGGTAGAAAAATAAAGTTTAGCCCAACATCTCTTTTTAACACCCTATGACAAATCTAAAAAAAACTCTATATTTTTCTCAGACTTAGTGTGCACGAGACAACCCCACCATCTCTTCAAGATAGAGTAAGGTTCACAGATTATTAGCTGAGATGTGTATTGATTAGCTGCGGTGCAAAGGTTAGCTAAGCTGTAAATAACAGAACTCGACAGAGAAAAAGTTACAGAGCAGAAAAAGGGAGGACATACAGTTCAAAGTTTGGCCTTCCAACTGAGTCATCATTTTTTAACAACTGAGAACACTCTCAGTGATACTGACGACATTTTAGTGTTGATTATAGCTCAAGTCCATCCCTTTTTTCCATATCTCCAGCCATACAACTGTTGTAAGAGAAGAATGAGATTTTTTCTCTGCTGGCAGCATTTTGACTATTTAGAGAAATCTTATTGCAGTGTCTGCTAACATCAATAATTCAACAGGGGATTAAACTGAGGCACAAGAAGATATCGTTGAAAAATACTTCACTTTATTGTAAATTAAAAAATTACTGGATGCTGCCATAATCTTGTTCCAGATTCTCTGGCTTTGGAAATGTGTTATAAAAGTGAATGAGTGCTTGGAATAAGTTAACTGAGGGGTTTTATGGGGGTCTCTGTGTGTCTGATATTGAACTACGTTTTCATCTGTGATTTCATCTTATTGAGTTAAACTTTATGGACCGACTGCTGTTTCTGGAATTTTATCTGCTACGCTACAGGCAAAGAACAATAGTGCTCAAGATTTCCACCACCGACTGATCCCAAAACTCACACACAGATGTTTCCTTGTCATATTGTCTGTACTGCCACATACAGACGCTTACAAAAATCAAAAAATTCCATCTTTGTGCACTGTATCCAGCTTTCTCTTACATTCTTTCTATATCACCACACAGTCTTGCTCTGGCTGAGAAACCTCTCATATAATTCTTCATTCACAGGCTATTCACATGCAGAAAAGCATCAATGCATGACGTAGATCAAGCACAAGATGAAAGACTGCTCTTCGCATGGGCCACCAACATCCTGCCTGAAATGCAATACATTGTGAATTTGCAGCCAAGGCGAAGGCCCTTAGTGTGTCAGTGGCACTGATAGAGACAGAGCAGCAGTGTATGTCTATTCACAACCAACACACACACATTAGCATTAACTCATGAGAAAACCCACGTAGTTACCTGTAGCTGCTCAAGACATGCTCACAAACATCCTGCAATGTGTCTTTTTTGTCACCAATTCACCTGCTGAGGTAGATCTCTTGACCATGTGTAAAAAGCCCCATTTACACATGAAACAAACCAAACCTGAAATTATCTGGATATTATACAGCCATGTTTTGACTCTTATTTTATCCAGATCATTTCTTTGTGCCCCACAAGTATTTTATCTGTGTAAATCTGAGTAGTCACATGTCCCCACAAGGTAGTAAATTATCAGATACATTCATTGAGGTGAGTGTGGAGGGCTGATGACATCCTACTGAGCGACTGGAGCAAACCAGGAAAAGAGAGACTTGACAGGATCAAACAACCGCTGCAGCAGGTGAAGTTTATCTGACTGTAAGAGGAAAGCACAAACTCTAATGTCTGGATATCTGGAGTGTTATTTCCACCCAACATTAAAGTTCTGTAGTACGTCTGCCCCAAAACAACTGATGCTGGTTCCTTTTAAAAATTTTCCTTCACTTTGGTTTACATGTGACCAATGGTTTTCATAATGCATGCATCAACAGGACACACAGCATTACAAAACAATAGCTACAATTCAGGCCAGACTGAAACAAATGAAGGCCATTTTCCCCAAAAGGCATCAAGTATACGATCAGCCACTGACCTTTCGTAGCCTTTTTCAGGCATCTGCTTTAAAGTTATTTTAGACATAGAGGCCTACAGATTTTACTGACTTGGCCTTTCACAAAGGTTCAAAACACTGCGAGATTGTTCTCATCAACTGTGGACTGCATGAAACAAGGATGTTTCGTTTCAAAGGGAAAAATGGAGGGTGCGTTAGAAATATTATCCCTCACATATTTATGTTCAGTAATACCAAAATGTGCCACAGCATTATTGACCACCAAAGTTCATTTTTTTTATGACTAGAGCTACCTCTTAAATGTGCCAAAGCAAGGTGCACTTTTTGGGCCCTAGCATGGTTGGAAGTAAACACAAATTTAAACAAAGGCAACATGGCTAATAAAGGTTGATTTCCCTTGCTTCAATAGTTAGTTAAACAATGGCAGCAGGGGGTCCTAATTAACCTAAAGTTGGGTATTTTCAGAGTTATCTGATGAAAACCAGTAAAGTCAAAGGTAAATGGCTGGTGAGTACAGGCCTGAGAGGAGGGGAAACAATTTTTAGGCAACAACTCTCTTTCAGCCAATTGATCATGAGCCTGCATTTCCATACATTTGATTTAGATATTAATGACTTGTAATGCAACACCCTGTTGAATATATTGTGGTTATAATACAGTAATCAGATATGTCTAAAACTGCTTCAAAAATGTAAGACCTCTTACAAGTGAAAATAAGACACTTTGCGACCTTCACTTTGACTGTGAGTCCTCAAACAAACTTTTGTATGACTGAGAAAAAGGCAGACTGTAGGAGTTAGAACGGGTCTTTAGGCTCCCTGGCAAACAGCCGCACTGCATCTACTAAGGTAACGCAGTACCTCCACTAACTATACATAATTTAAGCCTTAATGTTTTCTAAATCACTGAGGACATCCGCTATCGGGACCAAACCCATATGTACTTGGCTTTTTACATGTTTAACACGAGTGTTAAAAAAGGGCTTTTTATATGGGTGTTAATGGGATTTCTTGGTTTTGGAGCCAGCCACAAGTGGGCACTCAAGGAAAAGCACTTTTTTATTCACTTTCACCTTGGCTTCATTTTAACACCAGAGGCTGCTGCTTGCCCACGGCTCAGATTACTGTATTTAGAAGGACAGAGGAGATCATGCAGGGTAAGTAATCTATCTTGATGATGACCCGTTTTGTGTCAATATTGCTCAGCATTCTGGATGATAGATGTTTCCACAAAACAAAAAAGAAGAATGCAAAGCATCATCCCAGTGACTGAGATGAAAAGTGAAGCAGGGCAACTCCAACCAGTGTCCTCATCACCGCAAAACTCACTAAAAGCTCCAGATATTTACCTGTTGGATTCACAAATGGACCAAACGGTGTGTTTGAATTTGCTTCCCTGTTAAAGTTGGAGTAACAACTGATGCTTAACACATCAAACCCTCTCAAGTAGCAATAAGGAGTGCAGAGCATGTGCAAAGGGCAAAGTTGGTCTACGAACATGACATTTCAAAAGAGTAGAAGGAAGGATGATTATCTCCCCTCTGACTGTCATTACACATGTTGCAGAGCTTCTTAAGTTCACTCTACTTCTATATATCCTCCAGTAACCTCAGGAACAATCATGTTTAATATAAAGTTACAAATAGCCTGCCTATATTTTTGGTCTCCATGCAACAGAAACTTCTCTGGCGTGTTCTGTTGTTTTCTTACTGTTGATGTCATCAGAAGCCTCATTATGCCAGAAATGTTTTGCATTACTGACCTAAATGAGAAGCAGACATAAATTGTTATCTGTAGAGAGATGATCAGGGAGCTTGTTGGGCTCCTGATGAAGAAATGTCAGAGGAGTAGAGAATTTGGACAATAACTACAGAAACAGCATGATGGCTGAGACAAATGTCTTTGGGAGTCTTTCTGTCCAAAGAATCTGTGCATATTTGAAAGATGAATCTAAAAATGCAGCTGGAGAAAGTAGCCAGGGTTTCTTCTCTCTCTCTCTCTGTTAACTTGTTTTGGAGGAGGGGTTTCTTGGAGAATAAGGGGGAGGAGGAGTGTCCTGGAGGCCGCTGGGAGCCTCCCCCGGGGCTTTGATAGGCTGAGGCTGCTGTGAGTGAGAGCAGGGGAGGCCAGTAGGAAGGTGAGTGGTCTGGGAACCTTTGAGGGGGGCAAGCAGCGGCACAGAGCAGCAACCACAGCCTCTTAAAGCCTAAGGTAGCCCTCATTACAGCCACAGACTGATAGACAGAGAGCAGGGAGGGCTAGAGACAGGTCTGACACGGAGAGGGAAAGTGAGAAACAGTGCACAGGGAAAGTTAGACTAGAAGAAGTCTTACTGGTGTGTCCAAGCTTCCTTCCCTCTGCACCACCTGAGGCACATGCACATTCACACACTCACAGAGGGAGGTGATTCAGGGAGGCTTAGAGGGCCGACTCTCCAGGGAAGAAGGAATTAAGCACTTTTGTTTTCAGTCCTAAGCGTCAATACTCAGGACAAAACAAAAAAGGATTACAGCTTGTTTGCCGGCCCCACTTGTTCCTCTCTCTCTGCACTTTGTCCTCACTAAGTCACTTTGGAGACTTTGGATACAACCTTCCTGAACTGTTGGTTGGAGCTCAGAGAGGCATGGCACAAGGACAAAAGAGCCCCAGGTGGGCATTAACCCAGGGCTCCTTCAGCTTGGCACTGGGCCTGTCACTCTTCTCCCTCCTCCTCCTCCTCCTCACCGTCTCTGCCGCAGATGAGTACGACTACTACAGCTGGCAGTCGGACAACTTCCACAATGGCCGCTTCTACACCAAGCAGCCGCAGTGCGTGGACATACCAGCTGACCTGCGCCTTTGCCACAACGTGGGCTACAAGAAGATGAGGCTGCCAAACCTGCTGGACCACGAGACCATGCCAGAGGTCAAGCAGCAGGCGGGCAGCTGGGTGCCCCTCCTGGCCAAGCGCTGCCATGCTGACACCCAGGTCTTCCTGTGCTCGCTGTTTGCACCCGTGTGCCTGGACAGGCCCATCTACCCGTGCCGTTCGCTGTGCGAGGCTGTGAGAGACAGCTGCGCTCCGGTCATGGAGACCTATGGCTTCCCTTGGCCGGAGATGCTGACCTGTGATAAGTTCCCCATTGATAACGACCTCTGCATCCCCATGCAGTTCACTGGGAACCACGCCACCCTGCCACCAGGTAGGCCAGCTGTGTGCATGTGCATCAAACTCAAGTCAAGTCAAGACAAGTAAAGTTCAAGCATTTGGCACACTAAACAACCAAGAAATGCTGAGTTACTCATAAGAATAAGTTAATATTAAAAGCTTGGTCACCCAGAATTACGTGAACAAGGTAACAGAGATTAAATAAGTATGGCATGCTGCACTTATTTGAAAATATTTTAAGACTTTTGTAATTCTCATATGTATATATTTTATTTTTCCATTTTCTGACTTCATTTGTATGTATTGCTTGTTTTTACAAAGTGTCTAGAACGTTTAAATGTTGAGAGTCTCTAAGTCAAAACATGCATGTATTACAGATAACAGAAAATCAGTGAGAAGTTGTGTTAGAAGTCATTATCTCAATTTCAGTCAAGATAATCACGCTTATCATTTGTGCCATAATCGAACAGCCCACAGTGGCTGACAGAAGTACTTTAAAGTGTAAAAGGTGAAACATAAAACGAGAATACATCATAACTACTCAAATCAAAATGTCTGACATAGTGCAATCTGTTACAGAAAAATAAAACATAAAATAGCGACAAAATATCACTGTTCAAATTTGCACATGGAAAAAGATCAGTGCACAATTGTAAACTGAAATACCACAGTGGTGTGAAACCATTTTTTACTCTACCATTTATTTTAAAAACTCACTGTGCAAAGCTTGATGTGTTACTGGAGTTAATAGGTGATTTAAAAAAAAACCTGAACATGCATGAATTGATGAAAAAGATCACTTCATGCATAGTCAGTGGAGTTAAAAACTTGAATCAATTAGGAAAATGGCTCATCTTTCCAAAATCCATACTTTACTCTTTCGATGATATTCTTTTGAAACATGGTTTAAATAAACTTTTATCGAGGTTTGAGGCATTGTAAAGGGTTAAAAAGTTCTGCTGTACTCTGACTCAGTGGTTCTCAAAGCTGGGTCAGGACCCCTGGGGTGCAGCAAGACACTGAGAGGGAGGTCGGTTGATGCACTGCATAAAACAAATGATTTTAAAAATGTATTTCAAATACATTTTTAAAATAATTGTAAAAGGACATACATAAAAATTAGATGGCTTCAGTAACAACAATCAGGGTACGAGGGGCCAAGCAGCTCTGCTCATGCTACACATATAGAGGCTGCTGTCATCCATGTGGGCGGCATAAGCTCAAAATTCCTGTGACCTCTGTCCAGTATGTCATCCCCAAATCTTTCTCCTCACTGTCTGAGTCAATCCACTGTCTTCACTCAATCTAAAAAATATAAAAGGCCAAAAACAAACCTTCAAAAAGGAAACCATCTTCTTAAGATTTATGCCGCTTTGAAAGTTGTTAAAAATCTTTAAGTGAGCACATGACAGCAGTAATGCAGGGCTCCGTTTCTCCTCTAGAAAGCACACAGGCACACACAGACACCTGTGGGATGATAGATTTAGAGTGTCCACTGAATGCTGAGTTCCTTACTTGGAATCCACTTGTATTGTTCCCACAGTCTTTCTTATAATAAATTACATAGAATGAAATTATGATTTAGCCTGATGTGTTGTTTTTACTGTTGAACAGGGTCAGGCAGGGTGCTTGGCTGTGTGTAATTTTAAATTCCTAAATCCACCTCCAAGGTCAGTGAGGGTCCAAAGTCCCTGACTGTATTATTAAGTGCTTCACAGGGCTGGAAAGTTTGGGAGCCCCTGCTCTAACTTATGCTTTTCCAGTACAAAAACTAAAACTGCTTCAAGAGCAGAAACCTCAGTGAAAGCTTTTCTGACATTCTCAGGCGGCTTAATTGTGGAAAACTGCACTATGGTACAACATTAAGTAATCATGGTAAAAAATTCCTGGATCAACATCCTTATTCGGATGATCACCAAACTCAAATCAATGGTGCAATGACAATCTAAATTCTCACTCACCAAAGTCTGTTGGGAACTTTTTGAGCTATCTTACTCCGATACAAACACAGACCAATGGACAGACACAGAAACTGACAAATGCCAGTAAAATGTGATCACTTCTCCTTTATGCTATGACCAACATTCCCTGAAAATTTTAATTAAATCTGTTCAGAAATGCTTGAGTTATTAGTGAAATGTGGAAAACCGCCCGATCTCACAAAATTAACAATCCTTTAAAAATTTTTGATTTGCAGCCAGATTCATGTCACCACCAAAATCTAACCATCTCCATCTTTTGGCATGAACAACATTCACTGAACATTTCATTAAAATCCATCAAGGACATTTTAAGTAGTTTTGCTCACAGACAAACAGATCGACAAATCAACGAATGCTTAAATACTGACAAAAACATATTCCTTCTTGGTAGAGGTAAAGGAAAGAGTTTGACATTAAAAAAGTTAGGGAATACCGGATCACCAGATTTAACACATAAGGAGTAAATTTGTCCTCCATAAAACACTGCTTAAGATAGCAGAGTGTAAAGATCCAGCTAAAGTCTGGAAGAGGCTGTGTGGCTCTTATGGTTCCCCTGATGACGGACAGACTTTTAATTAAGAGTATATCCAGAGGTCAGTGAGGGAGAGACGTGAGCAGGAAGACGCTGCGGGGAAAAGTTCCCGAGAGAGTGAACGGACAGTTCAGGACGGCTCCCTGCCATCTCCGGCTGCCTCAGGGAGAGACAGAGACAGGCTGAGAGAGTGAGGCAGACAGACAGGAGACTGAGAGACTCCGGCAGTCAGATTGCTCCTGCAGTTAAGATGAATGGACTGTGATGTTAAACACATCGCATGTGGAAAGGTGAAACACACTCACGGGCAAACACACACACCTTTATCAGCAGGCATCAATCAACAGCTGATCAATCAATCTAACAAGTGAGTTGATGGAGAACGTCGTATTTCAAGTTGTCATGCACCAAAATTGGCCTGCAGAGTGTCTGTAAATGGATTAAAAAAACTCTGCAAGGATGATAAATGAGGGGAAATTGCGACAGAAAGGTTTCTTTAATTTGGTAAAATGGAAAATATGATTACATTTCTCTGGAGGACAGGCAGATGGAGTGAGTTTAAGAGGAAAAGTGGGAACCAAATTGAAAGAAATAGGTGTGTGCATGTGTGTGTTCACAGCGACTACTTAAGCAGCCTCTTCACAAAGCCAGTCAGCGCTGAGAGGGGGAGCGAGAGAGTCGATGAGGGTCTTTTAGACACCCAAGGAGGGGGGGACGGTCCCCACTGTGTCCCAGCCTGCTCAGTCTTTTGTTGGTGTCTGGCAGCCAGCGGGCCAATTAGCAAGGAGACCAATTAGCAAACTCCCTGCTAATTAGAGGACATGACAGGACAAGAGAGGCAGCCAGGAGAACGGGAATGGCTGAAGTGCGATTGTCCCCGAATGGAGAGGAGTGAAAGGAAAGGACAGAGGAGACAAGGGAGGCAGGGGGAGAGAAGAGAGGCAGACAGTGAGGAGAAAAGGAGAAAAGCTGCTTCCTGAAGACTCTGCTTTCAATAAGGGCTGCAAGCAAAAGATTTATTATTCCCTTTATACCACTTCTTTTCTTTAACCGTTTATAGCCAGTTCTTATCCACTTAGGCTGAAGAGTTCTAGCATGGAAATATACTTCATTTAATTTATACCTTAAAGAAAATTACAGGAAACATTTCTCAACGGTACATGTGGACTGCCATAAAAGTCAGATTTTGCAAATTTGATGATGTTTTATGTCCTCTTGTGAGTGCCAGACTCCTTCAGTCAAACCTGAACAGGCATGCTCAATGTCATATTGCAGTATTGTTTGTAATATCTCATGCAGCTTCCTGTCCTGGCCAGAGCTCTGACTGCTCTGATACAAACTATTAAAAACATGTTTTTGTTAGGGGAATGTGCTGTGCTCAGGCTGACCTAGACACTGCAATGATTTTTATTGCAAAAAGAGCACTCCCAACTCACGAACAAAGACATTTTTTCTTTAAAAAAAAAATCAAAAAAGGATTCTTATAAGATTTTTTTTCACTTAGTTTGTGTACAGTTAAAGTATTTTAAAGGAGGCTCAGGAATATAAAAAAAAAATGTAAAAAAACTTTTTACTAGTATTTTCTTGGGCATTTTATTGTCTTCACCGGACAGGTGAGAGGGTGACAGTGGATAGATGTCTGAGACAGAGCAGGGGAGGACACTCAGCAAAAGGGCATCAGGTGGGAACTGAAGCAGCTGGACGAAGCATACATAGGACAGTCCTGGATGTCTACCACACCGCCAAAGCAGCACCTCTGACAGTTTTGCTTTGAAACCACATCGATGCAGCTGAATGAAACCCTAACAAACTGTCAGCTCCACTTATGATTGATTAATTTGTGCATTTGTTTAGATTTTTCATACCAGTTTCCTGGAACCTCAGGAAAAAAGCAATATCACAATGGAGATATATTTATTTATTTTTTATTTTGGCAGACACATTCTCACAAATTGTCTCACAGTTACAGCTGTCAAAGTCACACAACACTTTTTTGAGAAATTCCATCCTTCACTTATCCAAATGTTTCCCTTCCAAAGTGTATATATATATAATTTTTTTATAAACAATATGGCAGAGTGAACTATATACAGTCAAGTCAAACATGGGCAGCTCTTCAGTCCATGGTTCACCAGAGTTCTATGGTAAGGAAAACAAACTACTGCCGGCACATATTTACACATATGTATATCTGCACATATTCCTTTTCCACAAACATATCCACATACATGAGCACATAAAAGGAGGTCAGACAGAAACTTACATACACTTGGGGACTTTTCTTCATTTCATATTGTGTCCAGTATATAACTCCGTAAATTGTGTCAACCTCACTACAAACATAATGCTAAGTTATTTAAATTCCGATATAACTGATTTGATGTATTCAGTCTACTTGGACCAAATCATGTAAAATTTTTCTTTTTGAATCCTGAGGAAAAATAGTAGTCTCTCCATGATATAAATTTCATCTACTATTTCTATCCACCGTTCAATAGTTGGTGGGTCTGATTTTAACTATATCCTTGGGACAGCTTTTTACTCGCAGCCAGAAGTATGAGTATGTTTCTTATCATTATTGCTTCATGTATTTACTTGAATACATCCCATCAACACATTTTCTAACAAATCTTCTGACTCAAACCCCCTCACTTTTAGAACCCACTGATTTTCAATGGTAAAACATCCACAAAGGAGGTGAGGATTTTGCTGATGTTTGTTACAGCAGTTTCTTTGGTTCTTGTTTGTTAAGCTGTGAACTGGATACATTTTAAACTAAACATGGCACAAGGAACAAGTGAATAGATTTTGGTGGGGATCCAAATCTGGATGTGGATCCAGGACATTTTTAAAACTATTTGTTAGCATTGAGAAATAGGGTTGTTTTCTACATTTTCACTAATAACTCAAAAAGTTCTCATCAGATTTTCAGGACATTTTTAAGGAAAATCAGCCATGGCACAAGAGAGAAGTGGCAGGATTTTGGTTGTGATCTGAACCGGGATGTGGATCCAGGAATTTTTCATGGATTTGCTAACAGTGTGAGATAGCCCAGCACTGGTTATAAGTACTCATAACAAAATTTCAGTTGTCATAAATCTTTAACTCAACACATTAAAACCTCTATTAATAAGTATTATAGAGTGATTATGAGTAACTCTAAGCTTTAGTTAAATACAAAAAATATGAAATGTCTACATATAAAGCAATTACACTGCATTATAAGTATGTATGTTCCTTGACCACGATAAAACCTTAAAGAAAAAAGTGTCATAAGAAGTATAATCCACTCATTTATCTTTATATTAGTTAAAAAGAGGGCAAAATTCTTTTAAAAATCTTATCTAATTAACATTTTAATTTGTTTCTTTAATTCTAGGAAGATAAAAAGGCTGCACAAAAACTTTTACTGTGGGTGCTGGTTTGGCAGAGTGGTTAGCAACCATGCACGTCCCATATTCATACTTCTGCCGATCTGGGTTCGAATCCCGCCTGTGACCACTTTGCAGAATGTCTTCCTACTCTCTCATCCCCTTTCACAAGTCTATCCACTATCTCTCTCCTATCAAGAGAGGCACAAAATGCCCAAAAAATACATAAAAAAAACACTTTTGACTGTTTTCCTAATATGAGCTTTGCGATAAACACATAGATTCTGAATTCATTGCAGCCAATGCAAATATTTTAAGCATAAAAAGTATGCTACATTTAACAGGTCAACATTCTCTAACATTATTTCCTTGAACCTGATGAATTAATAGCCTAAGGGTAACTGTTTTAGATTAATGTGTAAAAAAAGACAACAGCTTATAATTATTTAGTTTCATAAGACATGTTTTGCTAAAGCTGGAGCCAACATTAAGTATTAATCATTCACGACCACACTTCATATCATAATAACAGTTTTTAAGTATCACACATTGCACTTAACTCTTGGAGAGCAGAACTAAGATAAAGGTTGACTTTAGATTCAAAATTCTGATAATGTAGCCTAATTTAAATGTTAGTTTGCTCATATTTAAGCCTGTAGAAACCTAAAGCCCTCGTTTAGAATAACTGCTTGCATTGTTATATACAGCAATCTGTTTCCAGAAAGGAAATGCTGTGCACTGTAGCTTTTTTCAGTATTTTCAGCTTTTTTATATGTCAAACATGTTTCCTTCTTCAGCTACTATTCTTGTCGTTTAAGAACAGGAAATGACAGTAGACACCGTCACGCCCTGTCAATCACATACAGCTGTGTGACATATCTTTATTTTTTTATCAATCATGTGCACACCAATCTGATATCCACATATCGACGGACCTATCTTTACCTCAAAGAGTAGGGAAAAGATAGTTCCAGGATGCAGGCATGATTTATTCCACACAAAAAAAAGTTTGTTTTTGTAGGCCTGGTATCAACTATGTGACATTTTGGCTCTGCAGAGACATAACTCATTCTTATACATGCTCCCTGTGAGGGAGGCAGCTCCGACTGAATCTGTCACCTCCTTAAAAAACAGGAGACTGTTTGTTGATGCTATCTAATCAAATCATGATCAGAGGCGGATAGATTACACATCGCGGTGAAGGATCAGGGGAAATATGTGCACAGGATTTTTGTTATTGAGCAATGTTGTGCGGAGAGAGACGAGATGGAATAATGCTTTCTGAATCTTTAGTCATGAATAAATATGGATTATTGTAAAGTTTAGGTGATTACACTGGAGGGTGTCTGTAAGGGTGTTTGTGAAACTGAGAGTGAACCCGGATCACTTGGAGCCTGGAGGCTCAGTCACTGACATTTTGTTAAGAAGCAGAGATTCTCAGATGTGCCGACAAGGCCAACCCGGGGACAAGCTTTTGGCTTAGAAACACACATACACACACACACACACACACAAATGCACAACCAACCACACCAACGAATGCACACGCAGGAAAAAACAGAGCCAGCAATAATAAAAAGAAATCTCAGCTTAAATCTATTAGAGCAGAGTTTCCTGGGAACCCTCGGCGTCAAAAGATGGGGATGATTTCTCTTCGCTCAGGATCATATGAGGACTCTGATGGTAATCCAGGTGAATCTTTGGGAACTGGATCAAGCACAGGAATTAAGTGCCGTTCTACCTCCCTGTACAGGAGGCCCCTGATGCTATCTGTGCTATTCTGCGATTACATGATAAAGCACGGTTGGAGTGCTGCTGCGGAAACTAACAGTGAAGAGTTAGATTCATTTTCTAGCTGTGTGTCTTTGTCAGAATGAGGAGGAACATCCAAATCAGCTGAGCTCTGCTTTTGTGGGTGTGGGATTGATTTTTGACATGTGAGTGATCACTGAGGTTGACTTTTTTAAAACCATCAAAACATCCAAACTTTTTCAGTGTTTGTGTGTTTAAGATGTTAAAAGCTCAGTATTTGATCAGACCAAATGGGTGTGATGTACCAGGTGGGGCTGTCCCACTTAACACTCTATCACAGGTATTTCTTTAAACTAGCGTTGCTCAATTATTGAAAAAAATATATAATCAATTACTCTGCTTGATATTAAGTTCTCAATTATTAAGTATAGTTTATCACTGATTTTATGACATCTGTGCAAGAATTTTGAATGGATAACAATAAATCATTCTGAAGCAAAAAGAACTTATTTGATATTGTCCTAAAAACTGTTCTAAATTAAATATCAATTATTATAATAAGGCAGAGAGTTGAAGAGCAATGTGATTAGTAAATCTATGGAAAAATGCTCCATTTCAAAATCTCAGTATTAAAAAATGCTAAAAAAAAATTCCTGAATATGAATCAGGATCGGGATTAACACCAAAATCTAACGAGCTGTCCCTTCGGCAATGACTAACATTCCCTCAGGATGTCATCCAAATACTTCGACAACTTACTGAGTTATTTTTAAAAGTGTGGAATGTGCCCTATTTTCCAATGTTAACAAATCCTTAAATGATCCTGGATCTGCATCAGGATTAGGATCACCAAAAAAATATATAAATCACTGTACCATGATCAACATTCCCCAAAAATGTCATCAAAATCATATCAAAACTGATTAGCTGGCCTGGATATACACTTAGAATAAAAGCATCATGTAAAAGAACAGGCACCATCATCACAGATTAAAAAAGTGGAATTTAACTTTGAAACACAATATGGAGGTCTTATCCCTGCACAACAAAACACCACAGAATACACTGAATGATCCTTGGCTCTCACAGAGCCTGAAACCCGCGGTGTCTCTTAAAGCACACACTTCTTTCGTGAATCACACTCTTGTGTCGTCCATGACTCGAGCACGATACTGTTTTACCCACAATACATCATGAGTGTGTTTATTCAGTGCACTAAGACTCAACTCTGCAGAACAGACGAGCAGAGCTGTGAGAAGGAGGGCTGGCATGGCACGCAGCACTGTGATCATTTAACGACAATTACATTTTTGTGACATTCTGTACATTGTGCATCTAAAATCCTCCTCCACAACAGCTCCAATCTACATTAATGGGTGGCCTATAGCGCCCAATCAGGGTCCTTTAAAGCAGGAAGTGGTGGGATCTATAAGAGTGAGGACGACAGGAAACGACTGCACATACTGAGATGATCATAGATGCTAACAGCTTCAGATCTGGGCCGCATGCCTTTTAATCTATTAACAGTCTATTAATTGAAAAACAAATTATATTACTATGAACTTCTCTCTATATAAGATGTCTTTACTTCACTTCCATCATATTTTGCAGAGATTTTGTTCTATGAAGTGGCTCAGCTTCTGTGTCTGCCCACTACACAAACAGTTGTCTAATAACCTGCCAGATATGCATTCCCAAACACTTTCTATGGGTTTTGATTTCAGGTTAGACTAGAAAAATATGTTTAACACTCCATTGGTGTGTCAGGTCAGCTTGCTCTGCCTCTTACATGAGGGTGCCCAAACATTTTAATACACGTTTTTCTTGGTGATTTTATGACAACATATTCAAACTCCCACTTAGCTGGAAAAAAATGTGCTGAGCCAGGTGTTTGTTCAGCCCACTGACACCATCACCCAGTATCACTCTAGTGACCATGACATCTGCTAACTTCATAGAGCATCTCTAAGAAACGGACAGAGTTAAAATAATGAGCACACTTGTTAAATTTTGCGGATGCCAAACTTGGAGAGAACAGTCACTGAGCTTAATGCTGTGCTACTGTAAGCACTGCTGTGACATGGCAGAGGCGGTGTCATGTCATTATTGTCACAGCTAAATTTGTGAAAAGGTAAGCTCAGTCTGGGCTGTTATCCATCACACATCACTTTGTTACATTTTGCTGCTGTTGCTCACAGAGCCATTATTGGATTCTGTGTTGCTTGGTACGTGTATTGTAACTAAATACATGTTTCAGGCAGGGATGGCAGTACTGCAAAAATAATTAGTGACAGAATTAATACTGATGATGTTACTTGTATTTGTTGTGTCCACTGGTATGGCATTCAACTGAACATTAACTATACTGTTCAAAAGATAACTCAAGGTGCAAAAGCCTTAGAGTAAATAGTGAGATTTAGTCAAATCTGAACACAAGGATGCCACAAAGCAAGAGAGCGGCGTCTGTCAATCAAACCCCTCGTCAGCACAGCCTGACATTTTGTGGGTGAAATGATGTCTCATTAAGAAACAAAACTTAGACTTCCAGCACACACAAAATACACTCACTGGCCACTTTATTAGGTACATCTTGGTTGTAACTAGTTAGACCCTGTTTAGTCCACATATTGCCTTAATTCTTCATAGCATTAAGTCAAAAGGAGACTGAAACTGTGATCTGAGGCTCTGGTCCAAACTGAGATGTGATGGCTTCATACTCATGATGCAAATTCTCCCAGTTTACCTCATCCCAACAGTCCTCTATTGGATTGAAATCTGGTGATTGTGAAGACTACTGGAGGACACTGACCTCATTGTCATATCCAAGAACCAGATTGAGACAATCTGATCTTTGTGACATGACATTTTATCCTGCTATCCTTCTCTGTGTGGTCACAAAGGAATGGATCATGATCAACACTGCGAGGCTGTGGGGTTTAAACAATGCTAAGTTGGTATAAAGTGTCCACAAGTGTGCCAAGAAAATACCACCCACACTATTACACCACCATCATCAGCCTGAATCGTTGATACAAGACAGGATGGACCCATGCTTTCATTTTCTTTATTGCAGCCCCTTCAAAGCCTCTGACGGTTATAAGCAGGCATTACTTAAGTTCATGTTGTCTTTTCATCATCTCAACCAACTTCAGCTATTCTCCACTGACTTCTGGCATCAACAAGACTTTTCAAATAGATAGGTGCTATATTTGAGACCATAATTATGCATGAGTGCAGCATATCAACACTCAAACGACTCTATTGAGGACCAACGACCATGCTTGTGTAAAGTTACTTAAATCCCCTTTTTTTCTCTTTCTGATACTCGATTTGAGCTTTAGCAGATCATTTTGACCATGTCTACACGCCTAAATGCTACCATGAGAGTGGTTGATTACCAATTTGCATAAACAAGCAATAGAACTGGTGAGCCTAATGAGTGTTAGTTACATGTATTTGTTACAAATGTTTTAAATTCCCTGCAATTTTACTTGATCCCAAGGACTCACACATTTCTTGTAGTGGTACTAAAACCAGAGTAATGTTCAATTCACACATGGTTCAAGTCAGAGTTCAAAATTATTTTATTGTTGTTAGCTTTGAGGTAGAATTTTTTCAGGTACACCAGGCAGATATGAAAAGAGGACAGAAGCAAACAGTGAAAAAAAAAGCCAGCTGCATTCCCCTTAGCAGGGCAAAGTTATTGCTAGTTCAAAGAATAATTAGAACCTACTCAAGTCACTGTCAGCATCAGAAATTCACATATTATAAAAGCACAGACATCTTTTGTCCTTCCTTTAAGGTGCCTGAGGAACATTTGACTAGAAAAATCAGACTTTTTGTTGAATCTTCAGGACAATCTCCACATTGTCCAGTGAAAGCAGTAAAATTGGTTGGTGTGAAAGATATTGTCTGTCCTAGTGTAAGTTACAACCACGCTAAAAGAGACAGGCAGCACTGTCAGGTCCCCCCAGCAGCACAATGGGTGCTACTCATGTGGCCCTTGGCTGCTATATGAAAGGGAAAATGTGATCCAACGCTTTGTGCATGGAAGACTGCCTCGGCCTTTTGAGGATGTATTTTCTCTGCTGTATAGGATTCCTACAGATGCGAGGAGGGCACTGTGTTTCAGGGGGCCCGGGGGCTGCCTTTGGGCCGTATTTAGGTCCTCCTTCTGTCTGTCTGCATGCTGCATTAAAACAGATGTTAGGACCTCCGACATAAATCACACGCTGCATTTCATCGGCAGCACAGTGCCGTTTTATGTCATAAGTGTTGCTGCTTGAAACTTAAGGGAACAAATGAGGCGTGAGATAGTGAACCGTGCATACTTTAAATAAAACGTTCCTCACATGAAACGAAGACAGTGAGATAGTCGAGCTGCAGGATACAAGATCCTTAAGAGAGATCAGATAAAGATATCAGTGTATTTGATTAGCTTTTGATGCATGTATAAAGAAGTAAGAAAGAAGAGGAAGGAGAAAGCTCTGAAACTTTGCACGTTCTGAAACTGAGATTTCATGAATTTAGGAATATTCCCACAAATAAAACATGATTTTCATGTTTTTAATTCAACTTGTGTTCTTGTGTCATTCAATGACAAATGAGGTCTGCAAGGAAACGATTATGATTACGGCGTCTGTCGCTGCACAAAACAACTTCCCATTGCACCATCTTGTCGACACAAAATGAAAATAGCTTCATTTTGTTGTCATGAATTCAGATGTCGGAGTAAACAAATATCTTCGAGGAAAGATCTTAATTTGAATTTTAGTCTTTACAGCATGAGAATGCTAAATTATTTTTATGTTCTTGTTGATATCAAACAAAGCTCTTTTGGTTCAACAACAACACAAACAACTTTCCAGAAAAGGCACAGAAGGTTTAGTATTTTTGACTCTGGCATTGCGTTTCTGGTGCAAAGGGAGTACCAAAATCAGTGGTGTGATGCTGTTTGGCCGATGTGTTTGTGCAGATACCACAAGACTTTGATACCTTGCTTTAAAGAACTGTTAAAAATATTTTTCGAAACAGCTTACGCCCTGAAATACACAATATTGCCAAAAGTATTTGCTCACCCATCCAAATAATCAGAATCAGGTGTTCCAGTCACTTCAATGGCCACATGAAATCAAGCACCTAGGCATGCAGACTGCTTTTACAAACATTTGTGAAAGAATGGGCCGCTCTCAGGAACTCAGTGAATTTCAGCGTAGAACTGTGACAGGATGCCACCTGTACAACAAATCCAGTCGTGAAATTTCCTCGCTTCTAAATATTCCACATTCAGCGGTATTATAAGAACATGAAAGTGTTTGGGAACAACAGCAACTGAGACACAAGGAGGTAGGCCACGTAAACTGACGGGTGGGGTCAACGGATGCTGAGGTGCATAGTGCGAAAAGGTCGCCAACTTTCAGCAGAGTCAATTGCTACAGACCTCCAAACTTCACGTGGCCTTCAGATTAGCTCAAGAACAGTGCAGAGAGCTTCATGGATGGGTTTACATGGTCGAGCAGCTGCATCCAAGCCTCACATCACCAAGTGCAATGCAAAGCGTTGATGCAGTGGTATAACGCACACCACCACTGGACTCTAGAGCAGTGGAGACGCGTTCTCTGGAGTGACGAACCATGCTTCTCCAACTGACAATCTGATGGATGAGTCTGGGTTTGCTGGTTGCCAGGAGAATGACACTTGTCAGACTGCATTGTGCCAAGTGTAAAGTTTGGTGGAGGGGGGATTATGGTGTTTTTCAGGAGCTGGTCTTGGCTCCTTAGTTCCAGTCAAAGGAACTCTGAATGCTTCAGCATACCAAGACATTTTGGTCAATTCCATAGTCCCAACTTTGTGGGACCAGTTTGGAGCTGGCCCCCTGCTTTTCCAACATGACTGTGCACCTGTGCACAAAGTAGGTCCATAGAGACATAGATGACAGAGTCTGGTGTAGATGAACTTGACTGGTCTGCACAGAGTCCTGACCTCAACCCAATAGAACACCTTTGGGGTGAATTAGAGCAGAGACTGAGAGCCAGGCTTTCTCGTCCAACATCAGCATGTGACCTCACAAATGTGCTTCTGGAAGAATAGTCAAAATTCCCATAAACACACTCATAGCCTTATGGACAGCCTTCCCAAAATAGCTGAAGCTGTTATAGCTGCAAAGGGTGGACCAATGTTATATTGAACCCTGTGGATTAGAAATGGGATGTCACTTAAGTTCATATGCAAGTCAAGGCGGGTGAGCAAATACTTTTGGCAACACAGTGTATGTCCTCTGTTTTATCATTTGGCTGGAGACACAATTTCTGTTTGTTCTTGTGTTTGCTGCACTCATGGCTGCTTTTGTGTATACACTTGCCTGTTTGTGATGCTTGTAACTGGAGGGCATACCAAGACTTCGGTCAGTACGCAACTACCTGTTGTGTGAGAGGTAATCTTTAAACACGGTAACGATTAAGGGAATTCTGAGGGTAAACCAGAAAAGTGCACAGTGATGATATCTTACAATCTTTAGATATGTGGAGATAACTGATGAACAGTGGTTAGATCACATCACAAGCACCATATGAACTCTGTTTCCATCACATGGTTGTGCACCGTTGATAATGTGTCAGTGTCATGGTTAAATGAGACCCCTTTTTTAGTTTTTATTGGTTTGTATTTAAGAAATACAGCCAGAGAAATTAGCTTAACAAACTCAGCTACAGCAGAAGTCAACTGAAAGGCCACATCTGACATGGTCAAAAGTTGAACTGATAAGCAGACTTATTTCAAAGACATTTTAGAGGATTTACTCTTTATCAACTAGATTAAGTTGAATGTTTTTGCCTGTGCAGTATTAACAACACACTATTTTGTGTTGACGTGTGGGGAACTGTTTCATCAGTTTGTCATTAAAACTTCCTGATGTAGTTGTTCTGCTGCTGTGTTGTATCTGTCATATCCCCTCTGCCTCGACATCCATCCTACCAGCCATGTGAAAACTGCAGCTTGTGTCTGTGTCACATTAACTCTAGATGATGACATGTCCACATGGTTAACAGCAAGTACATAGAAGATGTGTGCAAAGTTTCTACTATTGTTTGGGTGTCAGTATTTGTGCAGTGATGTCAGGATCATAGTCAAAAATTCAAAGGTCAGGACGTAACAATCAGTCACACATTGTTGGTAAAAACACAGCACCTTCCTACACTTTTGTGTAGAGATGTCAACCTCCGACAGTTTTAGCACCCACTGTTTACTTAATCACTGCAAACCGTTTCAGTCATGGCAGTTATGAGTTGAAAACATGACTACAAGACCCTTATTTTTATTTATTTTTTTTTACTTGTAATGTCAATACTTGTTGGTGCCAAACCTAAATATGATACTGTATTGAAAGCAATAGGTGAAAAAGAGTGCTTCACTTATGAAAATCTTTGACAACCTTATCTTAAAGCAGAAAGATGTTTCATTAAGGGGCCTCTATCCCTTTTTTTCTCTCATAAGCCGAGACATGTTTGAAAGCTTTGGTCTTAAACATTGAAGATTTGTTTAAAACTGTTTAAACAGAGTCTGTCAGTGCTGAGGCCATATTGGGAAATCTTTGATGTGTCTAGTTACCCTCCAACAATAAAAATCATTCTGTGTGAAATAGAGGATAAAAGACATTGAGGAGGCAGAAGGAGAAAGTGATATTACCTCCTGAGCTATGACTGAGTCAACTTGTGCGGTTAGATTACTAGAGTCCTGCCGTACGTCGTTTCCACTCTGGCTTGTGGTTTGAAGTTTGCCAGACAGGCTATAGCACAGACCACCTCCCTGCTTGCATTGCCATCTTCTCCTTATCCTAAATTATACACGCCTGACCTCTTCTTCCTCATGACAACAACCCTGGGAGGCAGTATTTCCACATTAATCACTCTGATCAGTACAATAAAGATTCCTGAGCACAGCCAAAGTTAAGCATAACCCAGTATGCTAAATGACAAAAAGCAGCACACAGGAGATGGTCCAGGTCCAAAGTCAACCACCGTGCTCACTATATTATCACAAGGGGAACGCAGGAACATTCCTGAACTGCCATCAGCTGATGGCAAAGTACATAAACGACCTCATGTAAAAGTACATGGTGGGTACATATATTATAGAAAAAATGCCATGCAGTGGGTTGAGAAATTAATTAAATATACACTGTTACTTTTAAAATGAGATGCATGATTAAACAATATTGCCTTTATCAGAGTTCTATTCTTTTTAAATCAGGCTAGCCATTGCTTTCAACTTCATCTGACACTAATGTAGAATAAACTGTCTAAATACACACTTTGAAAAGATTAATTAAAAGAAGAACTGTCTCTATCATTAAACTTAAGACCAAAAGGACATCAGTGGAAAATGCTCAAGATTACATATTTCTCGACTTTCAAGTGTGCTTACACTGGTCCCCGATGTCCTCAGAAAATTTTTTATATGTTTCCTGGGGGTGTGGTCTTGTCCACACTCCCAGTAAATGTAGACCTCCAACTCATGCAGACAGCCTCTCCAACAGGCCAAAAACTGGTGAACAACGCCCATGAAGAAATCAGAATTTGGCATGCCTATAAACTCTTTTGTTTCATCTCTGCTCAGAATCTGCTCTAAATCCCCATGAGATATGTCTGACCACACCTCTCGAAGGAAATGACTGTGACTTTAGCTTTCTGGCGCAATTCTCTAATGTTTACTGTTGTTGCACAGACATGCTTAGATCTGTTTACTGGAGCCAGTTGAGGGGTGAACAAAAATCCGGTTCAGGGAGTGTATCCCTTCTGAGGGAGGTGATATATTTTCTGGTGACATCAGAGGATTTTTTTCAAACAAATTAAATACAACTTCTTAAAGGCGGAGCGAGTAACAGAGAGATGGGGATAGTGTACCATTTAACCAGATATCAATTAAAATGGTTTAAACCATACACCACCCTGTTACCACCTGATATTAGATATTATTTATATTAAACGCTCAAAATATATTCAAATAAAATATATTAGCTACGACCAACATTCTCAAAAAAATGCAACAAAATATGTATATAAATGTTTGTGTTATCTCTGAACAGACATACAGACATATTCTGGCAAAACCATAGCCTCCTTGGTGGGGATAATAACAGACATTAAAAAAGTTCCCTAAAAACACACATTACTTCAAATCCGAGGACACAATTGACATTCCCAAAATATGGTTATTTTTCCAGTGTTCGACGATAACAAAGAAAGCTAAGGAACTTATAGTAAAAAAATGCCATGATTTCTTGCGTAAATAACTCAGTATTTCCACCTAATCTTACATACTTTTGTATATTTTGAATTTTCAATAGAATCATATCAAAGTTAACAGGCTTGGTGTTGAGACAACTTTTTATATATATCTTGACAGTGCAAAAATGAACCAGCTAAAATAAAAATCAGCTAAAATATAATCATAAGATTGTTGGTCCACATTGCATAGCCCTTCTTTGAGATAATGTCAAGATACATAAACAAACTAATCTAAAAGAATTTTATGGGCAGGAATGTGTCAAAGACAAAATCCTTCTCAAGCCTGAGAGATTCAACCGGCACAGACCAGGCTGTAATGGGGGCAGATGACGCTTAATTGATTTCCCAACAGCATCCAACTGGTGGTTTTTCGCTCTGAGCTCACTAAGTTTCATGGAGGGACCGTTTTCTCCCGACACATGCTCTGGCATCCATACAACTGGGCCCTGTGCCAACATACCACCCCTGTGAAACCAGAGTGAATCGCTGTGGAGTCTGAATAAGACGTAAGAGCAGCGAGCGAATCATTCAAAACAGAGGGATCCAGACGTTTGGCGTTGTTCTCAATGAGAGTGCATGTGTGTGTTTCCATGCCAGTCATCATGTCAGCACCAGACAATTAGAGGCTTGACCCTGTAGGCCTCACAGGTCTCCTGCTATGGAAAGCATGGGAACTCTCATAGGAGGAACTGACAGTTGCTCTTCAAGAACATGGTTCAACTCTCTCCAGCACACAAACACGCACTCATACATACACTCAGCTGTGGTTAGGGGGTTCACCTCCCCACGACCCAAGCAGTGAAGCATGCTAAACTTTGACCCAGGTTATTATCTGCCCAGACGCTGAGGTTTGGGCCGGGGTGATAACCTTTGAGCTCTGA
Organism: Scarus forsteni; assembly: GCA_036419115.1. Classification (NCBI taxonomy): domain Eukaryota; kingdom Metazoa; phylum Chordata; class Actinopteri; order Labriformes; family Labridae; genus Scarus; species Scarus forsteni. Next base: position 19,703,714 of record JAZDUH010000327.1, read on the forward strand.
CTCTTAACCCAGGGGCCTGAGCTGGACTGCATTCGGATAATCCTGTGTGAGTGTGTAGTGAGGTGTGTTTGTGTGTACTAATGCTGTCACAATACTAGGATTTTAAACTGTGATACAAAAGCAATAAAATTTGAACAATATTGATGTTTGTTTTAATACAATGGTGATACAAGAACAAGTCCCCAGCCCCCAATTATGGGATTTTTTACGACCAAAAATTCTGTAAGCAAGTCACTAACACATTTTTAAATTGTAGGAGAAAAGCTGCAACACTGCAGTGATACAATGTTTCAAATGTATTTGTAAAAAAATGCCACGAGTCATTATCCTATAGAAAAAAAATATATGCACTTAAATGGCCACTGGTCTCTCTTTAACTAATAGCAGTTTCATTTAAAGGTGCATTGCGATTTTTTTAAAAACTATATTGTCTAAATTAACAATAAGCCAATGTTATACAAATATTTCAGTAGAGTACTTATTAGTAGGGTTCACTGTACTTGGCTTCTACCAGGGTTTTGGGAGGTCAGGAAATCTTTGAGACAATCCCACAGTCACGTAAACCAGAGAGTTGGTTTTGGCCTGTTAACACTCAAAAATGGAAGTAGTTATCTGTCGGGCTGTTTCAGTTGCTCCATGTGCTTCATATCTGCTTTTATCCACTAAAATATAACCCATGAAACAAAGTGAAGAAGTCATGTTCTGCAATGAAAAGCAGCCAAGGACCACAAAATAGTTCCCTCAAGAACACGAGTCGGCTAATTTTCACCTCCGCCATTGTTGTTTACAAAGTGGACATCAGAAAACCCTTCTTGATCTTATTGGTCAGTCAGGGAGTAGTGACATGACTGAGCACAGTGCTACTCCAGAACTATTTTTGATTCAGGACCCAGGGAATGCAACGACAAAAATCAGCTGAGGCTGTGGACATTTATGTGCTCATGTTGCTGAGACACTGCACAATTTTGTTTCTTAATTGAAAAAACATGGAAACAACTTCCTACTCTTGTACTTGACTGTGGAAAAATATGAAGTTTTTCAAACTCCTTTGTAAGCTTTTCGTGATGAGTCTTGTTTGCTAGTTTTGCTTTGTTTTGCATCCAGCTAATGTCATGACATCATCTGCGATGTAGGTTAGCAGGGTATTTTCTGTCCAAGCTCATTAAAACCAAACAAAGTAATGACACATAGTCTAAACGTGTGTAAACTGTGGCCAACAACTGTTTTACAGAATAAAAAAAGGATCGGTAAATTAGTAGGGATGCCAAAATATCTGCACAATGTCACCAACATATTCATCTGTGTCAACTGAAACAGAACTATCTGCAATAATTACTGTCAATATGCCGGCCTATATATCGATCATATATTCCATTTATCATCTGCAATATAGGAAGAATGAAAAATGTAGTATAACAATCTACCTTAACACTGTTGTTGCAGCAGAGCATGCACTGTAGAGCGTAATCATCACTGAGTGTCCACGTTTAAAGAATACTGCACCATTTTCTAGAGAATCAGATGAAGCTGATCTTGCTTCATATCTGTTTTCATCACAAACAGAATACTAAAACGAAAGGAACAAGTCAATTCCTGCATAGAGGAGTCTTTGAGCTCTTTAAAAGATAAATGTGTTTCAGAATGAGCATTGAAGATGAATTGTTTAAAAATACTGGTCTATCTGATTTTGGTAAAATCCCATGGTGGGCGCCCCGTCCCTTACGTTAATTACTTAATATTTACTTAGGATTTTGTGACTCTGCAAACACTTTTCTCTTTCCTTAGGCACTAAGTGACTCTTTTAACAAGGAAGCGAGCCGTAAAATTGCATGCTAAACAAACATCTCAACCTGTGAACATATGGCTGGATCATTGATGTCACATACTGACAAAACACTGCTTCAATATTGACACTTAAATGTATCAGTTCCTTGTTATAAAGGGGTTAAAGCACAATACAGCAGGACATCACTCCCATAATTCCCTTTTTTTGTTACTATTGTTGTAAGGAGTCCCATGGAAATGTTTTTTTAAAGCTGTGGCACCTCAAAAGACAATTAACTGAAGTGATACATAGACATTTCATATTATCTTCAGGATATATTTCACTAGTCCTATCAGGGTAACGGCCCAGAAAATTTTTGGAGAGGGCAAACCCTTTTTAGGAACATAAGGTGAATGGAGAACATTTCTGTTAATCACGTTCACTACAGACCAATCAGATGGTGTAGAAAGTGGGCGCTTCTGCTGAGGAGTAATGTGCATATTACGATCCAGTTATTCAATTAAAGTCTTGCCAAAACTTGTCGAAACAGGGGCAAAAATATATTTTACATCAGAAAATCTTTTCAGTTTTATTTCTGTTCTTTATTTTATACAGAGATGTTGTTCAGTTCTAATAAAATGACCACAACAGCAGGCAGCATCTATGCCAATCTATTCAAAAGCAGCTATTGCTTACAGGCTGTAAATTTTCACTGTCGTCGTGCTTATAGCTCAAAGGACACTGATTTGTCAGTAGCCCTGCAGACTGTGCTCAGTTGCTCAAGCTTGAAGCTCCGCAACGTGTATCTACCTGGTTACAGACTTTAAACTGGGGGATCCAACCTTCACTGCAAAGTTTACAACACAATGGAACATAAACAATACAAAGTTATTACAGAATATCGAACTGATATATCGAATAAAAATGACCAAAGAGATTTGAAATATGTACAGTTTAAAACTTATTTCAGAAAAATGTTAGGCTTTAGTTTGAGTCATGGGAAATGGTTTCAAAGGATTATCCAAGCATATCTGGGGTTTTGCAGTAAGTGAGTTAAAGTAAATGTAGCTATCTGTAAACAGTCCAGCTAAAGAAGGCTGCTCACTCTGCCATGTTTACGCTAACGTTATTTTCCTGCCCTGTAAGTTCTCTTTATATAAGTGGTGTTGGGAAGATTTACACACCACATCGTTCCCCCCTCTATGACTCCGTCTCATATTATTCCTTGTTGTCTGGATTGGCCCAAGGCTCTGTTCTGCAGATGAGTGGACTGATATTAGATGTGTGCAGCTACAGCCCGCCCCTGAGGGATTACATGGAGTTTATGCAGTAATTGTCATAATAAAGTTTTATATTGAGGAGTCTTTGAGAAAATTGAGAGGTACTATGAAGCCTGTGTGTTTGTGTGCTCGAGCAGGGCACACTGAGTGCTTTAAAAATCACATGAGAAAAATTACTTTGATCATTGTTCAAATTTCTAAGCACATTTTGGCAAGTTTATACCAATGGCTGTGTGTAAATATACAGACAGTCAATCTTCATCTCCTCCCATTGTAAAAAACTGACGCCAAAATATCCCCATAAAAAATGCCAACATACGCTACTGGTGAGACCAGCTGGAGGCAAAACTCTTGTGTTGGTTGATATTGCATTTCCTCTTCTTTGCTAATCACTGCAAGGGGCCTTACATGAAAGTATCAATTAAAACTGTATATCTTTAAAAATTAAACACTTGAGCTTTATCACACAGGAAAAGCAACACTTCCAACAAAAAAGAAAAAATAAATTGTATTTGGATTTATTATCACACCATGTCTCATTTGTTAACATGGAAGAGGTTGGGTCCTAAACAATGAACCATAGATGTTTTTCCTTAACTTCCAGCACTCTTTCTGTGGTCCATTTTTTAAACAGTCTACGTGAAGATTAAATCTAAATCTAAAAACAAGCAAGTCTGTCACCAAGAATGAATAAAAAAATCATGTTCAGCCTCATGTTGTAACTCCACTGCGTGGGGCACAAAATAACAACACAGAGCCAAGTCACAGTAAGTGTGAGGTTAGAAATGCTAAGGCTAAAGCAGGCATGACCATAAATTTGGATTTGAAAATAAACTGAACTCGTTGCTTTGGTTTCCTCTGGCTCTTTCACAATGTGAGGCTGCTGTGTGGCCAGTAAGTGCTGCTGGCTGTGACTGTGTACAGAATCACTTTTCACCACGTTCAGCTGCTCCTGCTGCAGCATTTACCTTTCTGCACAGCCATGACCACGCCTGCACCACCAAAATATACAAGGTTCAGAATAAAAACATTTTGTGCAGTGTAATTGCAGGGCAAACATCAGTCAGCCGGCTGGACTGCATATTCGCTCGGCTGCAAATAAGTTCTGACATGAAGAAGGGGGGGGAGAATAAGTGGATGACAAGTTCTCCACTCTTAAGTCTTTCATATGTACTTGGCTTCTAATTGCACCTGATCAACATTTAGTTCAGCTGAATTTTTAACAGATACAGATCTGAAATGGTTTACTTGCTAATTACTAATTATCTTTGTGTCCCCTCAGTGACAAAGACGTGCCCTCCTTGTGACAATGAGCTGAAAGCAGACAACATCATGGAGCACTACTGCGCCAGTGACTTTGGTAAGTACAAGCACTCAACAAGAGAAAGACCTCAATTTAAGAAGTTAAATTTAACCTCAAATTATTAGCAGGATGGTTATCATTTATACAGTAACATTCATAATCAGGGAACAGTCTTCTTTTGCAGCCTGGCTCTTTGCTGCTTGTCAAATCATCACATACGGGGGATTTATTGATATTAAAAAAGCTATTTCATTTTAAACTGATTCATATCATTACAATCATCACAATCCAACTGCAAGAAGTGAACAATTCTTGATAAAATAAACTTACTTTTCTTTATCCCTAATATAAATAAAACACATTACATTAGAAGACAGCGGGAAAATAAGACAACTCGGAAGAAACTTAATGTTCAATAATGATGCAAGCAATTATTATTGTTGCATCATGATTTGATATCACATAATAACATCACAAAGCAATAATTGTGGGAGAAATACCCACCTTACTAGTTGACTAAATAGTTGAGGACTGGTTGATGATAGAAATAGTCATCAGATGCATGGAAACTAGCTGAGTAAAATTTGCACATCATCTTTAGCACCACCGATCCTTGGCTGTGGTCTGACTTCTTTGCTTTCTTTCACCTTAGCCAGTTTTGCCATTTGCTGTCTGTCAGCAAATGCATGAAGTTTAAAGAACAGAGAACAAAAACTAATTCACAATTTTACAATCCTCTCTCTCTTTTATATATTCTTTCTGCTGTGCCAATAAAAAAGGCATAGCAGCAAAATTAAATATAAAAATGTACCCTAATGAGGGATAAATGGCTGTAGCCTTTTATTTTACTCCTGCCGCAAATGTATCATTTTATATCTTTCTTTTTTTCTTTCTAATGAAAAGAAATGGTTGCAAATATTCTTAAAAAGACATTAGGGAGTGAATCACTCTATAATTAATAATCATCTTCATAACCTTTTCTTCCTATAAATTCATTAATTACTTGTAGTCCCAGTGTTCCATTCAAATCCATTTTATTCACATTCTGGCACTCTGGCCGCCCCACAGCTATAACCTGCATCCAAAGCCAGGACATAATTATTCCATTATTTCTGCTCATCAAGGCTTTTGGCCTTTACACACTGCAGCAGAAAATCTGCCTCCCCAGACTAAGGCCTACTAAAAAGTAACTCATATTAACTTTCTCTGGTCAGGGCATTATGTCAAAACTTCTAACCCTGTGGGAATCCTGAAGTACACGGCTCTTGTCCCCAAACAGATTAGTTGGAATTGTGTAAGTAAAACTGAAATGTGGCCAGCCTGATTTCTTTAAGGCCCAACATACTTCACAGATAAATGAGCACTGAATACCTTCTGAGCAAATACAACAAAATACATCTTTATGCGTATTGCGTATTATCTGAAACTCAGCCAGATTGTTGTCTTATCCCAATAATATATCTTGATTTGATTTATATTTATTGCTTTGCTTAATTGAATGATTACATTTCTCAATCTTTAAACATATGGGAGGAAGAGTTCATTACAAAGAAACACAACTAAATGTGTAATAAGACAGACACCAAAAGATGGACATCATATTGGCTTTTAATGTATGTGACACGGGGATGAGTGGGAAAGTCAAGATAAATGTGACGTATGCATTCGAAGATCAAGGCAAGAATGACTCCACAGAGTTTTTGTGTAAGGCAATAGCTGACTCCAGCTTGATCCCACGCCTCCTGAATGTTCTGCCTATTCATCTTTGGATAACGTTTGCCCTTAGAGCATTTTGTAATCGGCGTTTTATTACAGTTCACTTTTGAAGTCTGATCTCTCTGCATTCCTTGTTGTATCATCCAGCAGTAAATGACAAGAGCAGAACAGACAAGGAGGAGAGTAAGTCCAACTGGATACAGACATGAAGTGTAAACCTGAAGGATTCACTTTAATGCCGGTTTAATGGGTATTAAAAGTGTTGAGCCAAAGGCAAGGAGCTGACTTTTCTTAACCAGGAGAGATCATAATGCATATCTGTCCTGATTAGGAGCAGTGTTTAATTGTACGTAATGTGCCCTTTAACAAAACTTTTTTACCAAAGCAAATATTGCTTAAATTTAAAGTCAACAAAGATTGGCAGCTGATAGTACACAATCATTCTAAGTAGCCTTACATAATGTTTAATTTCCACAAAATAAAGCTGTTCAGTTAAAACAATATAAAGTGCTTTCATCACAGAGAATCAGATTGTAGTTGGCTGATGCTGCAGGCAATTTCACTCTCCTCAGCTCTCCTTTAATTTTTCACTCTTAAATATATGAAAAATGAACAAAGTGTCAGTGATATCATCCGTCTGTTTAGGAGAAGGGTTATTCGGGTGTTGCCATTGAACATGCTGGCCCTTCTAGATAATTAAGAGGCACGGAAACGAGTATTTAAGTGTTTTTCCACTTGTGGTATCTGCTACGCTCGGCTCAACTCCATACATTTTGAATACTCTCTGCCTCATTTTCCATTACAATAAAGACATTGTCAGAACCTCTTTAATGTAGGCCGGTTCATCATCGGCTGGCAACACAAACCTACTGTGGTATCCTCACAACAACAAGGGAACACAGAGGAAGGAGCTGTAGGCCCCTTTGGAGCTTTTTCTAACGTAGAGGAGATTCATTTTATTTCATAGACCACTGCAATCAGCAAAACTACATACTATTTTAAGAGAGAGTTTAGGAAGTCATACAGTATTAAAGAGTGGACAATGGGAGGTATTTCATTTCCATGTCAGATACCCCTGACTGGGGGCAATATTCGACCATTTAGTGTCTTCACCTCATGTTCAGTTTTGGCTCTGCTTGCTTGGAACCCCGTCAGATCAGAGGTGATCACAAAAACTGTGCCAGGTACTAGGTACAATCCTAATGGGAAACCAAAACAACAGAGTAAAGCCATGCTGATATGATGGAGTGGAAAAGGCCCCTCCTACTGCAGAAAAAGTGCCACTTTCTACCATCTGGGGGGAGGTAGCATATCCCCTAATGACATCAATAGAGAAGCCTTTTCAAATAGACTGTTTAAGTTTGGATTTTCTAAAAGGTGGAGCAAACAAAATAGGGAGAAGAGGAAATATTCTTTTGGTGGGGTGTCTGCTGATTGACCATTCGCCCCTTTTTAACTGAAATAAAATATATAATAGAGGGTACTCTGTATACATGCCCTTTCAGATTGCAGTTCCATACATAACTGCTAAGTTTATTTTGTTTTTCCTTATGAAGTATTGTCTCTTTTCAAACTCACACACTGATTATTCACTTTTAAAAAATACAAGTACAGGAAGCACAGCCCGGTTGAATTCATTTTAAATGTCCTCTATGTACTTTGAATTGATCCAAAGCATAAAGCAGTTAATAACCTAATAGATCCTGTCCTTAAAATTCTTTTTAAATCATGTGAATCATGCGTACATGTGCTTTAGAATGGGCCATCATCACTAATACAGACATAAAACATTTGACATATCTAAGATTTGCATGACACATCTAGCACTAGCCAAACATAAATGATGACTCATCAGATGCCTGGATCCAGATGAGGACCTGTTTTTGCTCCATTATGTAGACAGAAGGCAAAAAAGCTCATTCTTCTGCTCTCTTACCTCAACATCACTGTAACAAACTTTTAAAAAAAGAGTCTGTATGCTACATGGGAGTAGCTTGTCACGGTGACACTGGCCAGGCATCACAGGGGCCCCACTGCATCACTAGTGACTGCATACGGGTGTTCATTTAAAGTGATTCAGGAAGGGGAATTTTTCAGGCAAATTCATCTTCACAGAACACACTTAAGGATGAATGTACTCATTCACAAAAGTACACAGTTTGCAAATGCATGTAGGCTCACACATAAAAACACAGGCCCTCAGTGAAAGAGCTGGACGTGGATCAGGATGCAGATGAGAGGCTGCAGCCCAACAAACATTCCTTCTTGACTATGCTATCGCTTCACATGCACTGTGCTGTATATAAACGTAACAGAATGTACCAAGAGATGTTTATGCAACCGTAGAGAAGCAGGCGAGAAGTGAGATGGCCATCTTCCAGCAGGCCTGGGTGCATAGTGATGTTTCATACCACTCCTGCACCTTTGCCCGGTCTAAGATTAATGTCACCTGTCAAAACTCCTGCCCAGAGAATTCCTCTCTCAAATACTGGCAGGTTGAATTTTAATCTTTCATGTGAAAACATTTGAACTTTAGATACTCTGCTCAAAAGGACAACAAAGTGAGATCCTTACATGGTTGTTGAAAAGATTTTTCTAATTCTTAATTTGTTTGTTTTAAAAAATTGAAAAAATGCACTAAAAACAAAGCCTTGCACTGTGTTATAAGATGTGTCATAACTGTCACAGTGTGACATGATATGATTTCATGCAATGCAAACACACCAAGATATGGTAGGATTTAGAGTCCAACAGTATCGTATTTTAGCTCTGCAACTGCAATGTGCACTTAAGTAAAAGTCACATCCCAGTGTCAGCCATGTGACCTGAGGCTTGTCAGGCCATCATCTGCTTGCTGTTTATTAGAAATTAAAAAAGGATTAAACTTAAAAAGCAAAAAATGTTGGACGCACAGTCTTCAGTTCATGCAGGTAAAATGTGAAGCTACAGAACATTTTTATTATAGATACAGCAATGTAACAGCTCATAAAGTGCATGAGTTAAATGGAGACTTTCAGTTTTAATGAGAATCACAAAAAACTTGTCATACATCCATTTAGTGTACATCTTAAACAAGAGATATTCAGCACCTCCAACTCCATGAGCTTTTAGACGATAACACAAGACTGTTTATTGAGAATGTCATTAAAATATTGTGCTTTTGTAAAGGCTGCAATGTGAAATGCAAGCAAAATTCTATTTTAATTGTTACATATAGAAAGACACAATATTTAACCTGGTGTAGGATTATTATTATTATGATTATCATTATTATTAATATAATTACTTGCCCCTTGACTGGGATGTGACAGGATCATTTATCTGGTTTTGGGTTGGGATGTGAGTGAAATATTACTTCCATGTCACTCTTCTAATGGCTTCAAAATACCTTGGTTTAATCTTCCAAAACATGTCCCCCTTTTGTTCTTTGGTCATGGCTTTTCCCCAAGTCACACGTACATACTCACCCACAGGATGCAGTTTTTATACGCTGCAAGAAAAGGTAAATGATGATACTCAGGAGAGGTGTAAAATAGCTGCTTGTCCGGCTGAGAGCTTAGGGCCAGTTGTGCAAAAACAGGAACTTTCACAGCTGCTCAACATAGGAGTGCAATCAGGTTGACACCTTTGCAACTCAGTAGAGAAATAAACATGTCCTTCTCTTTTCTCTTTTAGTTCTTAAGATGAAAATCAAGGAGGTGAAGAAGGAGAAGGGCGACCGCAAGATTATCGCAGCACAAAAGAAGAAGAAAGTGCTGAAGCAGGGGGTGCTGAGGAAAAAGGATCTAAAAAAGCTGACTCTGTACATCAAGAATGGAGCCAACTGCCCGTGTGCCCAGCTGGACAGTCTGGGCACAAACTTCCTCATCATGGGCCGCAAAGTGGACCAGCAGCTGCTGCTCATGTCCATCCACAAGTGGGACAAGAAGAGCAAAGAGCTCAAGTTTGCCATCAAGTACATGAAGTCCCACCAGTGTCCCACCTACCACACTGTTTTCCAGTGATGTGACTCGCCTTACCGTTTGCTAAGTTCAACATCATTCCCATATTCTGAACATTTACAAGTAGATTCTTACTCTCAACAATTTAATTTCAACAATACATCTCTGATACCTGGAACTCTGAAAGTTTAAGTGCAAGGCCACTACTTTAGCATTAAAGAGGGGGAGCAGGGCCTTTATGTACTCAGTTTGAGCAAAATCCTGGAAGGCAAAAGGTCACCATGATCTGACTGGATCAATGTCTATTTCACAAGGTGGAGAGAAAGCTGAGAAATCTGCAGGACCCAGTTAGTAACAAAATCTCTAAAGAAACACCAGATTTTAAACATTTTGGTTGTTATTACTATATTCCTCGAAGAAAGATAGAGACTGTAGTCTATTCACTCCAGTTTAAATGTTCTTACTTTCTAATTATAATTTTCTCCTCTGACTTACAGTCGATCAATCACTTGTGTAGTATCTTAAACTTTAGTAATTAGACTGAACCTTTACGAGGTAGGGGCTAATATCTGAGATAATTTTTGGAGGGAATGGATGATTGATAATATCTTGATTACAGATAAAGAAAATACATGATGGGATTTATTTCTGTGTAAGAAGAAAACTTGTTCTCAATGTTTTACAGCTCTGTAGAGGGCACACGGTCCCCAGGAACAACCATAAAGCAGAGACATGCTGATGATGTTTCAACAATGTACAAATGTAGGAAATTCACATAAGAATTAGATGATTAGGAAACTGTGCTTTTTACTTTTATCCCTTCTGGGAAGAAGACCGATGGAATGAGACAGACTGATGGACTGAATGCTTCCACTGACTCTGTACAGCACTGTTTGTGAGGCCTGGAAGAGGGAAACTTGAATATTTTTGCTTTTTCGATTGGAGAGGGAAGTTAAGGCAGAAAAAAACATCCTTCTGAAAACGAGTGGAGGATAAAGAGAGTGAGAAAGAGACTCTGGACAGAACCAACTACGTTGGCTTAATAATTCTCTGGTACTCACTATTTTTCATTAGCATTTCAAATGTTTCTTTTTTGTACTCAAATACTGAATTTGCTTCAGTTAAACTTATATTGTATAAAGGCAGAAATCATTCATACAGACGTAGCACCTGAATTCACTGTTGACGTAGTGATAAAATATGAAAATTAACTTTTACATTATTTCCTAATCAGTTAACCTGTAAGTAGTCCTGTTACTGAAATACACCTTTGTTTTACAAGAAAATAAATGAATAAAATATATTTGAAATTTTTATAAAGAATGTCTTGTTTAAAAGTGCCCTTTCTTTCATTATGATTGAAAATTCTATCCAATGTTTAAAGCACTTTTTAGCAGTAAACAGACAGTGCAGTATGCTGAGGTTTATTGTACTTCATATTGTATCAGGAGATACAGTAAGGTTTATATTGATCAAAGTTGACCTGGTGTACTTTTCTTATTATTTAGTCACAAATAGTTTCATTGTGCTCATTCTCTTGTGTTCTCTTTTCTAAATCCACAAAGACAAACAAACCTGCATCTCTTTTTTCATGGTCTTGTTTCACTGCCACACTTAATGGAATTATGTTTAGTCTTTTCCAGAATCTTATGACAAACTTCATCAGCAGTAGTCTGTACTAGAGACAGTTGAATCAGAGAAACTCTATTTAGACATGTTTGACTCAATGTTATGTTAACAAATCAGGAAATCCACACTTGGAAGGGTTATTCCTGATATAGTGTATCACAGTGTTCATCCAAAAGTAGGGCCTGGCATACACAAAGATTTTTATTTTTTATTTTTAATCTGAGCCTTTTTTGATACTGAGTGAGACCCTAAACTCAGACTGGATGCACTTTACTTACTGCAGTGGAGGTGTATGCAGATTTTTATTTTGGTGAGCATATTATCAGGTCAGGGCTTTCAGACTGCCAGTGTGAGGGACACATCTCGGTTGCCAAAGAGTCTTGAGAATAGGAGGCTTGCCTATTTTTTTCAAAAAAATAAAATAATTTACCAAAATCTAGCAGGTATGCATGTCCACAGGGGTAGAAAAAAAAACACAGAAAAGGTTAAAAACAAACAAACATCTAATCACTCCTCCTGTCTGTGCCTCCAAAAGTTAAAACTCAGTTTGGTTTCCCTGGTCAGTGATTCAATGAATCAGGTCACTTATGTTCTTGAGGTTTTATCTAAACTGTGTATAGAAGCTAATTATTTGGGGGACGTCTATGAGGAAATAGAGCTGTGACAGCAGGGTGATGCAGACACAATGTAACAAATATTTCCTTAGTATAAAAGCCACCGCATTTTCAATCTGGGGCCGATGAGCATAAACCACACGCATAGTGTGAACCCGCCGTTAGAGTGTATGGTGTGCAACAAGATGATTGACACGAGGAACCACAAACCAACAGACTTGCTATGGTATATTTTACAATACTCATATGAATGCATGTGCTTCTATGAATCAACAAGTTGGTGCTCCATTTCTGGTCTTCAGCTAACTTTAAGTGTTTGCTATAAGTTTATGCTCAGCATAGATACTTAAGTGCACTTCCTGCTTCAGGCAGCTTACTTCCTGATTGTTCTGTTCCACATGATGGAAAACACACCAGGACTTCTGATGGTAAATATTAAACATGTAACATCTATGATTCAAAGTTCGGGTGTCCCGTTCGTCTGCTAAGATGAGAGGGGAGAATACAGTCTCTCCTAATCTCACACCACAGGATCATCAGGTAAGGTGGGGATTCAGGCCATAAGCCCGGCATATGATTTTATTGATTTCTGATTGAATATGATTTTTAATTTATAATGCGCGCCCCCTTTTATGTTGCCGCAAATCAACAGCAGCAGCATGTGATGTAGAAAATATCATACACAAGCAAAAGAATATGTTTATTCACCAGTTTAACAGGGTCAGTAATTATATTTTGGCACCCATGAATGTGCCTGGGCTCCAGCCCCAAATATTCTGTATGTGAGAGAAACACTGTTTTCCCTGATATCTAATTCTGGAACAAAATGTTGGCTAGGTTCAGCAACACAGATGTAAACGTCTATTCTCCATCCATGGCTGTATAAATATGGTTCTTATTTGATACCAGTGGCTTGAAAATTAGAAAGAAGAATAATTTTCCCACAACAATTTCTGTAATGGAAGAAGGCCATTATCCATTATTTTATTTCCTTTTATCAATTTAATGGTTTAATGGTTGCAAAATTTATTTTTCTACTGATTTGTCAGTAGAATTTCATCCATGGGTATCATGAGACCTGATCAAATTCGCATTCTTAAAAAAAAAAAAAAAAGAAAAACTTAACCAAACCTGAAAGATCGTGAAATTGACTTTAGACCTCTTTGTACCTTATTTTCATTTTCAAAAGAACAAAAAGAACCTGCAACCTCAATCACTCTTTGAACAATGCCAAAATCCCCCCGATCCGCACTGAGCTCTTGGCTAAGCACAAAGCTTGGGCTAGAAAACCAGCAGAATATAAATCTCCGGAGTAAAGCGGTGACGCAGACAGACAGCAGGCCGCAGAGCAACTGACCACCTTTATCCAAACCTCCCAGAGCTTAATCACTCCTGACGCACTTGTAACGTGTTCACTGCCCTCAAAAGCATTTGGCATCTTCGTCCTCCAAAATTGCAAAATGGATAAATTGTGAAACTGTATAATTTTTATATTTTTCCGCCCATATTTCCCAAAATGTGAAGACTTTTGGAGATGGTCTGAAGCGTGAAAGCCAGTAAAGCAGTGACCTATTTCCATCCGATTTCTGAGATAAAGCATGCCTTGGCTCCGAAATGTGGAATGACAGAAACAGGATGGGACAGCGATAATGAGTATAAATGTGTTGGACACAATGGTCTTTATAGACTTTTAAACCTTTAAATCCTCTGTGCATGACCAAACAAGATAAAATCTATGCCTGAAATTCAGATTCCACACAAGAGAGGATTACGTGTGGTTTTAATGGCCTTTATGAGCTGCTCCAATAAAATATGATGTTCTACATCAGTTGTGGAGCAAGACAATGAAGAGAGAAGGGGACACAGGAGACATAGAAGAAACTTGGCTGGAGCGCCAAAACGTCCATCAGCGCCTCCTCAAAGGTCACTTAATCAAGTTAATAAGGGCCTGATGAGGGACCAGCAACAGAGAAACACACACTCACACTCTGAGGACACACATGTTGGGAAATCTACGACCACAAGCTCCCATTGTCTCACTTTTCTCCTCCTTTGAGACGTACATCACCTCCATCAGCATACATGAACTGTGCTGCTGCTGGTTAGAGAAGAGAAAAGATGCTGCACACAGACATACACATTTGAAGAAACGACACATTGTCTGTCTTTACTGTACCTGGCCAATAAGAAACACCTATGAATAGTGGTCACCTTTCTGACTATCAATCCAACAAATACACACACATGCATCCCGATACATACCACATGCATGACCATGTTCACTGTTAGGAGTTTAACTTTTGAAAATCCAAGTTTCTTTGTACATCCAGCTCTTTAAATTTCAAGATTTTCCATTTCTTTTGATTAAATTCAAAAAGAGGAGAATGATCACCTCATATAACCCCTTTTCACACTTTAAAAATATTTCTCTTACTTGATGAAGTTATTCGGGCTAAAAGTGACTAAAAGTAGTGTATTAATATAGTAGAACATTTTATTTTATGAAAATCGCAGAGATTATTTGGTTTTTAGTGTGTTGTACACAGGAAATTTCACATTTTGTGAGTAGGGTTCAGGTGATTTCTGCTGCCACACTGATTGATACGCCTTATTAATCCAAGTTTGACCGACACGTTTATCAATATTGTTATCTTCATGACATATTATTAGAAAAAAACATGTTTCACCTCGAAACATATAAGCCTATTGTCAAGGGACGAATTGGTAATCTCCATTTTTGTAGGATTTTCTTTTTTCATATAGCAGTGTTGCACATCACCCTCCAAGTTGGTGAGCGTTTTTTTTATGTTAAACCAAACAAAAGTTGAAAAAAAAAAAAAAATAGAACACCAACTGATCCTGGTTATTGACTCAAGTTTTGAGTTAATACTGCTATCAGTACTTTTTTGCAATCATAGAAAAATGTTTAATCCAGTCAAAGAGATACAAGTTTTTGACTGAGTTGGTAATTTTTTGCCATATTGTTAGAAAAACAAATTTCACCTCTAAATAAGTAAACATTATTGCCATAGGGCCAACCCTAAGTTTTATTAGGGCAATACATATTTGTTTATTTAGTAGTAGATCATTTATTTCAATTCCTGAAATGTAGCATTTTTGGAAGATATGAGGTTTGTGACTGACTTAAACAGTACTCATTTATTTAGAAGTTACATCAGAACGTGTCCCAATGTTCCTTAATTTACCTTTTACCAACTTATAATTTCTCTGTGTTCAAACAACTTACAATAAGTTAAATTAGTTGATTACTACTTCAAATCTTACCAAAACTTGCTCTCAAGCCAGCAGTTTAGCTCCTGAAATTTGGTTTAATTTTATTTACAATAATTCAGAGATTGATGTTCTCCCTGTTCGTGTTTCTGGGTTTCTACCTCACAGACATAATACGTGCTAGTTAGGATCTAAATTGTCTGTAAGTGTGAGTGAGTGTGTGTGTCTCTGTGTGTGATTAATTGTTTGTCCCCAAGTGTCAGCCTCGTGGCTGGCGGGTGATCAGTCCAAGGTGTGCCCACCTCTTGCTGAATGTGAAGAGGCTTCAGTCTCCTGCAGCCCCAAAAGAGGGGAATGGTATAGTTAATGGATGAAGTTATATATGGAACTAACGATGCATAAATTGTGAAATTCAGGGCTGATGCTGAAACTGATGTTTATAATGTTTCATAATTTAGCCAATATCAGTGTTATTCTGATGATCTCTTTTAGCTTAATTTTCTCACATTCGAACAATGTTTGTCCAAAGGTCAAGTTTACTGCCCATTAATAAAACTGTCCTCTGATTCAGTAGATGAGTGTGCAAGCTGCTCACAATAACTTGGTATGAAACAACAGGAAAACATCTAAAACATGTCATTTTAACTCATATACATTTGTTGATGGCCGATGCCTTTAAAAAAGGCGAAGAGCAGCTGATACTGATGCTGAACAATGGGCATCCCTCTATAAAAGTGATCTGATTAACACTTAATTTCTGTTAATTTAATTGTTCTCAAAACCATTACAAGGTTTTACTAACAAGATGTGTTTCTTGAACATCTAGATTCCCTTCATTATTTTTGAGTTTGGGTTTCTTTAAATTTTAAGAAAAATCTATTCTCACTTATAAGATGAAAATTTAGTGTTAGTCTTGGATTATCACCACTGTGAAATAAATTTTTAGGTATCAGGAACATTTTCTCATTACAACTTTATTCATTTCCCATAAATCCAATGAAACAATCCCTGTCAGCGTTTTCTGAAAAAACATGACAAATCTGACATTTCAGTTTTCCCACAAGAATACATCATCCCAGCAAGACTGGGATGATGGCCAGAGAAACTGAAAGTGGCTTAAGGATTAAGGTTTTATTCCCTTTCCTAATGGTAATGGATTTCAATAGAGACACACCAATCCAAAAATACAATATTCAATATTAGATTTTCAGAGGGCTTTCGTAAAAGAGCAAAAAACTGTCATGATCTATTGATCTGATTTTAGTTATCTGGCAAAAGTCAGTCTGACATTTGCTGCTAATGCTGTGTAATGCATTGTCTTTGGAGAGGTTTTAATATTGCAAACACATCAGATTTTTGTCAAACAAGTCAAAATCCTCCGATGAGTGAAAAAGTAACCAGATTTTTATGACATACCTAGAAAACTCGACAATGTAAACTTTTGTCTGACCTCTTAAAGTCTAAAAACAACTTCATGATATATACACTATATTATATATATGTGCACATTCTCAGGTAAATGTTGATCAGACTGGAATTCCTCTACAGAAAAAGACCATTATATAACATTCTGGAGGGTCAGAAGAATTTCTATGAGTTGCAGCATGCCTCTTAAGTCCACCCACTACACAAGGCACCATTAAAGCAGCATTAGTCAGTAGCCAACATCCTTCTGGGCTAAACCACAGACCACCTGTCTGCAGGAAGGGAGGACAGCAAGGGCAGAGCTGTACATTCATGTAAAAACAGAGCAGGAATGGAAAGAGAAGCACGTTGATGGAGGAGGACTGCACTGACTCCGAGCCTTGGCCTGCCTCGCTCAGTAAAATGCATTAAAGATGTTGTGTTTCGTTGTTGTGTGTTTTTGGTGAGTGTGTTTGCTGATGTTCATAAGCGTGCCGAGTAGACTCCCTTTAAAAGGCCTAGAGCAAGCCAGGGAATCATTTTCTCCCTATAATAAAGTCAGACAAACTTTCTCCATGTGGCACACAAGCACAGTGAGACGACTGCTCCTATCTACACACATGCTCACTCTAGCTGAAAAGCCAGCTCCATTTGGCTGAGTAATTTTTACTATTCATGATGAATATAAGTGATAAAGGGGATTGTTGCAGTAATTCAATTGCTAAATCACTGCAATGTGGAGTTCTAACATCTCTAACAATGCATGTGGATATGAAATCCCAGCTCTTTAGAGTCACAGGGATTATACGTGTCTCTCTGTAACACTGAGTTCATATAAAATCTCTTGAATTATTCAAGACTGCTGAATGGACGTGACTGCTTTCATTATAATAGTTTTGCACATTATACTAAGTGTCATTCTGGCTACAGGTGTGCAGGTGAATTTTTTGCTGCTCCTTTGGACTGAGATTTGTTGATGGATTAAAGTGGTAAAGCAGTGGTTCTCACACGGTGGGTTAAAGGGTTGCAGACTCCATCTGTCTTAAGAAAGAAGAAGCAACACATATTTGATCAAGCAGGCTTAGGTATCACTTATTTTTTGTCTTTGAAACCAGAGATTTTACCCAAACACTCCCTTGATTAACACTTTTAAGCACCAAAGAGGGCTAAAAGTATTTACCTGTGTTGCAGCCCTCCTGTTATTGCCTCTTGTGCTGTTTGTTTAACTGACACAGGCAGCCCACGAAGCAGAGAAGGCAAAGCAAAAACTCATGTATTCAGCCTGGCTTATATAGAACATTTTTATGGTTAATATTAATTAATCTTTTGTAAGTATCATTTTTTACCCTACTTAGATGTTAAATTCAAGTTAAGATTTTATTATTTCATATTTTAAGCATTTGTTTTCATTTGTATCTTGATCATATAGTTTTTATCTTTTCACATTTAATCATTTTACATATTCTTTAAATCTTTTTAACATATTTTGTCAGGTTTTATATTATTTTTAATTTATTCCTGTCTGTTGATACTTGGTTTTACTGCTTTGCCCTTTCTTTTGTTTCTTTCCTTGAATATTTTTATCAGTAAACTTGATTTTTCTTTTATTTGAGCTAATCTGGTGTACATTAGTCTCCAAATCCATCTTGACATTTTGCCTACTATCATTACAACTACAGTTAAATACGACGTAGTAGGTGGAACACGACTGAGCATTTAAAAAGTAAAAATGAAGCATGCATGTTCGCCAGGGCCTCTATGGCGATGCTCTTTATCAAGCGTGTTTGCTTTGTCCTGTGTCTTTGTTTAGTCATAGATTTTGTTGAGTTAAAGATCCACATTGCTCCATGATCCCTGATTGTGTTTCTAAAAGGTTATACATTTCTGAACATTGGGGCAACAGTTTCCCATTAAAGAGGTGGTGTGTCCAGAGTGACAAGTTGAGCACCAGCTAAAGTTATATTTGTATTGGGCATTGCAAAACTTATGTCCACATATTAACAATATTATCGATACTTCATTCTGACAATTGGGCAGTTAATGCTATCAAAAGTGTGGTCTAAACTTGTGAACATTAAGATTTCATGTAAAAATGGAAAGAGATAGAGAGCTCGATGGGGAAGGAACTCCCCATTAACACGTTAATAGGAAATCCTTCTTTAATTAGTCATTTGACAGATGCTGATAACCCATATATAATTGGTTCATTAAAGACATTTAAGGGACTAATTAAAAAGTACCAATTGTAAGGGAGGGCTGAAATGTTGAAGTGGTTTGCCTCTGACCTTACCTAGTTCTTACCTAGCAAATATGACAAGAGGTTCAAAGATTGGACTGTAAAGGGTCTTACAACATATTCCACACTTCTAAAAAAAGGTACATTGTTAAGCTTCCAGGAACTTAGGGACAATTATAGGCTACAAAATTAGGACCATTTTAGGTATTTACAAATCAGAGACTTTATTAAGAAAAAATATATAAGGATATGACAACTGGAGACGAATTCCTGGATTCTTGAAAAAAGCCTGCAAGCATGGCACCTATAAAAAAAATAATTTCTAGACTATATCATGCCCTCCAGAATTTAAAGGAAGACCATACTCTTGATAATAAAACAAGATGGGAAGCAGGGGGCAATATCAAGATAACGGTGGAGGAATGGGACAGAATCTGCAGGCAGCAGCGGTAGACAACAAGCTCTCCTTCCTGGAGGGAATATAGCTGGAAGAACTTGACTCGATTCTTTTGTACTCCAGCACAGAAAACCAAGTACTCTAATCAGACTGCTTGCTGGAGGTCCTGTGGAAGTACAATGGCAAACTATTTTCATATCTTTTGGGATTGTTCCTCTGTGGCTCAATTTTGGAGATACGTCCATGCTGTCCTAGAGGCAGTCTTTAAGTCTAAAGGTGCGTTCACACCAGACGCTACTTGTACTACCTCAGCGATCACTCTCCATGCAGAGTCAATGTACAGCTGTGATGGGGCGGGGCTAACCCTCCCTCGATGCGGCAGACGCTTGTCACACTACCACATAGCTTGCCGCTCGATGTCAAAGTAAAAAAAGTTGATCTTCTCAGAGGATGTCGTGCGTGGATGTGCAGCAACAGCCAATCAGCGGTGTGTGCGTGTGTGATGGTGCCCATGACAGACAGTTTTTCATCCGGACTACAGAGGAACAATTTATGTCTGTGTGGGAAACATTAGTCAGTGAGGACATTAGTTACGCCTGGACGGACCGCCTGAAACTCACAGATGCTGCTGCTGCAGGGCATCAGCTGCAGTGTTTTGTGTTTGATAAGTGAATGAAAAGGATACAGCTGGAATAATGTCCGCTTATACATCCTATTATATGATATATGATATGATCGCGGTGAATCTCGAGCGGACGTGACGTCACCGAGTGACGGCCGACGGCAATGGTGACCAAAATGAGGTATTTATGGACACACGACGCTACGTCATTGGGCGACGTGATTTTGGCAGCTGGGTCGCTTGCGGTGCGAACGCAGCATAAGATCTGCTTTAAATTCAGAATCATGTACCTCAGTGATTTAGAAGAACTTAAATGTACAAAGGGAGACAAATGTTTATTGAGACTATTGTTAGTAGCAAACAATAAGACTCTGACAAGAAAATGGCAGAAAAGAAACATACCCACTATATATGACTGGACTGATGTTGTTTACAGTATATACATTATGAATCACATTTAAACTGAGATGTAAAATTGATATCTTTGCTGAATTCTGGTCAAAATGGCTCACTTATCTTTTAACCGTAAGGCCTGATTTTGTTTAGCAACAACATGCCCCATAAGGGAGGCATATCTTCAAGCTTTATTGCAAAGGAAGAAACTAATATGGTTGTATGGGCATGGTGTCATGTGAGTGGTTTTAAATGTTTCTTGTGAAATAGTTCCTCCTCCTTGGTGTTTGTTCCATTATTGTTTGTAACTGTTGTTTTCGCAAAAACAAAATAAAAAGTAAACGAAAAAAAAAGATTTTAATGTAAAATCTGTGTTGCGTTAAGTCTTTTCCATGAGGACTGTATTTCTTTTACAAAGTATTTTGGTGTGCCTGATGGTGTTTTCACAACTAATTTTAGTCTTAACCGTAATATTTTCCCGAAGAGGGCAGCTTAGCTTGTAGCTTGATGTTTTATGTTGTTTGCATCTCTCTGTAACAAAGATATGTTATGTTCATTTTTGTGAAGGTATAACATTCTTGCTCTTCTGGCAACTTAATAAACAATTAATCTGTATTAGACCAGTCATCAGCAACTTTTGCAATTAAAACATGTCTTGTTCCTCAAAGTTGACAGTTGACTTGAGTTTTTTGACAGGTTCCTTCTCTTTAAAATTATGCAGGAGTGAGCAAACTCCTCCACAGATCCTCCACCCAGTGAGTCACTCAGTCAGTGGGGGAATTATATGAATGGTTTTCAAACCAAATAAAGTATAAGAGGATTTCAAGAAAAATAATTCATATTTCACGGTCAATTAAACTCTTTCATCAACATCTCATAAGAATTAAATAGCGGCAGGACCCTTGAGATATAAGGCTTTACAATAAATACAATGGTTAACCGAGATGGAGATTTTTAAGGAGCTAGAAAATTAAACCCTAACGATGACATGTAGAGTACAACTATAGCCTGCTTTCTTGTAAAGCACCTTAGATAACACTTGTTGTGAACTGGCACAATGCAATAAAGACTGATTGATTAATCAATCAATCAATGCATCAATCAATCTACCTAACTACGTACCTGTCTGTCTGTCTGTCTGTCTGTCTGTATCCATCTATCTATCTATCTATCTATCCATCTATCTATCTATCCATCTATCTATCTATCTATCAACCACCCAACCAACAAAAGCAATCTATCGATCCATCAATAAATGATGGGTTTGCACATGAAGTCTCTTTTATGATATTTATTATTACTATTTTGCCTCTACTACAGGTAAGTACTATATCAATTAACAGATGGGCCTGACTTTTGATCTGCTCCATGCTGGATTGATGCCCCATGCCCAAGAGCTCATACCTGCAGCAACAATGATCTGGTGGAAGCACTCTTATTGACTTAAATAAAACCCTGTTACATCTTTGCAAGGGATCTCATTGCAGCCACAAGTGTGGGCAGGTCCCAGCACTTTCCTGTCATGGACCAGCAAAGACTCTTCCAAGGAAACTGGGCACAATTTTGTGCCTCTTCCCCCAAAATACAGAATCATACTGTAGAAAAACTACCACCTTGGCAAAAAAATGTAAGCATATGTTTTCAACCATCTTTGAGCTGGATTATTTTTCCATTTGAGAGCTTTCTAATCATCAGGAAACTTTTCTACCTATTCGCAATGCTAGGGGATCTTTCCCTGATAGCTGTCTGAAGAGAAGATGAAAATTGAGATGAGAGAGAAATAATGCGTGACTGTTATATATTAGTGCTTCGTTGTTGGTTTCCTTGTACTCAGTGACACAATGACGCTTTGACAAAGACATTCACGGCCTGTCAGCTGCTCTGTTGCACTGGGGTGATAAGGTTAGATCCACCGTGCACGCACACGCATGCAAATACAACACTGACGTGGGTAGAAAGAGGGCAGGAGGTAAGAGCAGGCTCAGGGAAAGAATGAGGAGGGGAAAAGGGACTGGATAAGAAAACACCCAGGCGCTCTCAGGGGACTTTGCCTCTCGGAAACAATCACACGGGCCTCAGTGTCTCCTCTGCGGTGGAAAATGAATAAATTAATAGGTGGAGTAAAGGCCCTCCCATGGGCCGGGTCCTGAAGCCATATGTGAAGGCCATCAGTGTGTCCCAAACCTGCTGTTTCCCCACTGAACCAACATGTCTATGTGGAGATTTACAGCTGTGTGGAAAGTTGACACACACAGAAACACACACATGCACAGCCTCATCGAGGAGGGTAAAGTGATGCAGCCACTTGATTCATATTTATTTATTCAGGAAAGTGCCAAAATGCAAATGCACATCGATGCACAAATACTGCCACCAGCACATCAGTGGAAACAAAAGCCCACACACCTTCATGCACAACTAGCACAGAGATTTACACCCATTTGGAAAGACAAGCATCACCCAATAAATAAATCTGTTTCCCTGAAGACCTGTTGACCTCCGTCTCTCTGGTTTTGTCAGCTCAGGTCAAGGTCAGGCAGGAATGAGTGGGAGGTCAGAAGGAGGTGACAGTGTGTTTGTGTGCGCACAGTTGTACCCGTCAGGATGCACGCACACATATTCACGGACGGAGTCAAAGCCCTCCACTGTGTCAGGACGTTAGCTGCCTCCATGTTTTGGCAGTCAGGTCGTGACCGATGACCCCATCAGACCCGAAGAGATGAGGCTGTCTCGTCAGAAGGGATGGTAGCCACTAATTGACATAATCTCCCACTTGTCAGTGTCTTTTCAGAGCGAGCAGGCTAATCAGTGTTGCTCCGTGAGGGTGTGTGGCAGTCTGCTATTGTTAGCTGGAGAAAGTCCCTGAGCCATTGTCTGCCCTGCCATCGAGTGTCGCTCACAATGAGTCCTTGAAAACACAGATCCACTGATTTGGGGTGTTGGTTGTGCATTTTAGAGAATATTTGCCATAAGGATTTATCATGGCAACTGTATTCAAGGGCATAACACATATTTAAAAACAAATCTTGGGGTGCTGGTTTGGCAGAGTGGTTAGCAACCAGGCACCCCATATACTTGCTTCTGCCGGTCCAGGTTCGAATCCCGCCTGTGGCCAGTTTGCAGAATGTCTTCCCCTACTCTCTCTCCTCCTTTCACAAGACTATCCACTGTCTCTCTCCTATCAATAAAGGCACAAAATGCCCAAAAAATACATTAAAAAAACGAAAAACAAATCTAGGACTTTCTGAGAAACAGTTAAAGGAAATTTCAACATCTACAAGTTGTTCACTGTTGTCAGAATCATATTACTTTGTTAAACTGTCTCATAATTTGTAATACTGTTTGGGTGTGTGATACACTGTTGTTTCTTCGTTTGTTATCCTGGCTCCTTAGTGAATACAAATTAAGACAGTGATGTTATTAAAATAAAATCATTTCTTCAGTTCATTGCATGACCATGTCCCAAAACAATCCACTTGTGGATAAAAAAGTTTTTTTTTGTCTTTATTATCCATAGACAAAAAAAAAGTAGAAACTGTATACTTCCTGTACAATGTTGCACGTTTTCTGTCTGACTAAACTTGTGCAGAATAACAGATAATGTCAAGTCTGCATGCTTTCAGATCAATAAATAAATCACTGAAGGAAAGTACGTTTGTTCAGTAAAATCCTTCAGAAACAGTCCAATGCATTTTTACCCCAATTACCTGATGATTTCAACAGTAAAGCAATTTTTTGACACTCTAAGCATTGCCAATAGGGATGGAATTGATACGATTTTATTGATGCCAGTGCTATTAACAATCCTGCTAATCGATCCAAATCTTCCCTTATTGATTCCTGCAGATTTTCCTTGTGGGCAAATGTTGGCCTGTAGATTTTTAGTGCGAACGATGTCAAACACACGTCACAGCATAGATAACTGCTTCTGCAAGTTTCTGGTGTTTCCACTAAATTAAGGTTGTGCAGAAGGCACCTTATGTAAAAAAAAAAATTAAGCCACAATTCTGACACTTTTGAACCCTGCCAGTGGAAGGAATTGATTAGTAAAAAGACTTATGATTTCAGTTCTTTGATGAAGTTGTTAATGACTCTCAGCTGGAATTGGTTTTCGATTGCCGTCCCTAACTGGCAAACACGTTGTTGGTGAAGACAAAAAACGGTTTAAGATATATAGTCTTTAACTTAAATTCTGTGTTTAGTATTTGTGCTTCAAAAATTATATCAATGGACACAAGTGTAGCTCTGGTCAATAATTTGCTATAAAGTGTTAAATATGATTTTGATATTGCCATAATTAAATCACAATACCATGTTTTTCAATATGTCCATCCCCTACTGTGATCACACAATACTGAAAAAGAGAATGAAACAACACTCTGACAGGGACATAGTGTAGATGCAGGGAGTAGCCAAAAGTACTAATGAAGATCGTTAGGTGACATGACCTGATGAAGAAAAAAACTAACTAAGAACATCTATTTAGCAGAGCTGGACAATTTATTGAGTTTCAATTTCAAGTACAGCCACTTTCTTCCACAGCAATGACAGCTAAAAAAAATCCAGATTAAACAATTACTGAGTTACATGACATTACACCTGTTTCATCTTTTTCCATCTGTCATTATTTTGATGTATACTTATGGAAAGAACATAAAATGGTCATTTTGGCCATAATCAAGCAGGCCTACCATTAAGTTTGCTATGTGATCTCACATGCTCTCCTGGATGGGCCTGATGGTTTAATCCAAAAGTGGGACGCCTCCAGCAGTTAAGTGGATCCAGATTAATTAGTGTTCATTTAAACAAACAAACCCTAAAAAAGTCCACCCAAAAAATGAGAATGTCAGAGACCCAACTCTATAATGCAATTAAGTTTGATTTGCAGCATAGTTTTCAAACAATGACCCAAATCAGCAAATGTCATTAAGAACTATCTACAGTGTTAAGAAGAACCAGGATCTGAAAGTGATGAATTGGTCCCACTGATGACTAAAAATGACCAAATAGAAGGAGCATTTCTACAATAATTTGTAGAACAACAACACCCTGAGAACATTCTTCAAGTATTTTCGGCCTGTCACTACTTAAGTGATGAAAGACTTTCATCTTGTGTTCAGAGTAAGTCCATGTTGAGAGAACAGAGTCCAAGTGTAATTACATCAATAAGAAAAATAGCTTTCTCATTAGGTCCTGGGTTATTAGTGATTTCATTTTTTCTGGCCACACTTCACTGATGTCTGCAATGTGCTCAGCAGGGTAAAAAGCCCTAAATATTCTAAATATTAAATTCTGACAGGACAGAGACTGGGGAAAGGATTACTTTGGTGAAATATCAGTGGAAGCATGTTTAGACAGTTTTAATACTACACAACCAAAGTAAAGCCTGCTATTTAGGACCATTTTCTTTTGTCTCAAAACACCTTCCTCTCACACCCTGGAGACACTTAAAGGATAAGTTCGGTTTCTACAGCTTTCACATTGTTTATAGAATGAAGTAGAACAATATACTCACCCAGAAGGCTTTCCTGATCCACACAGTGCTTCAGGAGATATTTAGATCCAAAATCGAGCGGCGGACATCCGTATAATTGTAGCACACGGGGCATGTTAGTGCCGCTCCTAAAACTGCATTAATCATCCAAAAACTCATTAGTTTCACCAATATTTCATCATGGTCCGCTCGGGCTACTCCTCCATTACAGTCTGTGTCGCTCCAGACATGTCTTTGTGACTGTGCTGACCTCTGAACTGAAGAAGAAGAGTGCTTGCCTCCGCGCATGCGCAGTACGGCTCATTGATTCAGGGGAAGACTGCCGGCTATACAACGACTTTCTTCTTCCAGTTTTGTGCAAAATGGACGAATATCTATTGGATGTTGTGGAGGAGAACTTTGAATATGACGGGTGTCCTTACAGTTTCGAGCCAGAGTTTACAGATGAGGAGCTCATCGAAAGGAGGACATGGAGGCAAAGAGAAGAACAGCTCTCCAGGGAGTACTGCGCATGCGTGGAGGCAAGCGTTCTTCTTCTTCAGTTCAGAGGTTAGCACAGTCACAAAGACATGTCTGGAGTGACACAGACTGTAATGGAGGAGTAGCCCGAGCGGACCATGATGAAATATTGGTGAAACTAATGAGTTTTTGGACGATTAATGCAGTTTTAGGAGCGGCGCTATACATGCCCCGTGTGCTACCATTATATGGATGTCCACCGCTCGATTTTGGATCAAATATCTCCCGAAGCACTGTTTGGATCAGGAAAGCCTTCTGGGTGAGTATATTGTTCTACTTCATTCTATAAACAATGTGAAAGCTGTAGAAACCGAACTTATCCTTTAATGCGAGTATAGTATCTATATATTAATCTATTTCTCTGCTCTGATTATATGCTCCCATGCTGACTCCGACATGTTCTTTGTATTTCCTCTCAAATCCAAGGACACTTCATTCACTCATTAGGTGACCCGGAAAAAAAAGTTTCACAAAACTTTACACTCAAGGGGCAGAACAAATGAAAATAGTTCAAATCCTTAAAAGAGACTCAATGACTGACTGTGTCATGGTTTCATGACTTGTAGTCTCATTATTTTTCTTTGCATGGTGCACTCACTTAAATGCTGCTGTGAATGGATTGTGGGAGGACTAAGTGTTCTTGTCACTGACATGCAATTAAATAAAATCTTTAACTGTGTCACTCAGAACTAGAAGCACCCCGAGAGCACAAACCTCCACCAAGGCATTCCTTTTTTTTTTTTTTTTTTTTTTACATTTATTCAGGGAGTTTTAAGCCTTTATTGACTGCAGTGAGAGAGGCACTGGATAGGCTTGTGAAAGGGGGTGAGAGACAGTAGGGGAAGACACTCTGCAAACAAGCCAGGCAGCCGGGATTTAAACCCTGTACATGTATATGGGTTAATGCCTGGTCCTGCTTCAATTATTAAAATTACAAACATTTGGCCTTTCCTTTCGCCCCATTCCATTATCATTATCGTAATCGATTCCTTTTTTTTTTTTTTTACTTCAGAGAGAACAACTAAATTAAAGAGATCCCACATATAGTAGTATGGCCTTAGCTATCATGGATGACCTGCTGCCAACTTGT
The DNA here is from genome assembly GCA_036419115.1 of Scarus forsteni. Classification (NCBI taxonomy): domain Eukaryota; kingdom Metazoa; phylum Chordata; class Actinopteri; order Labriformes; family Labridae; genus Scarus; species Scarus forsteni. The sequence goes on from JAZDUH010000327.1 coordinate 19,731,348, forward strand.
GCCAGATTGTTGTCTCTCGTGCGACTTTCCAGCGTTCATTTCAATTTCAGAGCCATAGTTTTTGATCAGGAACCTCTTTTTACCCACCCTGCCTTTTTTACTTTGTGTTTTTGTATACATCTGCTTTGACTGCCTGTCTTTTTGTGTACTGAACTTTGGATTAAAAATAAACACTGCTTTTTACATCACAGATCTAAGCATCTGTCACAGAAAACCTTTTTAACCTCTGTTTTAAAAGGGCTATACAAATAAAAATAAAGAAAAATAAATGCACAAAAGAACCAGGGATCTCTGTTTTGAGAAACTTGAAAAAAACAAACATTTTGTCAGCCCCTCTAAAAGTTTTAAATTTTCTATAGCACTGCTCGAAGTTACATTATCTACAAATGCTCCTTTGACCATGAGCTACAGAAAACCTCTTTAATTATCTTGGTCCAAGAAATGAATGCAAACACAGCCTCAGCATGGAGACAAACCTGTCTGGATGCACAAATCCATCCAACACAGGGCACAAGTGATACAAAGCCAAGCCAATGCAGTGCAGACTGGCAAACATTTTTGTTTAATCAATAGGAAGATTAATTACTGAGGACATAGCCAATATTTACCATCTATCCTGTTTAAGCCCTTTACACCACACTGACTGAAAAGCTGTACTGGTTTTCAAGTATTCCCCTAAATTGGCCTTGTTCAGGGACTCTAAAAGCTCTCCTTAATTCTGTTTTATTGCCTCCTGCTCAGCTTTTAACTCCTCTACACATTTTTGCTGGCTTCAGGCCAACAGACTATTCTCTGGTGACAATCCATGGTTCAAACTATCATTTGCCCTCATTTAAAGACAATAATTTCTCTTGTTGTGTAATTAGTGCTGACCCTTTACTAAAACTCTCTAACCTCCCTTGCCAAGCCTTGCTTTCAATAAATCCAAGCACATCATTAAAAAGGATTTAGTGATGATGAATCATACATCTGTCCTGTTATTCAAGACTGATGATACTTCGCACAGTTGGATACATCTACAGCTGTCAAATAGTGACCTTGTGTGCAAAAACGTTATGCTTTATGCAGAAAACATTAGACAACTTAAAGATCAGTGTAAAGCAAATGTCCAGATCCCCAAAGCAGGATGTCTTCAAAAAGTGTTTGGGATTTTTAATACAGATACAAGACACCGAATATAAAAGTATAGAGTTACTAAACCCCCAGAGTGTTGGGTGAAACATGCCTTCAAAATATTAAATTAGGCAACAATGAAATTTAGCCTTCCAAGGTAAACTTGAAAAGACAGTTTATGCCTCGATGGAAGAAACTGGACAATTTTTCAAACAGTTGCTTAAATTGTAGTAATAAGTTTGAACAATAAATATCACAATTGACTGTGTGATAAAATGCTTATAAGGAAAATAGGAGGGGATTCATATTTTTCTTCAATATATTTTACTTTCACCCACAAATATAATGACATGAACAGAGTATTAAATCCCAAGACTCACTGAATATCAGCTGTTTTACCATGACCTGTTTTTTGACAAAAAAATCTAAGAAGTTATTTGTCCTTTTTCCCTCTCGTGGAGGTGTCACATTGACATGGACCTGGCATATGGAGGTGGACATGTCCACACACTGCTTTCTGCACAGCTTGGAGGTCGAGTTCACAGCCAAAATGGATCTCCCCCGGTGTCCTCTGTCACTGCCTCCACCTCTAACAGGGCTGACTCCCATAAAGCCCATCCTCTGCCTCACAATCATTCATCCTCAGATTCCATGGGTACACAATGACTGCAGCTGCAATACCCAGTGTCTAACAGCCTCTTATTTGCACAGGTCCTCTTTTGCATACAGTGATTCAAAACATTATTGTTCAATATGGTAGCATCTCCCAGGGTCATCCCCCTATAACTTTCAATTGGATTTTTTTTCTTGTTCACTTATAACTACAGTTGAACCTCTGTATTGAATCTTGTGGAAATCACACACACAAGTTAAAAAAAATAACTAATAAAAAATACTGGTGATCGTAAACTAACTAACACAACAAACCTAAAGTGTCAAACTTTCTTTGCTAAAGGCACACTCATCAGATCATGATCAAATTCAAGGCACACAATGTTTAAACCATGAAAAACAGCCTCTTAACAAATGTTACTGGGCCTTTAAAAATTTCATCCAAATCTGTTCATAACTATTTGAGTTATCTTGAGTAATGTAAACAGACAAATAGAGAAACTTCAGGGTTAAGGGCGCCCTGCCACACAATTCGAGAACTGCTGTCCTCGAGTGTCAGACCGACCTCACTGATTGGACGAGACTGCTGTTAACCAAGAACTTGGCTATCTATCCACCAGGTTAATAAGAAAATTAGGGTTTCACTTTTAGGCTCACCCCCAAATTCCACTGGACATGAAAGCGCTGCACCACGCAGCGTCCTTGAAACGTACTGCGGAATACTTCGCGGCGTGCGCCAAGGCACGAGAGATACGCTTCAGGTCTATTTTCTGCGCGGCTGCTTCCAAACCTCGTAAATTCGCTGTTGTTAAGAAATCATCAGACAGGAAGTCACCGTGTGGAGTAACCGGAAGTTTCTAAATAAAACACAATGCACGGACTCTTGCACGTAATTTTCCTTAATTGTTTGTCATACGTCAAAACAGGAGGCACGGGCATCAGGTCAGCAGTGGGTCAGAGGGTCCCAGAGGCAACACGACACCATGGACAAAGAATCATAGAGGTACAGAAATATATATAAGATTGTATACATGGCACCATACATCTTTTCTACAAGGATAGACGAATAGAAGTTGAATAAATCACAAAGCTGTGTGGTTGGGACCAGCAAAGGGACCTTAGAGAAGCGAAGTGAGGTGTTGTTTATTTCTTTTCTCAGTCTATAACACATTTCATCGGCGTGTGACATTGCTATTCTCATGAGAGCCTGTGGCTCTCCGGGGATCAGCCCTCCCCCTATGGGCCTGCGCGCCAAGGCGCTTCTGGGAGCGCCGCTTTCAGTGTGGTTTGCCTGTCGGAGCAAGACCGTGGCGCTCCACTGTGAGGCGCGGCGCTTTCGTGTGCAGTGGAATTTGGGGGTTAGTGGGGACAATGATTGATATCACAAATCATCTGCCTCAAATTCAGTCAATGGAGACTTTTGGCTGCTGTTGTTGGGTTTAAACCTGTAGGAGGCAGTTATTGTACTAATTTCCAACACAATATGAAGAGTTTTAATTCACTGAGCCTTAATGTTGAGATTTTGGCCATAACTTACAGCTGAATTTCTATGTTCACAGGTTTTTACCTGAAAATGGTCCTGGAGTTTAATTACTCTTTTGACAGAAATACCTACAAGTTAAAGACCAAATTTGCCTCCATAAAGCCTTCTGTAATAAGTACCCACATAAATCTGCAGTAACCAAAGCCCTTAAACGTTTTCTCCTGGTATTTGTTCTCAGTGTGAATACAGATTGCTCAGACTTTATTATCTGATTTCTTTCCATGAGCAGACTGTTGCCCAAGAAACTCTCTGTACTTTTCCTCCACTGCCTAAAACAATAACCCCACCAAAAGCAGCTCCACTGAGCCAGCTCCACAGTGATTGCTCCTCCACGTTTGAAGTGTTTATGGACATTAATGATCCAACGTTTCAAAAAAGCAGCACATGTTTGGCATAGCGGAGCACTCGGGCAGGAGGAAAAGGCATGTTTTAGTGGAAAAATGCTTCATCCGAAGAGTCATGCTGCTTTGTGGTGTGGGACAGGAGAGTTGTGAGGGTTGTGTGGTCTGGGTTGAGTGAGCGCCCCCGGGAAGCCAAAATATCGACTGTCTGACCACCGAGACACGGAGACATACAACAAAAACAGGTGTGCATGTACAGTGAGAGCATCTTTTGCAGTGAATGCAGATGTTATCATAGCCTCCAGTCTAACCTGACCAACAGATGTCCGCTCCTTTGTGTGAAATTTATAAAATTCTTCTGCGGTCTTAAAAATGCTGTAAAAATCTGGATGAAATACTTGCAGAGCTCAAAGTGACGTCTCCATATCTTGAGCAAGAGAAACAAACATTGAAACTCATCCTGCAAAGATATCACAGCAAATTCCCATGTCTCAGAAGCAGATGTTTTTACAGAAAAGACTGGATTTATAGTAGGGTTTAGCCAATTGATGCTCGATTCCTCAAGATTTCTCCATCATCTATCATCTAAAATATTCAAGACAGTCGGTAAGATGATCTATGATGTCTATTTTTAGTCTAAAAACTCAAGCACATTAATTCAGAGGGCAGCTGGGTGGTTCACCTGTATCTTGTTTGTGGTAACAGGGGAAAATTCTTTGTCAGTCCACATCTGGGGACAGGAGTTACACCGTTTGATGTCAAGGAAGTAAGAAAAAAAAAGTAATGCAATAAAATTATGTCCAGTTGTTGTATTACTTTTTCCACTTTGTCACACCTATTTTTTCCAGAATTTTTTACTTTTTCAAAATTTATGACTTATAAAGTTATTGCACCTGCATTTCTTCATGCTCAAAAGCATGTCTGAAACACCGAACAGAGAGGTGCTTCCAGAGAGGGATCAGACAATTTGCCCTTTGGCAGAAAAAAACAACTGTAAATCATTTAACCAATTTGTCAAACAAAAAAGGTAATGTTGCCAGCCTCCTTTCAAGAAAGGAAAATTATATTGCATTTCTCCGTGTTTTAAGATAAAACACAGTTCAGACCATTGGTTGGACAAAAACAGGAGTCAAAAACATTAAAATATGTGACCTGATTGTGTCCGCAATCCTAAAAACCTTTTATTTGACATTGCATAAGATATAGCTGTTAGACAATGAGACTTGGCTTATGAGGAAAAAAACCCCACAAATCGCACCCAGTCACACCAAGTGTCTTTTATTAAGTGTTGGGTATTTAAGTGACGTCTTTCAATTACAATTAGCTACTGACTGAAGTGCACATGTTTTTGCTAAGGCATCATGACATGATTACTACAATGTGTTGTAAAATTTCTGACACCTGATTAACAGGAAAAATGCAAGGAACTACGTGGGGACATTTTGAAGCAAACTTAAGAAAACAGAGATTCTTGATGCGCACTTTTGTCAGTGCCAAAGTTCTAAGCAAAATGTGTCGAACTATCGCTTTATCAAAGGACACTATTTCTGCTTTCATTCTTATATACAAACATATCATGTTGCATAATTTGTTGATCATTACTGATGTTTTCTGATGTGCACTGATGCGTGGTTCATTGTCTCGAGCTCCTCTCTGCCTGCTTAACACAAGGCAAACCAAGTGCACTTCAGTTAGTAGTTAGCACTGAACAAAACAGGTCACTTCTTGGAAATTTGCAGCATTTGTGCATAAACACCCAACCTTAGATAAATACACTTGGTGTGAGTGTAAACCACGTGATTTTATCATCATAACCACAATCTCATATTTCAACAGCAATACCTCACACTTATCATATCATATCATATCATTGATCAAAATTAATGATATCTTGGTGAAATCAATTTAAAGACATTTGTGCTTAATATACAAAAATATGCATCTATTATATTTTCTCTTTGCAACAAACAAAAAACTGGTTAGAATAAAAGAGACCACAAGAGTTGGTTAAACATTCTCCAAGTATATCAGACAGCACAGTCTAAACTGAAGGGTGAAGGGTCTCTAACATGGTTTCCTTTGTGGAGCTCTTCCTCTGGGCTCTATATTCTTGTTTTTAAAACAACAGAGCATATATAGAGAAACTGTCACTTTAGAGCTGTGTCAACCTTCCGGCTACAGGCAGCCACAGCTTAGTCATTTCTAAAGGCCACTAGGTTTGTCCACATAAAGCTTGAGACCTTGAGAAGTGAGATGAAGGTGGTCAGAGAACCATCGTCACAGAGTGGATTGTAAAGTCTGACTAATAGTTCATCATGAAGGCCTCACCAAAGCCTGCACTGTAGGTGTAATTAAACTACACAGAAGCCAACCCACCAACCAATGTATCCTCACATGCACCCACCCAAAAATATAACTGCAATTCCAAACATGATGGTCCACAAGCAAGTTTCCAAAAATGCACAGTGCTGGGCGACATAGAGTCTCTGATTTTGTTATGATTTTGTGTACTATAATGACAGCATGCACAATAACCAGTACATAAAATATGATTGCTTAAATTTAGGTGATGTGGGCTTTGTTTCAATCAAGTCAACCAACTGTACTTTCTGCTTAAGAAAAAAAAAAGATTTTCTCTGATTTACTCTGCTGCTTATTTTGCTACCTTGGGTTATTTTACTTTATCCTTTTAGTGTCAGTGAACACAAGAAACCCTCTGTGCAAACTACACAGAATAATCCTTGTCATTCAAGTCACAGGGGACAATACAGCATTAATATTTCAAACAGCACAAATTATGTTTATAGCAAAAAATAATCAGCTACCTGGAAATATTAAGGGCATATTCAAACAAGGAGGAAAATTATCACTTAAGGGGATTGTTTTATTTTAAGGCTGTTAAAGTGAGAACTACCAGGAAAAGTTTTTGTGCGTTGGTGTGCGGTGTAAAACTTTGGAACGGTCTGAGTGATGAATTAAAACAATGTTCAAACATCAAGCTGTTTAAGAAAAAGTATAAAACCATGATCTGGAAAAGGTACAGGGACTGTATAAAGATTACTGCAGGTGGATTTAGCCTATGTTGTTCCTTTGTTTGTTTATTTATTTTTTATTATGATTTGTAATATTATATTATTAATATTTTCTATATTTTGTTTATGTGTGATTATTTTGTCAGTACTATCTTTGTCACTTGGAAGTGGGTAAATTACTGACCAGCTGTGTAAGGTGAAGAGGTGGGACCAGATTAGTTTAGGCTTCCTCCTACTCCTTTTTGAACATACAAATGACATATTTTGTTTTTTTGTACTTTGGTTGCTGTTTTTACTTTGGTATGTTTGAAAGGTATTTTTGTTATGTTCAAATAAATAATTAAAAAAATAAAATATATCTTTCATCAAATGACTTAGCAGCTGTAAAGTCAAACACATTGGATGTCTCATCTCTTTTTTCTTTTCAATATTCCACTTTAATTCAGTGCTGCTGGTTTTAATCAGCTCTCCCCTCTGACATTTCTCCAGTCTCTGTGAGTTCCTGCAAACAAACTAGCTGAGAAAATGTCATAATCATCATTAACTGAACATACAAGCACTTGTCTGTTCTGACAGAAAAAATAAAGCTAAATATTTTCTCTAAGACTTCTGATGTGTTCTGGGCTCACATTACAGCTGGTGCATTTCCACATGGTCTTCTATCATAAAAAGCCTGAGCTGAAATGTGACACCAGTGTAGAGAAGAGGTATCAAACTGTAGAACTCATCCTAGGAAAAAATACAGTTAAATAAACAAACTATTAAATATTAATATTAAATAAATATTATGAAAAAAGCAATCCTGTGAACACGATTCTATCTGCTGAAAGATTTTGCCTTTTTATGCAGAATAAACAAGAACTGATCAAAAACATAAGAAACTAGAAAAGCACTCTGAGAGCGCAGACCTCCACCAAGCAGCTCACTTCCATCCATAAATTGTGATTTCCACCCAAATACTATAGTCCTAGGTTTTGTCATATACACACTATGGAATGAAAAATATCAATCGGAAAGAAGTGTGATTATTGTTGACATGATTATCATCCAACTGAGTGACCTAGTCAATAGTGGGTCTTGTAACTTGTCGACTGACCCAATGTGCTGCTGCTTGTACATATGTTGGTGTTGTGGGGGATGTCACCAGCCTGTCTGTCTGTGCAAAGCCATGGCGCTTTGGTCCATGTGGACTTTGGTGGTTGATTTTTCCACTTACAAACACAGGGCTCTGCTATGACAAACTATTTCCATATTGACATTATCAGCAACCTTCTTTCGAGTGAGTAAACTGCACTTTTGGAGGGACTACGAGTGAACAGAGTTACCACGCATGTTTCTATGACGTTAATGGGCTCACAGTAATGTTACTAGTAGCTGTGACTTCTGGAGGACTGGGGTGTTTATCATAAACTCAGGAGAGCCGGCTGAGAAACCAAGGCTCCAGTAACGGGCCAGGCTTTTTCCATCAGCAAGACATTTCTTCCTCTTCTCTGTGTCTGTGAGCAGAACTCTGCATGCCCCAGCTTTCACAGATGATTGGCTGATCACTGCTGAGTCTGCGTGTAAACAGAGCGTGTAACCAATCGGACAGTGCTGTGGGTGGGACAAAAGACGTCCCAGTGTTAAGTAAAGGGACTTCATCATAAATTAAACTGTTTTTTGTGATGTCAGTCTGGATCGGATCAGTACCAAAATGTAATGTCTGATTCTTTTAACCAAACCACACCTGTGGTAAAATTTTCATGTAAGTCCATTGAGTAGTTTTTGTGTAATCTTGCAAACAGACAAACAAACAGACAAACAGACTCCAGCAATAAGCAAAACCTCCTTGCCGGACATTACTTTCTGCTGTTTCAAGTTTTGTAGAGGTATAAAGACAGATGCAAATAATTTTCTGCTTTTTTATCGTTGCACAGCTGCACGACTTTAAAACCTGTGAACCATTATAAGCATCCACCAGAATGAGACAACAGATCCTGTTCATTATCCTAAAGAGTTTAAGTGTTGCTCACTTACTCTGTCCACTGATTTTTGGCCAAGTCAAGCTCAAAGTCTGGCACTTCAGCACACCAGCCCAGAGCTTTAAAAAGCATATCCTCCTCCGTTACTTGCGACTTTATACCATTTATGTTAAAAGACACAGTTTGTATGTTTGTTTGAGACATGAGAGTTTCAGGGATCAGAGTTATAGACAGAGCTTCCTGAAGGCTTTTAACAGATACAGGAGTTTGCCAGATTTCACCACACATCAGTCAGTTACTCTGATTAAAAAAGGTGGAGCTAAAACAGGCAAAGTCAGTATTTCTTGGGCAAAAATAAAACAACACTCACACTGACAAACAGGAAGAAGCATCAGAGTAACCCCTCACACATGGGTTTGTAATTGATCCTGTCCAGTTCTGTTTAATTAATGACATACAGATATTCTATACAGCATTAGAGTGCAGCCATCACCACAAAAATAAAGACATATATACTAATTCAGAAATGGTATCAAAGCCAGACCAGCGTGAAACAAGAAAATCATGAGCCGTGGAAAAGAATGCTGACACCTTGTAGTAATTTGATCTGGGAAAAACACACATAAATGAAATAAAACGTAAAACAGCTTTTCTGTTAATATGCTGCTCTGTATGTTTTACAGTCATCACATGCTTGCCACATGTAGATATTTATTAATTATATGTTATTTCTGTGAATTAGAACTGTTATTAATATGTTGTAGGATATTCAAGTCCCTCAAAAATACTGAACGATACAAATAACCTTTAAAACAAAAGGGCAGGAAGTCTCAGAATTCTACATTGGTTGAATTATGCAACTTATCCAGTAATTCTAAATATCTGATAGGACTGTTATCTTATACGTCCTGTTGAATATCCATATGAGCATGGGGTGAAAGTCCATACACAAGCTGTAAATAGTCATGTTAATTGAAAATATACAGTTGTGCAGCATATCAGGGGGACTGGAGCAGACTAACAACATGACCTTCCATTGGCGATTTAGCCCCAACTACAGAAAGTAAAAAACAAAGCAATGTTAGCATTTGGGCGCCACACCACAGGTGACAAAATAATTTACATGACAGATCACAGGAATGAAGTATTTGTTTAATAAAGCAGGGATGAAGTATTTGTTTAGTTAGACTGTGCGAGATCACAGCCACCATGTAGGGTGCAACTACCCAGACCGCATAGTGGGACTGTAACCTGCTTTTTAATTAAACTGCACTGACCAGTGAGTACACTCTGATGAACATGTGTTCTTTTAAAGCATTTACATAACTGGAGAGAATAAACTGCTTTTGTTGGGCTTTCATGTAACTACAGTATAATGGTTGAATTTAGAAGCTACACACACACGTCAGACTGCTACAGATCTAAAACTGTATCTTGGAGACTCAAAAACGACACAACTGGACTGTGCTGAGTTCCCAAAAAACCAACACAGTTCGGTTACATCATTTTTGAGTCTTCAAGGTAACCATGACAACACATCCTACAGCAATCCTTTATGTAACATCATTTTCAAAAGACGTTCAGAAATTGTTCCATTAAAAGAGCCCATGTTATAAGTTTTATTTGTCCATCAGCAGTTCGAACATATCTCCTTGAAGTGATAGAGGGCTTGTCTGGACAAGTATAAAAGTCTGCGGTACAAGACCAACCTTTAATGCAGCACTAGCAGCTGTCAAAAAACGTTCCCCGAGCCCATCAGCAAGAACTTACCAATGTGACGTCCTTTCATTATTTTTTTGTAAGTTTTAGCTCAATCCATAGTGCAGATGTCAGAATGAATGAAGGGCTGATGGCACCATGGCGGCAAGCAATGCTTAACCATCAAAAATGGATTTAAATCGACATCTGACGCAGTTTCATTTTAAAAATCTCAATGCAGACCCATGTGAAAGTTTCTGCCAAACCATGAGTATAAACAGGCTAGCGACAGTCAAAAGCCAACAGCTACAGACTTAGCGTTAGGGATAACAAAGAGCCCTTTTTAACACCATGGAGGACAGAAAAGCTTTACGCCGGTCACATCTTTATTAGAAACCATCTAAGACAAAAAAAAGTTCAACCCATATGGAAAAAAATGTTCTCTTCTTGGTATGACAACCACCTGTTCAACCACCAACTACACAACGACAGGTTCTTAAACATTAATATATATCAGAAATGCTATGTCAGGGTTATTGATACTTGTGTGTGTTTAACAACTGCATCAGTTAAATTCAAAGTTACTGGAGAATAAAATTCATTTTTGTGAATATGTTTAAAAATGATTGATCTGTTTTCTGATTAAAACAAAGCACATAAGCAATAAAAAAGTAAAAACTACATTTATTCTCTATATAGGAGAAATTGTCTAAAATGGATTGTAGGCTTCTAAATTGTATCAAAAGATATTGTAGTGTGGCAGTTGTTGCAATACTGGCCAATATCAAACATTGTCCAGAATTGATATCAATTCTGGACAATGTTTGATATTGGCCAAACATTGTCCAGATGTTTGGCCAATATCAAACATCTGGACAATGTTTGACATTGGCCAAATATCAAACATTGATATTTGGCCAATCCTTACTTGTTGGCTTTACAATAACAACAAGTAAGGGGTTGTTATTGTAAATCATAACAACCCCTTACTTGTTATGATTTACAAACATAACAAGTAAGGGGTTATATATTAAGCCTGTGTTCACAATGAACCTTATTCCAGCTACTGATAAAAAAAACATACATTCAGAAGTGCTGAAGGTTTAACTTGCCTCCCTGTTTTAGAACTCAGTACATCAACACTATTGGTGAAGTTTAAACATGATGCTACATGATGTGCACAAAATACTGTATTACTATCAGGCTTCTGCAATGTGTTAACGGCAGCTGCTTTCATTTAATCATGATAAAATAATAAATTGCGCAGCCCTACTTAACACCCCTTCTTTTAATTTCAATAGGTGGGATTCCAGATCTCATGTGGTTAGACGCTCCAGCTGAACTCAATATGGTGAAACATTCCCAACAGAGTGTTTCATGTTTAGATACAGTACAAGCATGTGCATCTGAAAACACTTAAATCAATCTTAAAGTGATGAAGTCATTGCTTTGTGGATTTGCTTAAACAGCCTAAATGAGATGCAAAGTAGTGAACTTAGCACATGGTGGCAACTTCAGTCTGATCAAAAGATGAGAACAGGGACTAAAACACACACCAATCCTCAAAAATACCTAATACCACTCACGTTTGTTACTCTTCTGGTGGCCTTTTGTGGTACTTAGTCTTCAGGAGGGTCATGACAGAGCTAAACAAGCAGCTAGGGTTTTTGTAGCTTATATACAAAGAAGCCCTGAAGGCAAGGTACTGTGTAAATATGTGGTTTATAATGTCCATGTCTCCCTTCTCTTTCCTTTAATACATATTTCATTATGCAGCATGGTACGGATTTCTCTCCCTCTCGCCCTGACGGCTGCACCCCGCCCGTCCTCCTCCTCAGAGGGATGAAGTATTTGTTTAGTTAGACTCAGTGAGATCACAGCCACTAAGAGGGAGCGGGTGCAGCCATCCAGACCGCATGGTGGGACAATACCCTGCTTTTTAATTACACTGCACTGCACAGAGTGTGCACTTTGATTGTTTCAACATAACTCATGACCTGCATTACATGAGCTCTGTCAGCAGGGGATGGATGGATTTTTTCTGTAAGTAAGAGAAACTTCCCTCGCTGTCAGATGGACCACCATGCAATCTTTGTGGGTTTTCTCAAGGACTTACTGGGTGTTATGAGCCCCAAGGGATCATGGGATAAGCATGATCTCTTTTAAAAGCCACACAACAGACTACACAATCCTTCTACTTGCATAATGTAAACGTGAGAAGCCTCTGCCCCCTTCTTTATAAGGCTTTGTTAGAGCTGTCAATTACAATGTTTAAAGCTGATCCTTAAACAAGAAAAGTCACAAAACATGTGCAAATCCAGATTAAAGGCAATAAATTAGCATTCCAATCTACTGTGGCTTACTTACTGTGTTTCGCCTCAAGCGTGCAGTTGCTTCACAGTGAAAGTCCCTCAGTCTGATGGAAGCTTAAAGAGGCAACAAAAAGAAAGAAAGTTTTCCATCTTTAGCCCGTACTCCACAGAAAGGTTGTGTAATAAGAAAGTTCACTCAATGAAGACCACAACAATAAATACTGTCAAAATGTGACTGACATGATGTTAAATATGTTGTCAATTCTGCACTGGCAAGATAAAAAAGTCAATATATAATGTTGCCAATGACTCTTTTAATCTTGTTTTATACAATACAGTCCTGCAATTGATAATCAGAATCAGATTTCAAACTACTTAGCAAATCCCCCTGGGGAGTTTTGTTGATTACACATTTTTTTGATAACATAGCAGAGCAGATGAAATACAGAAATATGTGATAGAAAATACAGTGAGAGCATAAACAGAAATAGAAGCACAAAACTAGTAGGGCACAGACTTTCTTTAAGAATGATAATAAAGGTTTTAGAATGAAGTAGAACAATATACTCACCCAGAAGGCTTTCCTGATCCAAACAGTGCTTCAGGAGATATTTAGATCCAAAATTGAGCGGCGGACATCCATATAATGGTAGCACACGGGGCATGTATAGCATGCTCCTAAAACTGCATTAATCGTCCGAAAACTCATTAGTTTCACCAATATTTCATCATGGTCCACTGTCGCTACTCCTCCATTACAGTCTGTGTCGCACCGGACATGTCTTTGTGACTGTGCTGACCTCTGAACTGAAGAAGCAGAAGGTTTGCCTCTGCGCATGCGCAGTACGGTTCATTGTTTCAGGGGAAGACCGCCGGCTACACAACGACTTTCTTCTTCCAGTTTTGTGCAAAATAGACGAATATCTATCGGATGAAGATGTTGTGGAGGAGAACTTTGAATATGATGGGTGTCCTTACAGTTTCGAGCCAGAGTTTACAGATGAGAAGCTCATCAAAAGGAGGATGCAAAGAGAAGAACAGTGCTCCAGAGAGTACTGCGCATGCGCGGAGGCAAACGTTCTTCTTCTTCAGTTCAGAGGTCAGCACAGTCACAAAGACATGTCTGGAGTGACACAGACTGTAATGGAGGAGTAGCGTCAGTGGACCATGATGAAATATTGGTGAAACTAATGAGTTTTTGGACGATTAATGCAGTGTTAGGAGCAGCGCTGTACTTGTCCTGTGTGCTACCATTATATGGATGTCCGCCGCTCGATTTTGGATCTAAATATCTCCCAAAGCACTGTTTGGATCAGGAAAGCCTTCTGGGTGAGTATATTGTTCTACTTCATTCTATAAACAATGTGAAAGCTGTAGAAACCCAACTTATCATTTAACTTAGTACTGAACTTGAGACAAGGTAATGTTGCCAGCAGTGGTGATGGAAATATTGCTACGAGAACAACTTCATTGATACAGTTGATTGCCCGACTGTACATTCTGTTTATGTTTTGTAGAGGGAATGGCTATAGTAAAATCAATCAATCAAACTTTATACATAAAGCCTTGTTCACACAAAAAAAACATGTAGCACAAAATGCTGTACGTTCAAGAACACAAGCAGATACGTGTCAAGGTAAACAAACTAAAACACAAAACCCCACCCACACTCATTCAACACAAACAACCACTCACACAGACACACAAACACAAAAGGACACCAAGTGAGGTTTCTTCAAACTGCCACACATGTCTGAGGGAGAAGATCTAGCTTTAGTCCACACAATTTCATCTGACTCATTTCCTCAATGTACCGCAGTTCTAATCCTGAAATTCCAACACAACATCTTTCTAGTTTTAATAAACTGCTACCTGCAGTTACTGCAGCAGTTCAAAAAAGTCTGGTTGGTTGAAGCAGAAATAAGTCTGCACTGACTTAAGAAACTTCTGACCGAGGACAGCTCAGGGCCGCAGTCTCCACTGCCCCGTACTTCAGAAGGGGAGAAAGGACACGCACCAAAACTGTGGCACAGTAAGAAGGCTGCAGGTCGACTAACTAGGAACTGTGGGTCACACAGTAGTGGATATCATCTGATCAACATGGGTGTGTTTTGGTGGTGGCGGTAAGGGTTTTAGGCAGATACTTGAATGATAAAGAGTGGGAGAAGACTATATGCTATAACACAGACATTTTTCTTATGCATAGCAGAACTCAGTTACTCATGGGAGTAAAAACACACTTAAGGGCATAATCGTTCTGAAAAGCATTACATAGATTTTTTAAGAAAAATATGAATTTCTGTGAACATATTCTTTGCAGAAATTAAGTTGTCACTAAAATATTATGATGACAGCAGTTGAATAAAACATGAATTTGAAATCCAGGGAGCCCGGTACAAAATTCATGGATACTAGTGAAGTGTGAGTCAATGACAAATCTTTCATATAGTGTTTAGGTCCCATAAATCTGTTCAGTCAACAGCTTTTAAAAAAGAACTTAGATTTGAAAAGTGAATTAAAAAAGCCATGGGACATTGGGAACATAGTCATGTGCAGGCCTGTCAGACTGTACTGTATGTAACATGGATGCACAGTAAGGACAGGCACAGTCATCTTGTGGTCGGAGCGGTCGATGTGAGTGAGTGATGATGAAGCCCTTGGTGGTTTTGACCTTCAGCTATCTGAAAGAGCTCCCCTGGCTCCTTCATCTCACTCTACACAAGCTCTGTCTGTGCCTGTCAACACCAACTTATAAAGAAAAGAGCCATCACTGGCCATCAGCACATAGCATTCACACATCTGCAGACACACATGGCCGTGATTTAAAACGCAGGACACGAGCAGCTGGCTCAGCAGTTACAGAACAGATATCTGGAGTTCCAGCTGAATGGCAGCGTTTTTCAAGGAGCACCCTTGCTTGGATACATAATGGCAGGAAGATACAAAAGGGTGATTCCTAAACTGTGAACGTGAGCTTAAAGAGAAAAAGACTGAGCTGATGTGTTCTGACGGCAGAAACCACACAACCACACTGACACCTCATCCTCCCTTTATGTTTTGTCCCTGATAATCTTTTTCCCGGACACCCAACTGGCCCCATTTTTCCACCTTTCATTCACACTTCTGACCACCGGGAAATGACGAGTGAGTCTGTTTACTCACCAGCCCAGGCCTTTGATGAGCTGGACTTGCTGGATGTGTCATTGGTGCTTCCCTGAGGATCCAGCCTTTTGCCCGGAAGACACAGCACCAGGCTGTGATCCAAGCTTTAATTCACTGTCCAAAAATTCAGATGCTGTGACCTTATTCTTGGAAATGACACAGCTATGAGAGCTTGTTTTAAAGAGCTTTGCCCTCTATGGCCTTTTTGTTTAGCCGTCAGTTGGTTGCCACTTGTTCAGCAGTTGAAGCGATGTTTAAAAATGCGATGAAGTGCATAAACCCTGCTGCTCATCGTTTGTGGAAGCTGACCTTTGGTGTAACATATTTGTGTGGGGATTAAATCAAGTGATACATTTTGTTTACAACAAGAGTGCACTTAGGTGGAAGCTGGGGGCAACGGATGGCTTAAACAAAAGCAGTAACATTAAGTGTTTAAAAATGAAGCCAATGAGGAAGTGATAGGTGTCTGAGCATCCACTGGCTGGAACCCTTAATCACACCTTGTATGTTTTTACAGCAAACGCCTTCATGTTAAAATGCTATCAGTAGCTCATTTCCCTTCTCTATTTTTGCTGTGGAGGGAGTATTTCAAATCTAATCCAGTTTTATGAAACATTGACACCAAGGGTTACACCTAATTATGGGTAAAATTCACCGAACATGTTGCTAATCAGCATGCAAATAAGAGGCATATTGTTGGTTGTTATATATTTCTGAGAAGTTTCCCGTCATACCATCCCAATAACTCATTGATTGCAACTAGGGGCATGTTATCCATTGATTATGATTTCAATGGGCTATGTTTTGCATGATCCTCAGAGGGAAGTAGTGATGTAATGAAATGTATTTCTCCTCAATAAATCTTAATGAAAATAGTCTTACTATGAGTAATGTCTTTATCACTCACAATTCAGTATTTGTTAAATTCAGAATATGTTTCCAGAACAGAAAAGTCTTTTTCAAGCTAATTCATGTTCAGTTTCATACTGAACACACACACTGTGGCTAAAAGGATGAGACCATGTGAACTTAACAGTGTGGCTCGGTCAGCTACAGTGGCTGAGAAGGATCACACAAGGTGAAACGCAGACTTCATATAGCGCTCATAGAAATATATATCAATACATTACATGTTGCTTCTGATTTGATCGGAGCTTGTAAAAATATTGGCACATTAGTACATTCAGCAGGCAGCTTAGATGAAAAGGCAAAATGGCATACAAAACTGATATTAAACACTTCCTTTAACACTACGGTGGTCCAGCATATTGAATATTTGATACTGTGCCCTCCTGAACACGTTCACGTAGTGCATCTGAACCGTATGAGTCGACATAACGATTTTTCTCTTAATCACAGCCAGTGTGTGGGTATTATGAGGGCAGTTAGCAAGAGAAAACGTTCAGTTTGGATCACTGACAGCTCTTTGAAGCCCCTCACTCTGTTGCTCTACCTTTCCCTGAGTGCAGACCCAGTGTTGGCAGCTCTGTTGATGCAGAGGGACGAGTCAACAAATCAGCAGCATCCTGAGCCAAACTCATCAAACAACACTCAAACTGTGCAGCACTGGCTCATCCACACACAGACAGATATAGACCAGAGTTTATTCACATACATGTCCATACATACAGCCTTTAAAACATACATGAGCATGTGCACGGCTTTAATTAACGCAAAGGTTACCTTTGAAACACTCGTCTGTAACTGATGCGTGCGTGTGTGTCTGTGTTTACCAGGCGCTAACATGACACAGTCACTCAGTTCACAGCCAGCAGCTTGGCGGCTGCCTGATTTAATTTTTCTGAGGCTAAGAATAGACTTTTACAGGTTTTCCCAAGGCCAAAGCAAACACTAACAGACTTTCCTAACAACATTTAGAGACTGTTTGAATTAGTCACAGAAACAGTAACACAGAAAGAGCTGAAGTTTGAGAAATAAGAGGCGAGCAGAGAGACTTTTAATCACACATAAAATATACAAAACTCAACTCCAAAAGAGATGGGAGTTTGTGTGAAATGTGAATAAATACAGACGGTGGTGATTTTCAAACTGTTTTCAAAGAAGGAAAACAAGAAACCTCCAGTTCAAATTTTATTGTCTAAGAAATAGGCACACTGTAAATTCAATGCCAGCAAATGCTCAAAAAACATTTGCAACAGTGGATGCGAAGAGTGTGAAAAAAATTAGAACATTTTATAGATAGATGTGATGGGTCTATTGATGGGGTGCCGGTTTGGCGGAGTGGTTAGCAACCAGGCACCCCATGTACTTGCTTCTGCCGGTCCAGGTTCGAATCTCGCCTGTGACCAGTTTGCAGAGTGTCTTCCCCTACTCTCTCTACCCCTTTCACAAGCCTATCCACTGTCTCTCTCCTATCAATAAAGGCACAAAATGCCCAAAAAATACATTAAAAAAAAATGAATTGATAAAAAGAAAATTTCCATGACTGGGTATAAAACGACACCACCGAGTCTCCTCAGGATCCACCTGATTTAAAGTCTTTAATCTGGGAGATCCATCTTGCAAGCTTCTAGCTGGAACAGCTAATCTCGGTCTGCAGAGGCATTTCCCAAACAGTATCCTTTGAGATAAAGAGGTGAAGGCTAAGAGCGTGACAACAGAGCCTGTACACTATGACTCCCTGCTTACAGATGATGCTTTAACAGCAGTTTCATCAGGACTGGATGACATTTCTTTATTACTTTCACAAGGAGGTGAATGGATATTCTATGGATAGTTTATGGATATTTTCAAATTGTGTGATGTGGTGGTTTTTTACATTTTTGCCAACAACTTGGCTAACAATGCAATCGAATTCTTTGGGGGTTCGGGAGTTCAAAGCACTACTAGTTAAACAATGAACACAGCATAACAATAATACCATCTCTAACCAGAAAAGATATTTTATTCATCTTGGGACAGGTTTTGGTGAGAGTCTGTGGTATAAACTGGCTGGTATTACCTAACACTGCAGCAGTAGCACCTACTTACATCATCATCTTGTTGGCCCACAACGAATGTAATCAAAAGAATGACTATTAGTTTACCTTCTGGACATGTTTTTGAAAAGCCCTGCCCTCCCTTAACCCTGTCTTTGTGCTGATGCCCAGATTAACTTATGAAACATATCCTACAGTATATATTGGACTGTCCATCTGGTGTGTCTGGTTACAACTGCATAGCCTTAAAGTTAAATAATGAGGCTACAACACTATTATGCAAGCAGTCTGGACCTGTCTCCCATCTAAAACGTACGGTGCATTTTAGAGTAAAATATGACAAAAGAAACACAAAACTGGCAATCAACTGAAGATGAATGGTAGAAGTGGGGGGAAATGATGCCCTATAGTGTCACAATATTGGCAATATGATATTAATTCTTGGCCACCATGTATTAATATTTTAGCGTTTTTTTCCAACCTTTAATGAGACTTTTGATTCAGAAGAAATAAAATCTATTCCCTGTTACGTCCACATGATGGTGCTGTTGAGCCAGGTCAGATAGGTGATGTTTATTGTCCCTTCGGCATTTAAATCTGCTGTGCAGATTTATTTTGGACTTTGAAATATACATAAGAGACAGACATGAAAATGGGGAAGCATGACTGTAAAACAGTGGACATGAATCTCACCTCATGTGGCACTGCCCAGGGACAGTGAAAAGTGCGACAGAAAGGCTAATGTTAGGCTAACTCTACCGATAAACCAGTCAGCACTTGACATACTTAGCTTGTCAAAGTTGCTGCCCAGTTCTGAGTGACCTGAGAAAATAGTTCAATCGATCACTGATTTTATGTGCAAAGACTGAAGGCCTCACTAGGTTGTGGAAAACAAGCACTTTTGTTACATGCTGGCTGCCATTGTTTAAGTCTAACTTCAACAAAAGCTGCACTAAAACTCTCCAGACACTAAAGGTAAAAGCTGGAGAGGCTGTTTGTAATAAAACTGAAGTGATGTGATGAATATACTGAGATACAATTTTTGTTCAATTTTACAAATGCAGACAATGAAAGGTAAAAAAAAAAAGGCGATACATTGCTGTGCTCAATATCCCAATTCTTAGCATATCTTATAATATTTGGAAAAGTGGGGTGACTGGCCATTCCTACCCCTAATGTTACAGTATATCAAGAGAGGATCAGAAAAACTTTGATAAACTTTAGTTACTTCAACAATGAGTGTCTTCAGTAACCAAATGTTTACAGAATGTTCAAAAAGAGGGGGAACAGCACTGTTTTACACATGCTAATGTCCCAACGATTTTGGACCACATTACAGGCATAAAAATCTGAGAGTGTTATTTGAAAAACCAAAATCTTCACTTTATCAGTTTATACACTTTATACCTCATCTTTGTATATGTCTTCTAAATCCCTGCACACTGTTTGTATTTGTATCATGAGCTGTGTCCTGAGTCTTTTGGTCCTGGCATTAGTCATTTTTCCACTCTTTTACTCCTGTTTTCTGAAATGTTAAATGTATTAAAGCATCAAAACCTCAAGCTAGAGGATCAGCAGAAAGCTACTCCCACAAAGCAGTCGTCTCTCATGTGGCATGTAAATGTCTGATGTATTTAATCAGTGGGCACCACATGTAACCGCTCATGTTTTATTGGCCAAACTGAACGTTTAAAGGGAGCTCCCAAGTAATTTTTTCCCAGGGATTAAGGATACTTACATAAGAGTGGTTGAAAAGGAAAAGCCTGCTTGCGGTGTCTGCTGACAGTGAGGAAGGAGTATGCATGTACCATGAAAATGGCTGTGACGATAAAGGCCTGTTGCACGCCTCAAGGGTAAAAACTGGGTCATGTCTTTGTCAAAGTAACTACAGGGAGATGAATGTGTGTGTTCAGTGAGACAGAAACTGAATGGTTCCAATAATTCACCTCTTTGCTCTGGAAGATGATGGCTTTATTGGCTAGCTGTCAACAAGAAATGCCTTTGGAGGAGATATCGTATCAGAGAGGGGCGTTTGTAAATGTATACGTGTATGTGTGTTTGGGTGTAACAACCAGTCGGGTCAATGACAAATAGCAATCAATTAGGGTGTGTGCTGTGGTTTGAGGGTAAAGGTTGCTTCAAGAACATAAGAAAAACACAAGGCGGGAGTCACAAATCATCAGATTACACTGAACGTCCCACAAAACAAACGAGTCAAGGATGAAACGCTGACATCTGTGGCCGAAATATCATCAAAGACTGAAACATACAGAGCCCAGCCTTAAAGCAGAGCCTGTGCTGTGTCACTTTTGTGTGTGCGATGTGTGTGAGCCTGAGCAGGGGCCTCTCAGAGCACTAATGACAGTTGATGATAGGCTGAGGGGAGCAGCTCTATGACTGATGAAAGCTGCTGTGACGCTCAGGCACAGAGGGGTCAGATTGTGGTGGGGAGAGATAACGCTAATGACACAGCTATTTCAGCATTTAACACTTACTTTGCCAATGTTGACAATGAGGGTGGCTTCTTAAATGAATGCTGACCCTCAGGAAATTAAGTTTGAAAAGTCGAAAACAGAGGTGGGCAAGTGGCAATGAACAACCTCTCTCAGTGCTGCCAGTTCAAGTCCGGATTTGAAACCAACTTGAGGTCCATTTGAAAAACATCCTCCTCTTCTCTCTTTCACAAGCCTATCCACTGTCTCTCTCTTATCAATAAAGGCATTACATGCCCAAAATATACTTAAAAAAAGAAAAGAAAATTAATAGTCCTCAAATCACTGGCAGCAGGTTGGACTTTCTGCATGTCTTTTGTTCCCTTTTACCCACAGGGAGATAAAAAGCAAACATAATGCTTAAAAAAGATACTTAACAAAATATTTGAATTTAAAACCAAGTCAGTCAGGCTTATTAGGGCAGACACTGAGCTCAATTTTGAGTAAATATTGAATATTAGAGGCAATACATCTCTTAAGCTCATGAGATCTATCTGGACTCACTGAGTCATAATTTTCATCCTCAAACTTGACAGTTTGTAATCCTTGGCCCTGGTGGCCACTAAAATATTTTGATTTACAGAACAAGACGGGAACAATCTGTCCATCTCAGTCAAATCTTGACACTTATTAAATGTGACATTTCAGAGAGGCGCCTGTTGCTGTGGTCTCTGCCAACTACAAATAGCAATTAAAACCCCTAATTATGTAATCTGTGATGGAAGAGTGCCGTTCTATCCCTCCAGCAGAAATGCATCTACTCAGTGAGTAAGATGCCAGAGTATGAACTGGTTCAAAGAGGCCCAACACAGTAGTGAAGCCAAATATTTTTTCTACTTTGTATTTTGGCTATCTGCATAGGTCTTTGGTTTCATAGCATAGCTTATAAAAATGTTTATTTGAGGGCACAAATTAGTCAGATGTAAAGCAATAAACCAGAAAATACTTAAGGCCTCTTTGCATGACGTCAGCAGCTGAAACAAGACTGAGACAAATGATGGCTGACTGCATCAACAAAAAACTTCAAAGGCCAGCCGAGGCTCTACTGTACAGCCTCGGGCAGACTACTCATCAATACAGAGACAGCACTGAGAGGTGCTATACATCCAGTAGATAGCATCATACATCAAACAAACTCTGGAAATATAAGCCTGCTCTTCGGCTGCAGAGGAAGGCTATCTGCTCTGAGCCCACACACGGCCTCACATGGAAAACATACACGAGGAATGCTTAAATACACTAACAATTTGATGGGTAACGGATTTCCACTGTTAGAATCTGTGTTTAAATCTCACCTTGGTGTTGGGTTTAAACTCATATTACAAAGTTGAAGTGCAAAATAAGATTTTAGTTTCAATCTATCTTTACATTCAAAGGTCAAACGTGCACCTGGTGCTGCGAGAGTGTGAATAACATGTGGACATTCAATCCTCCCCAATATAAGTATGTATTTATCCATCCATTCCTGTGCTGAAATGGTGGAAAGAGTGCTAGAGGGGGGTGAGCGCTAAACCCAATAAAGTGGGCGGGTGAGATGTTTGTTGTTCAAAATTTTACTCAATTACACTTCAAACCAAAAGTGTTTAATGTGTTTGATGACTGGCAGCACATCACACTCTGGCTTAATCACCAACAACCACAGTCTCTACTCCTGCAGCTCCTAATCCAATGCAGACTAACACAACTTCTGTACAAACAAACGTGGCAGACAATGAGCAGGACAAGCTTGAACTAATATGGCTAACAGATAGGCTTCGCTGCACAAACTGTTTTTGCCAGAGTTCAACAAGTTGGTCCTCCGAAATCCATCAAACTTTGGGGCACAACACTTCAGGCAGGCCCTGGTACCAGAAGCATGAGAAAGAGGGGTCCTGATGCTGCAGACTTTTCTTGTTCACTGAAGAACTCTCTCTTCCGGCCAGCCGTGATAAGCACACTTGAGGCAAAAGTTAGATACACTACCATCCAAATCAACATCAGTCTTGACTTTTGCCTCTGGTAAATTCCAAGCAGAATGGTCCTTCACAAAACACCTCAGGAGAAAGTAGGATCACTGGATCTCTGATGTCCATCTGGGGGAGGCACGGACCCCACGTTGGAAACCAAGGAGCAAGAGGTATCTCTGCTGGACACAAACAGGTTATCTGCCTGCTATGTAGTGATTATGGTAAACAGCGAGTTTATAGCTTTGATCAAATTTTCAGGATAGGTCAGCAATGTGACAAGGCTGATCAATTTGATTTCGGGGATGACCAAAATCTGGATACTGATCCCGGAATTTTTTTTTATAAAGATTATCCTGACATTGTGATAGGGCAAGTTTTCACATTAGCACTAATAACTTAATAACTTCTCAATGAATTTTGATAACATTTCCAGGAAACATTGGTCAAGGCACATGAAACAAGTGATCACGTTTTGGAGGTGATTGGAATCTGGACGCTGATCCTTGTGTGTTTTCAAGAAATTGTTAACAGTATGGGATAGGGCAGTTTTCTATTATTTTGACAAGAAATTGCCTGAAAATGCATATAAAACCAAATCTGAGGTCAGGGGATTAAGACCTCTGTTTGCTTTGTATCATTTTCTAACTTTCTTATTCAGTTCATATTCAGCTCAGTGAAAGTTTGGTCTCTTGTTGAAAACGTATTGAGTTTAACTAAAAAGTGTTGTAAGGCAGCATGTAAGGAGTTTTACCTAAATGAGGAAGTACGCATGTATGAGACCTGGAGTACCTGAGTACTCTTACCAATCCCTGATGGAGACATCAGCTTCTTCACTGTGTTTCTGTGTGTGTAAGGTAGCAGCGAGCTGAGGCATGTGTACATGAGCAGTTATATATAAAAGAGATATGCAGCAGTAGACAGTAACCACACTAATCTCTCTCCAAACTCATTACTTACTAATATACAGCCGTGCTTTTACAGCCCATACAGAGAGCATTGTGTACAGTAGGTGACAGCGTACAGATGCCGTGTTGATACAGCATACACAGACAGCAGACACATCCTGTATGTATTACACAGAACATGGCACCAGGGAGTCCGAACACCACACACAGCCTGCTCAGCCCTCAGGCAAAGGACTAAAGAAGAGTCTGCGGTAAAATGCAGTAATTGCAACTTAACTGTCCTGGACAAACACAAACAATTTGGTCATTTCCTGAACAGATGCAAATAAACAAAGGAGGAGGAAGAGAAAAACAAGAGCAACATTAAATGTCTGGTGCTGTCATTACAACGGAGAAGTATGATACCAGTCTAGTCCTTTTACATTACAATGATTAATGCAAGACATGAGAACTTGAGCTGGGGGATGCATCAGTGTATTTTAAAATAAGATATAGGGTAAGAAACTGTATGCTGACGTGACAGTTAATGTTGATAACAAAAAGATAAAGGCCTACTGCTCAATTTAAGATTCCTCAAATAATAATACAAAAATATGTAGGCTGAGTTCAGACAAGGAAATTATTCTGATTATCACTGTGTCCAATGAGGTGATCCTGCAGAAAGTAGTGACTTGGCCAAAAAGCAGGACAGTTTACATGACTATAAAGGACTGGACATTACTACTGATCTGATGATGTTTGAAGGAGAGCTCACACTGAAGACAGCAGACAAACATCCTCTACTTCTGTTAGCCTTTCTAGACATTATGATGAATAGTATGTTAGCTGTTAGCTTAGAGGTTGTAGTATCCTTAAATGTCATTGTTAATCAGCTGATAAAAACAGAGTGAGTGAGTTTAGAAACAAGATCACTACTCTCTCTGTTCCTGCATTAACAATTTCTATGAGCTGTTTCCCAGATGGGTTTGTCAAATATATCCTGTAAAGTACATAAACTTTCCATGTGGCAAATCCTCAAATGAATGGTGGGAGAAACACTGACATATGAGGGAGTGGCAGGTGGTACAGCCCTGGCCTTTTGCATTGTAAGTATTTTGTATACTTGTGGGGTTGCTCTCGTTTGTTGCGTGTGAGAAATGGGTGCTCTGTCGGCAGAAGGATCTTTGTCTGCATTCAGGTGTCCTGGTTGGCAGGGGAAGTGCGTTTGGCAGAGAGAGAAGCTGCCTTTCCATTGGCTCAAGAGCTAGCTGTCCATTCAAAAAGTCACAGGGGGTTTGCTGGCTTGTACATTTTTGTATGTTAGTTTTTGGATTCCTTAGTATGTGTGTAAGCTTTAGCTACCTTTTCTTTTCTATCCTGCTCACTTAAAAACGTACTTTTCAGTTTGACATGTAAACAACCATTTCCTTTGTTTTGTAATAAATATTGTAAATTAGAATTCTGGTCTGCTGTTTCGCTTTGGGAACTGAGTGATGATCTTCCTTTTCCCCTCCAATATGTCATACACCTCCCCCTTGATGGGTGTGTACTATTATTTGGGGGCTTGCCAAATGTTTGTGGGATTTGTTTATGCATCTGTGAGTATTTCAATTGTTTCTATATTGTCTTTTTCTGTCATTAATCAAGCAGTATTGTTAGATTTCTATGATTCATACCAAAATCTCTGACTCTTGTATTGTAGCAGCCATACGTCATAAACTGTGTACTTTCATTTAGCTGGAAGATACTGTGACACACTTTGATTCATATCACCCAGAGCTACTGTATGTGGAGACAGCAACCTCCATTTATTTCTGACAGAACTACTGGTGCAGTGGCAGAATACGAAGTAACAAGAAGAAAACAAATGAACAGTGTAGGAAGGAAGAGAAGGGGGTTAAGAGACCAAAGTGAGGAGAAACGGGAGGGAGAAGGGCAACGTCTGAGTGTAGGAGACCTAGGAATGTTAATCCTCTTTGTACGTCTCCCAGCAATGATTAAACTTTTCTAATATCAGGCATGACAAGAAAAAACGGGTCAGAAATGGGTCAGCTGTGGAGAGAGGAGGAAAAAACAAGAGCAAAGCCAGCGGTTATGCTCACAGGAGCGCAGCATTAAAAATCACACAATGCAAAGCTTTGCTGTTAAAGCCTGCAGGCATTCGTGTACAGCGACAAAAACCAAAGCCTGTTGTTGGTTAGCTTGTCTGGGCTACAGTGAGCTTGGTGCAAAGAAGTGGTGAGGTAGACATGCGGATCTGCACAGTAATGAAACTACGCTACATTGTACAATAGCCAAAGTCACGTGACGGCAACAATACATCATTATGCTGAAGCTACTGTGTGAAAAGGGACCAAGAAGCTGCCAGCTTTAGTGGAGGAGTCTCAGAGAACCACTTAGCAGCCACGCTAGGCTAATCAGGGGTGAAATGTCACCGCCAAACTGTGTGTGCTTAACCCTTGCACTTCCTGGAAACTGTGCTCTCTGGAGAAGGATGAAGACACGACGAGCATACATTTTCCACAGCTCCAGGGCTCGAGGGACTGCATGTATCCCTCTTTTTCCTCCTCGTTTTTCTCCTACTCTCACCACTTTCAGTGAGCTGCATCATTACCAGCAGATTTAAAGACGGGGCACATGAATACCAAAGTGGGGAAAGTGAAGGGGCACAGGCGGGGTAAAGAGGGGGGGCATGTTTGTGTCTGTTACGCACTGGTGTCAGCAGGGAGACAGATTGGAGAAGTATTTCCTCGCCTGTCAGAGGAAAAGGCTGTCTCACAGGAGGGCTCAGACATCATAAATCCTCTGTGATTCTTTCCATGCACCCTCTCTCTTGCTCCATCTCTTTCTCTCTCTCGGAGCCCGAGTTCTCGTCGTAGTGTCCAAAACAATCTGATTCATAATTTCCCCTGAGTGGCTCTGTGAATTAGCCCCTAACGCGGCTGAGCAGGCCTCACTTTCACACGGCCTCTATTCATCTGCGTCTGCGGTCACACACTCTCTAAACCTGCGGTGACCTCCGAGCTCGTCCAGCAACACTGCAGTGTCTCCGCTGATACTTCATTAAGCTCCAACAGACCATTTATCTCTGTGATTCTGCCATGTATTACTAAGTCAAGTATTACGCTTGAGTACTTTTTATGGTGCCTTTATAGTAAAACTCCATAGACACCCATGCACCCTCTCAGGCGCTTTCACACGCTCTCACTTGGCTCTATATATATTCTTGCATCAAAAGCAGCCCTGATCATTAACATTCTTACATTGAAGGGCAGTTTTATCACTCCGACCACACCAAGGAGCAGCTCACTTTGAAGTGGAGTTCTAGTCGGCATCGGCTCTGTTCATGCATACTGCAGCTGAATCTGTGGGATGTCTGACGGCAGCTAATCTAATGAGAAATCTGTCACTGTGTGGAGTGCTCACACATCTGTCTCATACAGAGCGCTGTGAGGACCTAATCAGGTCACAGTCTCTAAGTTCTTTTCTGGATGGGGGAATCCTGCTTTAATAGACCAAATGCATTCAAATACTACGACAAGATAAAACAACAAATATAGTATGAGAAAATATGCTTATATAGATTAAGTGGTGCTTTGTCATATTGATTTGCACTGCATATGTCTGCCCCCTTGTGGTATATCAGTCTTTTATATAATTCTTTAAAGCAATAATAATAACAATCCTGTTTTTTTTTTAAACTATACGTTTCGTGTTGTCAATTAAAGAGACCAGAATCAAAACAGCAATGATAAACTGACACAAAACAAACAAGTTAGCACAGAATTAATATTGAGGATGTTACATGTAGATCTTAATTCATCAAGAATGGGAAAAATCACAAAACTCAAGAGACAGATGCAGGCATCAGCTTGAGAAGTGGTTCTGAACTGTTGGATCAGAATCCACGAGTGCATCACATGGATCACAATGTTTTTTTTTTTTTTTGTCTTTGAACTTCAATCATTGTTTCAGTGGCGACTGGCCAATAGAGGGTGCTAGGGCGCCGCCCCCCCAGTGGAGAGTGTGATATTAAATGTATTTACTTTATTTTGAAAAAATGAATATTACCAAAAGTTACTTATCTATATATGTAATATAACATAAATATAACATAAATATATATCCATTAAGATATAAAGTAATTAATTTTCATTAATGTAGAACAAAAGTAAGCCTTCTCGTCTCTGTCTCCGTGTCTCGGGGCGCTGGAAATATCGCCCCTGAGACAGTGATGACTAGCCAATAAGGAACTGTTACTAGGGCAAGATAAGCGCCTATCAACGTGAATTTGGCCAATCAGCGTGGTTGAAAATAATCTCCAAAGGGCGATTCTTATATCGCCCCTCGGGTTTATTCGGCTTGTGTCGGCCATGCCCGGAGTGACTAATCGGGAGGACTGGGACAATTTCCGATGGGCCGCCCTGACGTTTGGGCCGTGAGGGCCGGTGTTAATATACATTTTTTAATATTATTATAATTTTTTGGTTTGGTGTTCATTCATGGCACTGAGTGAGTATTACCTCCATGCTGTTACCGCTGTCCCTGTCGGCCATCTCCCTCGGCAGCCTTTTTTTTTTCAGAGGCATCCTGACGTAACAACACGTCCGCGCAGGCTAAAAACAATTAGCTCCTCCAGTCAGAGTCTGTGAGATGAGCCAGATAGTAGCCGCGGTGCTGGACTGCCGACAAGATGGACTAAAAGCGCAAGTGTGGCGCGGAAAAGAGAAGAATTAAAAAGAGGAAAGCGCTTGAAAATGATGCAGCAAAATATGCAAAATAGCGACTTTTTTAACAAAACGAGCTCGGGGTCTGAAACGACAGAGGATGACGAAACTGGTAAAGCAAGATGTTGAATAAAATGACACTTGCACCGTGTGATGATGACGCCACATAACTGAGGAAACTTTGTCTTGTAGCCCCTCAGAGGAGATGCAGCAGCACCAAGCAGCAGCCATGAGCCCAGCACAGGTGCAGAGTGGGCAGGTAGGATTGTTCACCGAGTGAATGTCAGAATTAATGTCAGAGTAGGGGAGAGTAGGGTAAACTGAGCCAGTGGGTAAGTTGACCCAGCCTCTTTTTCTGGGAAACAGTAAATAATTCTTGTCATGAGGCCCTAAATTCAGAAAGCCCTGATCATTTCACCCTGCCTCTGTTGAAGAGAAGCACCTGGTACAAACAGTTGGTACTTTTAACACAAAAAACTCTTTTGGTGTGCCAGAGTAAATTTACAGCATGTCTTTGAGCTTTTTTTATCAGTTCCAATTTATCCAGGTCTAAAATGGTGTGATATACATATTTGTTATTTACCAATGTAAAAAACTATATGACTCATTTGGCTACGGATGAGCCTGTAGTTTGCGTCGAATCGTAGTGGGATGGTTGTTAAAAACTGAGTGTTGCACAGTACTGCCCCACCAAGAATATTTTTCACCAGCCGCCACTGCATTGTTTTGTACTTGTATTTTAACTTGACTTTAAAAAGGCACAGTTATTATATACATACAAATCTTTATATCTTATACATCTAGACCTTTTCAGGTTTTACAGTGGGGTACATATGTTCCATGTTGCCTATGACACCACTCAGTTCTGATAAGTCCCTCAGTGCTCAGTATTCATTTTCAAAAGTGTACATCACTTTTCATTTTTGCTACAGCTGTCTGCATTTGATTAACAAGGACTGATACCTTTAACTCGTCATTGGACTCTGTATGAGTGAGTTAGGTGGCGCTCTCTGACCATCCATAGGCTGAATCATTGGTATATCCTGATTCACACGGCTGTACCTGACCTGCTTTCATCATACACTAACTATTTTCATGTGAGAAGTTCTGGAAGCTACTTTTGCTCTCTGTACCTAAAGTTGGTTTTGAAATAGGTAAACAGAGTTTCAGATATGCTGCTCCTGCAGACTGGAATCTGCTACAAGAAAATCTGTGTCTTGAAGAGCTGCTCTCTTAAATCTTTTTAAGTGCAGGTTAAAGGCATTGGAGGAAGAATCAGGCTTTAGATGCTTTGCTGTTAAACGTGACTGATAAACTTGCTGCTTTGTGACTTTGACTTGATTGGTTCATATGTATGTATTTGTGTCTGTAATTGTTTTTTTGTCCGTAACTTTGTAAATGTGCTGCTGCCTGTCTTGGCCAGGGCACCTTTGCAATTGAGATTTTTCATCTCAATGAGACTATTCTGGTTAAATAGAGTTCATACATATCGGGGTACCAAGAGTACACTCCAGTTCCCACTTCCTCTACTGCTGTTATCCGTCCTCAACAAACTTTGAAACTTCTCATCAACTGAACTTTTCCCTTTAACTATTTACAATGAATGGAAAGAAAAAGCCTGAGTGATGTGGAGGGTTGAAGATTAGATTAAAAACAAATCCCTCTGTATTCTCAGAGAATATGTTACTTTCTCCATTTTGAACATTTCTAGCATTGGAATCAAAACCTTTTTATTTAATTCTCATGGCATAACATGGCCCTGTTTCTTTCCATGATTATGTGTTTATTTCTCAAGATCTCTCAAACATAACAGAATTTCACACAATACACATGGACAGAGTAAAATAAACTGTAGGTGAGCGTGTTCTCTCAGGGATCCTAAAATGTCTCTTGTTTTTGTAGGTGTTTATTTTGTTCTGTTGCTTTGTTAAACCATTTTATTCCCCCTCAGGCCCAAACAGCACAATTCTTCATTGAATAAGTTTGAAGGTTCTCCAAAAATTGTGTCATGGTGGTGCGAAGTTCTGAGCAGTGAATTAACATGCACCAACAGCCAAATACAAGGTTTTTCTTGTTCGGTGTTTGAATCGGCTTAACTACCGGCCATGATGACATGGTAATAAAAGTAAAAGCAATGCTTCCCCAATAAATAACTAAACTGAATCCAGGTTTTTCTGGTCTGTACTGGCTTTGAGCTGCAACTGGAGCTCAACTCTCTCCATATGTTAGTTCCTACAAATACAGACTATGTGCTAGAATTGTTGCACTTTGTGTCGTTGGGTGCAAGTGATGTTAATGTTACTTATATGACGGAAAACAATTCATTGCAAATGAAATTCTCCATTTCATTTGATGTCTCATAAATGGGTTATTGTTTTTACCATTTTAACTGTACAGCTGTTTTACATCTTTTAATCTTTTCTTGGATTTATCTTATTTGCTTTTTTCTGGACAGCACTTTGGTCCTTTGTGGTTGTTTTAAAAGTGCTTTACAAATAAAACTTGATTGGATTATAAGAGTGATTGTTTCATATCTTGTTATGTGTCTTTTAAAGGTCATTTCATAATAGGGGATGTTTTCAGAAGTAGCAGCTTAGGTCAGATTTTAAAATGAAGTGGCTCTACCAGCTACAATGACAGGCAGGCAAAGGAAGGTACGACAACGCCTGGTCCTGAGGCTTGACCATCTGAGAACCACGAGGCTTAAAGCTATGGTCTACGATTTGGAAGCTTTGTACATATTAATAACACCGTTTATAAGGCTGTTATGGTCCTATGGTCCTATCTACACAGTATAAAGACCAAAAAGAACGAAAAAAATCCATTCAGTATATCCGCTGAAAAGCTGCATACTAGCTGACCAATCAAACCTAAGAACCTGCGACTATTAATTGGTCCGTGAGTTAGTCCATGAGTCCATCCAATCCTCGTCTCCCTCACTCGCACGCAGGCATTGCCCATGGTCCCGCCTCCTTCCCTCTACCTCCGGTGAGCAGCTAGCAGCGTTAGCTACTGAACTATCATGGAGCCGGAAAAGCCTAGCGCCGAGACCGAAGCCGCCTCCCTCTCCCGCGGGGCCCAACGGAGCTCTGCCCGCGGGTTGAGGCCTGTTAGCAGGCTAACGGCTAACGAATAGCCTCAGCCGGCCGTCAGACCTTCAGCATCGGCCGTTTCGCCCCTGGTTGATCAGGTAATGGCTTTGTTTACTACAGTGGGAGATGTCTGCTGAATAACTGTGGTTAGTTTGTGCCTGCACGGGCTAATAACTTGTAGGGGAGCGGGTTAGCCTGTTAGCCGCTAATCGTTAGCACTGTAAGCTGAGCTGGTGAGGACAGGCTGAGAAAGATAAATCCTCCCCCACACTCGGCTCCGCTCTGGCGGCGCCAAACCTGCATTGCCGCCGGTCCAGTTGAAATGGCTACTGCTGTGTGTTATAAGGGAGATGTCTGTCGTGTTTGATACTTTCAGTTGAGCTGAGCTGTTTTGGATTGAGTTTGCTGCTGATATATTGTGCTAGTCGCTCGTAGCTCAGTCCGAGGGGGCTTTATGAGGCGTCACGAGCTGGGGCGGGATCTTGGAACACGGAGGGGAGAGGTGAGGGAAGGAGGGGCAGGCTGCGGTTTCAAATCGTAGACCACAGCTTTAAGTACTGCATAACATCTGGTTAAAAAAGATGTTTGATTGTAGTAAAAGCCTATTTGTAAGATTGTGTTTCTGAAAAATACAGATTAACAAGTTATAACGCCTAAATTCCCCTGGCAGGCTGTTGCACGGATACTTTTGCAGAGGGTGTTCAACAGTCACCTTTCATTCAGGGTCTGTATAGTGGGGAAACTGAAAAAGCTTTGGGCCATGGATAGTTTATGAGTTAATGTACTTTTGGGCTAAAACAGAATAAACTTAAGATCTAAGATTTCTTCCTTGTCATATAAGCTCTACAGGTACACAGCAGAAAAAAAAAGTCTTGTCTTGTCATTACCACTTTTGCTTATTTCTATGAAAGCTCCTTGCTCTTTGTTAATATTACAGATACACAGTATGTCTGACATGTTTGTTGATGAGATTCTGCTCCTGCATTTAAGAGAAGGTTAGGAAAAAGCCAGAGAAAAGGGTGTTGCAAATGTTGATTTCCCATCATGACAAGGCCTTCCAAGGTTTGTTTTAAAAAGGTGTCATGAGAGATGTGGCTTTTATGAGAGGGAGGATGTTGGCTTAGTTTATCTTGGTCAGTTTTTCAGCTGGCCCAAAAGGCTTGCAGCTCTTTAAACACAAACCTGGAAAACAGCTAAAGGATGAACTCACTCAGGTAAAGCTGTCACGAGACCAAGCTTGTATGAATACAGGGACCCTAAAAGAAGTCGTTCTTTTTTTCTGCAGCATCTGCATGCAGCTTTGCACTGATGCTGTGCAGATTCTTGCTGTTGATTTACTCCAAACAGGAAATGTTTTTCATTTTGAAATTGTGTCCTCTTTCCTGTTGTCAGAGGGCACAGAGCTTTTCTGATGAATATTCAGAGAGGCATAAGACTTTTATTACAACAACACGACTTCAACTGGAGGCTACAAATCTTCTGCAAACTGAAAGACGATAAAGCAATCACAGCTGCTGCTGTAAACTGAGAGCAGATTTTCTTAGCAAAGATGCAAGGCCAAATAGACTGCAGAGTGCTGCGTGTATGTAAGCAACATGTCCAGCGAGCATTTACTCAAGAAAAAAAGTATTTGTTATTCATGTCTAATTTCTGGTAAAAATGTCTGACATCCAAATTTGAAAGAGGATATGTGATTACACAAGTGCTATGGCTCTTGAAAGAAAATGCCCCCTGAAATGTGGTGGTATTTATTCCCTGAGGTTTATGATGTCACAGCTACACAACCTTCACCTACGTGTGTCTTCTCCTTGTCACAGGCAGACACCCTGCTCATTCTGAAAGTCCACTCCTCCGCCGCCGATCAGACACCATTTGGGCAGCCAATCAGTGCAGACCTTATTATCATAGCCTCTGCGGCCCCTCAGATCAAAGTGTTTCCAAAGGGGAAGAAAAAAGAGTTGCATCTGATCCTCTTGTCACAGGCAGACAACTTTTTCATTTTCTTAACTCAACCTGACCAAAACATGCTAAATGGATACTTAAGACAAGACGCTGAAAATCAAACATAACAGGACATGGGACCTTACCGTCAGAGGGGAAAATAAAAAAAGTAGAAAAAAAAAATTCCAGCATTCTCTGAGGATACACATCTTCTTACAAGAGATAAATATGAGACTTAATAGCCTTACTCTTGTCTAATGACCTCCAGAATTTTCTTGCACAGTTTGAAGAAAGTCCATTAAAGTCCTCGTGATACTGCATACACAAGTAAGGGATGGACATGACACCACGTCTTCTGATCAGAGCTAGGTTACATGGTTAAACGGACACAGTCATATTTTTTAACTGAATGGTGATATTTCATATGTATCTCAATAGTTTTTTTCCAGATAAATAATAATTAAAAGCAGCTTATGGAGGTCCAAAGCAAGGATTGTTATGATGAAGAAGGCTGCACAGGTTTGAGGTTTGTGGCTGCAGCTCACCATCTTAAACCGTCATCATATTGCACTTGATGTTGCTAATGTAAAAGCTGGAAAAGTAAGCCAAATCTTTCACACAAAGAGCTACTTTTTATTTTTTTCATCTGGCATCACCTTACCATGACCTATAAATACTGATAAAAAGGGTACTGTATAAACTACGACCTTGTAATATTTTTTTAAATAGATATTGTATTCACAAGCAAGTGATAAACAAAAGCTCTAAAGGAACTTAACATTTGTACCACAAAATGTTATTAGTTTATTACTGAGGTGGAGATTTCTGCAAAGTATGGGAAAATAGGACAAGTACAAATATTCTTGAGACGGACCCTCTACAAGAGCAGCGGGTGGATCAACTTAACCTTAGCTTTTACTTGTATGTGTCTTAAAGAAGGATGTGCTGTCTTCATTAATTAGCATAGCTCACACTGAGACACTGACAAGTAAATTTTGCTGCCACCACTGGCTGCCACTTATAATTGTATGTATGTGTGTGTGTGTGTGTGTGTGTGTGTGTGTATGTATATATATCTATATATATATCTATATATATATATATCTATCTATCTATATATATATATATATTTCAATTTCAAATGCATTTCTATTGCTTACCTGTTTCTGGGTCCATGGCCCATCAGGAAATTGTGCCTTTTTAGAGTGAAGTAAGATTTGTTTTAACTAAACAATAAGAAAATGAATCTTCCTGAGATTTACATTTTTGTAGCTTTAGCTGAAGGTACTGGTCTCCTACTTGTGGACCTGCTGCCCACTGCCCCCCTTCCTCGTTAGACTTCCTCCTCTCTCAGGTGCCTGCAGAGGCAGAGAGGGTCCCATGTGTTCACTAATCTGTCCCCCGACACACATTCCCTAAACAAGCACTCTCCAAAACACTGCTGGTTGCCATGGCAGCGCCACTGGCCTGAGTAAATAAGAGACAAGGGGAATAATGTCCTTAGAGGGAGGGGGTGTTGAAAATTTGGTGGGGGGGCAGTGCATGTGCGTCTTTGCCACTGTAGTGCCGCCATGGGAGAGATGCCTGGCAGAATCATTATGGTCTGTGCAAACACATTCTGACGGCTCGGCTTAACTCAGACCTGCCACACACAAACACACACACACACATATGCAGCAGAATTACACTAACCCATGCATACACACCTCATCCAGCCAACCACAAATATTCATTTATGTCAGGGTTTATTACCGGCTACTGCTGCTGAGCCCTTTTGGTCATTGTTCTAATCATGCATTAACTCATGGTTGTTTACAAAATGGAAGCTTTAGGACCTAAAACATCTCTACCTCTTATTTAGTCTGACACAAAACTGTAAAGTCTGTTTAGTCTAGTAGGTAATTTGCTTTTTAATTTCCTCTTAAGGCTACATCACCTTAAATAAAAGAAGCATGCTGCTTGGAGTTGCACTAAACAGGTTGTGAGTCAGAATCTGGTAATGACTAATTTCACATGCATCCAAACAAACATGGAGAAAGGCACGCATACTGAAGTAGTAACCCCTCCAGGTTGAGGCAATGATCGAAACAATAAAGAGCAGAGATATTGTGAAAAGTTATACTTGACATAGTAACAATTTGTTTATTGTTTTGTTCTATGCACACCTGAGGAAGTCCAGTCTGTCACAAGTAAACAGAAGCTGCAGATCAACACAACCAGAAGGTGCAGAGTTTTGCTCTCTCAGAGTATTCATTAGTGAATAAGTTAGGCTCAAATTAGTTCATAGTTTCAGTTTTTTCTTTAAAATAATGCATTTTTAAAAACCTTTTACAGCATAATTTATCTCTTTTTATCATGTAAATACATATTTTTTTACTCTAGATTAACTGGTGGGCTGCATTTAGGGATTAGAGGGGCTGAATGTGGGGCCCAGAGCCGCCACTTACCACATCTGATCTAAAAAGATCAAAATAATGAAAAAAAAACCCAGATACTCAGTTCTCATCATTGAGTGATTGACTAAATAGGAAACATAAACAACAAGTACAATAAACCCTCTTCATCTTTTACCAAAAACAGGTATGATTCTTTATTCACTAAAATTCCAAACTCCTCAAATGGTCTTAAATCAACTAACAAATAAGCAGCTTTTGATCGACTGATTGATTGACATTTTTAATGTCAAACCCATATTTTTCATTACATTAATTTCAGCTGTAGGGCTCTTTCATGTGAAAAAAATTAATTCACAAGGAAAGTGTTGGTCATTAGGGCAGGGATATAATGTGCATTTACCTTTAAACACTCACACAGAGGAAAGAGCTAAAAATTGTTAATTGATCTCAACAATAAATTTCCTTATTTGGAAAAAATCACAGTTATAAAATCGTTCATATCTAACAAAGGTTTGAGCTGTAAGTTTATTACTCCAAAACAGTACAAGAATCTTAAAGAATTGCTGGATCTTTTTTAAAAGAATAAAATTGATTTTTTTTTTGTTTTTTTTTTTTTTTTTTACACATCAAACACACTTCCACTCATGTTATTCTTGGTTTTTATGGTCTATGATCACAGCATGGCCATATATATGTATCAGTGGTTGGATTATCCTCAGCATTTGTATGATAATAATATTAAAGTTTGCACAGCTGAAAAAAGAAAATTTATATTTCTTGTTCTATAAGACCATTGTTTCATTGTGCTTTAGCTTTTAAGGTTTATGATAAACACCTAGCTCAATCGTACAGTAGTTTGAAGCCTTTAATGATAGTTGTTTTTTAAAATTAAATTTAGTTACACAATAGATTCCAGTCAGATGCAAGAAGATGTGCTGAAATGTCATGTGAAGAGTGGTATCACTGCAGTTACACACAGGCCTTTATTTAACAGGTAAAGGTACATATGCATTGCCATTAATCATGTCATGATTCTTTTTTACTACATTTAACAAAAAGGCCCCTGCTCTCAGGTCCAACAGGTCCTCACTGAGATCGACTTCAGAGATTAAGCACACACTCCTCTACACACACAGACACGGAGCCACCGAGGCAGCTAAATGCCAATTACACGCTGATGACAGACTTGAATAGAGGAATGTGGACTGAGTGAAAGTTTAGTCCTTCCTTGTACAGTGTGGGTTCCATTTTTCAATCAAGGGGAACAAATTCAAACCTGCAGACCCTCCTGAAGCCCCTGAGCTCCACAGGTTACATATCACACAGTCCTGCTGTAAAACTAACTGAGCCTTCCTGATGTATGGCTGTTATAGTTGGCAGTGCTCTGTGTTCATATACAGCGTATGAGCATGCATGGGCTTTTATGGTATCTGTATTTATGTGTGTATCTGCACAGACAGTATGGTGCTCTGTGTTTATGAGAAGTATAAATCTCAACAATGTGCTGCTTATGCAGTTTAAGCTTTGTTTTATGCTAAACTAAGACAGTGATGAATGATGTTGATACACCTTTAAAAAGGTCAGATTCAAGCTCTTAGAGCTCTTTCCTGATTAATTTTCCAGCTAGATGCCATTGATTATCAGTTTATTGGGGAAGTACAGTATTATCATGATGGCATTTTTGCAAACAGTTGCTGAAAAGGTTGTCCAATCTGCAGGCATGAAAATTAGGTCAATATTCAATGACCATTGTAAAGAATAGCATTTGAGCATTAAGTTTGTTGAGTTCTTGCAGACCTGATATTAAATTAAGAGATTAGATTTTCACCTCCATCAAAAGAGGTTAGGTTTTTTGTTGGTAATTTTTTTTTTGTTATTTTGTTAACAGCAAAACTCAAAGTTACAAAGAAATTTTGGGGGGAATGTTGGTAATGGCACAAGGGAGACATTCCAATTTGGTTGTAATCCAAAGAATGATGTGGATCAAAGGATTTGTTAACATTGCTAAAGAAAGTAGATTTCCACATTTTTCGTGATAACTTTCACAACAATTTTGGAAATGCCTGGAGGTTTATGTTTTCAGAACACTTGTTTTGAGAATTAGCTCCATAAGAACAAGACCAATGATTTTACAGTTGATTTTATAGTTGTATTATTTTGTTGATTTTAATGTTGCTTTTTTATCCTGTACAGCGTCCTTGAGTGTTTTAAAAGGCGCTTTTAAATAAAATGTATTATCATTATTATTATTTTCTGTCTGTATGTTGTTGTTTGTGGACCTTAAAGTAGAAGAGGCTACATCATCTACATTTCATGTAGATTATATTTAAGAAAACTATTAAATGTCTCTCTTGTATTACAAAAATAAAATACTAAAACAAAATTGTGTGTTGTATGAACAGCCAATAGAAGAATGGCAAATTCCTGTAAAACAAAAAAAATCATGCTTCAAAACATAATGACAAAAAATACATTTTAAGGGCATCAAGCTTCCATGTAAACCCTGTAAAAAGATCTTAATTCTTTCAAAGGTTTATTCAGTTTGAGGTATTTCATCATAAAAATACTAGTATAATAGTATAATTTCACAATGTTCAGCTTCATCAAAGCACAGAAACTGCAGTAAAGACCCTCTATAAATGATGTGCAATTCTGCAGCACATGCAATGTTTTTATTTTCATGTAATATATACAGGAAGAGCTTAGGTTAACCAGTTCCTTGGTAACCACTCGGTAGCTCAGAAACAAACCATAAAACACACCTCAGTGCACTTTACAGACACATAAAGCATGCCTGGAACACCCAGCGGACCAGTTCACCTGCATGGCAGAACTACCCATTGCATCATCAAAACACGATGACACACGGGTCTATCTGAGTCAAATGACCCAGCACGGCCCTCACTTCTGTCTCTGCGGGGGCCCATGGACGGGCAATCGCCAAAATTACTTGGTGTTCCATTACATGCTAAATCATCCAGTTCTGGGGGCAACATCTGGAGGTGACAATAGGGTTGGGAAATAAATCAAGCTTTAAGGTATATCAGTATATGCTCATATTACATCTAGAGCAAGACAGTGAACACATTTATTAGTGGTTGCACTAATATTATGTGAAACATTCTTTTCATCCTCATCTGGTCATCAGAGAGTCCAATCTAAGATAAACTGATTAAAAACTAAGAATAAATATCATGTGCAATACCATGTAGAGAGATTGTACACTCCACAAACCAACTATATGATCTTTATATTGAACAGAGGATAATCAGTGTGAAGTGTTTTGTCTGAATATGGAATTAATATCAAATGCATCTTCTGTTAAAACGTGCATATATCTTAAGCTAAACACATCTTGTTTAATACCACAGCACGAAAACCAGTATTGTGAAACACCTCTAATGGGCAGTTTAATATTTTGATGTTTGGTAACTCCAATAATTTCTACTGTTAACTTGGTTATTACAGCGATGACAAGCGGCATACAAGCTGCTTAATGTACATTATTAAGAGCTATTAATGTCTTTTTTTTTTTTTTTTTTTAAATGTATTTTTTGGGCATTTTGTGCCTTTATTGATAGGAGAGAGACAGTGGATAGACTTGTGAAAGGGGGAGAGAGAGCAGGGGAAGACACCCCGCAAACTGGTCACAGGTGGGATTCGAACCTGGACCGGCAGAAGCAGGTACATGGGGTGCTAACCACTACGCCAAACCAGCACCCCAAGAGCTATTAATGTCTTTGATATTAACTTTGTCGCTTCAATTTTAGGTTTTATTTGTACCCTAATTTATAGTGGCCAACTCTTGGCTCTTAAAACATAGACTATAGCACACAACTAATACAATGAATGAAAAATATTCCTAAAAACAGACTGCTGTGAGCACAGATTCTATTCCCATGTCAGACAGGTTATTGTCAAAAATGTAGAAAACTGGCCAGTCTCAAACTGTTAAATCTGTAAAACAATCCCTGGATCAACATATGGATTTTGATCACCATCAAAAAGTAATAAATGTACCCTTATGCTATGAACAACATTCCCTGAAAATATGCAAAACCCTCTTTGGAATTGGTAATTACAAAAGCTAAATAATGGATACTAGTATTAGTGGTTCTGTTTTTTTTTTGTAAGAATAAACAGTTTTATTTGAATTTTTGTGGGAGAATTAATACTCTATTACTTTACAATTGCCATATTAAGCAAACTTAATAAAGACACATTGATGCATTAAAACTCCCTATTAATTCAAATTAATTACAAGAGTAATAAGGGAAAATCTTAGTTTATGGTATATAAGCTATGGTTATATAGAACTAAGTACAACATTAATAAGCAACATGCTGCCTACCTAGCTGACAGCAGGCTGCTAATTAGCATGCCAGTAACTTACGAGTAGACACGAGTGGATGGAGAAACTTCACACAAATATTGTATTTACATGCAAACCCCTGTTCACTGTCCTTACTGCACAAATAGGTTGGCAGTATTTGGAAAAATGGCGACAAGTTAGTGTAATTCAGGCAGTGTTGTTTATAAAACACTTTGGCATCCCCAAGATAATGTCCTTTCTGTTTTATTAATGGTATTTAAAATTACTTTTACTTTTGGCAACCTCAAGATGAAGCAATGATCTCATTTGCTTATTTATTTAGTTTAGGGTGGGTTCACTGAAAGAATTCGATTTATTTTATAAAATAATAAATCATATTATTTTTGGCTTCTGTTACTATAGCTGACCACGACCATTCAGCCAGAGAAAAGTCCCCAATAGTTCATCTATGCTGTGAAACCACAGTTAAAACTCAGAGACTATGGCTACCAAAGACTGCTGTCTGCAGACACACATCATAACACAAAGTGATGTCTCAATTTACACCCTCGAAAATCTGCTCTGTGTGGTGACAATATAATTATCCATCTGCAGCCAATAAATTAACCAAACGTCAAATGTTAAACAATCCTCACTCTCTGTCCGTTCATTTAGAGCGTGTAGGACAGATGATTGTCAGTCTTCTTCTCTGAGCATTTGGGAACAATAAGGTTTGAGTTTATGAGGTCACATGTCAGTGTGAGAAAGCTGATTTACTTACATGCACACACACTTATAATTATTGTTTGCTTTGCTAGTTAACGGCATATTTTATGTTTAACTGTCTAAGATAATTCTCTGCAGGCCAACGAAAGCATAAGCAGCATGAGTAGCCTTAGTGCCAATCAATATTCTCCACCCCACCCAGTCCCTGGTTGAGGATACGCTTCACATCCTGTGCCAAAGTTGAACTTGTTCCCAGTGACGGAGCAGAGAACAGATTTCCATTGGAAGACTCACACAAAGCAATGTGATTAAGTGTTATAGACTGCATAAAAGATCTCTGACTGGCTGGTAATGAGGGGGAAGATCCTGCTGATAAAAATTCATGAATGGATAGAAGGATGGTGTGAGGCTGCAGTGACCAACAAATTTTAATTAATAACACTCCAAACCGAAAAGGTCAATCTAAAATATTAACAGATTGTAAAACTCATATCATACGATGAATTGCTAAAGTATCTATGGCATTTTTTAAATGTTTAAAAATGTATATACATATACTTATATACACACACAGCGCTAAGCAAATTTATTAGACAACCTGTAAAAAAAAAAAAAAAAAAAAAGGTGACATCTTTTTTAAGAACTTGATTTAAACTGAAAATATAGCTTTAACTGGACATACATTTTGAAGAGGTGTGCAGATCTCCGGAGAGAACCTAGGCATACACAGGAAGAACATGTGCAAAGTTCAGCTCAATGACTGGCTTCCTGCGTCTGAGTTTAAAGATATAAATAAGCTGTACTCAGTCCATCAGTTGAAGTCAGAAACTCTTTATCATAAAACTGAGTTTCCTATCCGTGGCTGGAAGGATAACATTAATATGTCCAATAAATTAATTGTCACCTAATCCAGCTTGTTCAGCACTGTCAACAATAAAGTCAAATGTAAATGGAGTTAAGAAACTTAACAAAAAAATCAAACAAACTGTGAACCATTTCTTACTGTCCTAATCTATAGCAGCAATCCACTCTATGATAAATATCATTGTATTTACTCATTTATATTTGCCAAAGTCAATGTTTGCCACAAAAAAGTAATTATTTGTTTGGCTGGTAAAAGTTATGTTTGGCCTGTGTATTTTCCATGTACCTGCCGTAATTGTTGGTGAGTAGGTAAATACTTTAACTGTCCATACATGCTTTTGCGTGCTGCCTTTTCCAGTTTGGTGTTCGGTTCCTTCTTGTTGTCTAAGGCAGAACATGTCTGTGCTACAGGCTTTTTACATTTTTATTTCAACCTTTCAGTTTTACTAAAGTGAGGAGCCACGGATTGGCCTTGGCTGGAGTCATTGTGGAGGGCTTGAACTCAGTAAAGGGTAACAGGGATTCAACTCTTATAGGAAAGACAGACGCAGTAATAAAGGAATGCTGCAGTATGCATGTGTTTATCAATGGTTATGTCTAAACTGTCACCTTGAAGTGAAATGTTAGTCTGCTGTTACACTGGTAAAATACTTCACTCTGCTTTTAAGAGACAACATCATCAAACCAAAATACAGAAGTAGCTCATGAAAAATGAAATATAACACCCTAAATACAAATTTTGGTTATAATCGATGCTCTGTAGGTAAAAAAAAAAAATGTGACTCTTTTATTTTCTTCATATTTTCAAAATTTTTAGACAAAAGCAAAAAAACAAACAAGCAAACAAACAAAAAAATCAAATTTACCCACAATCTCTTTCCTCCTTCGTATTGTTCGGCAAGACTCAAATGCAGCTACAGGAAGAACATGAACAGTAAAAAGGGAAACTGAAGTTCACGAAGTCGCTGCTTCAGAAACAATAAATAATCTGATCCAGTTGGAAAAGTGTAAACTTACTGTCTCACTAAACAGCACAGAGCAAAATATT
Source organism: Scarus forsteni (assembly GCA_036419115.1). NCBI lineage: Eukaryota > Metazoa > Chordata > Actinopteri > Labriformes > Labridae > Scarus > Scarus forsteni. Next base: position 19,774,489 of record JAZDUH010000327.1, read on the forward strand.
TTGAGCAGCTGCAAGTTTCAAATGGTCTTGCTGAGAAATGTATGTCTAAACTGAAACTTGATTTCTACTTTGATCTTGGGACACAACGAGGACTCAGAGTTTGAGGACTTGTCCACAACACTGATCCTGTGTGTACACACACAGGCATTTAGAGGACAAGTCCATGTGCATGTGAGACCACAATGTTATGACACCACATGTGCATGTGGTAGAACACACACACAACACACAAGCACACACAACACACACACACAATGTAGAGAAACAAAGCATAACAGGCACAATCCCAAAATCCCTTCTTTATGTAATCGACTTTTTACACAAATTGCTTCACAGTCATCTCACAGCCAGAGTGAGAAGACAAACGAGACTTTGTGAGTCATGTTATGTAAACATATTTACAACTACCTCACAGGGGCAGATGTGAAGCAACAGGACACACAGCAGAAGTCAAACACACACACACAGCTCCAGTGACAGTGTGCTCCTCGGTCACCTGCGTGATGGATCTCCAGGTACAATTAAGCAAACAGCTTGTTATCAGCTTGTATGATGGATGGAGAGCAAAGTAACAGGAAGGCAGGGGAATTTCCCCAGACACCTTAACCACACACTCACCTGAGAGACAGCACTGAGCTGTAAAACACACAAACACACAAGCTCTGTGAACATATGAAACTGTGCTGTGTGTCCACCTGACAGACATAGATCACTGACCTATTGAGCGAGGTCCAAACACACAAACACACATCAGAGGAAGCCGCTGCACAGCTGTCAGTCATGTTCTGGCAAACTCAGCAGAAGCTGGAGGAGGAAACTGCAGGAAACTATGGAGATTGAATCAGTGGAATAACAGTCTTCACACACCAACAAATGGACATGAACACATTCATCACACAAAGTACACACACTCTGAGGTATTTCTTTTGATGGCTTAACAAGCCACAACTTCCTCTTTTCTGTTTAAACACTTCAGGGTTGTATTCAATTTTCCATTTGGTCAGGCCAAGTCAGCCATTTGGCTGACCTGTAGGAACAAGGTAAGAAGTATGCAGCAAAAATCCAAGTGTGAACGGCAATTCTTACAGCGGAGATCGCCCTGCAGACAGACTGACACTGAAGGATTCATGGAGGATGGATGCTTTGTTAATAAAGATATATGGACAATTATGAAAGTGCACAACTGCCCACAGAGAAGATTACAGGTGTTTTTTTAGGGGTCCTTAGTTTCCAAAGCTAAATCCAAACACAATTCAAGTAATGACTCTTCTAGCTTTTGTTCTCATTGTCTTTGTGTTAGATTTGTTATGGGTTCACAGATTCTTTTAACAACCTGGTACATTTTTTGTGATGATGTGCTTTTCCCTTTGTCATCGTGTTCTGATGCCTTCTTATTGACATGTCCTAAACCAACTTGCCTTGTCTTGCCTTACTTTGGAGGATTATTTTCAAGATTTTGCAGCATCTTACAGACACACTAAATTGTGTTTTCAATAGAACATGGCATAAGCATACTGATTTTCATTTTGATTTTCAAACAGATTACATTTTTATTTAAACAATCAAAATTTTGATGTGTTTTCGCAGCATGTAAGGAAAATTAAAAAGAAAGAATTAAAAAATGCATCACATTTGATTGTTTGGGTGTAACTGATTGGTTTATCACACATCACAGCGCCACCTCTGTCAATCTCCCTCTTACAGGTAAGCCTCCACTTCCATGTTAACTGAAAAGCAGTAGAGAGGGATCATTGTCTTTGGTTTCAGTCTTATTGGAGACAAGCAGCTGTGTTAGTTTGGCAGGATGAGTAGTAACCATGCCAGTGCCATATATGAAGGTTCTTGCCTTGAAAAGCCAGCCAGGTTTCGATCCCCACCTGAGGTCTTTGGTGATGCACAGTGGGCAGTAAAGCCGGAGCCAACAGTCAGAGAGAAAATGCTTCATCAAATGATCAACGTGATGTGCACATCAGTGTCTACAACATCAGCCTCCTTAATATTTCATTTAGTTTCTTAGGGTAACAAATTAAAAGCAATTTAACATGCAAACATTTTCTCCCCAGAATATCTGATTTAACAGATTATCAATGATGACCTCTTCCTTTGAATAAAGAGAACATAACTTTTGAGAGTGTATCACAAAACAGACTTGAACTATTTTTGAATTGCATCACCTCATCAGTATTGGAGTACTGTGATTAATTTGCAGAAATATAAAAAATCTGTCTTCATTAGACTCACTGAAAACAAAAACATTACGCAAATGAATTCATAACACCTCTAATAAATCACTTTTCTACATTCAATTTGTCTTTTTTAGGTTTACAAGAGGTCACAAAAGCAAAATGATCCATTTGCAAATGTTCAAGGATGCCAGTTTTTCTCTTTAGCCCACATGGTTCAAACTCATGTGCTCATTTATTTTTAATAGCATTATTTGGCTGTTTTTCTTGGAACTTTTCATAAAAACATATATTTCTTTTTTAACTTGTTTGAATTAATCAAAAACATGTGTGAATTTAATGTACAACAGATGTAAGAGGAAACATTATTTTCTTATTTGAAGTTTTTGGCTGTTATATTCCCAATTAACTTATAATAAAGGGAAAAATAGGAAGAAGGCCATTACCTTGCAAAGGGAGCATGAAGGTGAAGTTAAAATCACAAATATCTTTTTCCCCTGTGTTTTCTGCAGCTGTATTTTTAAGATGCCGCTTGTCAGGAGTTGGTGTTTAGTGAATAAGCAATAGTGTTTATAGGAAGATTTGTAGCATAACTGTATTGATCACTACAACCCTGATGTTCTTCTCCAGACTGCACAAGTTTATTCACAGATTAAATAACAAATAAACTCTACCACACATTCCCATGTGCAAGCTTCATATACACCCCAAACTCATTACTGAAGTCTCAAACCCTGTTCAGAACGAGCATTTGTGTTAAGAGAAATTGCTCCTGTGTAACAGCTTGCATGTGTCGTGGTAAAATTAAGTGCTCATTTAGGTGGGCTTTCCACGAGTACGAATTTGTAAGACTCTGGCAAAATAAACTATCGATCTGGTGATATTGACACACGGAGACGCGTATTTGTCCATGACTCCGCATCATTTTTGAGAACGGGTTTGCAAGTGGATATCTGCGTTTTCCTCTTCATGCCGCAAACAGATCAGTCTGAGAAAGACGGTGACCTCTTAGCACCCCTCCTCCACCCCGCCCCCCAACCCACGCTGTCACACACACCAACAACAACAACAATGGTGGCAGCCGGGCTGACTCTGATCTTGTTCCAGCGGCTACAAATATTGCTATGACTTTTATACCAACATTTGCTCACAGAACACCAATAACACCAGCTACAGCAACAACAGCAACAAGTGCTCATGCAGAGACGCAGCATGTTACGCGTGCATGAGCACTTGTTGACGTGGAATCCACCTCGGAGCAGAACCAGACGGGCAACCCGACAGGATTTTGCGTGGATTTTGCGTTGTCATGTAAATGCACAAGCCTATGTACAATACGATGTGTAAACAGCGATACATGTTTTGATGCTGATGCCAAGACAATACGGGGCCGTCCTCGTGTGAAGAGGGCCTTAAAGACCCTACTGTAGTGAGGGGATACATGATGGTCCATGTGTTTAGGTAACACGATTGATGATCTTACATTAAGCTCTAGTGCAGCATCTTTTTCATAAAGCACCACTGTGTAACACTTAAACTTGTCACAGGGTTAAAAAACTAAATGTGACTTGCAGATGCTTTTGAAAGGCTGTTAGAGGAGAATGGCATTTCTATAGCTGCCCATGACTTCACAGATAAAACCAAGCTGGCACAACTACAAAAGGGCAGTAGATGGTAGACACAGACAGGGGAGGTAAACAGAGATGGGCTGGGTTTACTGTCCAGCCAGTCAAGTCTGTAAAAATGACCTGCAGCTCAGATGTAAACAAAGGACGTCAAATGAGTAAAACAAAAGGATATCAGTGACATCTTAGTGGGAAAGCAGTATTCTGATCGAAATAGTTTAGAATAAGTTGTATGTTGGATGTGTCAGATTCTGATCCCATGTAAACACTCAACTAAAGCACCAAGTGACCACATTTATTCTGAACAAAAAGACGAACGAAAGGGTAGTGCTGGTAACACTGCTAACATTAACCTTAATACACAAACGTCCTATCCATGCTGACATAATGATTTACTGTCGATTACAAGTTTTCAATTTCACATTTTTCATCGTTAACTTAGGACCAGTCGGTTAAATCCAAATTATTTTTTGCCTGGAAACATCCCTAATATAATGACAATCATCTAGATATATTTATAACTTTTCTTTCTGAATTGGGTATAATGTCCTCCAACTAACAGGTGACTGAAGAACTTCAGACTTGACTGATTTGTCTGAATAAATCTCACATGTGTACTGTCAGTGTCACAGTTTTATTGCACCAAATCAGAGAGATCAGAGCCTCTTCAATCTTGAATTGTACATATACACCTACCACTAATGGTCAGGCAGCCTACAACAAAATAACTAATATTGCTGATGCAAGCAAGTGGCCACAGAATTATTACCAATTAGATGTTATGCTTTATAACAAAAATAATTACAGCAAGCATAAATAAAATTGTATCTTCTTTCAATTAAGACCTACACTTTCACTGTTACAACATTTTATTTCACATACCACACATAACCTATCGCATTAATATTTACTGAAGCTATAAATCTCAGCAATTAGATTGTCCTCATGAGTGTTACAGTCTTTCTCTTACAGGAGGTAACCGAAGCTAATCAGACACAGATGTCTGACCTTGATTCACACAAACTTCAGCTGAACTTTAGCTTTCTGGTAATTGCGGAAGCTGCCATATCATTTTGTTTTTATTAGTGATGTAGAGTCAACTTCCACCTTTGAATCCTAGGTTTTAAAATAAAGTGCACATGTTCACAGCCTTCAGACTTCTTGGTATGCTGCAGACTGCCTGCACATGCCTATGACTGTCTCCTGATTTGCAAGCCTGTGTTATCTAATATTTTGTGTTTTTAATAATAGAAACTCACAAAGGCACTATTTGGTTAAGAAGTGGTGTCAAAAGTGGGACTCCAGCATGAAATTGTACCGCTTTAAAGAGATCGATGAATAGGAAGATCCAGGACTCTAAACTACCACATCCTGCCTCTTATCCCACATTAGGGATGGGAGGACTGTCTCCAAGGACTGAGACATTTCAGCTCTGAATCTGACAACGCAAATCTACACTTGTTTTACAAAATACAAAGGTAATAAAAAATTATATTTCAAATTTAAAGTTGTAAAAAGGATCAGCTGTTTCATTGGAAATGTTGAGTAAAATGTCCATTCCCAAGACCTGAACATTTGCGAAAAGGTGAAGTAGTAAGGGCTCCATCTAAATATATTCTACCAACGACAGTAAATAATACAGAGGAAGAAGTCTATGTATATGCAAAAGTTTTGAGAAAAAGTTCAGTTAGCAGAATCACATATTGTTTAAAGACATTTGATGATATAAAGCAGATTTGGAGATCCATTAGATAACTAGAAAGTAATCAGAGAGCACAAAGGTAGCATACATTTTGCTGTTACATCTATAATCAATAGTTCAATGATAAAGTAACCATCATAATATGATTTTATTGACCCTGAAAACCCACGTCTAGCCCTAGGGGAGTAAGGAAATGGCCAACTCACGAAAGGATATGAAATACAAAACAGGGCTCACGATATGAAATACTCACGATACAAAATAAAGATTATAGAAAATCCCCAACAGCAGGAAGTTGTGCAAAAATCTAATTTTCTTTATTTTCTTCCTAATGCAGACATACAAAAAATATTGCTGCATCAGTACAAAATAAATGCTCTTTGAATAAAAAAAGCTTGTAGTTTTAGTTTTTCCCCTTATTTAGACTACAATACAAATACAAACATAAAATCTCTATAATAAATGCCATGTTGTTGTAACAATCAGGATAAGTACATTCTTGAATGAAAAGGAAAACAAATAGCAGTCCTCAGAGCTGCAGTTTAGACCTATAAATGTCTGAACTGTGAACTATAATATTTAGCCTAGAACAGTGCATATACTTCTGATCTTCAAGTATGATCAAATTCTGTCAACTCAACAGTAGATGCAAAAATTAAATATTGTTTTTATGCAGACTTACACAAACATATATCGTCTTTTACATGAGAAGCCAAAATAGGTCCACACAACCGATTTATTTGACGAAGCAGCGTCAGCTAAGTCCTCGACCTCGTCTACCTCCATTCTGAAGTGAGTGTTTAGCTACGCAGGCAAGAAGGGTAAAAGATCACCAGCCCCTTTGCATTTTATTATTCCGTGCTTTTATTTTGTGCGTCTTTGAATTTTATTTCGTCATTTTTTATTACGCAAAATTTCGTGGCACGAAATTTCATTACACCCCTCGAGCACTCAAAATCATGTTGATTATCAATAATTAGACAGTTATTGAGCAAAAACAATTGTTAGCTACTGGTTGTTATCTGGATCATCACCAAAATCTAATCATTTTTAAGGTGGGTCATTGCCAACATGTCCTGAAAATTTCAGGAAAATCCATCCAGTAGTTTTTGTGCAGTCTTGCTAACAAATAAACAGATGCCAGCAAAACCTGACCTCCTTCCTGGAGGTAAATAAATGTGACATTCCCAAGAAGGACAGTCAGGTTTATCAGATTATGAGGCAAAATCGTGGTGAACAGTCTGAAATATGTGCACAAATGGGAGACAAGGTTTGGGTTTTCAGATGGAGGGAGTTTAAGTACCACTCAATTGAATAAAATGAAGAGCTGTTTGAATAGAGAACAGGGAAGGTTGATGAAAAAGACAACAGTCAGCTTGAAAAATCTGGAACAAATGCATGAGGAAATGGAATGTCTGAGAAAGTGGATGGATGAAGCAGATAGGCGTGGAAGGAAATAAATGGTGAAACAAATGGCAAAATTGGATGCTGAGGACAGTGCAGATCAGGGCGAGAGGGAAAAAAGCTCGTCATTGTTATTTATTTGTCTTCAGTTGCAAAACAGAGCTCACACCAGGACAGTCAGCTGAGGATGCTGATGGTCAGGATACGACTGTAAAAGCTACTGTTAGACCATGTTTGACAAAAGGAAAAATGTCCAGACAGATCTATTTTTCTTTTATCGACCAAAATCCAGAGCAAAAAGTGAAATAAAGTATATTTCTCCTGTCCTTAACATGTGGTTGAACATATCTAGACCTTGGTCCCACAGCCCGGCTGAATGATTTACAATCTGCACATTCGAGGGTTCTGTTGAAATTGTCCTCTTGTCGGTGGTCTCCCACATTGTGAGAAATTGCTAAAGATCTGAAATCATCAAGTGTGTTTCAAGTCTGAAAGAGGTCATATTCTGCTTAAGATCAGGCCCATGTAGTCATTAATGATGACAATCACTAATGTTCAAAAACCAGCTAGTATTCATATGCAAGCCTCCCCTGAAAGTGTTGTTGTCTCCATGTGTCTGAGATGCTCTGTTAGAGCTCCTGCCTCTTTTATGCTCATTTTTATTCTTACAGATGTAGCAACTTTAATTTTCCCCTCCCAACCAAATGCCTGCCAAGTTTCAGTCAATTACCAGCCAACTTCCTGACACTGGGAGTCCCCCTACCTCTCTGGAGATGTGAATGAATGAACTCTTCAGTTAGAACACATGCTAGTATCACAGTGGACTGAAAAAAACAAGCAAACAAAACTAATGAGAATAGTTGAAACAACAACAACATTAACCCAACATGTCAGAAAAGGAGTAGGGTGGAGCATTAACTTATCTAAACCTACCCCTTCTCCAATACTCAATAAACAGGCTGTCTTTGCCAAACATACATATTTACATGATACATATTTACATATTTTTAAATTCACTATAAAACATCCATTCATCCCAGGAGACCATGCCTTTCTCACAAGAACACACCCATTGGGTCTCAACATTTGCCCTTATCAGAGTAGCGTCAGTGTTGACCAGTCACAGTGTTTGTCACAGCCATGATGGTGGATCGGTCCCAGCATGTTCAAGTCATGGACCAGTCAAGACTGAGTCACAGGATGAGGGGAAAATTCCACTGGCTCCATCTGCACATCCATGCTTTGCAATGAGCTTCCTACAGTCAGCAATAGGCTCAAACTGATGACAAAACAATGGTAGGAAGTCACACTGGAAGGTCTGTTTGGTGGGGTCTAGGGAATGAGGCACTTTAGACAGCTGCCGGCACCACATAGAAGGGAGAGGAAGAGGTTTTAATGCCATGGACTTTTTGTCTTGTTCAGAGAGACACTCCATGCCTCTGAGGAAACATGTTTAACGTGCTGAGGGGTGTACAAAACTAAAAAACACAGACAATGGGCTCTTGACACTTGCAAGCACACTCATGATCATGGGCTCCATGGTCATACACTCACGTGCATGGATATGACACAACAAACACTCTGTCCTTTTTTCAAATCCAACCACAGGACCAGGATTTAGGTGTGCTGAGCTGGAAAGCCAAGTCCCTTTTGCTTGAAGATAGAGAATAAAATCATGCTGGAAAGAGTAACTCTGCTTTACTGTCATGCTGGTGGATGTTACAGATTTCTGGGGATTTTGAAGAAAGCCATTGGAGGATCATGTCCTTCTCAGAGCTACATGGTTACACAGAGGATGGAAATTCAAGGTCTTTGATAAGGCTCACAGTTAAGATGTTTGGAAAATATGATGGAGAGATTCAAGTGCAAAGTCAAAGTCAGCTGCTGGTGTGTAATATGTGCACACGGTTCCCCATGAATCTATGTTCAAATAGGTTTGATATGTGCACACATGCATGTGGGTATCTGTATAATCTGATGCTTGTGGGAAAATGCACAGTGCAGATACATTATTCCTGCTGTTATACCAGAGAGATCAAGGCAAGATCCTCTGGAGCAGAGGGGGGACTTGGGAGTGTTTCTGGGAGTGGAAGGCAGGGATTTGATGAGTTAGAAAGTGGGATTTAAGGGATTAAGAAGACCAAACCTCCCAGTAAAAGCCCAAGAGGAGCTCAGTCATGTTAGCCAGTGGGGGAAGCTCTATATGTGGAGGAGAACACAAGAGGCACACTGCACTCTGTGCTCTGAAACCAGCTCATGAGAGAGGATGTACTACTTTGTACACAGACTGTTAATGTATGTATGCTCTATAACATCATCAAATTCCTGTAGACACACACAAACACTCTTCGTGAGATCCACAGAGAGTGAACACAAGTGTTTAAATTCCAGGGAGACGTCTGTAATGAGGTCTGAGTCATTTGGATCCAATTATGGGCAACCAAGTGGAGAAGATGGAGTAAATCAAGTCAAAGTGATTTCAGTAAAGAAAACTCAATTCCAGAGTGTAAACTCAATTCACCATAAATTTAATTAATGTTGGTTTAAATGGAAGCACTCAGATGATTGTATGTCATAAAACACTGCTGAGCTGCAGCCTTTCCTCTCTCTCTGAAACACGCTTGCTGTGAAGTGTGGAATAACAGCCCTCTACTGTCATCTTGTGGCTTCCTTTGGCTCCTACAGCAGATGTTTGAAAGCAGCAGTTTTTGTATTTTCACTTTTCTTCATTGTTTTACTGTTTAGTTCTAATGGCATTTGTGAATACTTGCTGCTGTCATATTTGTGCACTGTGATATGTTTTCTGCTTTTTTTTATGACAGTATGGCCTTCTCATTTTAAAGAAAATAAGATGCTGATAAAAAGTTAAGGGTGGGAGTTGTCTTTTAATTTAGAGGATATATAGGTCTATAATAAAAGGAGACTCCCACTCTTTTAATAATGACCCTCGTTCTGCTGTATGAATGGAGGCATAAAGAACCTGCCTGTAAGAGCAAGCAATAAAGAAACAGCTCTGAGCCAGCTGGCATAGATGAGACGACAAAGTCATCAGTCATCAGTTATTTAGGTTCTTAATTCCATTATCTATACATCTTGTCCCTTTCAAGGTCATAGAGAGAGCCTATACCATTTGCCAGCCAATCAAAGGACTACATAGTGAGACAGACTCAAATAAACAGGCAAAGTAGAGCTGTCAAATAACCAAACAAGTATCTTCTTGGTCTGTGGGAGGAAACTGGATTCTCCAGTGCAAACTCAGGCATGCTCAGAGAACACAAAAACACCAAAGAAAAGTTTTGATCCACATTGGGAGAAGTTTTAAACTGTTACCTCAGACAGGGGGGTATGTTTAGTTTGTTGTCTGTTGTTTCTGTCCATCCGTCTTTGAACAAGAAAACAAAGCAAAATCAAATGTTGTTGAAATTTGCAATGAATGTTGGTCAGGGAACAGGGAAGAAATGACTACATTTTGGTGGTATTCCCGATACAGATATGGATCGGGAATATTTTCAAAGATTCATTAACATTGTGAGATTGGGCAGCAGTCCACATTTTTGAGGCTAACAGTTGCTCAGTGGAGGTTTGGCTCCATGATCACTTCCAGTTCTTGTATATTATTTGCTTATTGGACTGTGTTTTTTTTATATGATTCTATTCACCTTGGTGTTTAAATCTCTTTAAATACTCCCTTATGCAAGTTTATCACCTGAGAGAGACATGTGTGTCATGTTGTTGCAAAAGGTGAATAAACATGTTTTCTATGTAGACCTTAATTACTATTCACATGTTAACAAGAAGGGGAATACTTTAATTTAAAATTACTTAATTCTGAATACTTCATTCAAATTAAAAAAAACATGTAACTGTGGCAAGTGTGTCTGTTTGGAGAAGCCTCCAAACGCATCTGCTGTGGATGGACGATGATAAACACAAAATAGTCCAACAGACAACAAAAAAGTTTCAGTTTAATTGTTCGTTAAATTATCGACTTACTTCAATCCTGTCCTTTGGCCCTGTGTTTGTGACCTCACAAGTGTTCAACAGACCAGGGTATAGTGCAACAGCATTACAGTTGTAGTTCACACACTGATGTGTACTTCTTTTACACAGAACAAATAAAATGATCACAACATTCCTTACTGTTGAACCATTATACTATCTTTATGTGTTTACAATTGCTTTTAAGATTTTACTGGTTGTTTTAAAGCCCTAAGTGGCCTTCGTGTCTACTTTATTTGAAGACTTACTGTACAGTGCGAGCAAACAAATGCATTGAGATCATCAGGCAAAAATCTGCTGTTCGTTACAAATACCAGAGTGAGGGCTAAATGGGACAGTGTTTGCTCTGAAACAATCTACCTATGGAGACCCAGTCAGCTGAGGTACTGATCACGTAAGAATTCTTTAGTTTAATGTATAATGTCATGACAGATCCTTTTCTTACTTCGACTTTATTCATACGCACACTTAGCTGAGGACCTAGGCCAGACTATGTATTTAGGCTTTTCTTGTGAAACGTTCTGTTACTTTCATTTAAAATAGTAAACAACTCTAATTTAAAAAATACATGATAACTGTATGTAAGATCAAAACCAGCATCTTTGACATGTGTTCCATATTAAGGATCAGGTAAGCTTTCAACATTTAGAAAAAAAATCAAATAAATTTATGTTTTCATTCATTGCCATTACTGTAGAAAGTCCCCTGGATAGCTATCACCTGAGATTTTGTATTTAAGTGATCATATATTATTGACCAAGAGTTATATGTCATTGGCTGAAAACCTGTCCAAACATTTGTTGTCATCTTACTTTGGACGACAAGTATACTGCTTCAGTCTGAGATAATGGGCAACTGGAAAAAGACAGAACATGTCTGTCTTACTAGATTAAAGCAAAAATGTGCTCTGACCTGGGAAAAAGAAGCCATATTTGGGGTAAAGGGAAAGTAGGTTCTCCCTTGACTTTTACTGAAATTGTACTTAACCGTGATTTTAAAAGACGTATTTAAATGTGAAAAATTTTATAAATAACAGGAGATTTCTCTTTACTGTGTTGAACAACTGACAGTTTTTGCTTTGGAGAGTAACTGCAAAACTGTCTTTTTTGAACGAACCTTGGTATATGAGGAATAACAGCCTTAATGACATGAGTGTCTCTCATTTATTGTTCAAAGAAACAAGCTTGATTCTAACATTTTGTGAATGTTTTCTCATGTTCTCACGCAGTGAACATCAGGCAGTAATTTCAAATGGTTGCATTTTTCTTCCTCTTCATTTTTGTCAGGTTGTATTCATCTTCTCTTGTGCTTTTTCCAAAACTGCTTCCAGGTTAAAGTACAAAAACATTTATGCATTACACTCTGTAAAAACTGTGAAACCATTTCGCCACTACACTGGGGGACAGCCATCCTTGAAATATCATTGGCCTTAACAGAGCTGTGAATTCATCAGTATTTTTAAATGTTGAAGGAGCACCATTACACGGTTTACTGCTTGTAAATTGATTTTCTTTTTATTTAAGGAAAAGTTGGTTATATAAAAAATCAGTGGGTTTAAAAATGATAACACCTGCAGTTGCACTTATATTTTTGTCTAAATAGATTGTAATGTTCCTGTTGTTTCAACATATAAAATATTTTGTTCTTTGCATATCACAATTTGCAAAACAAAGATTAAAAGAGCAAGCAAGTTATGGATGCCCTTATCAAAACTTTAAGGGCTGCCCAGTTTGGTAGTTGCTGTTTTGAGTGAAGTGATGGAAGCTGCATTGTGTCTGTTAATCCTCTAGATGGCCGTATTTCACAACTACACACCGCAGGCTTAAAAAAAGTAGGGCAGTACATGCAGCGCTGCAGAGTAGGGAAAAAAATGCATGGAGGTCAATGAAAGTCATCTCCCTGCTACATCACAGTCCTATTGATTCTACAGTTAAGTGTGAAGCAAAGCGTTTAAATAACATTAACTGCAGACTATTTGCCCTGCTGTTGGAAGAAGGAAAGGACAAGGCTGAGGGAATTTTTTTGACAAGCTGTGTTTCATGTTCTCTGTTCAAGATTTGTTATAAAAAGATGAAGACAGACACTTTGTTCTCACACATCTACCGGCATGACAGACCCTCATGCATATTCCAATCCTGCAGGTGTTGTTAGTGTAAAAATACGGCTCCAGACATCTGATGACAAGTATCAAGTTTTTGTGGCGGCAGTGACATAGATCCGTCCCCTACATCTTTGTAAATCATGTTCGCAGCTGAGCGGTTTGACGTCATGTCGACTCACTTTGGATGTTTATTTATTTAACTGTTGTAATGAGAAAACTGAGAGGTTAAAAGCTTAATGGATTGCCATTTAATGTACGCAGGGCTTGCATGAATTAACTGGCAGCTTTTGTAGGCTTGAAATTGAGTTTAAGGCGAGCAGTTTGTGATTAAAAACGTGTCATAATTTTGCTGGCGTAAGCCAAGAGGCACGCACGTCTTCTGCCAATGTTTGCAGTAAAAATAAAAGCAGGGTTTTATGTTTGCACTGCTTTGATAAGGAGTGGATACTAAAGGCACAAGGCATTAATCATAAGGACAGGGTGGACATATCAATTGCTTTTCTATCTGTCCACGCTCTCTTTACCTCGTCTGGTGTTTAAAGTGTTGACAATATCACGTTAATTTTGATTTAGCTCCCTGTGTGCCCTCTCAGCTGTCCTCTATATGTGGCTGTTTGTAAGCGATCTGACTGGAAGAGCTGCTGATGCTTCTGAAATCAAATCTCTATCTCTAGATTACCCCTCAGCTGTCTCTAATAAACACTTTATTGGAGAGAGCATGGGCCCGTATTTGCCTGTATCGTCATGTTTCTGTGTACCTTTTCACTTACCTCCGTCATATTCTCTCCCCATCACAGTGGTCCAGGTCTATTTCGGTTTCTCTGGCCTGGACAAAAAAAAGGCATATCAGTTTTGTTAATACCTCTGGGACCATGATTCTTGGAGCCTGCTGAAGATTTTTTTTTACTCCCCCAACTATAATAGGCAGCACACCCGGCTCAGGCTCGCCACCAGCCGGCAGTGCCAGCGGGCTGCCTCCAGACTTTGGAGCAGAATCAAGCAGACCGGTCCAGGAGATGAGCAGCCAAAACCCAACAGATGCACCCAACTGAAGTGGACTTCACAAAATAAGGGGGAGGGGGGCATTTGAAATGTTCTCCCTTACACATAAGCACATGCATATTCACAGCTAAATATAAACACACTCAGCTAGAGGAGTCAGACCATGGCTAGAAATAAAATCGGCTGTACCTTTATAATAACCACAGATTTCTCTGCTGCTTCTCTATAATTTTTTTCTCCTTTTTATGCCAAAAGGTTTATTTTTGATGAAGTAGACTGAGGGTCTTTGAGTAACACAGCACTTTGGATGAACAGTTCATATAAAATGGCATCTTACTTAGCTCTACGGATGTCCTTATTGAATCTTCCTGTGAAATATCTGTGGGAAAATAAAGTCAGAAAACACCAGTTTTCTGTGTTAACGATGCCTAACACATGGCCTTTCTGGTATGACATGCTTTCTACATTAAAAGTTCATTGGGATGCTGGGGTTTACACACTTGCTCAAAACAGCAGTGGACATGTTTGAGAGTTTCATGTGCCCTTTAATGTCTATTCCCCGTGATAAAATAATTCTCTATACACAACATCAGAGTCCACAGCATCAGGACTCATCCCTCCTCTTGTGAGCAGCACCAACAGCTGTCAGTACTGCCAGTTAGCACAGATTGTGACATCCTACCATTGCTGTTTCACCATTGGTTGGTAAGCATCGTACGCAGCATTGACGACAGAAAGAACGCAAAAATGTTGAAAACGCTGCTGAACTGTGCTGAAACTGGAGGGTTTTACTTGAACAAATGACATTGTGAGCATACTCATGAAGTCTTTGAATCTAGCTCACAATCCAGAGTTAAGGCAAAAACAATGTCTAATAATGTTTTTGTAACTTGGGGTAATTATATTTGATAAAGGGGCACTGAGGGGGTACAAGGTGTGATGATCCTGGCTCTGTGGGAGGGTAAGCTCTGTCTTCCTGTGAAAACCACAGGTTCTGGAGCTATGGGATCACCACTGGCTCCAATATCTCACTGCACTGTGACTGCCTTCATTGAGGACAAGATCTGTTTTGCCTGTGATGGAGACACTGCCTCACACCCTGACACTGCCCTTATTGAAAGATGTCACATGATCTGCATGGCCTTTTCCACGCCATCTCCTGCCACCTAGTTTCTGCAGACAGAACCGCGATTCATCACTGAACACATCATTGCCCCTCATTCTCAGGTTCCACTGTTGGTTATACCCCTCTGTAAAGGTGCCTGCTTTGGCTTTCTAACAATTTAAATTGGAATACCAATAGGTATGATAAAAGGGGAGAAATTGGACTGAAATAATGTTTGCCAACTATTTTTGAGGAGTTTTAAAGTCTGCCCATTCTCAAGTTAAACTGCTTTTGTGTGCTTTATTTCTTTTGTTGTTCAACCTGTCTGCCACCCTCAAGACCTCAGTATCATTGTTTTGCAAGGCATGTCGAAGTTTAAAGGCACTGAAGTGAGAACTGCTGAGCTTACAGGCAAAGATATCGATGCTTTAAATTTATTGGAATTGATTCTAGACAAAGATTAGTTTTCCATTCCCACCCTAAATAGGACAAAGATGTAAATAAAGAATAGAGGAGAAAAAAGAGAAAAAAATATGGAAAATGGAGAAAACAGATGATTATCAAGACCAGAGGAGAGCAAAGACAAAAAAGGACAACACAGAATGTAAAAAAGCAGAAAAAATGTCAAAGACAGAAACAACCAAGACAAGATCCCAATAACTAAGAAGGCAAAGTATCAACACCACATACATGCCAAGTGTTTTCACTCAGTTACTGATCATACTACAAAAATAGGGAGACCTCTGACGATTTTTCAAAGCCAAAGAAGAGACAAAATACTTTATGTAAGACACTTAGTGCCATAGTAGTGATGTGTGGGACTTGAGTGTGTAAGACAGATAGACTTCCTATTTAATCTAATTTAATGGTTTCATTGTTTAAATAAAAGAAAACTATTCTCTAAGAGGGGGCCCTAAACTGACACATTTTACAGAGACTTTCCCTGGAAAAAGATTGAATGCTTAGTGTGAAAATAATCTATTCATCCTCAATGTAGGATCCCCTACAGACCCTGATATGACCTCTGACAGTTCATGGAACCCTTCTGAGAGCCACTCTTATAAACCTTAAGATATATGCTACGTCAAAGGTTGGAGCCTTACAAAAAAATATAAATAAGGTTTAAACCAAAAGCAGAGGCATGACTCACTCAGTTCACCTTCTCTTTGGCTGTTTCTGACTGCCCTTGACAGCTTTAGGAGGATTTTAGTCACAAATATGTGCAGATTTTTCTTGCCAGTCTGGCCCTCTTGTGCATGTCTGCAAAAAGAAGCTGTGATAGGTCAAGTTCATCTCGAAGGTCTATTGAAAAGCCTTTACAGCATAAAGAGCAGAAAGCTTTGGTTGAGCTTCTGACTAAGGTTTGCCCATGACTTCATTGATTCTCACTGAATTTTTGGGGCTGTCAAGTTCGTCTTCTTGTTCAGTTTGTTTATCCAACCTTCAATCCATAATTAAAAGCACCAAAGTAATCAAACAGCACAGTTTATGAAATTGATTCATCAAAGTGTTGTACATACATATTTAATGCAAACAACGGGGGCAGTAAATCACATAAAAAGTGTCAGTTGATGGCTGGGATCAGTGTAAGATAGCCCACTATCCATGTTAGGTATCCAAAAGGGCCATTGAAAGGCTGCCCTGTGACTGAGGTAACACCAAACTTTAGGACATCAGGATTTGGTCAAGTGAAAATGTGCAGGGGTCAACCATTCAGCTTTTGAATCTAATTGTCTCTTAATATCTAATGAAATGTCTTCAATTCTACGTACCACAATGTTACGAGCCAGGCAGACATTGGCAAAATCTTGCTTCTTCTCAGGATCAAATTTTCTCAGCTATTTTCAGCACACAGTCTTTAATAAATTCCCCCTCAGTGAAAGGTTTGCAGTGCTTGGCAATCAGCGTTGCCACCTCGTAGCTAGCCCTTGTGGCATTTTCATTTTACTCACGGGCTAAAAAAGCTTCCAGTTGTTTACATTTTTCGCCGCGTTCGGCCCCAGTTAGCTTGAGGTATTTAGCATGTTTTGTCTGGTAGTGCCGCTTGACATTGAATTCCTTGAAAACAGCTACAGTCTCGTGAAAAATTCGGCAGACACAGTTGTTTCGTATTTTCGCGAAAAAACACTCAGATTTCTACTTGTTCTGGAATCGGTGGCACTTGCTGTCAACTTTTCTTTTTTTAGCTACAGTCGCCATGTTTGAAATAGGATGGGCTGAAATGATGACAAAAGGTCAGGTGTCAAGTGCCACAAGGATGTGGTCACAGCGCTAATGCCATCTTCTGGTGAAATGTAAAATACGTTTTTTGTACACGAGTATTTTATACACCAGTTGACGTTGCAAGAGGCCACGACCACGTGTAATTGATTTTATAACAGAGACTGCGGGCCAGTGAAAATTTGAACAAGGGCCGCATTTGGCCTCCGGGCCTGACTTTGGACATGCCTGATTTAGGTCAACACACAGAATGTCGAGCTAATACAGGATGGTTGGTAACTCTACACATAGGCCAAGAATTCACACATGCACACAGATGATCCTGTGAACATGCTTCAGTAGAGGGATGCCAAAGGGTAGATGGAGGTTTTGCTAAAGGGCATCTAATCGGCAATCAGAGGAACTGGTGCCTCTATGACAGCCAGTCTATATTTTTAACACACTTAGACTACGACAACCCTTCAGCTCACAGTTTAACCTTCTTTGGACTGTTTTCACTGATGCTGTTGCAATCAATGCAGTGTGCTCTGGCATTTCAATTAATAAGTAAGAATCATACAAAGTCTACTTGTCTAGTGTCTTGCTACATTTAAGTCCAGTCATATTAAAAACAACTGGAGCTGGAAGTTGTCATTTGCCACTCTGCCGTATGACATTGCACAGAATGAAATGTGAGAAAGGATAAAAATTTCATCACAGGTTTGGCAACAGCCAGAAGCAATAATGTGTCAACAGCATGAGACTGACAACTGACTTCACAGAGCACAAGGCAAGCGCAGAAACCAGGAACAACTGAGGTGTCTGGTGAGGAGAGGCTATAGAAAGGAAGGGCATTTTAAGGTCAGACAGGGTGACTGTCTGCTGGTTGTGTTGATGTCTCCTGCACTAAAAATCATCAAACTATAAGTAAAGCCTTCCACACAAAATCCCAAGACATTTGAAACTTCTCATTATGATAATTTTGTTTTAATCTGCTCTGCTGTATCAAGAGATGCAGCAGTGTGCCAAGATTTCTTGATCTTATATAAGCAAGATATCAAAAATCCATGACTGTGAGAAAAATATGATTTTTCCTCACAACGCAGATGATGTAAAACAGAGTTTGAGACGTCAATAAAATATAAAACTTACAACCTAATTTCAGGTACAAGACACTAACTGCTTATCCCAATATACTACACTAATCAATACACCTTGACAAAATGCTGGGACAATTCTGTTATTACTACAAGTTTAGCCACCACCATCATCCATACCACATGGCCTGACAATTACAAATGCATCTATGGGTCACTCAAAGTGACTTAGGCCAGCCCACCACTTTTCAACAGCTCTTCTCTCTCAATAGGTATGTACTGAAGGCAGAGCATACTGTTAATTATAAAAACGGTAAAGAGTAGATTTGACTATAAAAGACTCCTACAAAAAAGAAACATGTGACCTGTGGACACAGGCAGTGCAGCATGGGCATGTCTGTGCCTCACGACTATCACTGTAAGCTGAGAGCTCATCTTCTATACCACTGAATTATTAAATGCATCAAAACTGTGGTGGAAACAGATGATCAGGAAAAGCTACGGCTGCATGGTGGCAACGCAGGTGAGAGCTCACGCCTCACAGCAGGACAGTTTCTGGTTCGGCTCTCTGAGTGAGCCAGGGCCTTTTTGTGTGGAGTTTGAATGCTTTCCATGTGCATGCATGGGTTTTCTCATGATACTCCATGATAGACAAGAAAACATGGTTGCTAGTTTAACTTGTAATTCTACATTGCAGAGCTGTGCATCTGTACAACTCTCACGATGAGATGACAATAATTAAGATGATTCATTCTAATCAATGTCATCATGCATCAAAATGATTCTTATCCCTGATTTTCCATATTATGGCACCATGCTATGTTTTAGATTAAAAAAAAAATACAAGCCATTCAATAAATACAAACTCCTATTATTAACTTCAAATGGCTTTTAGGATCAACTGCAGCAATCATTTATTTTCACTGTACACCAAAATATATAGATTTCACTGCTCTCATCTACCTTTCCCTGTTTATTTGTCCTTGGAAACAAAACTGATACTGCAGTCTAGCATCAGCCTCTGCAAGATTAAACTATTATTGAGTGTCTCTGCATCGATATATCTTCATCTACATCCACGTCACTATGCATTAATTAAAAAAATATTCCTGACATTCTGATTAAATTGCCCTTAGGTGTTGAGAGTGTTTGAGTGGTTGTCTGTCTACATATGTCGGCCCGTTGATCAGCTGACCAGTCCAGGGTGTAGTCTTCCTCTCACCCAGTGTCAGCTGGTGTAGGCTCCAGCACCCCTGACAGAGGAAGCAGTATGGATAATGGATGGGTTGATAAAAAAAAACCTCACAGTTGCACAGACGCTGCATATAGTGAACAGCACCCAAGAAGAGGTTTCAACCTCTTTTTCTTCTTTTGGTCTGTGATTTATATTCAGGATTTTATGGTAAATCGTGAACAACAGACGGACGAAGAAGGGCCTTAAAATTATGATGGTACAGCAGTAGAGGGCACCTCCATTGGATTATTGTCAGCTATCAGCACCGGGTGATGAGATCTTTCATCAGTCTGACTATAAAAGTAATGATTACGGGTAGATGAGCAGCTTCTTAACTCAATGTGATCAAAATCCACCACTGCAATTCAGCAGCCAGGGAGTCTGGGCAAATTAATTTCAGAAAATCAATTATTTATAAGAGTCGTGATAAGTGACTTAAATCCCCAAAGAGAATACAATATCACAGCCCACTTTCTTGTAATTATTTTCCAGGATGAGCCTCTATCATGTCATTGTCCAAGAGTTCAATACTGACTCCCATCAACCCAACAACACATCTGTCACTTTCAAATATCAGGCTCTAGATCAGATGAGATTCTTTCTTTACGTGCCAGTCTTGATCCTTCCTTCTTCCCTCAGAGAGAGATGAACAGTTTCAAGACTTGACAACATCCTACAGCCGATCAATGTCGAGCAGAGAGGACGTCCCGACATACTAGAGTGCTGTGAAATGTTCACACAGAGTATTGGATACATTCTGGGTGTTGTTCTTTTGTCGTATCAACACAACCCTGTCTTAAGCACTGCTGTGTATCTCTGTCACGCAGTTCTCTAATAGTGGATTAGCTCGGGCTTGTAAATGCTGAGAATGAACATCGATCCAGCAGTTTAATGAGAAATAACATGGGACCAAGCCTGAGCACAAATCTCCCAAAGCTGCAACCAACCTCTCTTTAACAAACTAAGGCTGGCAGAGAATTTTCTAATCTAATTTGGAAAAAATAAAACATGAGACAATATACAGTATAGTTCCAACCACTATTGAATATTCAAATTCCTCAAACACTCACACTAGACATATTTTTCAGGCCCTAAGACCACCACATCTGTGATTTGAAGATTTTACAGAGGAGACTGCCTGGAGGGGAGAACTCAAAACCATACCATGAGATATGACGCAATGACTTCAGGAGATAAACAAGCAGAGACAATCAAATCATCAGCCAGCTGCCCTGGAATGCAATCTGTTTTCCAACAAAAACATGAAACAACAAGAGAATATGGGTAAAATCTTAGAAAACAACACACTGCTAGAATTTATATTTCTGAGCCGAATAAGTAAAAATTATCAGAGCGGTAATGCATCCCTGTCTGCTTGGTCTCATTGGCGTGGGCAGTTTTTTTGCAGCAGACTGACCTGGAATCCTAAATTTTAAATGTTATTGCAGTACCTACTATTAAAGTTTGTTCTGCAATAATCTTACTGAGACCACAGGTATAAGGATCATTTGTCCAAATAATAAGACATGATATGCTTTGAATAAGGCCCAACATCCCCTGTTGTTGAGAAAAGCTACTTTGGCCTAAAGTTGGCTTAAAATTGTTTGGTGTCTAGCTAAGAGCTGGGCTATAAAATGATCTTGAAACAAGATAGCTGTAAATTTTACATGAGTGGCAATGACAAACTTAGGAAGTATTTACTTGATAAAGTACAACAGAAATCATGAGCCAAAGGTACCAGTCAGTGTGTCTTTCTTAAACACACCAACTGGCACACCCTGCTCCAGGATCAATTGGGTGGTGGTACAGCAGCCTAAACAAAACAGGAGAAGATGTCAGAGTTTGCAAACTAGTTATTCCCACGCATTACTACTGTCAGAACAGAGCTTGTTTGGGTCCTGGGGAGAAAGTTACAATGCTGAGGAAAATAAGTGAAGCTGAAGCAGAGGTATGATGTGTGGCTTGTCTGCAGTTAGCAGCACCCGCATTAGCAGTGCTGCAGAAATGCTACAAAAACAAAAATCCAGTTTGTCACCTTTTGTGGCAAGTAGCCCCTATGAAAAAGTCTAAAAAGAAGCAACGACATAAAAAGCTGTTTTTACGGCTCATTCAAGGATGTCGCTGAGTGCAGTGAACAAGGACGGCTTCAGGCAACAGATTAAAGAGCTGGACTTCAGGTATGAATTCCCAAGCAGAAAATATTTCCTAAACTATTTGTTGCATCCACGCAGCAAAATGATGATCATGGGCAGCTACACAGCTAAAGGATAAAGCCCCACTGCTAGTAACTAGTGTTGTGTTACTAGAGCACAGAGCACATTTTGAAGGTCTTGTCTTGAGACCGGTCTCGAGACCACATTTTGAAAGTCTTGGTCTTGACGCGGACTTGAGAACATTTTTGCTCAGTCTTGTCAATTTATGTGATATTTCCCCCTGTGATGACTGCAACTTTCCCGGTGTTGTGACTGAGGGACACCCCCCTTAACTGTTCAACCTTGTCATGGTTTTTAAAATTGATTTTGACGGTCTTGGTCTTGTCTCGGCCTTGATCTCGACTCACAAATGTCTTGGTCTTGTCTTGGTCTCTGTGCATTCTGGTCTCGGATAGTGTGGTCTTGAGCACAACACTACTAGTAACGCTGTGTCCTACAGCCTTCCCAACCAGGTTTACTTAATGTCAGAGTTACAAAGCATGTGTGAAAAGCTTCCGTCTCTGTGGAGGTTTGTGTGTTTGTGGACATGACTCAAGTGATATGTGGCTATGGCTATGATAGATTGCGCTGTAATGCTTTAGTTTTGAAAAAAACAAAATAAAGTAAAAAACCTCTATTTTTTCATTGTTTTAGGTTTAACAATCATTTTGTTTTGTTGAAGAAAATGTGGTCTGACATTCAATTTACTCTGGTGACTTGACTAGCAAACTGTCTGCAATCTTGTCCAACAACTGATGTAGCAATTTTGGTTAATCTCGCCTCCTTGTCAGCTCCATAATGGTACATTTAGCAGGACGTTCTGTTCAAAGAGTTGCCATAAATCAACACTGTCCAAACATTGTGCTTTGTGTTTATTGTTGTTGCTGTGGCTGTGTTTGTTTTGCCTTCTGGTACAGTCAGCTTTCTTTATGATTAGAAATAGTCCTGTTTTACATGACAGTCAACAGAGAACAGGCTCAGTTGTCCTTGACGTTCTCCCCTCAAAGCAGAGTTTCTGTTTTGTAAATATTTAACATGTTTAATATGCACTCTAAAACTAAAATGGCCAAGGCCGTCTTCAGATCAGCTTGGAGAGGGATTGATCCAACATTTACTGAGCCCACATTTACACGAAAATGAAAATGACCAAAAACGTAAAGTTTTCATTGCGTTTTCACCTCCCATTTACAAAGGAATGGTGCCTGGAGTGTCTGAATCTGCAGACCTTTGAACCCTTTGTATCCGTCCTTGAGTAAACGCAAATCAGTGTTTCCAGAAAAAAAACGCAGCCATGCGGCACATGCGCAGTTTCACATGAAAGCTTTGCAAACATTGGAGGAACAATAACAACAACAACAGGTTTGTCGGTCTACAGAGTAACATGTGTGCTGTTTACTGTGCTCGTGTTTGTTAGCCAGACAGAAATATGCAGACACATTTGTGAAGACAGGAAACTCCTCGGTCTTTGTGTGTCCACTCGCTATTGTTCTTTAAGAAAAGTTTATCTTCACCAGAAAGCGACAGTGTGATGTAACACCCCTATTTTAATACAAGCCTACATCGCCATCTTCTGGCCTGGCATGCATACTACAGCGTTTTCAGTCGTTCTTCTGTGTGAACGCGGCACGCAGGTCACTTTATAAAAACACAAAGTAAAACCTTTTCATTTTGATTGATAATGCTGTCAAGTGAACAAGGCCAAATTTATTGTCTTAAGAGTTTTTAGTGTCTTCACTGGACTGATGTAGGGTGGAGCTAATAAGCTCATGGAATTTGTGAGCAAAACACAACCCAGATCCAATGTGTGACATGCTTTGCTCTTTTGCATCTGAGCTGCTGCTAAGAGACCCCGCCTCCTCCCAAATGAATCTCCTTTAACATTAATATAACAGTTGAAGTGGTGTCATCTGAATTATTTTTAATGGAGCAAAAAGTGCATATTTCATTAAGAGGGGCGACTTTACTGTCAAGGCATACAGAGAGGAAAGTCACACAAACTTAGACACACACACACACTCACACTGAGGGGGACATCCTGCCCTCTTTCTCCAGACCAGTGCTGGCACTATAGGTCCTCGGGCCTGCCTTGGCGGGTGGTTTGATAAATTGGCCCTTTCATCTCGTCGATGCGCATTGTGTCAGTGAGTTGGTGTGTATTTGAATGTGTGAGTGCATGCTTGTGTGTGTCTGCCGGGGTACATTGTCTGAGCTGTGAAGTGTTTGGCTTCCTCACTGAAGGCTGCTGTCACAGCCTCTGAAAGCGTGTAATGGGTGCCCATTCTGCCGGAATGAATACACATCCATACGCTAGCGAGAAAATGTGGCATTTCAAAAAGACTTGGGATAATCAAACAGAAAAATTATGAAAAAAAGGGCAGAGCAATGTCATTCTTTTCAGCTAAGCTCTAAATTTGGTGCATAGGATTGCTTAGGGGAAGTGTTTGCAGTCTGAAGTAAATTAATGCCAATTTCGATGGATCAAGGGTGGTTTTTGTTGGCGGTGCAAGACTTCCTGGCACCATACATTGGGTTTTCATTGAGTTGGAAGATGATTCATAACAGTGTAACGTTGTTTTGGTTTGATAGGGATTCAAAAAAGACTATCTTTATGCAAATTCCTTAGAAATACTTCCTGGTTTCATTTGCAACAGTTTGTGTTTGCAGAGATAATGATTTGTAGAATCCCCCGTGCAGACACGAGCGTGCTCTGTTTCTCCGGTTTGTAATTAGACCAACATTGATTACACCCGAAATCATCTTCACATTGGAGCTTGTCTGTTAAAAAGTCAGCATTGTGCTCTCTGGTCCGCAGTTTGAGATCACCATGTTGGCAGAGAAGCAAGATAAAATTGACCCATTGGTGAAATTAGCAGCAACTTATCACTTTAACAGTAAAGTGGTAGAAAGTAGGGCTGCAATTAGTGATTATTTTTATGCACCTGTGTTGTTGAAATGTTATAGCTGAAGTTTTAGGTCCTTAAAAATGCTGTAAGTTCCACAGAATAAACGCAACCTGTTAAAAGTGCTGTTTTGGTCTGACTTCTGGTTCAAAGGCATGAAATGTGCAGTGACATACAACTGAGAAACACTACCAACATCCATGTTTGACAATATAAGACCAGTTAATGCATGACATTTCTGCCTGAGAGAGGATGTAAATGTTTAATCAATTGTAAGAGGGGTTTACAAATTCTTGGCCTGATTTTTAGCACTTTAGTGCAAAAGCAAGAAAAGAACACTTTTCTACTTAAGTGAAGAAGCAGAGAACAATTTGCAGCTCAGTCACACGCCATTCAAAGCTTTAACCACAACAGCCCTGATGGGATTAAATATTAATTGAACTGTTGATCCCAATGTAAAAGCAAGGAGTAATTATCAGACTACATCCTAAAAGGTTAATCTCTGTTTGCTCTCCTTGGTTTAACGTTTTCAAAATATATTTAACTCATATTAACATACCCACAAGAAGCATACTAATAAACTTGCACAGAGGAACTGGACATAACCACCAGGGCATCACAAACTAGTCTGAGACCCCTGTTTAAAGCCTTGATTTTTCAATAGGGGTTATCCATATCTTGTTTTTCCACGGTGTCTCTTATGTTGGCTGGTTTGACGTCATAGTTTTAAGGGTTTCATGTGCTGAGGCTTCAGTTATTGTTGTACTGGTTGCAGATGCAACCCCACGTCATCACCGACTCTCTCGAACCTCGTGTCCTGTCTCTTAACATGTATGGCCAAGTTGAGGTGTTGAGTAAAAAGAGGAATTAAAGGAAGTGATTGTAACATGTTGATAGTGTGTGTCTATCTTTATATCAGATAATCCTGTTTAAGTTTCAGAAGTAGCAATGTGTCAAACACAAGAAACCATTTCCTCAGAGTTAGCCTGCTTTTCTATTTTTTATTTTTAGATGTTTTCTATAAATTCTCAAAAAAAATCCATATTACACTGTGAAACGTAAATAAAGCATCACACAGGAGGAATGGGATATACAGTATATTTGTGTGCTGATATTTTCTTAAATTCTAATGGATATGAATTATTTTTTAATTTCACTGTTGTGTTTACCTTTCTACATTTAAGGAAGAACTTATTGCTCTCTTCACTCCTTATTGTCATGTCATGCAGCCAGGAAATATAAACAGTTCCCTAAAATACGCTATATTGCCAAAAGTATTTGCTCACCCATCCAAATAATCAGAACCAGGGTTTCCAATCATTTCCATGGCCACATGTGTATAAAATCAAGCACCTAGGCATGCAGACTGCTTTTACAAACATTTGAGAAAGAATGGGTCGCTCTCAGAGCTCAGTGAATTCCAGCGTGGCACTGTGATAGGATGCCACCTGTGCAACAAATCCAGACGTGAAATTTCCACGCTCCTAAATATTCTACAGTCAACTGTCAGCTGGATTATAAGAAGGTGGAAGTGTTTGGAAACAACAGCAACTCAGCCACGTAGTGGAAGGCCACATAAACTGACAGCAGGATCAATAGATGCTGAGGCGGAAAGTGCGAAGAGGTCGCCAACTTTCTGCAGGGTCAATCTCTACAGACCTCCAAACTTCATGTGACCTTCAGATTAGCTCAAGAACAGAGCAGAGAGCTTCATGGATGGGTTTCCATGGCCGAGCAGCTGCATCCAAGCCTCACATCACCAAGTGCAATGCAAAGCGACGGATGCAGTGGTGTAAAACACGCCGCCACTGGACTCTAGAGCAGTGGAGACGCGTTCTCTGGAGTGACGAATCACGCTTCTCCATCTGGCAATCTGATGGATGAGTCTGGGTTTGGTGGTTGCCAGGAGAATGATGCTTGTTGGACTGCAATGTGCCAAGTGTAAAGTTTGGTGGAGGGGGGATTATGGTGTGGAGGTGTTTTTCAGGAGCCAGGCTTGGCCCATTAGTTCCAGTCAAAGGAACTCTGAATACTTCAGCACACCAAGACATTTTGGACAATTCCATGCTCCAACTTTGTGGGAACAGTTTGGAGCTGACCCATTCCTCTTCCAACATGACTGTGCACCAATGCACAAAGCAGGTCCATAAAGACATGGTTGACAGAGTCTGGTGTAGATGAACTTGACTGGCCTGCACAGAGTCCTGACCTCAACCTAACAGAACAACTTTGGGATGAATTAGAGCAAAGACTGAAAGCCAGGCCTTCTCATCCAACATCAGCATGTGACCTCACAAATGTGCTTCTGGAAGAATGGTCAAAAATTCCCATAAACACTCCTACACCGTATGGACAGCCTTCCCAGAAGAGTTGAAGCTGTTATAGCTGCAAAGGGTGGACCGACAAGTCAAGGCAGGCGAGCGAATACTTTTGCAATATAATGTATGTTTTTCAGTCCAACATAGAACAGAATTAGTTGGATTTACTGACAGACAGAACAGCTCTAGCAGTCTGCAATGTGGTGGACCAAGAGTGAGGAGTAAGATGTAGCTAAAAACTCGTCTTCACTCCACCTCTTCTGGTTGCTCTTGGACTGACTAAAAGTGACTGATCATTGATAGCAGGGCTGAAGTATTGGGGAAAAATATTGAATTGCAATTATTTGGATTTATATTGTGATTTCAATATTTGTAGTTACAACTGAAATTACCATTTTAGCTCGCCATCCTCTTTTAATTGAGAAATGGTAATTGAAAGACAACTAAAATAATTTATGAGTCTGATTAATTTTGTAATATCTACACCAAACTATTATAATTCAGAACAGAACATGAGCCAGAATACCTCTGTTGGTAAATAACCAAAGAAATACGGTATTTTGTCACATACATTTTAACATTACAGCTTTGATTCAATGATCAGCCCGTAAAGCTAGGATTTATAACATACTAACTGTAATCACGTCTTTACAATTCATTGTCTGTTACTGGAGGATGATGTAACTTAGATCATGTCCATGTTCCATATAGTTCATATTTCCAAACTATATTCAGCTCGTTAACACAAAATACTTGACCACCCTGACAGTAGATCGTATTACAGTCTACATAGCCTGTAAGACATATGGCCAAACACTGGGATCATCTTCACGCTCTGGTTAAATCTGTGCCCATCCATCTTGCTATCCATCCATTTTGAATAAAGTCTAACTTCACAAATGTCACTGTCTGTCTTTCCACATAAATCCTTCCTCATTCCAGCTTATATATCAGATTTGACCCCAAGGTGTAAGAAAACAGCTGCAGCACATGAATATAACAGAGTGCAGAGGACAAAGTACAAGTTTTTTAAATGATTCAGATGTAATTCTAAATGAGAAAATGTTTGAAACAATATTGTTTATATCAATATGATTCATTTTGCACATTAAACAATATTTCCTTGGTCTCCATCTGGTCATTAGTGAGTGCAACGATGAATGAAATTATCTGATTTGAAAATCATTTGTGCTCCATTAAAAAGATTGTCTACACGAAGAACCACAAACAATGATAGAGCAACTGTCAGCAGAATAATCTATTGCTTAGACTAAATAGTGTATTGGCTTTCATTTATGTAGTTTTAAGTAACAACTGTTTTTATTTTGGTAAAAATAAAAGGAAAGATAATTACTACATAAAATGTTGACAGAAACAGGTGTCTAAGAAAGGTAATGGTGTAGAATTCAGAGCTAGGGAAAACCAAGAACAAAACATTTGTTAAGTGTGCAGCTCTTGGCAGTTCTGTCCATGAACTTGAAATTTTAAAACAAGTTTCATTTATATAATAATGTTAGAGTACAATTTGCCAAGTCCCTGCTTTTCAAAATGTTAACATTGTCTTTTTGAAAATTTTGGATTAGCTAGTCTGAATTTTTTTTTGACATTTCCAGATGATGAGCTAGATAGAAAATAAACAAGAAATAAAATACTAGTATAAATGATAAAATAAAGAGTACTGATAAGCAGGCATGTGCAAAAGTTTTAAGCAGGCCTGAAACCAACCACAGACCTTGTATGTGTGTAAGCTGGCCCAAATCCTTTTGTCTGTTCCAGACACACTTAAAAATGTTGAGATCAGGGCTCTGTGAGAGCTCTGCCATGACTTGTAGGACTCCTAGCTCTTCCTTAAGCTGGAGATAGATCTTAATTACCCTGGCTGTAACATTTGGATCCTGCAGCAGAAAATATTTGAGAAAAATCAGACGCTGGCCCTAAACTTGCAACGAACTTTCACCATGCTTAAATGTGGCCTGCAGACACTCATTAATGTGCTGTTCTCTAAACCATTTGCAACACAAACTGCCTTCTGCTGCGGCCTAAGATTGAAAATTGTAAGTCACTAGATAGCCTTTTCTGCAGTTCCTGTACTTTAATAGTCAGAGGTATTGCTTTTTGGCGATAGTTCTTCTCAGAGGACTTGAGCCTATAAAGTTCTTTTCTAGTCTTTCTGATTGTAAAAGTGCTCATTCACCGCAGGTCACATCCATACACTCACTCAATGATGGTTCAGGGTTTCTAGATATGTAGTCCTTTTCTCCTCTGTGAGAGTGCACTGTTTGAGTTTCTGGTGATGCTGATGTGTTTTTATTTGTCTACTTCTAAAACTGTATCAGTGTTGACACTATTTTGTGGTTCCTGCCACACCCTCATTTTCCTAACCAAACTAACTACAAACCACATCAGCATATGCTAACACATCCTTGTCCTTTCATGCCCAATAACTTGCAGCAGTGGAAGCAACTTGGTGTTAAGTACCTTGCCCAAGGACACAATGACATGAGACAGACAGAGCTGGGCTCAAACCCGCAACTGCCTGATGACTGATAGAGAAAACTACCTGACTGAGCCACCATTGTCCTTCGGTTTTGAGTTTGATGACAACGATGGGTATCTTTCAATTGTGAAGGCAAGTAAGCCTGATGGGTCCATCAGCCTCCAACAACTGTCCTCAACTATGCCTGTTTCTTCATATGGTGCTAAAACAGTGCAACCAGGAAACCACAGCACTGAATTGTAAGCATACAGGGCATAAATACACAAATAGCTCAAACACTGTGTTTCAATCAAAGCAATGGTACACCTGACTATAATTCTAAAAAATACCTAGAAAAAAAGTGTACTTAAAGTGCACCTGCATGAACTGATGATTTTTTTCAGTTTTTCAAATGACAAAACTATAAACATTAAAATATGTACTTTTTGATGCAGTCTTACTTAACAGCATTTTTTTCAACTGGATTTTCCAAATTCTATGTATGTCATCAGGCAGATCCATCATACAAAATTTCAGACTGAAATGAAAGTCCCATGTCAGAAAATGACCAGGCTTATTACCAACCATTTGTTTACATTTTATTTAACCTTTATTCAAATAACCATATCCCACTGAGATCAGGACCTCATTTACAAGGGTGACCTGGCAAAGAGTTTTGCAGCACACATCATAATAATTACAAATTCATGATAAACGTCAAAGGCAATAAATAAACAAATACGGCAAAGGATTCAACAAATTCACAGTGAAGGTGCAACAGTTTCAGGGACAGTAACAATTTAAAAAACACAGACTGCTCATAGGATTGTCGCTGCCTTGTGAGTTAAAGGAAAAGTTCGGTTTCTACAGCTTTCACTTTGTTTATAGAATGAAGTAGAACAATATACTCACCCAGAAGATTTTCCTGATCCAAACAGTGCTTCGGGAGATATTTAGATCCAAAATCGAGCGGCAGACATCCGTATAATGGTAGCACATGGGGCAAGTTAGTGCCGCTCCTAAAACTGCATTAATCGTCCAAAAACTCATTAGTTTCACCAATATTTCATCATGGTCCACTCACGCTACTCCTCCACGACAGTCTGTGTCACTCCAGACATATTGTGTGACTGTGCTAACCTCTGAACTGAAGAAGAGCGCTTGCCTCCGCGCATGCGCAGTACGCCTCATTGATTCAGGGGAAGACAGCCGGCTACACAACGACTTTCTTCTTCCAGTTTTGTGCAAAATGGACGAATATCTATCGGATGAAGATGGTGTGGAGGAGAACTTTGAATATAATGGGTGTCCTTACAGTTTCGAGCCAGAGTATACAGATGAGGATCTCAGAGCGGAGACAGAGAGTACTGCGCATGCGCGGAGGCAAACGTTCTTCTTCTTCAGTTCAGAGGTCAGCACAGTCACAAAAACATTTCTGGAGTGACACAGACTTTCGTGGAGGAGTAGCCCGAGCGGACCATGATTAAATATTGGTGAACTAAGAGTTTTTGGACGATTAATGCAGTTTTAGAAGCGGCGCTGACATGCCCCGTGTGCTACCATTATACGGATGTCCACCGCTCGATTTTGGATCTAAATATCTCCCGAAGCACTGTTTGAATCAGGAAAGCCTTCTGGGTGAGTACATTGTTCTACTTCATTCTATAAACAAAGTGAAAGCTGTAGAAACCGAACTTTTCCTTTAACTCACAAGGCAGCGACAATCCTATGAGCAGTCTGTGTTTTTTAAATTGTTACTGTCCCTGAAACTGTTGCACCTTCACTGTGAATTTGTTGAATCCTTTGCCGTATTTGTTTATTTATTGCCTTTGACGTTTATCATGAATTTGTAATTATTATGATGTGTGCTGCAAAACTCTTTGCCAGGTCTCCCTTGTAAATGAGATCCTGATCTCAATGGGATATGGCTATTTGAATAAAGGTTAAATAAAATGTAAACAAATGGTTGGTAATAAGCCTGGTCATTTCTGAAAGCTGTAGAAACCCAACTTATCCTTTAAATGGAACAAAAAGCTTTAAATTAAACCAATTTTAACATTTTCAGTTCTGTCTGCATAGTGGTCCAGGCTGTGGGAGCAGCATCACAAAAAGCCTGTTTACCCAGTTCGGTTTAGACTCTGGGTACATTTAACTGATAAACTGCTCAAGAGCACAAGGCAGAAGAGCTCCTTGATTACTTTTAAGGACAAAGAGAGTCTATTTTCAAGTGCAGGTCCATTATGTTGAAGCCAAAAGTAACCGCAACCCCTTGATTCGCTTGCATTGAATGTGACAGACAAAACATTTCTCAAACTGCTCTGCACATTCCAATCACTTTCTATGGGATATTGCCAGACAGACTTCAAATGTAGTTTGCAGCGATATGTAGGCTACAGTCTATCTGGTATGCCAGGTTATTTTTCCATCTCTGCCTAAATGATCTTGTTGCATTGCAGAAAAATCTGGTACAGCTTATTAATCAACATTGCCCAGCCCTAGCATCACTCATTAGGGAGAACATTTCAAGTCCCTGACTTTGTCCGGTTGGCATTTGCACTCCTGGACACTTACCAAAGCTGCTGTAACTGCTCTGGAAACACAACATCAACATTGAGAATAATTTCACGCAGGGGCACTGGCGCGCGCTCTGTCTCTGTTCATTTTTATGTAAGACGATATTCATGTGGGTGCTCCGCGCAGAAACCTACTCACTCGACCAGAGCACCCACTCACTCCCTCTCTCTCTCTCGGCAGACCTCTCGCTCACTGTTCACTATCACACACACACGTTGGTGAGCCGAGAGCGCTTTCTGTCCTTCATTCATCCCGGTGAAGGCTCGCTGGCACTTTCTTCTTCTCCTTCATCTCCCTCCCTCCTCCCCGCCTCTCCCTCCCTGTCACTGGGATAGCTCACTTTGTTTTGGTTTCTCCTCCGCGGTGCCTTCTTCTTGGTTTGGAGTAGTAGTGGATGGTATCAACACAGGAGCGTCTCTTCTTCTTCAACGGGGCTATAGAGGAGTCGGTAGAGGACACGCGCATCACGACAGAAAGCAGCGCGAGGGAGTTCTGTTTTTATTCATGATTTATCTCTTTCTTGTGAAGGGCTTCGGCGTGATTTTTTTCAGCGAGAGACACGAAGCCTCTTTATTTACCGGGAGCGTTGTCCCTGGAAGCGCCACCTGCCAGGACTGCTGCTTCATTTGAGGATTTTTCAGAGGACCAGAGAGGATCACAGGCAGTTGGCGGATGGTTGACGGTCTCGTGAGGAGGAGTCGCTGCCTCTGCGCAAGGTGAGTGATGGGCTGGGGGAGCACCGACCGGACGGTCCGATCAACAGATGAATTATCGACCAGTTCTGACCTCGTTAGAGTCATTGACGCTCTGATTAGTCCGTTTACAGCACAATGCAGAAAGTTCTGCCACCTCGAATCACTCAATATGACAGAGAAACTCCAGCTGGGATAGTGTGAGTCCGAGTTGGCAGCAACACCGTCAAACTTTGAAGCGATTCTGGACATCTGGACCAAAACTCGAGGCATGCTGCTGCTTCACATCTTAATTCTTCAGCTGCTGCATGACACTATAGCTTCTCTATTATGCTGTCCTTTACTGACAGCATATGACCACAGGCTGTTTTGAATAGAGCACCCTTGAACTTTATCCAAGCCCCCTAAAATAATAAAAAAAACAACTGCAAAAGACTAAATTCTGAATAATAACTGTCAGGATCAGAAAAAAGTGAAAGATAAACTTTTGCAGCAGGAAATGTATAACTTAATTATTACTTAGCTAAAACATGTCCTTGTTCATGAAATGGTTGGCTTATCAGAACTGAACACTTGTGATAAGTTAGTTTTCATGTTATTTCAGTGAGAGCTAAGCCCCTCTTAAAGTCCGATCGTTCAGTCACCCCTGAGAAGGACACTGTCCTTACACAGCAAAACCTGCACAGTCAATTAACACCACCAGCAATAACATTAAAACGCCTTAAGTGTCTGCATGTGTGGACCCAAAGTGGAGCTCAGATTAATTCTTAACAGAAGAAATGTTCTAATATTAAACTGGCATATGTGGAAGCACCAGATCAGAGCTGATGGGAGTATTTTTAACCGGTGAGGGATCAGGATTAGTGCTGATTATCTAACCTTTGGTAATGTCAGTTTCTGTATAGGTTGAATAAATGAGGGAGTGATGTACTGTAGCTGTAGCAGCCCTGTGGCTACCATTTATGATAATATTCTAATTTACACAGCAATAAGGGTCAAACTGCCACTCTGAGGATATATATTCAGGTCTAATACGCGCTCTCCCAAAGTTTAATTTTAACTACTTGAGTGTTAACTCTATATTAAGACTGCAAAGTGTAAATATTTCTGTACTTATTTACCATAAATTCATGAAGAAAATTATCTGACATAACGATAACATGTTTGCTTGCTTGCACTACAATTTAACAATGATGTTGGCTTGTGGCAAATCTTGGGTCCCATAATAAGAGACGGACCGGATGATTGATTCTACAAGTGTCACTTATAGGTTCAGAGCTTAAGATCATACAGTCACCCATGGGTTTGATTTACTAAAACATCTTCTTCTTCCTTTTTAACTCAGAGAAAATTTTCAGGGTACTGACCTGATCCCAGTGTAATAGATGCTGCACTTGCAGAAATTTTGCTAAAAAAGAGATTAAGACTCTTTTCAATTTGCTGTGATTGCATGTAGGATCATACAAACAGATTTAAAAAGAATACACAAAGACATCTGTTTCTAAACTTAAATAGGGGACAAAAAGTCCAGTCAATGAACGAGTCAAGACTCCATATAGGAATACTTGAGACATTCTGTGCAGTAAAGTCAGGGGAATATTGGTGTCAACATGGTATGATTGATAGCAGCTCGTTATGTAAACCAGGTTTTCAAACATTTTGCCATAAGAATCCTAAATTGCATGAGCCTCCTCTTGCAAAACTGCTTCAGTTTTCATGCATTGCTGTTGTAATACTGCCAACACAGCATTCATCATTTCCCTCCTTTTTGACATCGAAGAGTGACCTTGATATTCAAGAATTTCAAATAATACAAACAAAAAGTCTGCATATATAGTTATAATCAGAAGTTACCGTCATACTTCATATATTTTTAGGGTGTTTTTCTACCTTGCTTTTGTTCATTGCTGTTAATATGTTATTTTTAGTTATTAATAGTCTTGCCGATTCCTTCTCAACAATATTTAATCCAGAAAAAAGACAGAAGAAAACAGAAAAAGGATTACAATTTCAGACCCATGATTCTTCAGTTTTCCTGTACTCCACTTCAAGTCTCTACTTCTCCACTAGGAGCCCCTGGTGAATCCCTAAAGCATCAGGACAACAGCTTTGAGACACTTATGTGAACTGCAGAGTCACATCTGACACAGTGTGGCGTGATACAGTGCTGTATGCAATGTGATATAAAGCACAGTGAATGCTGACATCATACAAAACTGATAATCTGCTGGTCTGACAGCAGAGCGGCCTGGTGTAACTGAGACGTACTGTAAATCTGCAAACATCCGTATAAAAGCTTTAATAATGCTCTAACTTCCTTTATCATTTCTTTATGTCCGTTTCTAATAAACAGAGAACTTTCTTCACTTTAGGGTCACTGCCTGTAATTGTGTACCCTCTCAGAATGGTGACCATAAGGCTTTCTCCTAACGCAGCGCTGCTTCTAATAGGTGTTTTCATGGATAATTAATCCAGATTGTTTTCTCAATTTATCTTTTAATTGCTTAGTCTTTAAATGATGAGGAGAAATGTTGAATTGTCAGTTTAATAGAGCCAGAGCAGCAAATACAGCTAATGTGTTCACAGAGTGCTGTTGTTATTGTAAGGTCTTGACAGTGTGACAAAAAGAAAGTGTCCTGCATACCACAATCAGCAATAAGGTGATGCTCTTATGGTTCCTTTAACTGTTGCTGTCTCAAAGATCTGGACATTGGGGGGGGGGGGTAGGAAATATATTTGAGAACATATATATAAAAATGAGAATCAATGTAGGATCCCAGTTTGCACCCCAGACAGTTAAGATTTTTTTTATCTATTTTTTCCTTGAATCCCTTCACAGTTATTTCTTAATTACAAGGTATTTAAAAAGTAAGAAAGACGTGCAAACATTCAGTTGAACACAGTCAAAGCTGAGGTCCAATAATGTTGCCTCTTTCCCTCAAATACCACAGCTGTTTTCTGAAAGCCTGACTGAACTCAAGGTCTTAAAAGTTGGAAAATAAAACTTGCAACCATCATACAAGGGCAAAAGCTTAAATCCAAAAGTGTCTTGTTTTTCTCCCGAGGTTGTGAAAAATTCAAAATAATTCACTTTACAGTCACGCAACTGCAGTTAGAGAGCCCATTTTTAGATTGACCTCACAGGATGGAAATTGTTTAACAAAAATGATTACTCAATTATTAAAACAGCCACAGATTATCTTTCTGACAAAACACAATTATGAAAATGAACTCATCACTTCAGCTGCAGTGCACTTTGATTGAATACAGAGAGACCTGTCAGCCAGCTGGAGTTAGAATTAGACGCGGGGATTTTCCCCGTGATTTAGAAACTTTTTCACAGCGTAGCGGGCCATGAGCTCCGCGCCTCCTTCCATAATGACTCCCTGTGAAATGTGAAAATGAGACACATGTCAGATATATTATGGATTAGCACCGATACTTGCTGCATCCAGTTTCACTGGCTCCAATCCATCTCATTGAGAGCTCTCTGAATGCAACTATTTGTCACTCTGAGATGAATGTCCAGTCAGTCTCATACTGGGCGTCTGAGGGGGGATGATACCAGCTTATGGCCTTTACGCAGCACCCGCCTGCCTGTCACCAGGGCTGAGAGACACGTATACAGTACAGGCTACCCACATATATCCCATATCACTCACTCGGACACATTGTAATGAGGTGCCATATAGTCAAACTATTCACAGTTTCTTATATGATCACATGCCATTCGTCCTGTGAAAAAGAACATTTTACCCAGAGCGGCTCTCTCTGAGGTTCACACTCTGCCTTTTCTGTTTCCTCTGACTCGCCCTGGGTCTATTCTCTAACTTCCAGCCACCAACCTGAGCCGAGCGGAGGCTTCATGCTCTGTTTACATGCAGGTATCGATCAGCCTGCTGTGACTTTTGCTGTACTTCAGGTCACTGCAGCAGGCAGACAGACACAGTGACACAGAGCTAGAATGAGTAAGACTAAGCAAGAAATACGCCTGGCAATATCCGTTATCATCAATATCATTGTCTTATGTCTACCTAATAATTACTCATCAGTCCACAAAATGGCCAAAAATGCAGAAGAGTCTTATTCTGAAATATCACACCGAGTGGGTGACTTCTTTAAAAGGTTTTTCAAGACCAGTCAGGTCAATTAGCTGATCAATTAAATCACTATTCAAGTGATTTAAAACACTGGGAAATTACTACAAACTGTAGACTGTAAACTCAATTACTGAAGAGATTGTAGGTGATTGTATCTGACAATTTGGAGATGATGAGTTTGTTTCATATAACTATAAAAATGTCCCATTAACCCCTCCATCCCCACTCGTTTCTTCCCGGCATCAGGGCAGCATTATCATGTTCTAATGTCAATTTCCTTAATTAATAATCTACCCCAACACAGAGTAAGACAGCCCTGTTCTGTACTAAAATGTTTGATTTAGTATTCACACGTCTGCTGAAAGCTGGAGATCATAATCAGAGTGCTGAAATCTGCACACTTGGCGAATTACCTCCAACAAACGACTGACCAACGGAGCTTGGACCTGAAAACATTTTCTTAAGCTCAGCTGATACCTCTTAGTCTTCTTCATTTTTCTCTGAAGCATATTAACTTAAAGATGAAATATCTAATCAAGACATTTTATCCTCTCTCAATATATCACAAGTAGAGATGGGAAGCGATCAAATTTTACTCATAAAATACCATTAAGTGTTCTGATTATTGATCAAAGTCTTTGTAAATATCTCAATCCGTGTTGATTTTTGGTGTAGGATAAAGTCGACCCACGCAGGTTTTCTGTCAGCAAAGTCTAACATGCCGCAGTTCTATTTAACGTTGTGTACAGTTGCAGACGTGGCATGTTGCACTGTCAGCATCATTTAGCCTTCAAGACAATCTGCTTTCATTTGAACATACTAAATTTCATCACATTATTGTTTTGAAAGACACAGCACTAGAGAAGGAAATCAATAACCAATTACAGTTGAGAAAGGATAACTGCAAGCTTCAGGAATCAAAATGAAAATTTCTGATACTCAACACATCCTTCATCAGTGCCTTCAAATGTAATCAAGGTTCACATCAGAGGTCGTCAACAGACATTCAGCAAAGACTTCAAAGATGTGGTCATGCAGACAGGAGACATGAGAGGTTTAAATTGCAGTTCAGATTTGCCAATATCACTTTTATTGTATAACGTCCAGTGCCTGTGTCTGCAGCTTTTGAAGCAAAAAAAAGGAAACATCAGCAATGTGTGTTTGTGTATGCATCGCAGCCTTAAGTATCAGGAGTGCTAAGTGTCTGACATTGTTGTCTTTGAAAACTTGTGTAGGACAACTTTACTCAGGAATTTATAAGGGGGTCAATAATGAATTTACTCAACAGGCAGAGATTATAATAGCATTGATATCAATTAATCTGTGTCAATTCCCATCCCTATGCAGAACTAAAGTGAAGCCATCGAAGAAATGTTATGCAATGAGGGAATTGATTCTGACGTCTGAAAGCAAATGGAACAGGCTCTGGACTGGACAGGGTTCTTGCATCAAAACCCTAAACAGGATTTTTAATGTTTGCAAAACCACCTGAAAGCAAAAAATAGGAACGACAGCAGGAAAGCACCACACAGTCGGAGCATAGCCAGTCCAAAACATACTTTTGATGTTAAAAGACGTAAACTTTGTAACAAAAAGAGCTTCGATTAAGAATCTGATTCAAATGGACACAGTTGGAATTAGTATTTAATTAAATTGTAATAGAGGAGAAGATTCACATCCGTACAGTTTATCATTTTTCAAATTATTTTGCTGTAATAAAGTTGTAAACCCGGTCTGTGCTCTCTCTCTTTTGGTTAAATATTCTACACCAGGAGTAGCCAACAGAGTGCCCCCGAGCACTTGGTAGCCCAGAAGGAGCCTGTGAGGTGCCTCCAGGGACATCCTGAAGAGAGCTAGAGTTCACACCACACAGCCTTTAACTTCTATTGTTTTGAAAAGCTACATCAACACAAATACCAACTAATTGGCGTGTTATACTTAATAATTGCCTTTTCCTTTTAAAATTTGGCAGAGTCAAAGTTTACGTCGATAGCTATACCCTTACAGAGTTAATTGCTCCAAATTAAATCACAAAACTGCTGCACATCAGTTTATTTTAATCAAGTTAAGTAGTTAAAGGTATACATAAATACAATGTTCTAATATTATTTCTTAATCATGAGTTATAGTTATTGTCATTTACAGTAAAAAGTAACCATTCAGTCATATTTAGCCCCCTAAATGCACAATATGAATTATTATGAGGTGAACTGGTGGAACATTAAATCAAACAGGTAACCTTGTGTAATACTTCTCATCTTAAAGTAGCTCTCAGGCCCAGAAAGGTTGGTCACCCCAGTTCTAGACTGTCTCCTGCACTAAGTCTAAATTTATTTAGGTGGGTCGGCAACATTTGAAGTCGCTTGCTCTTACGAAATCCCTCTTTTTAAAATGATGCCCTAATTGTATGCCAAATCACACTAGACTCTGCCTCTGTCTCCTGTCTGGCAGCATGATCACTTCCTCTCCTCCTTAGTTGTTGTTCCGTCATTGTTTTTCATGGCACGCAGAGCTACGTCGAAGGCACTGATAAGGGAATTGTTAAACAGGAAAACTGTACTGATTGCTCAAACCGGTTGAAACCAGTCCTCGATTCCCACCCCTACATGCAGTATAATCTCTGATAACTCTGTGAGAATAAAAATGAGCCCAACATTTTACTTTTATGCCCATGAACTGCTTCATATCTCTAAATGCCACTCTAGGTGAAGAGACTGAGAAGAAAAAAAAAAGTAAAATAAAGAAAATAAATTAGGTAAGGTTAATTAGCATGTTCATAATGTGGAACATATGCAGTGAGGCTGTGAGCTGTTTCGACGTACAGGCTGCTTCTCTCTGTCTGTAAGTCTCTCATGAGGTGCTGAGCTGCATCAGGGGGAGAATCTGATTAACCGACTGGCATAATTTACAC
The DNA here is from genome assembly GCA_036419115.1 of Scarus forsteni. Taxonomy (NCBI): domain Eukaryota; kingdom Metazoa; phylum Chordata; class Actinopteri; order Labriformes; family Labridae; genus Scarus; species Scarus forsteni. The sequence goes on from JAZDUH010000327.1 coordinate 19,814,303, forward strand.
AGTCCTGGAGGAATAAACAGAGGAGATGTAGTTCTTGAAAAGTGCCCGCATTCCCTCCATACATACAAATAAAGCATATGCACGCTTGCACATAAACACAGATACACACACACATGCACAAATGCAGTCCGAGGGCAATAATTGAGGCAGCTCTGCTCTTTAAAGCGGCCGCAGCTTCCGCTCTTTTTTAATAGGACAGAGATTGATTGAGGGAGTGCGAGCGTATGTGTGCGTGTGCATGTTAGTGGTCACAGGCGAACGGCTGCTTTGCCTTCCTTAAGATTGATAGAGCATCATGTGTAGGTCTGTGTCTTGTTTTGTACGTGTGTGTGTACATTATCCTCCAGGAGGGCTCCTTAGCAACAGGCAGCATATCCTCTTCGAATATCCTTTTTCTCACACAACGTATGCTGTGACCTTTTCTGCTGACTGTGTGCATGCCAGTTTTTTGCACGAGTGCATCATGTGTGTTTGTGTGTGTGCGGTGTGTTCATGTGCATCAGTGTGCGGGCCGTTTGACCTTTCGTGGTGTACACTCATTAATGGCTGCACAATAACTATTATAACCGCCCGCCCTGCAGATTTCCATGATAAAGAAATTGAATCTGTCTGTGGCTGAGCGCCGTTTGTCTTATTCCTGACAAACATAGCAGATCTCATCACTATTGTGACACACTGATAATGATTTTGCATGCTTTGAACACACAGCATTACCATTTTTACAGTATTTCATGTTCCTCTTTATAGCTAACAAAAAAAAGTCATCTCTAATATATATCTTGACATGGTTGTCTTGTTATGTTAATATCAGTGTTAGACTAATAACTGGTTGCACATTTCATATCCGGGAATAGCAGACAGAGCTCTTTAGAAATCAATTTTCTTTTGCTCCATCACCACGTTCGGAAACTGGCCCACTGCCAGATAGGGAGGCACCGATGGAAGGGAAAAGAGAGAGAGAGAGGGGCATGAGGAAAGAAAAATATGCTTATCAGATGCTGAACTTATTCTGTTCCAGCTTGGATTTTGTCTAAATAAGTTATACGCTTTCCCAAAACTTCACAAGCACGCTCATGCCGAGGCAACGAGGCAAATAGAAGAAGCATAAGTCCTCTGTCACGGCTCGTAGCCTCCTATTTCTACAGGTGCTGCAAGGTCATGCCCTACTTAGTCAATGCCAGAGCATATATGAGACATGATGCACCGTCTCAGCATGCAGCCGTACATATCAATGACATATTCCTTTGTGTGCATGTATGTTTGGGCTTGATTTACACAGCGCAGTATGAGGCTCACATGTTTGCATGCTCTCTCTGTAGATGGGGGAAGTGTTTGCATGTGGAGGCTCAGTAATAAATTACTTACAGCTCCATAGTAAAGTCCACGCTCTATGCATGAAGGCTGCTTTTCTCTCTCACTCGCTTTCCTTTGACACATTTCTGGAGGAGAGAGTAAACAAAGGCAGCCTTCTCATTTTCAATTCCCTCATCAAACTCAAACCCATATTTAGAAAAGGCATTATACTCCATGAGTCAGATGGCACAGAAGGCAGAGTTCATGTGAGTTAAACAGGTGGTAATTTGTAGTGCGATGTGTGGATAAATACTATCATTTGCAACTGACTCCTCTTTGATTCTGAGGTTTTAGCCGCCAGACATTTCTTTTTCTCCCCTCTTTTGATCTAGCTAGATTTACCTCACGCTCAATCTAAAATAGTTCAAAGGCTCCTCTTTTTGGATTATTTTCAACTTGGACTTTATTTGTCTTTGCTTGATCATTCGGCTGTTGATAGCTGTGATCAATGGCATTGATCGCTGTCTCTGTTCTTGTAGCCAGAGCCTGCCGGAAGCGCTGTTCTCCAACGCACACTTAAGGGCAGAACAAGCTGTAATAGCTGTACCCCGAAAGTGACAATCAATGTGATCAATGGAAAAACACTTAGAGAACAGAAACTGAAACAAACTCAGAAAAAAACAGATTTGCAGTGTGAATGTTAAGCACATAAACACAGAAAGTTTCACTCTCCCACAGTGAAGATGCATCCTTACAGGCTCATCTGGATGCCTGTGATCACTCAATCAAAGCAGGACTGAGCAGAAGATCAAGATTAGAAAATATACCAGGAAATTACTAAACAAGATAATGGGTAAGGGAAGGTTGCATTAGTTTGTTTTTTCATTAAATAATGTCACATGAGGCTCTAATAGCCTTGAGGTTGTGTTCTTGTACTTAAACCGTTGTCCAAATGCAGGTCATGTCGGTGCAAATCTGACCAGTTGTTACCCATTTCAATCGCCTCTTATTCTAATTCTAATCACTTGTCTCTCTATCTAATACAGGCATAAAAAAGCTCCAAAACATATTTTAATACTAATGATACTGTTATGTGTGGCATTGCTGAGAACAGTGATGAATAAATTGATTAGCGTTTAAGTTGTTGCAAAGCTTGATTGTCGGTATAAAGATTATTTGCAACAGATCCACAAATGTCGATGCATCTTTACCGTAAGATCATTTAAATGAAAAGTTTAGTTTGGACTGGAAAACATCATTTGTTTAAATTGGAAACATGTAAGTTTTTAGTAAGGCTCACATAACATTGATACCTGTTTGACACCCATACAAATCAAACTGAACTCTAACACCAAACAACAGATTCTCTGTTTTCAATCCTTAAAAATAAAAGCCAAACTCCTGCACACTCAAAATTATACTAATGCACTGGCATTTTTCCAGTTCCACCCACTTTCTTAACTGCTGCAAAAGAATTCATGCATTTTTAGTGCAATGAGTATTTCTTTTGTCAGTCTAAACAACTGTATTAAAGGAGTATGAACATTTTAAAACTCAGTTCACATAATATTGATGATTTGATACTACTAAGTTAGTAAGTAGGAATAGAGTTCGTTATCATAACTTCTGTCGATGAGGTTATGTTTTTATGTTTTTTATGCCGGCGTTTATCTATTTGTTTGTCTGTGAGCAAGATAACTCAGAAACTTACTGTAGAGATTTTAATGACATTTTCAGGAAATGATGGTCATGGCACAAGAAGGAGGAAGTTGGATTTTGGTTTTCATCTGGATACAAATACAAATCCAATAAGTTTTTTAAAGGATTTGTAAACATTTCCTGATACTTTTTGTTTGTTTTGTTGTTTCTGAAATTGATGTTGGTGTCTAAAAAGATGATTCTCTCTGATTTTGATTAAAGATGGGAAGTGATAAGATTTTATTGATACCAATGCTATTAACAATCCTGCTATTTGATCCAATTCTTAATGATTCCCTTATTGATTCCTGCAGATTTTCTGTGTGGGCAAATGTTGGCCTGTAGATTTTTAGTGTCAACAATGTCAAACACACATCACAGCATAGATAACTGCTTCTGCAAGTTGCTGGTGTTTCCACTCACTTAAGGTTGGCAGTAGGCGTATTTTGTAAAAAGTTCAGCCACAATTCTGATGCTTCTGAACCCTGTCAGTGGAAGGAACTGATAAAAGGGAATTGATTAGCAAAATGACTGATGATATCGATACTCTGATGAAGCTGTTAATGATTCTCAACTGAAGTTGGTTTTTGATTTCCATCCCTCATTTTGATGTTGATTTTGATACTCAGTCCATGTCATGATACATCATGCCCTGGTATATTTTTGCTTCTAAGCAGGTATCAATATTGTTGAATTTTTTTTTCATCCTTCTACTGTTGGGGTCGCAGTTTCCCTTTTCAGATTTTGTGCAGGGTCAGAGCTGCCATAGAGGAGTGCACATTAGCCCATCAAGTTTTTTTCTCTATAAATCCTAACATTGCTTACAAGTGGTGTATGCTTTCTTTTGTGTGTATGCAAGCTTTATAAATGAGGCCCCTGGAGTTGAACTCAATGCCCACCTTGAGGATGTTGGTAATGATATCAGATCTCCCTAAAAAGTGGTTGTGATCAGTATTGGCTGACAAAAGCTGATCAGTGCATCCCTAGTGATGACTATTTAATGTGTAGTTACAGAGGAAATATTAAAATGTATATCATATTTTGATAATCAACAAAAATATGGTTTTGATCCATATTGATGGTATAGCAGGATGTTATCCTGGTTAAAAGGATGATGGTAAGAATCAGTCAGCACTTTCTCTGAAGAGTTTCATGCTTTCTCTGGGGAGCTTCTGTTTCCTTCCCAAGGCTGAAACCTTGGTAGGTTAATAGGTGAGTCTGAATTGTACTTAGGGGTAAGAGTGTGTTGTTCTTTGCTTCACTGTGTAAGTCCTGTGATTTACTGGAGACCAGTCCAGGGTGTACTCTAGCTCAATGACAGCTGGGATAGGCTCCAGCCCACCGAGACCCAGAAAGAGATAAGTGGGGGTAGACAATAAATGGATGGTCCATATTTCCCAGCCCTAAAGCAACAATCAATATCATCAATGCTCTAACACTCAGAAAACAGAGACAGTGACCTGCTGAATCAAACAGAAACACCATAGTATAAATATTAAGCACAAAAGTCCCAGAATTCTTCCTCCTGCTCCTCTGCAGATGCATCTTGTTACCCTGACCTTGGTGTTTGTAATTACTCCAGCACATTAACACAGCAGGAGATGCAGCTGACCGTGCATGGAGCAGAAATCAAGGTTGTGATATTTAGGCTTTCACAGAAACATGGTTAAAGGAAATAATGGATCCTACACCTGCAGAGACACACACTGCACAAACAGGGAGCATTAATAAGCTGTGATTTCCACCTCTGGCTTATTGTGAGGATCCCTGCAGGCGTGACAACCTTCATTTACTCGAGCAAACATACACACACACTGACAGAGAGCTAAACACAGGCACACATATAAAGTAGGAGCCTGTTTGACTGACAGTTGATCCTACAAGGGTATTTGTGTTCATGTCCCCTCAGGAGCAAAACACATCATCAAGTCTCAGCTGAATTGTTCTGAAACTATAAATACACCTGCTTTCTAGTCTAACAACAGACTTGTCATGACAGTTAAAGCAGTCGAGTCTTTTGCGCTACACAAAACAAGTTTATTCAACTAACTATGTAGAGAAAGGTGTCATGAAACTGGTTAGCTGTTTGCAGATATTGACTTTGTGATGGACTGAGAGATTCGGCGATAGGGAAAGTCATTACAGAGCATTGTTCGGCTTGGGTCGCTACCGCTGTGTCCCTTATTGCAATTTTATGCCTGATTTCTTCTACAGTATGTTGCTTTTCCCACAATATCTTTAAAATGCATTAGTTTTATGCCTCACCCCAGCTCAGTCTCTGAAGTAATGTATGTCTTTTGCGTTCTGGTGCATGTTGCCTCATGGGAAATTTGTCTGCTTCCCTCTCAGTGTCTCTCTAATCTGCATAACACTTCCATAATGTTCTTTGAAATTTAATATTATATCGTTAATGTGCAGATTTTGTTTGGGTTTAGGAAATTGCACTGATGAAAATACTGAATTATTATAATACTCTTAGGTCCTCTGATCCTCGTTTCACTCGACGACTATCAAAGAGAGTGCATGTGTGTAGCTGTGTGTGTTACACTGAGACGGCATTACGTTCCTAAAAAAAAAAAATCTTTGAAGCTTTTGCTTCTTCACTACCCGTTTCAAGAGATTATTTTCATTCATCACTCCATTTTCTTGCATTAGTTGGATTCTGAGACCATGTTTTCACATCGTTGCAGCCTAGGCTCCAGAACAAGACGAAATTTTTCTCAGAAGTGATCGTAGGTGGTAAAAGGAGCAATTCACCAAATATAACATTTTTTTATATGTTGACTCCAAGTATCAGTATGTTTATGTTTGTGATTGATAATCTTGACATTATCTGGTTTGCAGAACAAAGTAACATCAGCCATTTTGTTACTAGCACAGGTTTTTTTGGCCAATGCCCTGCAGCTGCCAGGTTGAAAATAGTCTCAATCTAACCCACAGTCAACCTAATGACTGAGACAGAGCTGAGGCAGGTTTTAAACGACAACATGATCGCTTACATTCAGATGCCTATGCACAACTTGAATACCTTATACAACCAAAATGAATTACTTGGTAAGAAGTTACAGCAAAAACAATTGGGGAGCTGAGGTTTTGATTGATACTGAGAAAAAAATAAATAAATAAAAATATAAATTCCAATACTCAAGAGCCCCAATACTGCAAAATCCCATTTTAAAGTAGAAAAGCACTCGGAGAGCGCAGACCTCCGCCAGCACCACAGTCCTCTCCCATATTGTGACTTTTATCATAAATATTAGTCCTACCTTTATTTCATGTAAATATTTAGATTCCTTGACCATGAAAACACACCATTAGCAATTGGTTTGATAATGATATCTATTTTAGTCCAGTAGTTATTCACGAAAATCGCAGTTTTCGTCATGGGGGATCCAGATGGTGATCCGGATCAACACCAAACTTGAATCACTTCTTCCTTTTCCCATGCTGAACATTTCCTGAAAATTTCATCAAAATACATCCATAACTTTTTGAGTTATTTTGTTCACAGACAGACAGACAAACAGACTCTCCCGAAAACATTACCTCCTTGACATAGGTAATTAAAGTGGCGTTCTATACTTGTGATAAAATTGTACAGCAACAAAGGCATAACATCCCGGTGATGGTGGTTAGAACTGAGTGCGAATGTTCTTGTCCTGTTTAGTGAAGTTCTGTCAAACTTTTTTTGGCTCAATGTGCCATAGTATAAAAACAGAGCAATTAGTTGCTAATGGAAGAGATAGACCCCAACAGCTTTGTTGCCATCCAGCCTGGCATCCCCCATATGTTACAGTAATATAACAACCGCTCAAACTTCAGGCAGCCTTTTGTCTCCCCCCATTAACTCAGTTTGCCTAAGAGTCTTGCTGAACACACTCCCACACACACTGATACACACGCTGATAGACACATGGAGGCGGAGATGTGCTCAGTTAAACTGGGAAAACCTAACTTGGCCCGGGATAATAGTCTTCATTCACCCTCCAATGAATCCATATTGTGACCTGAAGCAGTAGCTCGGCTATTAACACCATTAACAAGTAATGGTCCAGGAAGAGAGATTTCAGAGATAAAAGTGCTGAAGTACCCTCATGAATGAAAAGGTCTGAGAGGAGGAGAACGTGTAAAATCTGCAAGTGTGGGGGATGGCCTTTCAGTCTCATTTTTTGCTTCATAAAAAAAGAAAGAAGCAAGGGGGGATGAAATTTGTGTCTGCTTGATTTTAGTTCAACACTGTTCAACAAAAGTTTTATTTCCTTCTGGAAAAAAGGCACTTTACAAGAGTATTCCCTTTGAATACAAATGGTAGGAAGCAAAACCTATGGCATAAGGGATAATCCTCTAAAAAGTTGTGTTGCTGAGGTTGTAAGCTCTTCAAATACCGATGTTCTCCTGTCGATCAATAAAACGCTCATTTTATTCATCCCTGAGGCCATTTGGTTGGGCAGCTGCAAGAAGTCTGCAGCTGTCCATAAAGGCTGTGCTGCTTTAAATTGATGCTTTGAAGTAATCGGTAACATACAATATACAGTAAAACAATAATTGGCAGTCATGTTATCTTGTAAAGTTAATACACTAAATGGTGCTGACTGTCATGTAGCTAATGATCCAATGAAGGTAGGGTTGGGCGATATGGGGAAAAAATGTGATATCATTTTTCGCCTCTCTTCCAAAAGGCTTCTTCAGTTCAAATGTGACTTGGGCCAAAGTTTGAAATTTACAGCCCTTGTTTGGCATTCAGCTGTGAAAGGGACCGGTGGTCACCTGAGAGTTGTGAGCAGGATCGTTGACTGGGTTCCTGGGGCCTCCTGGGTTTCTTCAGGTTTGCCATACTTGCTTGATGCTGATGCCTGTGATCTAGCATGAAAGCGCTGATGGAAAAAGGTGTAAAGGAGGCCATCTTTGTTAAAATGGAGAAAGCATCCTTGAACAGAGGCGGCGGACTAAGGCACTTCGTATCCCCCACCTATAATTCAGCCTTGGATTTTTTTCACACTTTCATCCTGAATCACAAGCACCAGCAACAAAGAAGAACCTTTGGATGGCAACCCCCAGGGGAATCTCGGGGTCCGTCCCAATTGTACCCCTTCGCCGTGTCTTACCCCTAACCCCTTGGTTTTGCGTGTCCAGGCCTAGTGAAGTGGTGTCTCAATACTCCATAGGGCAAGGGAAGGGCTAAGACTAAGGGCAGCACAGCCCTCCAAACGAAGATGGACTGGGACCTCACTTAAAACAAAGGGGTACGACCGAAGGAAGCGCTTAATTTTAAGTAATTATGAAATCATCAAGTAAAAATTAATCATGTTTTTAGTTGCTGGTCGTATTTCAAAATTTCTTGTTTTACAAAGCTAGCTTTCACAGCCGTGGCGACAGTTATTGTAGCACCTGCTTACATCACAGCTAGCAAGCAGCTCTGGATGATATAGTGGGAATCGAGTAGCATCTCATTTCTAAGCAGTGTGTTTTCACCCCTTCCGCTTGGCCCTCAAGACAAAGGGCTAAGGAGAAGGGTAAGACGAAGGGGAAGGGCTAAGGGGTAGAATTGGGATTCACTCTTAGTCGACCATATGTGGAGCCAAGCCAATGATCCTGCTAATGACTCTCAGGTGACCACCCGTCCCTTTCTCAGCTGGATGACAAACAAGGGCTGTAAGTTTCAAACTTTGGCCCAAGTCACATAAGAACTGAAGAAGCCTTTTGGAAGACAGGCTAAACCTCTTCAAGAACCTTGAGCAAGTCCAGCTCCCCTTTAAATGGAGAATGGACAACAATCACAAAGAAGTAGTTTCAACTGGAGATGTTTTAAATGAGTTTTTCTATGTGAAATAGTGCAGATTAAAATCCAGAGCAGCTGGTTTGTTTGAAGGATGAAAAATGCCTGCAAAATAAAAAATAAATTAATTAATTTAACAGATCAAACAAAGAGTCTTTGGGTTTGCCAAGTGTGGCTAACATAAACAGTGCTCGCTGTCAGTTCCAGGAATAGGAATTGAAACATGTGTTATTGAAACTAGTGCCACCATCAATTTCTTTAAGGACTGAATTGGGAGGAGATTTTTGTGAATTTTCTCTGCAGCAGGTTTTTTGTTTCGGAAATGCCACACTTACGGTACTCCTGATTTGAGTGCCAGCTGTGTTGAGGTAACCTTGCGAAGTAGCAGGACCTGCCTGATTCCATGTCCATCATCAGGTTAATCCATCTTGCAAAGCTTAAAGCTGAAACAAGTGTTCCTGGTCAGATATGATCAGGCTTTTTGTTGTACTTTGAGGTGTGAAGATGCTGTAGCTACAAGTGCAGATAAGTTGTGTTGAAAGTCAGAAGTGTCAACAAGCCTCTAGTTGACCCTCAATGAATGTGAGAGACAGAAATAAGTCATGTCACCTAGTTTCTTTTCAAAGGGTTTGCCCTTCCCAGTCACTCACTATGGGAAGTTACCCAGATGGAGTTGACAGATACAGTATCCCATGGATATGTGAAGTCCATCTGGTGTGTCAGGTTAGTGTTAAAAATGGTTCAGTGTAATTGCTTGTGTTTTTAGCCTTGTTTCATGTCACAGGTCGGAGAGTTCTGTCTACTTCTTCCCTTTTTATTGCCTTTTCTACTGCTTATTGTTGTCATGTTTTTCTTTTTCCTCTGGTCCTCATGGTCTTATTTTAATGTTGTAGGGTGCTTGAATAGCCTGACCTCTTACTGTGTTTGGGTTTGTTATGCTGTTTGGGGATGTTTGTACGTTTTTTTTGCTTTAAATTGTGCCTTTTGATGTTGGCGAGTTCCTTATGTGCTTTGGTGATTGCACTTTTTCTGTATGTTCCTGTCTGCTTGTCAAAGCACTTTGTAAATCTTTTTTTTTACATTCTGATTAAATAAAAACATTTTCACTATTACGGGGCCACAGTCATTGCACATTACTCTGCTGGAGTCATGGAAAATGAGGCTGTGCTTCTTTTTTCTGTCTTCCATGATGACTTCCAAGGCTCCCTCCATTGTCATTTATGTTGGTTGCCTCTTATTAAATCCTTCTTCTTTTTTTTTTTCTTTTTGTTCAGGTATAGTGCTTATATGCCACTTGAAGTTGAAATAACCGATGTGCAATGTCATCTCCTTCACTTTTCAGATCACAATACTGCCAGAGCACTCTATCCATTGTGCTGCAGTCGAGCTCTACTGCAGTACTCATTAACCTCAGCAATGATCCTGGCTACTGTTGGGTTTACATAACATTTGACTGACACATTATCATTTGCAACTGACTCATTTTTGATTTGGAGGTTCTAGCTGCAAGGCATTTCCCCTCTTTTATCTTGCTAGATTAACCTCATACTTCATCTAAAACAGTTCAAAGACTTTTCTTTTTGGACTTTCAACTTCACCAGTTTACATTGATCAACTGCATCGATCATTTGTCTGCCTTCAGAGTTCAAGCTAGTCAGAAGTGTTGTTCTCTTAAAGAAACAGCAATACTCGGTTTGATCATGTAGTAATTCATTGACCGACAAGCATGGTAGACAGCATCTAATTATTGCTTTTCTTTGTTCTAGAAAAAAGCTGGATAAAATATAAGATATTATCTTTGTTCTACAAAGTTAAAATATATGTGAACCACAAGATGGCACAGCAGATGGACTGAAGAGGGCAACATTTTTCAAAATATTTGAAGGGGATTGCATATATATTCTGTCATACCTGCGGGGTGGAGTCACAGGTGACAGCAGGCAGAGATTAAAGGTGGTCCATCACAAGTAAGCATTGCAAAATATGAACTAGATACAGAAACAAAACTTCAGCAGTCGCAGGCTCTGCTCACGTAATAGGAAGCCTTTCACGCATTACTCTTTTCATGGCAATGTTTAACAAATGTGAGCCAATATCAGAGCCATGTCATCTTCTCTGTCTTTGAAAACGTAATGAAATATGCAAGGAGATGTCAGCTTTCTGCAAAAAATACAGATCATAGGATCAGTTGATTATGGAAAAAAACTCGATATCAAAATTTGGATACCCAACATTTAACTTATAACCTCCAAAATCTACTTGGTTCATATTTGTGTCAATCAATCAATCAATCAATCAATTTTTATTTGTACAGCACCAATTCATAATAAGTGTTATCTCAAGACACTTTACAATGGAAACTTGACTGTGGCTCCCAGTCTCGTGATGAACAGCCATCCACACTATGCTGTGTTGGGTGTATGGGAGGAGAAAGGGACGTGGGCAGAGACAAGTGGACTAAAGCAAGAACTAAAGTTAGTAACAGATCCAACCATTGACCTGACCTTGTCAAATTTGTCACTGCTGAATATAAATTTATCAGATGTTAGCCCTTGAGATGCAACATCTCGCTTTCAGAAGGGTCCTCATGTCTGTATGATTGTAGTGATGGTTTTTATAGAAGCATAATCAATAATGATCATGGTAGAGATGACTGACGAACAACACATCAGCATCAAAATGAGAGTCAGAGTGGTCTACTTTGCTTAGTTTAAAGAAAATTCCTTGAAGCATTCTTAAGAAATCACATTCTCAGCTATGGCCCAGATAAATAGATGCACAATTTCTGTAAATAATTCCTACAGCTTTAACAGTTGTCAGCAAAGAGGCATAAAAAGGTGGCAAAACAGACATGCAGCTCAAGTACACAAGGACTGATAAACAAGTTCTGATGTTCACTGCACAACTAGTCTGTTAATATTAGCATAAAAAAGTCTACAAGGCCTTTTTCTTTTTGTTGTTAAGCCTTATTTATTCAGCAAGTTTCATTAAGATCTGGATCTCCTTTGAAAGGCAAAGCCAAGAATGAACACTCACCTATCTCAAATATTAGATAAAGAGAACCTGCAAGCATTCCCAAGAGGAATGAGTGTCTCCAACTTCAAGTTGCATTGCGATTTATCCCAGAAGTGAGGTGAATAATACAGTAGCTTATCTGCTCTTCTTTTGCAAGAGTAGATAAGTCTAGCCTACACCATCTCTCATGAGTAATCCCTGCCCTCGAGGCCGCATTTTCACCACTTGGGACAGAAAAAGAGGGAGCAGAAAAAAGAGGACAAGAAGGGAAAGCCAAAGTAAAGCATGGAGAGAAAATGCAGGGCTTTTTCTGACTGTCAATATCAGCAGGACAAGCACATAACTCAGGGAGGTGAGGTATGTCCAGAATAGGATCTGGGACAGAACAAACAGCCAGTTTGGGGGAGACAAAGTCATAAAAACAAAGTCACAAGCAGTAACTCAAAGGGTGACATACATGGACTGACCTTGGCATGTTATTTTCTGTAGTTACAGTGCACACTCTTAGCCTCTTTCCTGGAGAGTTTAACCTGAAATGATAATAGGGAAACAAACAACAGCTCTAATTACATATTTGCATTATACATTTATGATCTTTAGCTCTGTTTTCTTCCAGTGAGACTTCTGTGTCTGTAGCCTGGCTGTGTTTGGGAGTGTGTATGTTTTTCAGTTTGCAGCATTGAGCCTGAGAAAGTACAAAGAAAAGCCCTGCAGTGAAAACAGTGTGAATGTGAATTTGGATTCAGACTGGGGCTCAGGCTGCTTTAAAGACTTTGCTCCCTCAGTCTCGTACCTTTGATTGCTAATGTACAAAGGGCTGTTAATCTAGGAGAAAGGGGGGGAATGCAAAAGGAAGACGGCGTTCAGAAAGATAACATTAACAAGAGAGGAGACGAAAAAACAGTAATGTGGAACATCAAAGTAACACGGGTGAGTGCCTCTGCGATATAGGGTTCCATATTATTACCCCCGCAACCTTTTCTCTTGTTATTCCCACTCGGGACTCATTAGGCAGGTCATTGGCTCACAGGCCGATGTCAATATTTCATCGTCTGAATGCATAATATGACAGCTAAATCAGAGCAGCTATTTATTCCCAATGAGAAAGGAAGTATAGAATATGTGAGTGCAGATGGGGAAGATGGGGGCAGAAAGTCAGGCAGTCACTCTGCTGATGGAGAGGCTGGGACATATGGAGCCAAATTATGCAACATATTTTTAAAGCTAAATTGAGGAGCGATATCTCAACTTTCAGCTAAAAAACTAGAAATGGTTTCTGCACCAGAATTATAAACTTTGTCGGAGCTGTACTGAAAATCAGCCAGTGCCACTGAAATTGAAGTCCAAGACTCTGGGGATGTGCACAGTTAGGCATCATGGCATGCTTTGTAGTATGCCATTCTGTGATGTGATTGAAACTGAAACTGTCAATCTTTCTCATTTCCCTTGAATTTCTGCAAAATAGTCATTCTGGTACAAACATCGATAGTATAACTTTGTGACAAAGCCATGGTGTATGTAGTTTACTGCTTGCATTTGAAATGTGGAAGCTACATATGACACATTACGAATATACTGTTGTTACAAATCAAAGGGTTATCATGGATAACTGAGGTTTTAAGTTGCTTTTTTTCTTGTTAGACCTTTCGTTTTTAATCTTTTTTAGAAAAAAATCTTGTATTTACTATTAACAGAGGCCTCCATTTTTAAGACCATTTCCATTTTTTTTAAACAGTCCAAACTGCAACAGCCATGGATGATCTGCAGTGCAACAAGCTGAGCTTTTAGAAATAGTCGACACATGGCAGCTCATAGATGGTCTATTTTGTTACACATGAAAAGACAGCATTCGTCTGTTAATCTCCCAAAAATCCCAGTAGGCTATATGTCACAGAAGGAGAATATATTGCAATATCATTCTTCTCAATATTGTTCAGCCCTCACCAAAACTACCTGCCCCTAGAAACCACTATAGCTCTTTCTAATGATGACTGCCTGCTGCCAAAATGCTCTTCAACCCAGATTTATAAGCTTTGTTGAATGTATGCCATGTAACTAAAAAAAAATCATTGGACCATCTTGTGAGAACCTGGCTGGTAGCTTTGGTACAGAGCATGACTATGAATTTGTATGTAGGTTTTTTCAGGATATATCCACTTGACTGAAGCACCCTGTAATCACATTCTTCACAGAAACATAGAGATGAAACAGGAAGTGCTGGAGGCTAGTAGAGCTAGCACTGCTAACATAAGTATTAGCTGCACCTCACTGAGCAAACCAAAGTCAAAACAGAACCTGCTGATGCAGGGATCAGATAAAGTCTGATCAAGTCAGTCTTAGATGAATTGTTTGGATAATTTTATTTAGCATTTAGCCAGCTCTGAAATGATCTTCTGGGAAACGTCTCCAGACACCCATTTAAGACAGATTTCTATTGTTTTAGTGTAACATGCCAGAGCAACTCCCACAGACTGTGTAGTGCAGGAATCAGACTACATGCTGTTCAACCAGTCATTTGCAGGGCTTTGGAAACAGTCCACTTCCTAGATTGATTGTTTTTACCCATTCTGTATGTCATAGTGAATGAAAGTCAAGGCCACATCTGGGATGTGTCAAGAACTCCCATCAGAAAACTGAGCACATTTAATTTCCTATCAGCCGTCATAGTTTGTTTTGTCATCTCAGTGATGTTGACCACTGAGAGCACTCTGCTCAAGCAAAGTCACAAGAGGAAACAAAATGGAAAATGCTGAAACAGGAGTGATAAAGTCGGTGCTCTAAGACAGAAATGTGAGACTGAGGGAAAGTTTGTGAGGCGCTGAGATCATCTCTGCCTTTAATGATGTGTCGCAGAGGGACAACCACAACAAATTAAAGAAATGAATGTTGGCAAGGAATGGCCCCCTAATGAAGTGCTGCTGTAAGCATTAGCATCAAGTGGGTGTATCATTCACCATAACATTAGGATAAACAAAATCTGGACAAATATACAGTGTAGAGAAGGAGCTTTAGAGGAAGTTTCCAATTCTCACTCCCTTTGCATATGGAAATGTTTTCACCCCCCAAACCCCACACAATACACTTCTACTGCATACTGATAAATAATAGAAATGTCAGTCACATTCAACAACAAATTTCAACATTTTAGAATTTTTCTCCAACGTCAAAGAAAATAGAAGTTATTCTGCAGCTACAAAAAGTGATCTGAAACATAAAATATACAAGTTTTTGGGATAAAAACAGCCAAGGTTGAGATATTTCAAGGTCGAGATATGGTGACTTGTACTTTTCTTCTTTTCTTTTTTAAGCTGTGCTGCCTGGTATAGCAAAATAACAGCCTCAGGGTGAGCTGGAGATCCTCAGACAGAATTTGCAAATGCCTTGTTGGCAGTGCACAACAGCGTGCCTTTTTTTGATTGACTCTTGCTGCCCCTGTCACAGCTGCTGGCTCCACTGTGAAATGATCTTTAATTTTAGTATTACTGTTAACAGTCTAAGTAATCCCCATGGAGTCTGACATGTCTGTTGGCCAAGTCATGGCACAAGTCCTTTGATCACCTTTTCCAACACAGTGACCATTATTACAGGAAAAATACAACACAGACCTAAAGAGTATAAAACTATTAGCAAGATTTCTCAATACTGAAGATGTTAAAATTTACTGTACTCCTGAACAGATGGAGCCTCTTAAATTACCCCACTTTCCCAAGTTAAGTCGTGAGTGGTCCATGACTGAATGATCAGGGACTTGTCCATCTTCATCTCTGCTGATGACTTTACAAACCTACAGAGGCTCGTGCGACTCAAATGAGAGCACAAGTTGAAGCCCACTGGATGTGTTTTAGTGAGAGCATGATCTAGGGACCTCGAAAATCTGTTTTTTCCAAATTTCCATTTTAATTTTCCCCATATTCCTTTTTCTGTTTTAATTTTTTGAGAATACAGATTTTATTTAGTGTTTTATGCAGATTTAGTCCTGAGACACTGTATAGTGTTGACATAAAGTCACTCACTCTCCAGGTGGTTCTCATGTGTATTTTTCACGAGGCCAAAATTTGTAGAACATTTGAAACTTAATAATCACTGGAAAACTGCCCTGCCCTGTACTTTTCAGCCAGCCTGGAGTTTCATAGCTCTTCTTTGGCAACCCTTACCGGTGTCTCAGGCAGTAGCTTCGACATGTTTGAAATGTTGAGGGGCTTGTGATGCTCCCTCACAGCATTTATCCAAGAGATACATTAATTTTTATTCCAAAAAAGAACTTTTATGTAAAATGAGACGTTCTGCGTTACTATTGAATTTTGCCTACAATGTGCGATTCCGTGATTCCATCAATGAAAGCTGATTTTTTTATAGGGGCCCTAACCTTCTCATGGTTAGGGCCCCAATAAAAGGGACCCAGCAACTGCATCAAAAAGAGTATCTATAGTGGAACTAAGGCAAATCACAAAAGAGGTGAATGGAGTCCCAGTGTCTGAAAGTTTGCTGGAAATTGGCGGGAACTCAGTAGTCAGTAGTGGTTTGGAGGGATCCTTGTGTCATTACAAACAACAGCGCCAAGTCCATCTAAAAGAGATGGACAGGAGCTTCACTACCAGTCAACTCCTGCAGTAGTTCGTGTGCAGTGAGGGCACAAAAGATCAAGCGACTGGCACAAAAAGGTGACGAGTTATCCACAAAACATTGTCAGAGGACTACAAGCCTCCACAGCAGTGGAAATAATAACTACATTATAGTTAAAAGGCAACCAAGCCAATGTAAAGTACTAAATAACAAAAATAATGTTTTAGATCCCACAGAGTCACTTTCCAGGCTCAAAAATAGCATGAGGTTAGCATACTCGCAGTCTCTAAATCATAGATCTAGACACCCACTAATTCCATAAACTTGTTTAGCTCACAGATAAAGCTCATTTAAGCAGCAGAATGTGTCTGTTTTACGCTGCATTATACGTTATCACCTCACTCTCTGTGGACACTTTGGCAGGTGTCACAGTGTAGTTAGAAGAGTTGTGCAATTAATCGAAAAATAATCAAAATCGACATTTAGACCCTCTAATCAAAGTTTTTTACTCATGTCGATTATTTTGATTATTTTCCCTGTCAAAGTCACATGACTGCATCCCCTCCATACAGCCTGCATTCATTTTCGACGTGCTGCCAGCATGGAGCAGACAAGCAGCCATCTATCAGAGGACCTTGTTACCAAGAATAATACAGTCTCCGTTGTTTGGGCACATTTTGGATTGTGTGCAGAGGACATCGAGCAGAAAGAAGCTGAGTGTAAATACTGCAGGAAGACCATGTTGAAGACCATCGGCATCGCCATTAATTTATTCCAGCATAGCATGAAATAATTGTTCATTAATCGTAATCAAGGTAAGATCTTAAATTGATCGTGATACTGAGATTAGGTAACATCACCCAGCCACAGTGGTTAGTATAGTGAAATTAGTTACCAAGCTATCGCATGTACTCTGTGGTCCATTGCAGACACTCACAAGCATTGAAAGCCCATCTCCTTTGTGTGTTTAGTTTGTTTATATTGATGAATATATTTATTTGTATATTTCTTCATAAGATATTTGACCTCCTCTTTTATACAAGTGCTGGTTTTGTGGACAGCTTAGCCTTTTAACTTCATACTTATACACAATTCCTAGTTATTGAAATGTTGGCTTCGACACAACATTGTGTGGCAAGTTGTACCTTGCTGTGATCTGGTCCAATTAAAAAAAAACTGCTTTGTGGACCTTACACACTCCAAAGGAAGTAAACAAATGTATAGCTTTTTAAAGCTCAATCAGAACAAAGCAGCAATGTTGTAAGGGTGAAAACCACCTTCATAAACTCCAGTAGATTTTTCTAACCAAAAGAAAAGAGGGATAAGTGTCTGAATGGCACGAACAGCTTGGCAAAGTTTGAAAAAGTGAGTAGAACTCTTTTATATACAATACATCCAGGGCTGTGAGCAGGAGCAATTTCTGATCATTAAAAAAACAATAATTTACTCCCAACTAGGAGTTTTAATCTTTGTTTCCATGGTATAAAACAGTATCAAAGTTCTTTGTTTTTACCTCTACTGAAATAAACAATATCATTTTACCCTTCCACACATCTCAAAATGTTTCATGTATTGTTCTTAAATATTCAGTTTACTGCCCGGCCGCATAAAGGAGAAACTGAAGGATTCAGGATGGAGCAAACTCAAAAGATCTTCTCCCTCTAACCACCCGCTGTTCTGTCTCTTGCCAACTCTCCATCTCTCATATCCTTTTCCAAATGTAACACAGTCTTCCTCTAGTTCATCTTGAGTACATGTTTTATTCATTTAGGTGTGTTTGCAGGTCACAAGAGGTCTGAGAACGTACCTTTAATTGAAGAAGTGTCTCTTAAGCTCCCCATTAGGCTGAACATTACACTATATCTCTGTCAGTACAATAGGGCTCTCACTTAGCACTGCGCTATTTAGTTGTGAGTAATATTACAAACTAATTAATGTTCTAAGCCCTGGCGACAGGAAACAGCCTATAAGTGGTTGCACTTATATTATAAAAGAACAAAAAGCCACGTCCAGATCGGCACTGGCTGTGAAGTGAACGGTGGGCCAGATGCTGAGATTTGAGGGAGAGCTCGGAGTTCACATCCGTGCTAAATACTTGATGTGGTCTCAAAAGGAAAAACCCCTGAAGGTTCATTCTGTCTTCAAATGCCTCAGGCTTTCATGCTCCCGCTAAGACTCATCAAGCTTTAGCGATTCTGTTTCTAATTGAGGTTGGAGACTTCTCCTACTCATTATTATTTAGTGCTCCTGTTTGCGATACTCATTTATGACCTCACTTCAACTTTGAAAACCTTTGAGAGATATATTTCCACCTTTTCTATTCCTCTTCATTGATGCAGCTCTTCTTGACCTTAAAACATATAACAAACATCTCTCCCATTATCTGAATTAGTGACAAGTAAAACATCTTTATCTCCTACTTGGTGAGCTTTCAAACTAATCTGCATCAGTGGGTCTGTGTGGGTGAGGTTTAAATTGATTGACAGCTTGGCCGAATAAGCAAACAACCCACCAACTGTCATCAGATTATGAGTCAATTATTGCAAAATCCTAAATGATGCATAGAGGGATGCAAAATGAGGATTTCTGTCTGAGCCTACGTTCACACAGAAGCTGTGAGAAGAGCACAGATGTAACAGTCTAATGTAATGGCATTAGTTCATAAACAGCTGAATTCATATTTCTTGTGTTACTTGTTTTGCTAACTCACAGCTGTGCAGCATGTAACATCCAATCATATTCATTAAGGTGGACATTAAAGGAATTATCACCTGGCCCACGACGCAGCTGTCTCCCTCCGCTCCTATCTGCAAGCCAAAGCACGGTCTTCCTGTGCTGTGTTCCAGATACTGTGGACTTCTAATACTGTATAAACATGCAGATATTCTTCACAGATGAACTCGTGCAGACTCCTTGTTGCCTCTCTTTGATACTTGAATACTGACTGCAACCAACGCTTTGCTTTTCTGCTACATCATTTCTTCATTCAAATGCAATCACCAACCTTCAAACAGCTCTTTGTTTTCTTTTTTAAACTTAATTTAATTTGAAGGGCAGACAGTTACTGCGACTGAAATACAAAGTATGGCTTAGAAAGTTTGAC